>JAXCHB010000129.1:5287500-5887500 GCA_036926305.1 Uropetala carovei | reverse complement strand
ATTGTAGATGTATACTCAAGTATCTGTACGAAATTTGATCAAAATCGTTAAGAGCCGTTTTCGATAAAATCGGATTGTTGTTAAAAATCCGTAGAATAAACTACTCTTAATTATTGATCAATGTCAACCATTTCTATGTATACTCTGCTCAGTATGATAAAATGCCTAAGTACGAGATTTCATTTATTTTCGTTCTACCGTCTAGGCTCCAGAGCCAGTAACAGACAGACAGACGGCATTGCGAAAACCATTTTTTTCTGATTCAGCGACACCTAAAACGTATATTTCCGTAAAAATCTCGAGGTCGAATTTTTTCGCGATAACAATACTTTCTCGATACTTCGTATGAGAAAGTAAAAAGTATCCGCAAATCACATTTTTAGTTGGTATTATCGCTGAGCAATAAATAATTTAAACATTTACCGATATTTAAAGTTACTTTGCAAATATGTTTCTAATGCAGCTTTTCTAACGCGATCCGTGAATTTAAGCCAATAGTGGGCAACCTTTTCTGCATGGTGGGCCGCATTGGTGGCACTGAATTCTTCGGTGGGTCGCATTGAATTCTTCGGTGGGTCGCATTGGATATTGCCAATGGATTATAGTTAAATCGTAAGTTACCTAGTCGCCCTATGCGTGGAAATCAAGTTAAAATTAGCTTTTTAGGGTTAACATTTCACTATTTAAAATCACGATGAAATCCAATCTTAGAAATATCTTTGAGACAAAATAAATAAATAACTGCTTTTGTAAAGAACTTAGTCGGATTAAGAAATATTTACTAAGATGTCGCAATTTAACGTCGGATGTTTTTACAGATTTTTTTGCACGGAAAATATAATTTAACAGTTAATTTAAATGAAACTATGAAATACACTTGAGAGTGGACCGCATAATATTGCTTAGTGGGCGGCGTCCGGCCCTCGGGCCGCAGGTTGGGCATCCCTGCAGTAAAGCAATAAGACGAAGAAAAAAAGTCCACTTTCAAACAACACGCATTCACGAACAATTTGCAGCTCCTCCAGAAACCCGTCCGGGTTAAACGAAGGGATTCCACTCGAGAAACACGAGCCTCGGGCGGAAATTCTCCGAATTCTGCGAAAATCAAACTATAAACGAATGCGAGCACCATCCATTAGGTCAAGTTTCGAAGACAAAGCTGCTTATCCGCAAAACTCTCCCGAAACAATCTCCTGAGAAAGCTGTTACGCGTGTGAAAGTCCGATTTCTTAAATAAAACAAGTAATGGGTATAAAAAATATTTTTTAATAACTTTTATATTGTGTAAATCTCTGATAGAGTTCAATAGCAATTGACCTATACGATGTTCCCGTTGTTGTTATTTCACTGGATAAACATACATTCTTTATAATAATGCCTATAATTTGAAAGGCCTTCAAGCAACTTTACACTTTGCAAAATAAATACCAACGTTTTATTAAGGAGTTATGATGAATAGGTCAGGGATAAAGTGTCCCACCAATAATTCAAATTTCCGGGGATCGAATCCAAAGTACGGCACAAGTTTTTCTTTGTATATTTCGGTCGCATTCTTAACAAAATCTGATGTGGCCAACACATGACTTTCTCCATATTTGGGGTATAGATATTTAAATTATTATGAACAATATTACTAGGCAAAATTATTATTTCGTATCGTAAAAGAAGACACGTCCTTGATTCCGGTAATCACGTATATTTTGAATGTTTACAGAATTCACCGCTACATAGTGTTGGCGCTGTATACTGGCATTAAGATAAAGCGTAATATATCCGAAATGGATTGTTCTACGAAAATAACTTTCAAACAAAATTTGGAAGAAATATTATTCTCTACAACTTCGGTCCTTACGAAGATTACCAATAACGATGTTTTTAAGGAGATATTTAACGGAAACCGAAAAACCGGTTATTTATAAATAACTCCTAAACAATAACTCCTATAGAAAATTGTTTCAAATGAAAACTGTAGGAAATTACATTCTCTATAACCTTTGTATAGAAATGTATATACAGTAATGATGTTTTAACGACGAAATATCGCAAAAACCGAATTGGGTTTCGGATAAACCTCGACTTCCCCTTATCCGTTATTGTCCAAAAACTAATCAGTTCTTTGTGCTTATGTTACAGTGTTATATATGTAGTTTGGTAACGATATGGCAAGTACTTTTTGAGTTAGAGCGCCCACAATAACATACACACACACATCATTCGGAAAATAGTCTTAACGTGTTCTAGGGACCACAAAACATGTATTTCCGTTGAAATCTCGAAGTCGATTTTTTTTATGAATACAATACTTTCCCATTACTACGTATGGAGAAAGTAACAAGATATGGAGAGGATGAAAACACTCATATACAGAAGAAATATAGGAGACGATTTAAAATAAAAGCTATTAAAAAGAAGAGAATATCCACACCAAAAAAAACTCCATCTCTCTCGCTTCACGGAAGTAAAGGACGTAAAGAACGAACAAAGAGGAATACGTCGTCTCGAAGTCTCTAGAAGACGGAAAGGAACGAAAGTTTAGATTGCCTAGTGAAAGGAGTTCAGGGGTGAAACCATTTCACCCGCATTCAAGGGTTTCTGAGAGAGAAAGAGAGAGAGAGAGAAGAGAGGGAGAAGGAGAAAAATGTACAGAACGGCTCCCTCCCTTTCCAAAGCTTCCTAGCATTTAAAGCCCAAGCATTGTCTTAATAAAGGTTTGAAGGAAAAGGGACCGGGCGTCTTCGGTTTCCATGGAGATGAGCTTAATGAAAATGGTTCTCGGGAGAAAAGGGGCTCCGAAGGGAAAAAAGGGGAGGAGAGGGTGTGAGAGACTAGGTTTCGGAGGAAAATGGCTTTATGACTTATGCTCGGAAGAATTTCCCCACTTAGGAAAGGAGTTCAAGTGACAACTTAAAATTTTGGTCGCGTAGGAATCGTTCTTATTTTTTTCTCTATCTCAGTCCCTCGTAACGAGTTTGAGAGGGATTAAGGAGCTATCTCTCGCATTTGAGAATCCAAACTTTTTTGTTTGCCTATTTTCAGTCTCTAATTCAATTTCGACATTTAAACATGGAATATGAGAAAATGTGTATATTTATTACTGTGTGTGTTTATGTGTATTTGCTGGGTGTGTATGTAGCATGTATATATACACAGGAAACTAGAAATTGTCAAGGCGACGAATTACCTGCTCTCGAACCAACAATCAGGAAATTTGTCCAGCTGGCCCGAAATTTCCACTCGGGATTATAATGCGATTAAAATATAATTACTCAACAGTCATCGGACGATGCGGGAGAGGATTAATTTAAGGGCCAATCCCATTTTTTTCATAAATGGAATAAAGGGATTCGAACGATTTTGCCTCTCCCATCGCGGTAAATTGCTCTTTGGCCCGCCGGATTATTTAGCAATTTATGTAAGTGCTACATGGAAATCAAAGCCGAATTTCATAAAGTAATGGATTCGGATGAAATAAATTTTTGTAATACCTTTCCGAATGTATTAAGAGCAAACTCGGAAGCGTCCCACGCACAGCTAACGATGCGTTAATGAATTCTCGCAGCCTCGCAAAAAGAACTCTCACTTTGCCGTGAATTGAAATCGAAATTGAGTTTCTGCATCCAAAACCGATTAATCTAATTTAATTCGCAGGAAAAAACAATTCCTTCGAAATAATTGATTAGTTTAAGGAATAACTGTTTTTCCTGCTTACGGAATCTTAATTCGCTTGCTCCGAAGTGTTCATCGAACCAAAATTTAATTTCATAGCCTTAAATGTATGCAACCTACGATAATTATTGTAAAAAAATCCTTTCACAGGCCAGTGGTCGACAACCTATGATCCGAGAATCAATCACAATTTGAAGCGCCCACAAAGGTAAATACGTTTAGAAGAGTTTATGTTTTGAAAATAAAACAGTAATTCAATTAATAAACACATACGTACGAACACCCACGTTTGATTTTTCAAATTTTAAAATTTTTAATCGACCAATGGCACTTATTCAAACGCCTTTAATTTGCGAACCATCAAAAAATGTTGCCGACAACTGTCATAGACCCTCAAGATTGTACAAACCGTATTCTTTTATTTACTACTTAAAGAAAATACATAAAATTATAGCTTTAACCCGTGATTCTAAAAACATTTTTATACAAATCTAAATAATATTTTTTCGCTATTATCTGTTTTAAAAAAAACTTCAAAATATTTATTGCAAAGGCTCTACAACTTAATTTAGTTCCAAAATTTTGAAAATGGCATAGGGGTCTCGCGGTAATGAGGTAACGGGTAATACAGGACGTTCAAAAAGTCTCTACACCAGTGGTTCTCAAACTTTTTTTGCCTGCGTCACCCTATGTTCAGTTCATTCTGTTGTGCGTCACCCCGTTTACAGTTCCATTATCTTCAAGTCACCTTCAAAGATAAATTAAAATGCCACATTAAAATAAAATTGTGGCACTTAAATAAGCACGCGTGTTTATTATCCCGATTTTATTTGTTTATAAGTCAGAATATGATACACTGTGAATTTATGAAATAATCGCGTCACCCCTCAATAAACCTTCGCGTCACTATGGTGTGTCATGTCACCCCGATTGAGAACCACTGCTCTACACAGTACATAGATAAAAATTATAGGTTGGCAACACTGACGTTTACTATTTTTTTAAAATTATTCTCAAAAAAAAATCCTTTCCTATAGAGACAAAACCATTTTGCAAGTGAGGATATGGTAATAGTAAACAGTATTGCCAACCTATAATTTTAATCTATCTACTGCAGAGGTGAGGAAACTATAGCCCTCGGGAGCACTTTATACGGTCCGCGATGTCATTACGAAAACGAACCATTAAATGTAACACAGATAATTTCGTATTTATCTGGTTAAAATTAGGTCCTGAAAACCTTTTCTTGTGAAGTTTATACAATAAAATTTTACTAATTATCAATTTTCACAGATAGAAACCATCGCATTCTCTCAAGTAACTTCCGATGTGCATCCTAATGTGGCCCGCCGAAGCATTTTCATCTGTTGATGCGGCACGCCTAATCAACCTAAACGACTAATGTGGCCCGTTTCGTCAAAAGTTTCCCCACCCCGATCTCCTACATATAGAATTTATGAACAACCTGCATAATTCTGGCGTGGGCACGAATGTTAGCGTATAAGTTCATAATGATAACAAATTCAATGTAATCGGTCTTAAGGGCTGAGCCGCGTCGCAGGTTCTCTCAAAGAAGAAGTGGGTCCTGCTAAGTTTTTAATACTGTGACTAGCGAAAGAAACTATCCAACACATACATTTCACACTGTAATTTTCGTGAAAACAAAATCGGTGAAGAATCAAAATCCAATATGGCATACGTAATATTACAGGAATTATATTAATTATTTATGCATTTATTTTGGAATTTTTAAACGTTATGCATTGATGGCTGAATAAATAAATATGTTTCGCATTATACTATAGCATCTATATCTTATTATTTCTTATTAAGCGCAATTTTTTGCTGTAACAAACGTGCTGATTCAATTTTCCCAACAGATTATTGTGATCCAGCGCCGGTAAAATGCACATTACAAATCGAATACCACTCAAGTAATATAGGTAACGTCTTTCTAAAAATCTCTCTTCTAAATCCTCGTATAACAATATGATATCAGACGCTTCCTGTTAAATGATTATATTCTATGTTGCCCTGCCAACTAATACGCTTCTTTCTGCATAGCTGGAAAATTAAACGTTACACTGAGCGATTAACTGTTACAACTAAATTATTTAAATCTCAATAGTTTCAGTGATTGACTGCAACAACTGATTAATTTCGAAGTTCGAAATACGTTCCTTCCGAAGTCCTGTATTAATATTTACAAGGAGAAAACCAATGTGGTAATTCTTCGTAATTCCGGCGAGAAAAATGCGTCCGTACAAATACTGGAGAAAATCAAACCTTGAACATTGACGAAACAGAAATTTTAATCGGACTACGCATTTCATTTAGCAATTACTCGAGTTTTTTTTGGTACCGAGATTCAATTATCAAATCCATTAATGGTTTTAATTATTTTTATCTCAAAATATATCAAAGTTTTTGTAAAAGTATCCTGACGTTTTACGTAGATCGATCTTTTTTTTTAAATAATTAAACCGAAACTCTTGTTTGGAAATCGGATTTACACCTGATCAACTATTAAAAGAGATACTTCCACGCTGATTGGAATCGATTTCACACATCAGGAGTACCAACCGAAACAAAAAAGAAAACAAATTGGGATTTCCCCCTCCCCTCTCATTCCGTCATGGCGACCAATTCCTTTATCTACGCAAATTCCGAGGTTGGAGAATACAACCAAGCGCTTAATGACACACGTGTTTCCATGACGCAGAGAAAGGAACGATAGGATGTCATCAACGACGGAGCCGAAAATCAGGTTGGAATTTTGGATGCGAAATTTAAAATAAATAAATAATTTTTTTTTAGCTTTTACATCTCTCCGAGCGAGTGAAACGATAATTAGAGTCGCCATTAAAAAATTTATAATCATCCCTTTTCAATTATTTTACATATGATCTATTCAAGGAGTCTGATGCTCAAATTTCATGCGGGCTGAATAAACGTAAAACTTCAATATAATCGACAGGCCGCAGGAAATTACTACGAGAATACACATTTTGTTGAAACTTAAAATGAACACTACTCCAGATATGGTATATCTTTTAATTAAGAACCAAATATCATACAATTCCTAATCATTAAACAAAGATAAATGGTTTCGTAAATTGTTGTGACTCCATTATTTTCTCATATACACTATCTGTCCAGCCACTCAAAGTAGAAACGAATTAATGAGAAGGTCGCACTTTTGGAAACGGAAGGTATTTGATCTGAAGGTATTTGATCTGAAGGGCTCCATAACCACGTGTTTAAGATCCCTTGTCTACTCTGTTTTCATTTATTCTCCGAAAACTCCATTGATATTTATTTATATTTCGACTTACACCTGAAATATTTAGTTATTTACTTGCTCAAAAACTACAACTAACCTTTTTTCACAATGAGTGAAATAACGATAACGAAAACGAATGCATGCAGCAGGATACGAACTCCCGAGCCCTGGCATTGGGAGTCTGACACGTGGAGCACCACTTAACAAGATTAATTATATTTAAAAATCTGATGTGGCCAACACATGACTTGCTCCATATTTTGGGTGTAGATATTTAACTTATTATGAATAGCATAATGAGGCAAAATTATTATTTCGTATCGTAAAAGAATACAGTCGTCCTTACTGCCGTAAATTAGGTATATTTTGAATATGTTTACAGAATTCACCGCTATATGGTTATGGCGCTGTATACTGGATATTACGAAAAAAATTTAATATCTCCGAAATCGACGTTTCAACGAAAATTTGTTTCGAACAAAACCTGGAAGAAATATTATTCTCTACAACTTTGGTCCTCGCGAAGATTACCAATTACGACGTTTTGAAGGAGATATTTGACGGAAACCGAAAAACCGATTATTTATAAATAACTCCTAAACAACAACGGCTATGGAAAATTGTTTCAAATGAAAGTTGTAGGAAATTACATTCTCTATAAGGTTTTTATAGGATTGTATATACAGTAATGATGTTTTAACGGAGAAATATCGCGAAAACCGAATCAGGTTTCGAATAAACCAAGACTTTCGGTTAAACGTTATTGTCCAAAAACTAATCAGTTCTTTGTGCTCATGCTAAAGTGTTAATATGAAGTTTGGTAATGATATGGCAAGTACTTTTTGAGTTAGACCGCCTACAATCACATACAAAGTAAAAATATCATTCCAAACATAAATTTTAATTTGACGACGCAGCTTCAAATATTTTAATAACATTCCTTTTCAACGTTTTAATGAAGAACGGTGCGGAAAATAGTAGTTTGTGAAGAACTAGGTTGAACGATGAATAAACACGGACTTGTCTACAGACAGACTATACCTCATGTAACGTAGTTTCCACGTAATTCTCGCTTAAACTATAGGTATCATGTCATGATGCGAGGACATCACCATCGACAACGTTCCGACCGCGTCATATCGAATTACGGGTATCGATTGGCATCCGCAATAATTAAACACTCTGGCTAGGCTACGATATTGCATCCCATCGAGCAAACTATCCCCTTTTGAGAAATTCAACACTCGAATGCACCTCGGGCGCGGCTTAGGAACAATAAATTTTCGCGACTTCGGGTAAAGAGATTGGGCGGAAAAAGGATAAGCATCAAAGTATGGGGAAAGTAGAATAGGAAAGTTTCAACCGGAAAAAAAGTTTTCTTTCATCATAGAATGAACGTAGTTATACGCAGCTTTCTACAATGGGTGCTAATTGATAAAATTTGTAAAAAATGTCTTTGAAGTAACCTGAATCATGCGATAATCCAACTTCTGGGTTTTTCTTAATTGTTTATTTTCTCATATACGAAGTATATTGAGAAAGTATTGTAATCGCGAAAAAATTCGACCTCGAGATTTTTACGGAAGTATACGTTTTAGGTGTAGATGAGTCCGAAAAAGTGGTTTTTGCAATGCGGTCTGTCTGTTACTGGCTCTAGAGCCTAAACGGTAGAGCGAAAATAAATGAAATCTCGTACTTCGGCATTCAATCATACAGAGCAAAAGCTATGAAGAACTGGTTGACACTGCTCGATAATTTAGGGAAGTTTATTCTACGCATTTTTAACAACAATGCGATTTTCTCAGAAACGGCAATCACGATTTTGATAAAATTTCGTAGAGTTACTTGAGTTTACGTAATCAATAATACCAAATAGCTCATATACCTCAAAAAATGAATATAAGGGTAGTTTATTCTAGGCAACTTTAACAATAATTCGATTTTCTCAAAAACGGCTCTAACGATTTTTATCAAATTTCGTACAGTTACTTGACTTTACGTCTTCAATAATACTGTATAGTTCATATTTCTCAAAAAATGAATATAGGGCTAGTTTATTCCAGGCAACTTTAACATCAATACGATTTTCTCAAAAACGGCTACAATGATTTCGATCAAATTTCGTACAGTTACTTAAGTATACATCTACAATAATACTACGTATTTAATTTTTCTCAATGAATGAATAAAAGGCTAGTTTATTCTTGGGCAACTCTAACAAAAATTGGATTTCCGAAAAACAGGTTCATACGATTTTCATTTCCTAAAGATAACTGAATGACGCATTAGAACCATATGTTGTACCGATTTTTTATGGTCGATTTAGTAGTACTCCTAGAAGAGAAGGGAGAGGGTGAGTATTCGCGGAAAGTGCTGACGTCAACTGTGGAAATTATTTGCTTTCTGTTTGAGTGGGTGGTTCGTAGAGAAAAGAAAATGCACAGCATAAAATAACGGAAGGCTTAAAGGGGTGACATTTCGAAAAAAAGACAGTCGTCTATTTTATACAAAAATAAATGGAAAGGTCAGATCTTGACTTTCGATTTTTTTAGGCAAAGGTCCAGAAAAAACAAAAGAACTCCTAATGTTAATGTTGAATTTATTACTAAAATTAAAAACCGTCTCTTTAGTGCCACGGACATTTTTTAAAGGAATATCAAATTATGAATTTGCTTTTTGTCCTAAATTAATATTTACTAGCGATGAAAGTTGTAAAATTCAGAGCTACCTGTGGTCTACATTGATACCATAGAGAAGTCAACGTGTATAAACTGCAAAAACAATATTCCAATAATTAACAAGCACCTTTAGAGACAACTGAAATTAAACAAATATTTTTCCAACCTAAAGTAGCACTTTAAAAGTAACTCGATGTGTATTTCTCGGCAAGAGGAAAAATAAGTTAATTTTAATATCATTTCTAGTGCCGGGTCGTTTTTTTTTCGCGTTTGCAAATTCTCACTGAAAAGTTTCACTTCTAATTATTGACTACTTCGACATTTATTACCCATGCGTCCGTTTTTGATATTTTCCTCATCCTAAAATCCGTCGAGTTACATGACACGTCCATACGCAACAATGGCCCTCTAATAATTTTATCATCATGAGAACTTACAATCCTTCAATTTTAATATCTTTAACAATATCATTACCACCAGGACAATTCATCTATTTATAAATTGACGAAAAAGTGGTTTACCTCTAAAATTATTTCACTTGAAAAACATGGGGTGGAGAGAACCATGGCAGTAAGTTTCAGGATTAATCAAATATCCCAGCTACGCCAAAGGGAATGATATCGACGATAAAATCTTATTTACAATTATAACTGAGACGAAAAGCTTTATATACGTCGAATATACCCAATTATAACTGAGACGAAAAGCTTTATATACGTCGAATATACCCTTAAACGATATTATTTATTGTAAAAAGATGGCCATTTACCATTAAGTAATTCACTAAAACTCCTTGTCACTAACACAATATAATCAATATTTCCGCAGTATTCTTCATGTATTGATAGCTATGTTTCCCTTTCAAGTCAGCTGAAACCTTTTCCAACTTTTTTCTCTTTTTCCATCCAGTTTTCCTCCTAGCACTTCTTTAATCATGCTCTCTCTCCTCAGGTAATGTCCAATCCAGTTCGCCTTCCTCTTTCTGATAGTCTGTATAATCGTTCGCTGCTGTCCTATTCTTCTTAGTACTTCCTCGTTTTTCACCCTACCTGCCCATTTTATCTTCAGCATTCTTCTCCACGTCCACATTTCGAGATATTACTATACCAAGACAATAAATCTTACATTAGTGAAGGGCAACTTTCTCTACGTAACGGCGGCCCACATCGCAAGTTGTTGACGCTTCCCACGTTAACTAGAGATTCGGAAATATTATATCAGCGAAAACAGAGGCTAAATTGTGCTTTTAGGGAAAACATTTTAATCCCAAGTGTTTTACTGCCGTAATTCGAATGTGTATGACATGAATTTGTGTGTTAAATTTGACGGGTCTCATTTTAATAACATCTTCGCGGTCTGCAGGTTGCCCACCACCACCCTGGAGGAATCATAGGTATATTTACTATCGTAAGGAAGAAGTTCTTCCACTCCTTTACATCATAAAAATGTTCATGAAAACCATTCCCGAAACTACTCCAAACACAACTTAACAGCGCACTCGTGTAATCGAAGAAAGTTTTATGCTTTATCTAAAGACATTCTAAAAAAATCTGATGTGACCAACAATGACTTTCTCCATATTTGGGGTATATATTTAAATTATTATGAATAGCATTATAAGGCAACATTATTATTTCGTATCGTAAACGAATACAGTCCTTATTTCGGTAAATTATATATTGTTTACAGAATTCACCGCTACATGGTGGTGGGGCAGTACACTGGAAAATTACGAATAAGCAAATATCTCCGAAATGGGTGGTTCTAAGAAAATTTGTTTCAAACAAAACTTGGAAGAAATATTAATCTCTACAACTTTGTTCCTCACAAAGATTACCAATAACGTCGCTTTTAAGGAGATATTTGACGGAAACCGAAAAAACCGATTATTTATAAATATTTCCTAAACAATAATTGCTATGGAAAATTATTTCAAATAAAAGTTGTAGGAAATTACATTCTCTATAACCTTTGTACAGAATTGTATATACAATGATGATGTTTTAAGGGAGAAATATCGCAAAAACCGAATCGGGTTTCGAATAAACCTCGACTTCCGGTTAACCGGTATTGGCCAAAAACTAATCAGTTCTTTGTGCTCATACCAAAGTGTTACATATGAAATTTGGTAACGATATGAGGGGTACTTTTCGAGTTAGAGCGCCGACAATCACACACACACACAGAGATCATTCCGAAAATAGTCTAAGCGAGTTCTAGGGACCTCAAAACATGTATTTCCGTTGAAATCTCGAAGTCGATTTTTTCATGAAATCAATACTTTGTACTACGTATATGGAGAAAGTAAAAATGCACTACCAAAATACTGCATGATGACTTTTCCCTCAAGAGAGACACGCAGATGCATTTTGTTCGCCCTACCTCACTCAAACTTTCCCTTGTCAAATTTAATCCACCCTTTTCAGTTACTCCCGCCTGTGGAAAAAAAAACAAAATCCGCTCCGGCATCATGAAAGAAAGAGGAAACATTTTTCAGCGGAATATGAATCTTTAGCTCGGAGGTAATTCCCTGGGAGTGACGTCATAGCCTCTCTGAATCCTTTTTTTAACCCCTTAGTCTTCCTTAGTCTTTTAATACCGTGTTTGACCCTTCATATTGGAGACCTTATTACTGTTATTTTATCCTAAATTCCTCCTCGATACAGAAATGTTTCAAAACCATATGCAATTGATTCGTCTATCATTATGATAATAGCTACTGTGCAACTTCAACACTTTTAGGCGTCACAATTACGTTTCTATATTAAAGCTAAATATTTCATATTGTTAAAATTATGAATATTCGACGTTTAATGAGGTAATAGAGGAGGTAATACAAATCAATTTCCGGTTAATTCGTGAAAATACACTGGCGTGTATTTTCACGAGAAAGAGGTCGTTTCCTATAAAAATTTTAAACTAATCCAGTTGTTATATCCAAGTTTTAACAATAATCATACAATATTTGCGTTCATTAATTTAATTAATTTAACTACTTGATGTAATCCTTGGAAATTATAGTGTAATTCCAAATTATTTCCACAGATATAACACGAATTTTATATCATATTCGACTATGTTAAAGCAAATATTTTTCGAAATCTCACGCATAACAAAAAATATTGGATATGTACGCAGAAGACAAAGCGATAATTTTTCAAAAAAATCCGAGCCATTAACGATGGTAAAAAAAAAGTATAAACGCCATTTTAAGACGGGATAATTAAAAAAAAACTAAATAATTGAACGAGGACGATTTTCGTACGACGGGACCGTTTTGAAAACTATCCTAAACGCTGAGCGCCTAAGCAATTAATTTTTCCTCCCTATTATTTTCGCAACCAAAAGCTTTTCTGTAATTTACACATTTATAATTCATTTCTCTTCAACCCCGCCCCCTCTGGATGCACCTCGTATTCGGAATCTCGTTTATCTTAACGAGCGCGGAGACACTGCGACGCCGATTCTTCCAAGATGCATGGGGCGGGGATGAATTTCAACCAGCGTCTCCGAGCGCTCTACTTAGCCAGCAACAGCACAGAGAGGGAGACTTTGAGTCGTGTGTCGCGCAAATTAAAACTACTGCTTTCAAAATTGAGGTGTAACGCTCCTGCGATGAATGTAAACGCTTAATCTTTCCATCCTCATTTTATTCCTTCCTCAAGTCCTGAAACCGACAGACATAGCAAATCCTATAGTGTTATTATGAGAAATAAAGCGTTAAAAGAACAAAAAATTAGCCCGCCGCCATAGGTTACAAGTAGATAATCTGCGGGTTACGCAACGCATGTACGTAAAATTTTGCGAGGCTTTTACAGACGAGGCAAATTCTCGAAAAAAAATATGAACTACGTAGAATCATTACAAACATCAACTTAAATAACTATAAGAAATTTGATGAAATCGTATGAGCCGTTTCTTCGATAATCCAACTGTTATTAAAGTTGCCTATAATAAACTAGCCTTATATTAATTTTTTGAGAAATATGACCTATGTGGTATTATTGATGACGTAAACTCAAGTAACTGCACGAAATATGATCAAAATCGTCAGATCCGTTTTTGAGAAAATCAAATTATTTTTAAAATGCGTAGAATAAACTTCCCTTAATTACTGACGAATGTCAACCATTTCTTCATAGCCTCTTCTCTGTATGATAAAATGCCTAGTACGAGATTTCATTCATTTTAGCTCTACCTTTTAGGCTGTAGATCCAATAACAGACAGACGGCATTGCGAAAACCACTTTTTCGGACTCGGCTACACCTAAAACGTACATTTCCATCAAAATCTCGAAGTCGATTTTTTTCGCCATTACAATGCTTTCTCAATATGAGAAAGTAAAAAAGAGAAAGAGGAAAGAAAAGGATTCACATATTAAATTAATTGAAAAGTTAATAGACCGATCAAGAAATGAAGAATGACGAGGAGCACAGGGACACGTGGAGAACCAGGTTTAACTAGTAATAATCAAAAGTCTGTCAACGGAAAGACTGCCAGTGATATATATGAAATAGCAAAATTAGGAACTTCTTACATTATCAAAACAACGAAAAACCTAAAGAATAAACGTACAAAAGAACTTATTTATTTGCTGCGACTCGCAGAAGAATGCGCCTTAATAATACGAAGCAATACTCTTTGTTTTAAACCCAAACGGATCTCATTAATAAATCGTGGCTAAGTTTACCAAGTTAATTTCTACGCTAGCTGCAACTCTGGCATTAGCCTTGACATATGCATATATGAATCATATAAGTGCGTAACATTTATAGCAGCTCTGCATGGATTAAAGATACTGCATACACAGGGCCGGCGTAATGGGGTAGCAACTGCCTAGGGCGCCATAAAAAGCAAAAGTTTTGATGCCATGATACTTACAGTCGTTATAGCCTTGACAAAGAAAAAGCGGGTAAACAAATAGCGTTAAGAACAGATGGAAACGTAGGAAGACGCTTTTACTTACTGTAATACAAGGTATTTGATCAGTCTGCTCTTCTCCTAGCGTTTTCCTGTACATTCATCAGTGATTGTTATTAATGTTGTTTGTTCCTCATTTTGCTTTCATTGTAAATGTACGATTTTGGATTAGCCTTTTATTTAACTTGAATCAAAAGAGCCCCTTTATATAGTTTTTAGCAATGATGATAAATAGTAGTTACTAATAAAAACGATGGAGCCATTGGACTGGACTTAACGGTGCTATATGTAATTACTAATAAAATAAAATTTCATCTATTACCTGGAGTTTTAGTATAATTTAGATTGGAGCAGGGGCGCCAAAATGAATGTTGCCTAGGGCGCCAGAATGTCTTGTGCATACATAACAATTTATATGCAGAATAGACAGCAAATTTACACGAAGAACAAAAGGTGAAACGCATCATAATAACCATGAAGGTTCTCTCACAAAGAAGCGAAATTCCCAGGACTGATTATAGTACACCTCTGTGAGGTAGATAACTGTGAAAAACTTTGGTGTATCCGAAGCGAACGTTTGGTTGCTGAAATTCTGGACGTATCGACGTTAATCGGGCCAATTAATTTTACTCTGTTGTTGCGCAGAATCTAAAGCGAGAACGCGGACCAGGGTCGTCAATTTCAGAACTGAAAACACCATGAATAAATTACTCCAGGCGCCAAGAAATGGGAAAGAAGGAAGGCATAATTGTCCGAGGCGTTTTTCAGACGAAGAGAGCCCGAGATCTCATCAGCTTTAAGAAAGATATTAGAAACTCCTTTGAGAGAGGCATTTTTAGAGCTGGAATTCTCCAAGTAGCAAAATACACACGATATGTAAAAAACAACCTACTCCTTAATTTTTTTTACTCTGTTACGGTTCTCGCTTCGAGCTGCAGGGCAATTTAAATTCACAAAGACGGCGATGCGAATCTTATTACGAAAAAAATAGTCCGTTTCTTTGCGTAAGCTTGAGGCAAACGTAAGAACGGATAAAGCGTACTTTAAAGAGGGAAGCTAACTATTATTAATTTCATACAATAAATGAAGTTTTGAATCCAAGGAGAGGCCCGGGGGACATTCCCCCCCCCTCCCCCCTCCCCCCTCCCCGAGCAGTAAAATTCCCCACCGAGGAAAATCATTAAAATTTAATTTAATATATTTAATATTAAGAAATGTTATTGGTTCCTTAAATAGAGAGTATGACGATGATGATTGATGCAATGTTGTTTGAATTTAATATGATTTCTTATAACTACAATTAAAAACTATTTATGTCGTTCAAACTTCAATCTAATGTTTATTTAAAAAATACCCCCGAAGTTATCATTTTCCTTCCCCTTCTGGATTCAACACTGAAAAAATGTCACTTTGTAATATTTTCCATAGACTGCAATATAATATCATGTAATCCATAAATGAAAATGCACCGCCTTATTATAATCAAGATAGGTGTGTAACATTTTTAATGATCCGCATTCAGATTAAATTAACATGATTTACGATATTACTTCTCAAAGAGAATTGTAATTATAACACGTGCATTATGCATCAAAAACGACGAAATTGGCGATAAATAACTGCAGATATAAAGGAATCGGAATTACAAGAAATAATTCATACGCCATAATTGCGTACAATAAATAAATTCGGACCTATCCTTCCGGATTCGAAACTTCTCGCTTTACCCTCTAAATTCCGATAATCTGGGGGGTTTTTGCAGTTTGACATATCTGGGTTAGTGGTTAAGGAAGTAGCGTTTCTCGGAACCATCGGATTCCACGAAAAGGCTAATGGGAATGCCGTGAAAACAAATCCTCTTGGTGGAGCCTTCCGAGGTAATTAACTATTCATGAAGTTTCGAATTTATCTCATACTTCAAGAAAGCGTTCCATATTCGATAACTCATCCGTTTCCGGTTGTAAAAATTAGCGAGTAAACCTAGGAAGTTACGAGATGTATAAACATGCCTCTTAATATAAATGAGTTGCTGATAATCTCGGAGTCCGATTTTCCATATTATCGATAAGAAAACGAGAGAAAACTAAGCAGTTAAAAAGAGTAATAAAAACAAATAATTATAAAAGGCAGAAATGCAGCCGTAAATTAATCTTGTACAATATATATAAACGAAGGAAATGCTTAAATCGAAAAACAAAATAAAATTCAACGAACTTATGGAACATTTTTTCTTCGTACGAAATTCTGGGTTTCATTTTAAATTCGTCCAATAATACGAGCTGGAGTTGAATAAAGATTCAATTCAATACCAACGGTAATGATCATTATTTCGCCATATTTTCCAAAAAGTTGAAAGGTGACATTTGTGAGAAATTTCTTAAGAATCTTCAATAAACCAAATTCCAAGCGGAATAAAAACGAAAGAACAAAAGGCACAAACAACCCGAAAAACAAACATAAAAGAGCAAATTCCATCATCCCTTAAGTTGGACTTTCGTTGCCTTCCTCGTCCACGCATTCACCCGGAACTGACGAATCGACTAATTGGCTGCCCTTTTATGGCAACCGATAACAACACTCCTGGGAAGGGTGATTAAAGCCAACGTTACACAGAAGGTATGAATTGGATCCGGCAATTACGCGAATAAGGAAGCTGGAAGGAATTCCGACGTTCTATTTCCATACCCGCCATGTAACGATATATCGAGACACGACTACTTTCATAGATTGCCGCCCTAACTCCTTATCATATATCCGAAACGTCCCAAAAAAAAAACCGCGCGATTGAGGTTCCCAGATCCCATCGAAATATTCACCCATTTTATTCCCTTCCCCAGAGAAGGATCCATCGAGGAGGCTTAACCCCGTCTGAACCCCGAGAATAGGCCGTCGGGGACGACGTAGGGGGAAAAAAAATTGAGAACGGAATTATGCGCAACTCCTTATCCTCCTCCCTCGAGCGCACTAAAACGAACGCCTTTCGGCGGGGAGCGAACGAAAAAAAAAAGAAAAAAAAAGACGGTCGAAATTACCGCCTCCATCCGTTGTAACAAGCTCCGCTTGGTACTGACAGATCGAGGAACCTTCTCTACCACAAAAGGCTAGCAGATAACGCGATGCGATCGGAAATATTCCACCTCCTCCACCCCCCCTCCACCCCCCAACCAACCATTCTCCTACGGGTATTCGCCCTTCTTTTTTTTTCTTCTCCCTTTCATTCCCGCACCACTTCCTGACCCGCCTCATCTATTCCCTTTCTTCCTCCTCATCCATCTCCGTCGCCAATTAATTTACCTCGGAACCACCTCCGACCTCCGCCTTTCCTTTCCTCCATCCATCCGCCGCCGCCGCCTCTCCGATCCCCTGAGCGCCTTACGAAACGATTCCCGCCACTCTTCGTCCACATCAGCCCTGACTTTATCGCGTGTTTCCAGAATATCTTTCTTTCAACCTCTTTCTTTTTTTTTTTTTAACTTCCTACTTGTTTCCGTTTCCTCCTCCGGACTACCTCGCTCCTCTCTTTAAGGCCCACCGATCTACTTCCTACTTTATAACTTCAGCAGCAAAAAATTCTCCTCGTCGCTATCTCCCTCTATCTATTTCCCCACCTATGATTTCTCCTTCTTTTCTTCCTCCTCTCTTGTGCTTTATCTGCATTTTTTATCTCTAATCCGTCTCTAAAACTTTCTCCACCTCTCCATTCTGCCTTTTTTTCCTTCCTGTCCCACCCTTTTGCACTCTTCCCCCTCTCTTTCACCTCTTCCTTCTTTGCATTAATTTCTTCCTCTTAACCACAAAACTCCTCCCCCTTTTCTCACCTCCCTGTCTATTTTTTCATTCGTCTTTCTCGTCTCTCTCTCTCTCTCTCCACGCATGTTTTGTCCTCAATCCATCGCCTTATCCCTATTATGGCACTTCCTATTCTCTCTTTTTTCTTTTCTTTGGAATTGTGTGTAACTATACGTATATAGTAAGCATTATTATCAACTTTTTTTCTCCTTTCTAAATGTTGCCGTAGGATTAAATGTAATAATGGACTATATACCTAGTCTCAATTTCACCCTTGATAATGTCGTTTGTCTGTCTGTCTCCTTACCACATCTCCTTCCCATTTCCTCGTAACTAGACTTCCAACTTCACTCTACGCTCTTTCTCCTTCCCTTTTCGTCCTATTCTCTTTTTCCCCTTTCTCTTCTCTCCTTCTTGTGTATTTATATCTACCTATTCCTCTCGTTCTCTCTCTTTTTCTATCCTCTCTTTAACTCCACCCCATTCTCCCACCAAGTAAGAACGTATTGTTGTAGTCTCAATTTTCCCCAAATAAAATCGCTCGTCTGTCTGTCAACCTTCGTGTTCTCTCGTTCATTTTGTTCTAATATCTCAGTCCCACTCTTTAACCTCTAATCTCTATAAACCTCTCTGTCTGTCTGTTTCTCTCTCACTCCCTCTCTCTCTCTTGGTTCTCCCAACAGTTTCTCTCTTTGCCCTTTCTCTTCTGACCCTTTGCTCTTTCAGATACCCTAATTCTCTCCCTCTCAACCCATCCATCAATGGCCTTGTGATGTGCAACTTTGTCTCTTCCTACTCCTCCATCTCTTTTCCCTTCCTATCTTAATACAACACATCGCCATACAATCTCTCTCTCTGCATTTAGACTCTCTCTCTCTTCATCCTTTCTGCGAATCAATCTCCTTCTCTCCGTCCCGTCCCCCCCACCCCCCTCCCCCAACTCCACACACCCATCCTTCCCACAATCCCTCGCGATTCCCCATTGGAGCTCCTCTCTCTCTCTCTCCCTCCTCTTTGGAAACCTCTACCCACAATCCCGCAGCTCCGCCGCGGCCTCAGCCCATCCTTTCCACCATTATCCTCTCGCCCGCTTCCTCTTCTCTCCCAACGAAATCTCTCTCTCTCCCTCACCCTCCCCCCTCTCTCTCTACGTTTTTCATCCGTTTCTATATGCCCTTCCGCTCTCCGTTTCTCGTCTGTTCTTGCTCCGTCGCGCTTTATTTCAAAGTCATGAGCCCCGCGCGTGATCGTTTTCCAACTAAAATGTTCCAGGTGTATTGCTTTCATTACCGGGAGCTACGAATCGTTACGAAGTATTTTCCAATATTTTTTTACGTGCAAAACAAAAAGCGATCGCTCACTTCGATTTGCCTTGTTCGTGCAGTAAAAGCAACCGGGTCGGATCTTTTATTGAGCAATTTTCGATATAAATGCGTTAAAAGACATTTGTTGTTAAACATTTTCAGATTATATATAAAATTATACATTGTTTATCTTTTCATTCCGTTCTAAAAATTATAATGCAATGAACCATGTATGTATGTATGTTTGTATGCATTTTTGGTATGTATATGTACGTGTGTATGTATATGCATGTATATGTACGTGTATATGTATTTATGTATGTACGTACGTACCTACGTACGTATGTATGTATGTATGTATATGTATGCATGTATGTATTTATGTATATATATGCACACTTTTTCTGTTGAACGCTTTATCCTGAGATAACATTTGGAGCTCTCTGTGACAAAGTTCAACTTCCTCCTTTTTCTTTTTATATTCACTTTCCCTTCCAATCCTTTCTTGAAGGACCGTCTGTTGTCTGAATTGTTTTTTTTTCCTTTCCCATCCTCGTGTTTTCTAGAATCCATCTCTATCCTGGTCCTCTGAATGGCTTATGGCCTCGGGATGATGTTTCAATCCGACGGCCAACTTTTCCCCTCCTTACAGTAAAAAGAGAGTCAAGTACGTGGTTCTGAGATTACATACTTAAGACTTGGGAGGGATATTCTTTTCAGCGGAATAACAATTTTTGTAGGAATATCTCTCCATTCGTTCTTTCGCCGAGAGAAAAAATCTGTTCCTAAGAAATATTCGCCACAAAAAAATGCAAGTTATGCCAGGAGGAGAATGCGCAGGCGTCGATAATTATGCTGTTTCTATTTTGATCGATAGCATGTCAGACATGTTTCCCCTGCTGAAATTCTTTCTTGAAAAATTGGATGTCTCATACAAATTAATCACACGAGCTAATATTTAAACGTGCCCATATCACGTAAAAGAAAATACTGACTTATGACGGATGGTAGTTTCGGCGCCTTCCAGGAAAAGATAGGCGTACTATTTTCTCTCAACATTAGCCCGTCAAATTCAGTGTATTTTTTATCATAATAAAACTACATTCGAATCTTAGATTACACAGAAGCAGTAAAAACTAAAGTCAAATTGCCAAGTGATAATTCCACCATAATAAATGTGTTTATCATTAATTAGCCCAGGCTCAGTTTAGTAGAATTTGCTCATGATGCAAAAGCAAATAAGTTTCAATGGAAATTTTTATTACAACACGATCGGTTTCGCTACGATCGTTCATAAGGTATATTGCTTGACATGATGATTACTCCCAATGCCAAAACTTCTATGGTTCTTCCTAAGTTTAGCGAAAATTTTCACATTTAAATAAACATTTAATCTTCTATTTTTATATTTCTTCCCACGCTATATACATAGTTCCTATAATTTCATCCTTCCGCTCTGAATAAAAAAGGCCAACCCGATTCCTGCCTTTTTTGTGTAAAAAAAGAACCCTTGATGAATAAACATCGAACCTCCGCATTCATGGACCATATACAGAAAAAGGGAATGAGAAAAAAAGAACATTTAAATAACAGCCTGGCTAAATTGAGACCTCGAGGGCGAATGATAAGGAAGACGCTACGGCCGGTGACGTCACCGATCGGCGATGATCACGCTTCGGACGGAGAAAGATTGAAGACCTTTAGGGTTTCAAGGAAATTACTAGGCAGCATGAAAACCGTTTCATCGGGGCACGGAACGCCTCCATGCTAACCCTCACTCAGATCGATGAGGCCCCCCCATCCTAAACCGAAAAAAAGAAGAAGGAAATCCAACTTTTTTTCTCTGCCATTTTTTTTTTACCTACTCCCGGATGAAAGAGGAATACGTCCTGTTCAGGTCAGGTGAAACGAGGCCAACCTGCAAGGTCTACGGACTCGTCTGCATTCCCCCCTCCCCTCCCCCTCTCCCATTTCCTCTTTTTTTCCCCCCCATTCGCTATTTTGCCTCCGCTTCCCAATCTACTCCACCATTCTCTCCTCCTTCGCCGCCCTCGAGGCACCGCATTCATTCCGATCGTACCTGGCCGCAACGAACAAGCACCAATCTGCACGACAAAAGTGTCCCTAGGATTCCGCGAGTGATGCGATGCTTTTAAAAGTCATTCCTATCCTCCGAACGCTAACGAGTAAAAGAATGCTCGGAGGGAATTCTACGTGAAGAAAAGGACTCGCCCGGCTCGGAGATGGTTATTAAAACGGCTTTTCATGAGAATTTCGACGAGCCATTTCTTCATTTTTTTTACGCGAGTTATCATACTGAGAGGGCTTTCACGTAGGACTAACAGAAATACCCGGCGTCGCCCGGGGAAGTTTGGTTCAAATCCTATCGGAATTCTAGATGATACATGGCATTTAAGAATTCAATCGGCCGCCGTTTTGAATAAAACACGAAGGGAGAAACAAAAACGACGTATGAATTATTCCTGGGAGACCTCCGCAATCGCAGCAAATTTGATTCAAATAAATAGTAAGACTCGGGAACAGACAGACAGACTTACTGAAATATTTTGGTGGGGATAAAGAACTCTAGCACTAAAGACATCGTACACGTAAAGAAATAACAGGCGAAAATTCCCTTTACATGTGTGGATGCTTTTATTCCGCTTGTGTCATGCATATCGGCCTATTCCACAAAGCCAATTCCCCAATTTTGGTAATATGCGTAACTAGTGTAACGCCCGTTGAAATATCAACGGAAGAATTATAGATCGATTATTAATATTTGCATTTAAAATGATTAATAGCACACTTTTACATATGAAATATTTCGTCTTATACAACGTTTCTAGTGAATATTCTGCTGTCGTTTAGTTAATGCCTTTGGTTTTTATTTTCGGCTATAAAATTCTGATATTCTTCTCCCACCTTGTCTCGTCAATGCTACATATAATTGTCGGTGTGCGAATACAGGGAAATGATTATATGTATATATAACGTAAGAAAAATATTTAAATTCGTGCACTTACGTTATGATTGTTTTAAAATTGTACTCTGTACTTACGAAGAAAGAAAGCTTACTCGAATCCTCAGTAATGTTCTCCGTCGTTATGTAAATAAAACTCTTTGAAAGATTTAAAGTAAAAACTAACTAATTAGTCAATCAGCGGAATAATTTCTTTGAAAACTATCTGAACAAAAAAATCACAAATTTATTTCAACATTGTAAACTGTTAACACACCAAATTTACCTAAATATTATCTTTCAAATGTTTTAATTTGCTTAAAAATGTAATTTTCAGTGAAGAATTTATCGAAGAAAAATCGATTTGAAATCTATTCTGAATAAAGTTTGATTTGCGTTATATTACAGACGATATATTATAGTGAGGATTACAAAACGATTACCACAAAATATTACTACTTTTACTCTAAACAAATAAAAATAAAATATTAGAATTACCGATACCTAAATCAAACTCCTATGAAACGTTATAACAATGAAAATCGGTCGTAATGTAAACAAAGCGTTTGCCGAACATAAATATCTATCCTTTTATATGTATAATAAGTTATTTTAAACCAGATTATTCCGCTTTTACAAGAAAAAACTCCTTATTCAGTGCTTGCTACACAGACTACTTTATGGGTGTTTACCATATAGAGCACAGAGATAATTTTTTTTTAAAATACAATTTGGGAAATAAACCGCTTTCGCAATTTTGCAACGGGAATCAGGCCCGTCTCAAGGATCCGCGGGGCCCCAGGGAGGCGAAGGCTGTAGGGCCCACCTTCCCTTCACTTAATAAGGGTAAGGCGCGGGCCCGGGGCGGCTGCCCACCCAGTCCCCCTTTAAGACGGGCCTAACAGGAATACCGACAGTTTCGATAGAAGCCGTAACAAAAGCGTCGGAATTTTCCGGCTAACGCATGAAGTGAAAAATATTTTTTACTCTGCGAAGGTTATCGCTTCCAGTTACTGGGCAATTTTATGCAAATCTCATTACGAAAAAATGTTGTTTCATCGCGTAAGATTGAGGTGAACATATGAGCGACATAGCGTTAATACGTGTTTAAAGAACGAAGATTTCACCAACTCTTCGTGGGTTTTATTTGTGTGAGCCATTTATGTTAAGTAGAAGTTATAATTGATTGATTTTAATGAGGATCTTCAATAATATAATTTTGATCAAGGGGCTCTAGATATGAAAGATGCCGAACTGGTAAATAACGCCTAAAAACGCAAAAATATGAAGAATGCTGAATAATAATAGTCTCCGGTAATTATTTTTGTCAAGATGTGTTTCTGAAACAACCTGGTAGCTGATATAACAAATAAAAACTTACAGAAATAGATCGCTCCTGAATGAACAAGTTTACATAAACGTTAAAGATTAAAAACAGTTTTTGTGAAACACGTTACATCAATATCGGAGGTTTACTGTTCACTAATACTATTTCGCTATACAAATTATGATATACAATTTATTGAAGAAGCCGAAACTTCGTGGAACTCTATATTAAAATATGGATAGATTAGTTACTGTTAAATTAAATATATATTAAAATATATGTACAAAAACAAACAACACAGTTTAATAGAACTTTGTATTAATTTCCATAATAATATACGCGTACTAGCTGTTTCGATGCATTAGCTTCATAATCACGTGATGATATATTGTTATATGGAATTAACACGAAGTTATATTAAACTGTGTTGTGTTGAGGCATATTTTTAACTAGTGACTAATTCAATTTAAAATATCTCCAAAAAGGTTGGCTGAATTATTAGAATGTCGTATAATTTTCGCCTCTTTTGACTTACTCTTATGGGCCTATTGACGCGTTATTTTTTTTTAAATCACTTAAATGTAGAATTATCTAGCTCGTCTTAAGGTTTAAAAGGAATTTTGAAAAAACAGTAAACATATTGGAATACTGGAGATACATAGTGCAAGTGTGCTAGGTTTTTAAAGTTTTGAGTCTTAAGAGAAAGATGGCACGTGATTAGCACTCAATTTTTGTGGTATGACCCGAAAATTACTATTTGGATAAATAATAACTGATCCCACTTCATGGTTGAAATCAAATCTATTAGTTAAGTTGCTTTAGTAGTCATAAAAAATATTGGAAAACCAGACTCGCATGACGGCTACGACGCAGCAATCTCCAGCGGTACACTTGTATCGGAAATGCACATTCGTTTACATAAATTATTTAAAATTTCGTTGTCAGGTGAACCAGTAGTTTCTACTCAATAGACCGGTAAATTTACAAACTTTAATTAAAAATTCGTCTATATCTTCATTCTTACTTACATCAAAGATTTAATCAAGAGATCCCACGCATTCCCCAACAGAGATATCTCTCCATAATAATTACGTTACCGAGGGTTAACCTAATTAAAATATTAAACTGTAAAAGTTCTGCGCTCAAGATCAAAGAATTTACCATTTTGATCGAAAAAACTGCACATTTACGTTTCCGAACAATCCCACGCGCTCATCCTTAACTAAAGCAGAACGATTAAAAATTCAATAGTTCTTTTTTCTTTTCTTCCCTCCCGACGAACACGCCGAGGTAATATTCATACGACACTTTTTCCCCTGAAACAGGAAGAAAAAATTAAAGGGAAATAACCACTTTCTCCGGAGTATTCTAAAAGTAAATAAAAAGGTTTTCTTCTTTCCTTTTAAATCCGAGAGGCATTAGCCAAAGACACCGAGGCTAACGAGAGACCCGTAATAAGGAAGAATACGGAGATTTCGCAGACTCGGTAATTTTTTTCTTTCTTTAACGAGGCATGCGAAGACACTTTGCGAGGAGGGCCGCTCTCTCCCTGTGGGGGGGAGGGGGGGGAATTTGCCATGTGACTCGCAATTCTCCATCTTTTACTCCGTACTTGGGAATTTCTGCTTTTTTTTATCTCGTTCTTTTTCTCTGTCCCTTTCCTGGTGTCTTTCTTCCTCGCACGGAGAGAGAACCAGTAGACTAATTGCGTCGCTCTACTTGGAGATGGTCCAAACGACTTGGGACGGGAGGTGATTAAGCGACTGGAATTCTTTCAACTACTCTCTCTCTTTGTTTATCAACACAGATTGATGCCGCGGGGGAGGATAAAGAGGAATTCCGGTGCGGATGCAAGATACTGTATAAGTACGGAGGAACATGTTCCGGTGGAAGTACTTGGTACGGTGTTTTGAAGATTTAAAAAAAAAAAAGCCAACATTTTATCGTTACCATTGCTGGTACAGCTCCCCTAGCGACCGTGCGAAAATTTTTCGAACTACTTGTAAGCTTAATATATTCATGAGTACGCCAAAACTTTTGAAAATACTCCATGACTCGACATATTAACACCTATTAACAACAATTAGCTAAAAACTGCACATTTAAAATAACAAAACTCAATTTCACTGAAGCAGCTGACCACATTAATGCGTTAATGGTAAAGTAATCCATACTCCTTAATAAACATTACCTTGTTATTTAAACATAAATGTTACCTCAATTAAAAAAATTCCATTAATATATATTAATATATATTTATATAATATTAAAGGGTGAAATTATAAAAGCAGTGGAACTTCTATATGTCGAACCTCAAAAGAAACAAAAATATTCGATTTACAGAAAAGTAGAGTTATAGAAGAAAAATGACATGGAAAAACTTTTCCCTGTAAAATAAATTAACTTCGAGTAATGGAAAATTAGAGCTAAAGAAATTCGACTTATAGAAGTTCGACAGTAAATTTCCCTTGTAAATTGGAACTTTGCCTCCCAAAACCTAAACCTAAATCTTCACAAAAACTTACGCAACAACGCAACATCCATCAAAACCGGAAGAGTACGCAGAGGCCAAAATGTAACTTTCGCTACAAACAATCCCAAAAATATCGACTTTTCATCTTCAATTCGTTTCAATAGTATACGAAATATTTTTATGGGCATAAAGTTTGAGATATTATTTTTTAGGTCTTAATTTTTAGGAGCGGCGTTTCCGGCAATTCCCCCTGGAGTCAAACCACTACGGTTATGCATGATATCCTATTCTCTGATGCAATTCTATTTTAGTAGCCATAGTATGGATTTTCGATGCTGTGAAAGTTGCATAAGTGTTAGGCGTGACGCCTTCCTTGTTCTTATGTGTCACTTGTCATCATTATCATAGGTAGGTCTGTCCTTAGACAGGTCTGTGATTATTCAAGGTTAAACCTGGTTCTCCATGTGTACTTCTATTTTCCGCAGTTTTCTCCATGTCTTGATAGCCTCTCCCTTTCAAGTCGTCTACCAGTTGAAACCTTTTCCTACCTCTTTCTCTTTTTCCATCCAGTTTTCCTTCTAGCAATTCTTTAATCATGCACTCTCTCCTCAGGTAATGCCCAATCCAGTTCGCCTTCCTCTTTCTGACAGTCAATCGTTCGCTTCTCTCCTATTCTTCGTAGTACTTCCTCGTTTTTCACCCTATCCGTCCATTTTATCTTCATCATTCTTCTCCATGTCCACATTTCGAAGCTTTCCAAGTATTTAATATCAAATGTCACTTGTATATAACTGATAACAAACGACCGCTATGAATTCCCATAAAATTAAGAATTGGCATGCCATGGCATAACCTGGTAACAGTAGCATGATTTAAACTTAAAGTCCATTTCGCTTTAAAAGAAACAACCAAGGAAACTACTGCAATTGTGTATCTTTTGAAAATATTCGCCCTTTAAAAATTTATACACTTTTCAAGGCAAATTATTACCTATAATGTGAACTAAGTTTCTAACAAGCACGTTTTGGAACATCGATGCGTTTTCTTTTTTCGAACCCCATTGTATTTTCGAAAGATTCGGCATTAAACACCACCCTTATTCCTCGATAATACCGAAAGTCTTGGAAAATTGTTTGCTTCCTTTCCCTCGCCAAACTTTACCCAAACTCGAAAATACCAAAAAAAAAGAAGGA
This sequence comes from Uropetala carovei, assembly GCA_036926305.1. Taxonomy (NCBI): domain Eukaryota; kingdom Metazoa; phylum Arthropoda; class Insecta; order Odonata; family Petaluridae; genus Uropetala; species Uropetala carovei. The sequence continues at coordinate 5,859,904 of JAXCHB010000129.1, read as the reverse complement.
AAGAAGAAAAAACTCCACATTCCCATCAAAGCGGCGATGTTCCGATCGATCCAAAAAGTAAAAGGGAAACGCAAGTGGCGCCGCCAAAAACTCAAACTATGAATTAACCATCAAAAGAAAGTTTGCGTCGGGACATATTTTTTTTATAAAATAGTTCATGTTTCCGCTTATGCCGTTTAAAGGGTTTAGCCGTCCAATGGGAGTGGAAGAAGGGGAGAGGAAGAAGGGGAGAGGAGAGTTTGGTGTGTAGAGAGAGAGAGATTAACGAACCGCCAATCGGAACCGAAGATTTTCATCAATAATTCGCGAGATTTATCAAATATGTATCCATTGTATGTACTCTCGGCTTCCCACTGAACGAATCTACCACCGAAGAAAATATTATTATTTCTGAATTTCCATTTTAGGTGTTTGAATCATGGGAAAAGATATAAAAGTCTTACTTCCTCACGTACAAAGGGTTCAATAATACACACGGTGCTATATATATTTATATTTTGCTTTCTCTTAGCAGACAACAAGTTTCATATAACGCTCATATCTACAAAATAAGAATTTGTTTCTGGGATCTTTAATATGAAATACGGTAATGTGAACAAATCCAAACACCCTGCCCAAACCTAATTTTTTAATAGATGAACGGGAAACGAGAGAAGCAAAATTTACCGATGAAATCAAGACTAGAATAACGAAAGCAAAAGCCGCTTTCAGAAGAAAGAAACTCCTACAAACGGGGAATACAAAGTAGAATATCCGCAAGAGGTTGATAAAATTCTATGTATGGAGTATAGCTTTGCATGGGGCAGAAACATGGACGCTAAGGAAAAATGATATTAAATACTTGGAAAGCTTCGAAATGTGGACATGGAGAAGAATGCTGAAGATAAAATGGACAGATAGGATGAAAAATGAGGAAGTACTACGAAGAATAGGAGAGAAGCGAACGATTGACTATCAGAAAGAGGAAGGCGAACTGGATTGGGCATTACCTGAGGAGAGAGTGCATGATCAAAGAAGTGCTAGAAGGAAAACTGGATGCAAAAAGAGAAAGAGGTAGGAAAAGGTTTCAGCTGGTAGACGACTTGAAAGGGAAAGAGAGCTATCAAGACATGAAGAAGACTTCGGAAAATAGGAGTATATGGAGAACCAAGTTTAAGCATGAATAATCACAGACTTGTCTACGGACAGACTACCAATGATGATGATGAACGAGAAAATAAAACATTTGGTAAGAATTGACAGCAAATTTGGAGTTCCTGACGGAGAAGTGACATCCGCATTTTACAGGCCGTGCTAATTAACGCGTAGATATAATCTTCCGTTTAACGATCTTATTCTCATGTTAGTGATAAAAGTATCATAAAATTAATTGAATGTGTTTACTGAATAACGTATCTTAATTTCACCATATATATATATATATATTCGCTCCCTCCCTCCCTTTTACTTCTGCTAGTAATTTCGCACAGCACTCTGCTGACGTCGCCTTTTCAGACTTTCACGGCTGACAGCTCTCTTTAGGCACCTGAAAGACAAATGTATTCTACTTGTTTCCTTTCATTCCGAAATTCCATCGCCTTTTTTTTTTAAATATCAGTTTGACGATACTTCAGTTAGGCGACTAATACACACCAATACGCCCGAATCGAAAACTGAACCGGAAATTCATGAGAAATTAAACAGTCCGTTTAAACTTGTAACGTGACGGTTGAATTAGATCCAGCATCTGTGAACAGACAAACTTTCAACGCGATCACCGTACCCGAAGGAACTTAATTAAGCATGCTGCACTACCTTCCGTCTTCCCAAACCTTTCCAACGATCAGTCTCCGAGCATAAAACTCGTAATATCCTTTTTTATAGCCTTTCTTTCCCATTATTACCTTCTTTTCCATTGAATAACTAACGATTTATACCTTCTTCCCCAGCAGGAGTTCTTTTCAAAGCTAGGAAGTTATAGGTATATGACAAATTCTCTGTTTTACTAATCACTGTGCCCCTCAACTGACACAAATATCATTTTTTACTTTCTCCATACGTAGTAATGGGAAAGTATTGTGATCACGAAAAAAATCGACTTAGAGATTTCACCGGAAATACACGTTCTGAGGTCCCTATAAAACGTTTATACTATTTTCGGAATGATCTCTGTGTGTGTGTGTGGATGAATGGATGTGATTGTGGGCGCTCTAACTCAAACAGTACTTACCATATCGTTACCAAACTTCATATATAACACTTTGGTAGGGGCACAAAGAACTGATTAGTTTTTAGACCATAACGGTTAACCGGAAGTCGGGGTTTATTCGAAACCCGATTCGGTTTTTGCGATATTTCTCCGTTAAAACATCATTATTGTATAAGCAATTCTATAAAAAGGTTATAGAGAATGTAATTTCCTACAACATTCATTTGAAACAATTTTCCATAGCAGTTATTTTTTAAGAATTATTTATAAATAATCGGTTTTTTCGGTTTCCGTCAAATATCTTAAAAACGTCGTTATTCGTAATCTTCGTGAGGACGAAAGTATGTAGAGAATAATATTCCTTCCAAGTTTTGTTTGACACAAATTTTCGTAGAACCCATTTCGGAGATATTTTGCTTATTCGTAAATTTCCAGTATACTGCGCCGCCACCATATAGCGGTGAATTCTGTAAACATATTCAATATATAATTTACGGAAATAAGGACGACTGTATTCTTTTACGATAAGAAATAATAATGTTGTCTTATAATGCTATTCATAATAATTCAAATATCTACACCCCAAATATGGACAAAGTCATGTGTTGGCCACATCAGATTTTTTGCCATGTATACAACCTTCATATAATACACACGTACTTGGGTGCGACAATTAACCTGAAGCAGGTATTTTTGAAGTGCTTATCGCTGATTTTTACTTTCTCATATACGAAGTATATTGAGAAAGTATTGTTAACGCGAAAAAATTCGACCTCGAGATTTTTACGGAAATATACGTTTTAGGTGTCGCTGAATCCGAAAAAGTGGTTTTCGCATGCCGTCTGTCTGCTACTGGCTCTGGAGCCTAGACGGTAGAACGAAAATGAATGATATCTCGTATTTAGGCATTTTATCATACTGAGCAGAGTATACGTAGAAATGGTTGACATTGATCGATAATTAAGAGTAGTTTATTCTACGCATTTTTAACAACAATTTGATTTTCTCACAAACGGCTACAACGATTTTGATAAAATTTCGCATAGTTATTTGAGTGTACGTCTTCACTAATACCAAATAGTTCAAATTTCTCAAACAAGTAAGGGAAGTGTACAACGTATCACAAATGGGCGAGTTTCGTGCATTGGAGTATTAGAAAGAAATTATATACCTGTACGTAAGGGAAATGACGTTTTAAAGTTCTTTTCTTCATCATAAATAATCCATCTTCTCCCTATTTAATAATGTGACATGCGCACGTAAGGAAATTAAACGTTTGTTCTAGAAATTGTTTATGTTAACAACGATGAAAAAGTAACCATACAAGAAATTTTCTAAGTTCAAATCGAATTAAGACATTTTAGTTTGATTTTATCGATGACGGCTACACCTACGGTACAAATGTATAATAAAGGAAATTCTTTACCAGTTCTACAACTTTTATTTGAAATATATTTTTATATGAGCAATACTTTACGAGATATGACGAAAATTTAATTTTTTGTCACGAGTAAAGTAGCACCCCTGATTGGCGTAGGTGATTCATTTTTGCGATTTCCTTATTATATTAAACTGTAAGTCCTCAATATCAAATTTCATGAAAATCCGTTCGGTATAGGCCGAGAACGAACATGCGGACGAACGGACGGGCGGACAGACAGACGGACAGACCGACGACAATAGGCGCTCACGTTGGAAGCGAAACGCGCCTAAAAATGAAAATAAGGCTATTTTTTTCTAGACAACTTTAGCAATAATTTCATTTTCCAAAAAACCGCTAGATCGATTTTGATAAAATTTCGTACAGTTACTTGAGTATACGTCTGCAGTAATACTACATATTTCATTTTTCTCAATGAATAAATATAAGGCTAGTTTATTCTTGGGTAACTTTAACAAAAATTGGATTTTCTAAAAACCGGCTGATACGATTTTCATTTTCTATAGATAACTAAATATATGAGAATGTTTGTACAATGTATGTTGTACCGATTTTATTTTAGCCATAAAGCGAGCTCGATAATTCTCTGTTGAACTAATTAAGTGCTGAGGTCTACTAGTTGTTTCTTTTTGTTGCTGACGAAGAGTACCACGCTAAAGCTCCCGTTGTATTTGAATATATGTTTCCCTATGATACCCCAATTGATCTATCCTACAGGTTACGAGTTCAGTATCTAGTTGACATCCTTGTAGCAATTTACTTTTACTCTTCCTTACTTTCTTTACACACACACACACACGCAAGAACACGTTAGCACGCACACCCCACACCTATTGATGTTTTCATTTATTACGGTAATATTAATTTTCTCCTTTACAATAGTGCCTTTAAAAAAAAGACGCAAGAGCGTTCAGTCTGTATTTTTCCAGCATTCTGCTGCCGAGTTGAATTTTTTTTTTGCATTACAAGTAACGAGTCGGTAGTTTTAAATCGGAAACATTCACCTCGGTACCGTTACATTTAAACACTTTCATGTTTGAATATGTATAGATGTGACTTTAGCCAGCAGCCGTTGGTTCGTTAACGTTTACGTCGAGTAACAAAAAAAACCTGCTCTCCTTCAACATTTCTGTAATGTGGAAGAAAAACATTTAGTTATCTTTAGAAAATTGAAATCGTATGAGCCTGTTTTTAGAAAATCCTGTTTTTGTTAAGTTGCCCAAGAATAAACTAGCCTTATATTCATTCATTGAGAGAAATAAAATATGTAGTATTATTGTAGATGTATACTCAAGTAACTGCACGAAATTTGATCAAAATCGATAGAGCCGTTTTTGAGAAAATTGAATTATTGTTAAAGTTGCCTAGAATAAACTAGCCTTATATTCATTTTTTGAGAAATATGAACTATACAGTATTATTGAAGACGTAAACTCAAGTAACTGTACGGAATTTTCTCAATATCGTTAGAGCCGTTTTTGAGAAAATCGAATTATCTTTAAAAATGCGTAGAATAAACTACTCTTAATTATTGATCAATGTCAACCATTTCTAAGTATACTCTGCTCAGTATGATAAAATGCCTAAGTACGACATTTCATTCATTTTCGTTCTACCGTCTAGGCTCCAGAGCCAGTAGCAGACAGACAGACGGCATTGCGAAAACCACTTTTTCGGATTCAGCGACACCTAAAACGTATATTTCCGTAAAAATCTCGAGGTCGAATTTTTTCGCGAAAACAATACTTTCTCGATACTTCGTATGAGAAAGTAAAAATCTACGCCTACGCTTCAATGTCCGCATAGACTGGGAGGAATACCGCATAGTATAAAGCAAACAAACTCCACACAGAAACATTTTTGTTTTACAATATATCCCATTCTTTTTCTCTCTCCCAATCTCTCTCTCTCCCAATCTCTTTCTCTCCCTCTCTCCCAATCCCTCATCACGCCGGCGGTTGTTGTACACATTTTTCTCCCATCTGCTTGAAAGCAGGGGACGGGACTTCCAACAGTGGGGAAAATTTTTTTTATAAAAAAAAAGGCAAGGAAGGATGACCTCTCCCTCTCGACAAAGTCGTCAAGTTTTATTTTGCGAGGCGACACCCGAATAGATTGAATCGTGTCGTTTTGGATAGTACAAATGAATTTATAAGCGTGGCAGTCCCTCACGCGTGAATGTCAAAAAAAAAAAGCTGAATGATCCGTTCTAATTTCCCAAGGATTATTTCATAGAAGTCGCAAATACTTAACAATGTTGGGTAGAATAAATAAAAAAAGAAACTTTTAATATCCGCGGTATTCGCAGCAAAACGTTTTCAATAATATTGCAGTGTCATTATTTAAAGATGCGAGTGTTACCCTGAAAATATCCTTAAAATAATGGGAACGGAAGAAATAACTTGAAACGCTAACTAACGAATATATTATTTCTTTTTTTACTATGGTCAGCACTCTATGGAGTAAACTAGACGAATGAGCCCGTTTAAAACGGCATATGAAAACAAACAATATAAAAATAAAGCCAACAAACAAATGACAAAATTATAATATTTTAATAAGATTGGAAAGGGTTACAGATGAAAACAAAGGAATAGTTTTAAAAAATTAAAAGGAAAACAGTCTTAAACCTCAAAAATATTATTTATAACGACGTTCCTTGTAAATACTCTTTCGTTTAACAGCAGTTGCCCTTGATTATCCTTATCCTTAACCCAAAATTTCAAATTATGTTTGTCACGTGTTCTAGTTATTGCTATATACAGCTGTCTATGTGAAAAAACTGCATCTGGCAAATGTAATTCTTAATATCTGTTCTATTCAGATAATGCGAAGGCACAGCGCAATAAACTACCTTTAATATGCAGAAAGACTTCGATAAGACAACGAAGGCACGTTAAAACATCGTCGAATTATTTCAAACATTAGCATTTTAAAATACGTAATTTACCGCATTTATCCATCCAATTTACGTAAACTAATATAGGTTTATATGAGCATATATGGCTTGAAACAACAATGCCCGTTTCCAAGATGATCATTGATGAAAATGACGATTTTTCTTACATCGGCGAATTTAAACGTAAAATTTGCTAAAGTTTTACCGTTAGGTGAGAAAAGAAGAGCAAAATTAAACGGCCCGTTTATTTTCCTTTAAAACGGTAATAATTTGAAGGTCGTAGGTCAATTATTTCTAATTTTAATTTCCAAAAGAGTAAAACTCTGCACGTCGAAAATTAAATTTTAGCGTGTAAGCCGAGATATGAGATTCATATGTAATGTAAAACATCTCCTGGCGTCGAACCCGGGACGTTTTAAAAATTATTTTACAGCATTCGCTTTATGAACATATTCATAGCAATCCTACCGAATTTGGCTGGACTGGCTGAAGAAATGGCCGAGATATGTTGAGATATTTATAACTAACTGATGAGGCTGAATGGAGAGACACCGACAAAGATATTACGCGTTTTATTATAGGAGATAAGTTGATACAAAGGAGCATACCCGTGGGAAGCCAAACTTTTTCAATTCTTCATAATAGGAACTAAATTCCGATGAAGTTCAATAAAACTGTTATGTAAGCTAAAAAACTTAGCTTAAAAAATAAACAAAATTTTTGTGATAAAGTTATTAATCTGCCATTCAAAGAATACGTTTATTATGAAAGCAGAGTATTCTTAATTTTAGGCGCGTTTCGCTTCCAGCATGAGCGCCTATTAGCGTCGGTCTGTCCGCAAGTTCGTTCTCGGCTCCTACAGAACGGATTTTAATGAAATTTGATATTAAATACTCACAGCCAAAGACAATAAGAAAATCACACAATTGAATAGCGTAAGCCAACCAGGGGTACCACTTTACTTGTGAAAAAATGAACTTTCTGTCATATCTGGTAAAGTATTTGTCATATCTAAATAATTTCCAAATAAAACACGTAGAACTAGGTAGTAATATAATAATATAATATTTCTTTTTCCTTTATACTTTTTTACGTAGGAGTAGCCGTTATCAATAAAATGAAAAAATCTGATGTGGCCAACACATGACTTTCTCCATATTTGGGGTATAGATATTTAAATTATTATGAGTAGCATTATAAGGCAAAATTATTATTTCGTATCGTAAAAGAAGACACGTCGTTGCCGTATATTACGTATATTTTGAATGTTTACAGAATTCACCGCTACATGGTGTTGGCGCTGCATGCTGGTATTAAGAAAAAGCGAAATATATCCGAAATGGATGGTTCTACGAAAATTAGTTTCAAACTAAACTTGGAAGAAATATTATTCTCTACAACTTTGGTCCTTACGAAGATTACCAATAACGATGTTGTTAAGGATATATTTAACGGAAACCGAAAAACCGGTTATTTATAAATAACTCCTAAACAATAACTCCTATAGAAAATTGTTTCAAATGAAAGTTGTAGGAAATTACATTCTCTATAACTTTTCTATAGAATTGTAAATACAAAAATGATATTTTAACCAAGAAATATCGCAAAAACCGAATCGGGTTTCGAATAAACCTCGACTTCCGTTTAATCGTTATTGTCCAAAAACTAATCAGTTCTTTGTTCTCATGTAGGAGTGTTAGATATGAAGTTTGGTAACGATATGTCACGTACTTTTTGAGTTAGAGCGCCCACACTAACATACACACACAGACATCATTCCGAAAATAGTCTAAACGTGTTCTAGGGACCTCAAAACATGTATATATCCGTTGAAATCTGGAAGTCGATTTTTTTCATGAATACAATACTTTCCCATTACTACGTATGAGAAAGTAACAAGAATGTCTTAATTGGAGTTAAACAGAAAATTTCTTTCATAGTTACTTCATCATTGTTGTTAACATAAACAATCTCACAAAAATTACGTTTTATTTCGTTTCGTGTGCGTGCAATATTTTAAATAAAAATCGGCACAACATACATTGTACAAACTTTCTCATATATTTAGTTATTTAGTTATCTATAGAAAATGAAAATCGTATCAGCCGGTTTTTAGAAAATCCAATTTTTGTCCATGTTGCCCAAGAATAAACTAGCCTTATATTCAGTCATTGGGAAATTGAATTACTTGGTATTATTGCAGACGTATACTCAAGTAACTGTACGAAATTTGATCTAAATCGTTGTAGCCGTTTTTGAGATAATCAAACCATTGTTAAATTTGTCCAGAATAAACTAGCCTTCTATTCATGTTTTCAGAAATATTAACTATTTGGAATTATTGAAGACGTAAACTCAAGTAACTGTACGAAATTAGATCAAAATCGTTTGAGCCGTTTTTGAAAAAATCCAATTGTTGTTAAAAATGCGTAGAATAAACTTCCCTTAATTATCGAGCAATGTCAACCATTTCTTCATTGCTTTTGCTCTGTATGATTGAATGCCGAAGTACGAGATTTCATTTATTTTCGCTCTACCGTCTAGGCTCCAGAGCCAGTAGCAGACAGACAGACAGACGGCATTGCGAAAACCACTTTTTCGGATTCAGCGACACCTAAAACGTATATTTCCGTAAAAATCTCGAGGTCGAATTTTTTCGCGCTAACAATACTTTCGCCGGCCGGGTTAGACTGGTAGGCAGTGCACCTGCCTTTTAAACCAAAGGTCGCGGGTTCGAATCCCGCTTCGGGCATGGATGTTGCGATGTATGTTGATTTTCTCTCATAGAATTTGACGGTGCAGAATAACATTAACTGTTGACGCACCTAAAAACTTAATTACTACTACTACAATGCTTTCTCGATATACTTCGTATATGAGAAAGTAAAAACGGGAAAACTCCCGTTTAACTGTCCTAATATACCCGCAGCCATGAACTCCAGCCGATAATTTTTGCCCGTCTAAATTAACCGAGGGCGAGAACGCAATGCCTGCAAAAGCGAACATAACATCCGCGGCGCAAATACGAGAGACGGCCATAGCGACGGCCAAAAGGAAGGGAGAGAGAGGACGGACGAATATTTGCCGGCATCACAAAAAAAAAAAATAACAATAAAAAACATACGCCGTCCAATCACTTTTGCGGGCGAGTCGTTTCGGCATTCAGCGGGGATGCATTATATATGGGAAATTAAGTGCTCTCGGTAACGCACACCCGCGGCGGCATCCACACACATGTTCATCTTTTATCCCCCCAAAATGACGCCTGGTTCGAGATTAATAAGCCATCGGGCGAAAACCCGCACGCGCTCATGAAAGTTCAAAAATTCCTTTTTGTTTCGAGCGAACGTCTAAAATTTAAGAACGTCCGAAAAATATGAGCGATGGTTTTGGAAATTCGCCCGCGAAATAAAAATTGTTGGGTACGTTTTTTTTTAAACAATCGACTTTTCGATAAAAATAAATAAATACGCTTACTTCTACCGAGGGAAGAATTAGCGGTTCTTAAAATCCGTCGCGTTATTATTTTTTACTATTAACTCCTTAGCCAGCTGATTTATGCTATTCACGAAGAATTACATTACTTGACCTCGGAATCGGTTATTCAAATTATTTCATAAAATGTCCATTAAATAATGTTAAACTAAACTACATAGAGTATTACGTGTTTATCTATGCGTATACCCCACACACACATTCTCTTGCACGAAAGAGCAAATATACGTGTATATGTGCTCCGTGCTCGAAAACCCGCCTAAATGTATGCATATTATCATTCGGCCGAAGGTTTAAAATATAAACAAAACAGGGCAAACAACATTCCATTAAATTTTACAAATTTCACATCGAAACAATTCGTCTTTATGTCAAACTATTTCAAACGTCAGGGGGGAAAAAATGATATCGTTTTTTTTTTTCAACTTCACTACAGTTTTGGCTAATAAACGCTGAGCAAACGAGACAACGTCGTGGACCGTTGTTACGTAGTAATGACATTAATTAACACAAAGAGTGTTGAGAGGTTTTATTACACGTCCAAGAACTCGGCGCTTCACGGAGAGCGCGTGCTATTTTTTTACGAATTGGCTATGCGAACACAATATCAACGGATTACGTAATTGCTGGAGCGATATTTATTCCGACAATTTTCCTAGCAACCGTTGAAATTTGCGATCAACGCTCGTAAATTTTCGCTTTTAAGTGACGTCAGAATTGCAAATGTTTCCTCTGCAAGCCCTAATAAGGCTGTCGGGGATCGTTAACCAGATACACGTAAAAACTTAATTTGTTCCCTCGTGTAAAGAGGATGACTTTGACAGATTAATGTGCATCAAAACGAAAGTCACCGTTTAAATTTTAACGTGGGTCTTCCGTGACGCATCCCGTCAAAATCGACCTTATTGTTTATGAGATAAAAGGCGTAGATCATGGGTGGTAGACCTCCGGGCCCGCGGGCCGCATGCGGTCCCCGAGAGCGTTTTGTGCGGTCCGCGAAGCAGCGATGAAAAAGAGATCTGTGAAATTTAACACAAATTCAATTTTTTATATCCAAATATTGATAATGAAGCAATAAATACTGAAATGTTAATCTTAAATAATCTAAATTGGAACTGACTCCCAATTATAATCAAGCCCACCAAAGCATTGTCAACTTCCAATACGGCCCCCCCGAAGGATTCGCTACCACTTATGCGGCCCGCCACGTGGTAAAGGTCCCCCACCCTTGCCGTAGTTGGATGACGAGAAGTCGAAGTACTCACATCGTGAGCTACGTCCAAATGGCTCAGAAATGCGAAAAAAAAATTAAGTAACTAGAAAAACGTCAGTGCTCGATCTAACAATCTATGCGCGTTACGTACACACGGAAGTAGGCGATGAGAATTGGATGTCTGCGCGATGTTTACGTTTGAGCGTGGATTTAAAAGCGTACAGTATGTCGAAAGAAACTTCAAAACCGCAAAATTCGGAATGGATTCTTTGCGCAAATTCCCAGGACCCTGTAGAGGTATTTTTTTGTTAGAATAATCGTCCGAAATTTGAATTATCGTGGTTAATATGGAGTGAAACTAAATATGTGGATCGGCTATTTGGAATAATTAGGCGGAAAATAATTTAAAATTTGTTATTTTTTATTTATTTTACTTCTCGACTCAATTAATGTGCTGCCAGAAGCATTTCCTAAGCTACGGAGGAAAAATTCCAGTACGAGAGCGCTTAATTAAGACAATTTATAATTCTTGCTAAATAATGCAAACAAGTCAAATTTGGAATTTAATCCAAAGAATGTCAATTATCCTTAATCGTTCACGAACTAATTAAAAATAATAATACCTTTACTATCCGGAGATATTCTACGTTCTCAACGAATGAGTAAAATTACATCGGTGATTCAATTTTATAGAAAAACCGAAAATAATCTTTTGATAAATCGTAATCATTTATTTTTTTTATCATTAATTTATTTGCTTTGATGTCATGCAGGTGGAAGCCAAGTCTATATACGGTCTCAATGTTTAAATTTTCGAGGTTGATACACTTAAAATTCCAAATATCAAAATTACAAATTGCTAAATAAGGATCTATGACGGGTACATTCCAATGCGCCAATTGTCGGCACTTATAAAAATGATAGATCTGTTGACAAAATAGTATCGTGGGTGAAAACGCTGTCGCGCGTGCATGTATTCCAATGGCTTTGTCACTGAATGAGATTAATAATATGATCGAGTACATACTTTCGCTCGGTACTCGGTAGATGAAAATATTCATTCCTTGCCGTGTATATTTGTCAAATTTCAAAATTTAGTTAGTAATATTACTTTTTTATCCCAAGGAAATTGCATAAGCATAATTTTTCAATCTAAAAATATAGAAAAATAATATGCAAAGTAATTAAATACTAAGTACGGATAGACAAGAAAGATTATTACCATCGCGTGCTTGGAAACTCCGTATATGAAGTCGATAAGGGCCTTAAACTTAAAACGCGTTCAATTTACAACCGACCGTTGAATTTTCAAAATTTCGGGGACGTGGTGTGCCCGGTTTTGATAGTTCAAATTCCCTTTTTAGCGCATCGCATTAGTGATGCTATAACGCAGTCGGAATTGAAGTAAAGCAATGTTCGAAACGCACGCCACACGTAATCTAGTTGGATCCATCGCGGTTAGTAATTGAGTTGTGAAATTTTTACGCCTTTAAATAGCTGATGCGGCACGCTGCGTCGCGTTTCTGGGGGAAACGCTGGACCGGGGAATTTGAGGATCACGATGGTTCCCCGAAAGATAGATGAGCATTGTGGTAAATGATCGCTACAGCGGTCTATTTTCGTCTTTTAAAATTCTGAATTTCACGAAATCGGTTGAACCGTCGCGGGAATGACATTTCTTTTCAAAAACCAATTGTTCTCTCATTAGCCAAATTGAACGGCTCGATATATATCTATAGTTGGCGTGAAAATACGTATTTTGGCGATCGTTTTCCACGCAGTACACATTGCTCGTAGGTAACAACTTAATTTGCATTAAACAAGCTAAAAACGAGCCATGAAAATATCTTCATAATGTATCGAATTGATGACGCTCAATAGCGTGTGGTAAATATTACATATCGAATTTAATAAACGCCTAATGACGCGATAAATTCGAATTAAAACTCTCGCAAAAACTAAACATTTATTTGAGCGAAATATTGTTTACCTGCTCCCTAGATAGATTTGAGAAATTCAACAAATAACATTATCCACGCCGAAACGAAATATAACCGTGATTAAACTAACCATTACACCAAAATTAAGTTTCCATTAGAACAGTCAATTTTTGGTAGTTTAAAAAAATGCGTTCTCTGTGTATTTTACTTTTATTAATTATTCTAGAAAAACTACATATTGTGGGATGTTTTGCTCTTAAATTTATAGTACTCACACGTTATGAACGTGAAAATTAGGAAATATTCCGTAAGTGTTTACGTGCACAATCTGGACTCATATTCGCGGAGTAGGTACTCCTAGCCATGAAAACTCGTCTACGTCCGTGTTTATAAAACAATGGCAATCCTATTAGCAAAAAAAATTACCCACTGAAAAAGAATTACTCCTTTTTCAGCATAACCAGATCAAAAGGGGAAATCGGTCACGAGCAAATCTTTTTCAGGGAAAATTTCAGTAATTCTTTTATTAGAATAAATGGAATATTTCCACAAATAGGAGCCTTTTCAAGTGATTTATTTTTTTTTAATGGTCATCCTTCCTGACAAGTTATGCGGAGAACGGCGATTATTCACGATAAATGGCTATTTGTAGGCGTATGTGTTCAAAGTTCGTCGGAAAGAAAAAGATTACTCGCTAAAAAAAACCTGTCTCACCCTCCACGAGGAGAAAAAGAGTCCCTTTTTGTGATGTGACTGAAGTATAACTGATAAGGAACCTTAACGAGGAAAACTTTATACTGACGGAAACGTATCGGTTCTACCTCCAACACAGAGCGAACTCCAACGAACCTTGCCTTTGCTTGAGCAAGGGAACGATCTCCCGCTCGTACTTCTAAAAAATGAAGCCTCGAACGATAAAAAATTTACACGACAACCGACTCGGATGCAACTAAAACACCGACCAGATAATAAGTAATTGGAGATTTTTATTTATTCATTTTGTACGTTAAGATATTCCACCGCTGCGATGAGATTTTCCACCGCTGGGCTGCATTTCTTGTGTAACATTTGTTGGTATGCGTTTAAAATAATTTGATATATGCGTCCACGCTAAAATTTGTATTAAGAAATCAAAAGAATAGATTTTCCTATGAAGATTTGCGAAGAACGGCATATATTATAATAGAAGGGCAATTTAAATTTATTCGTCATAAGACCATGGGTGATAAAAGAAGATGTGAGGAGACGGAAGATGTGGATATGTCGTGCATTGGAGAAAATCAATTGAAAACGAATGAGAAAGCTTTGAATATAGCAGGGGAAGAGAGGAACTTAGAGTAATAAGGTGTGGACAGAAGTAATGGATGGGTCAAAATTTGCTGACAGAAGTCATAGAAGGAAGAATGTTAGGAAAGAGGCAAAGATGTAGTAATAGTAGTAGATGTAGTACAGTAATAGATTCGTTAAAAGAAGGAATTGAATAGGAGATTTTCAAGAGAAAGGCTTTTGGACGGCCAGGAATTGGTGGCGTGTGCCTAAAACCTACCCGGAGGTACAATTACTTTGTATTGTATGGTAAGGTCATCGGAACTCTCATTACAGTAATACGTAACTTAACATTGATAATAATCAATATAAACTTTTTATGATTAAGGCTTTAAAAATTCTAATTTAGATTATTTGTCTTTTTACCTCAATATGAGGGCCCTAATTGCATATTTTCAATTCATCGTTTCTCCACCTTCTTTACTTGGAATACTATGCAACAGAATAGATAATGAAACTGATAAGCTTCCAAGCCTTCTAAGGTTATTAGTTAAATGTAACAGAGAAATAGAAGTGAACAGTAAATAATTACTGCAAAAACTAGCTTTTTTTGGTCCTTAGTAGTAGTAATTAGGTTTATAGGTGCGTCAACAGCTAAGGTTATTTTGCACCGTCAAATTCTCTTAGATAAAATCAACATACATCACAACATCCATGCCCGAAGCGGGATTCGAACCCGCGACCTTTGGGTTAAAAGGCAGGCGCAGTGCCTACCAGTCTAACCCTGCCGGCTTTTTTGGTCCTTGTTAACTGGGAAAAAAATGCGCGAGTACAGACGAAAACACGGACGGAACCACTCCAGTGATTAATCTATCCTTTTCCAAACAAAGGCTAGTGCATAATAGGGAAAACCCCTAACATTGCACTTTGATCGTTGAAGCGAAAGGAGCTTAAAATTCCCGCACGTGCATCACCCGTGGCATTACCTTATATCCCGACGACGCGCTACACTAATAATTCCGGAGGTCATACGATCGGAGGCCAAGGGGAATGGATGGCCCGTGAAATGACCGAGACATCCACAGGTCCCGAGTAGAATGTAGATGTTTGTCGTGGCAATTACGACATGGGTTATCAAAGGACTTAGAAACGGGATTAATCTGTTTAGGTGCATAAAGGGCTGCTGGAACGGATATACATAATTATCTCGCGCACGAAATGGACGCCTTTGAATGCTGGCTACACAAACGCATCCATCCCGCGGCACAATTAAAAATTGAACGCCACCTTCCGACCGATATTAAGCTACCTTTCATTCTTGAAGAGCAACGCTAAACGCGACAGTATTCGAAAACGCATTGCTTTCAACCGAATTGAACGATTGGTATTTCGCAGTTCCCTAAGAACCCACACAAGATAAATCTTTTGAAAAATATGGATTTCAATTTATCAAAACATTTCGTAGATATAATTTTATGGCTATTTCATACACTGGATTAATCAGCTTTGATCCGGATACACATCAAAAATTATGTTTTGAATTTGAACGATAAATCTTAATATCTCTTCATAGACATGCTCAACAACTTTCCGTCGTGAATTCGAGTGAAAGTTTACGAAACCTTTATAATATATATTAAATACTGAATGAATAAATGAATAGCCGATTCGATTCTTAGTCGTAAACAGGAGACATTGCATACATCTGTTAATAATTTTCCAGGACAATTAAAGAAAAACATTTCCCAGTGCTCAATGAAACAGAAAACTCTTCTTAAACCTCCCGGAAATAAACAGAACGGACGCACTGACCGAAAACGTAAACAATTTTTCCGCTGAAAAACCAATGTTTAATTCCCGTTCTTCCTCCGGAAAAAAAATGAAAACGAAAAAAAATCCCGAGAATAATTTCTCGAAAATAGAACCGAGAGAAAAATTCCCCGAACGCCACGCACGACTGCGCCCCTATAAAAATAATCAAAAAAAAACAAACGGGTGGCGAAAAAAAACGCTCGACCTTTCCAAATTTCATTTTTCCTCCTTGACAAACACGCACACTCACGTTTGCACGTCCCCCTCGCCTCTCCTCTCTGAGCTCTCTGCGGCAGCAGCTGGCTGGGGTCTAGCACGCAGTGAAGTCCGGGGGCGCAGGAACCGTGGAATCCGTCGGGGCCGCCGCACGGCTCGTCCTCAACGCGGGCGCAAACACGGCAGCAACCGCACGCATCCCAGACCACTCCTCCTCCGGGACACTCCCATTCCAGCACCTCCTCGCACTCCGACGGCGTGCACACGCAACTCAAGGCAGTGGCACGCGCCGCCAGCAACACCCAGAGCACCAGGGGAGTTGCCATGGCACATCACCGCCGGCAACTCTCGGAAGGCGCAACTTAAGAAATAAACACTCTCTATTACTCCTCCGTCAGGGTGGGTTGGCGTGGGGGAGAGTCAAATGGGGCGACCTCATCCGTGATGTATAAAAGAAAAACCCCTTTCGACGCCAGTTCCTTCCGAGTGAGAGAGAGTGCCGACGAATGTCACCGTGTTACGCGAGGGTTAGTGCCTTCTCAATTCTACGGCACATCGGCCGGCTAAAACATCTCCGTTCCGCAGCTGCTCTTGGCTCCCGACGACACCTGATCCACCTCTTCGACAAAATGCCTGCAAAAAGGTTTTTGTTTTCCTGTACAAAATTCAAGTGCCGACAGCCGCAGTTTCCTTTAACTCTAAGACTAATTTCTCTTTAAAAGTTCTCCTTGTGGTTCTTATAAACGGGTTGATACGGCGAAAGTCCGGTGTTTCTTCGTGCTGTCTCTCGCGAAGCAGATCGAGAAGTACGGTCGGATAATTACTATATGGGTTATTATAAATGGAGCAGGTGGTTACTGCAAACATTCACTTGTCAAAAAAGGCTTTTAATGCATCTCATCTAATTTTGTGTTTAAGAAACCGACTAATTTTAATGCACACGATACCACTTCCGTAACCGTAAACTTTTTACGGACTTCCGAGGATCTTTTGACTTAATTTCAGGCACTCCGAAACGTTAATATACTCGACACTAATCACCCGAAATATTATATACTATTACGACACTCCGCTCTTCAGCAGCGATTCGCGAGAAAATTTCAAACGCCAAAGGCCACAACAGAACTATTTAGGAAACGTTTCGGAACCCTAATTCATCCCGTACTTTTATCCGCCGACACCGATTCGGAAATGGGGAAAAAAAACTTTTAAAAACGCGCACCCGAGTTTATGTCATCTCGATTCCTTTCTCTTTTCCAGTCCGCTGAGCGACGGGTATGTATTTATGATGACCCGGACCGCGACGCAGAGTCGGGAGAATGGAATCCCTCAACAAAGCACCATAAAAAAGTCTTCGAAAAGTTCGACACGAGCGAGCTCCTGCTGAATCGAGTCGAACGAAGAAAAGGGGAAAATTATCCCTTTCTTTTCACTCTCTCCCCTTCTCTCTCTCTCGAAACAATACGACCGAAATCCCCGTCGCCCAGAGACGAGCGATAAAAATCCTCTCCGTAGCGACCGTCACCCAACCAACTGGTCCGAAAAACCACAACTCACTCACTACGGAATCCAAAGGAGGACTGCCGAGGCGAAACCCTTGCATACCGAAAGGGAGAGAGGCGGTGAGGGATGGAGGGGAAAGGAGGGGGGAGAAAGAGTGGGGAGGAGAAACCCAACACACACACAAATCCGTAGAGACCCAGGGCGCATGTGCCGAACTCTTCTCCGCAGTTGGAGGGAGTTGGCCACGTACCGAAGGTGAAGGAGGTGTGAGGGAGATAGGGGAGCGAAGTGAGGGGAGAGGGGAGGGAAATAGAGAGGGGTGAGGAGAGTAAAGGTTCTGTTTAAGGAAGTGGGGAGATAAGGGAAGTCAGGTAAGGAAGGGAAGGGGGAGAAAGGAAGGTACACTGCGTGTAGTAGACAAGGGCAACCCTGTGTGAGAGAGTAAGGAGGGTTGCGGATGAGCAAGGGGCGCAAGGAAAAGGGGGAATTCTTTTTTAAAAAAATAAAAGAGCCCTTTTTTACCCTGGCGTTTCCTTGCGTCCCTCATTTGACTCCAAATGCAATCGACGGACTTCCCCCTCGTTTCTAAAAGGATACAACCTCGTCCCGAGAAGGCAGAAGATAGAGTTAAAATATAAAAAAAATCAAGGCTAGTGACGTTTCGAGGAGTGGAGCCTCCGGGTTGGAGGTTAAAAGAGAAACTGACTGTCCTTGCGAAGAAGGGATTAATTCGGTTTTTTTTTTCCTCCCCCTCTCGCTTTCCCCGTTTCAAAAGAGAGCGTCGCACGAATTTCTCTCTCTTTTGCAGTGTCTTTCATCCTCGGGTCCTTATTCAATCTCGTACTCTCTCCTTTCGCTAACTTCTAATGGCTCATGCACATCTTTTTTCTTGTCATCCCTTCTATCGCGTATTTTTCCTTTTTCTCTCTCCTCCCCCTCCCCTTTAATTTATTTCTACCCCGCCATCGTTCATTCGACCGATTCTCATTTTCTTTATCTCGCTCAAATACACTCCCCCCTTTCTCCCTCCAGACTGGCTTCTCAAAATAAAACAAATTAGGAAAGTGTACAACGTATCGCAAATGGGCGCGTTTCGTGCAATGGAGTATTAGAAAGGAATTATATACCTGTACGTAAGGGAAATGGCGTTTTCGAGTTTTTTCTTCGTCATAAATGAACCATTTTTTTCATATTTAAAAATATTGCATGCACGCGTAAGGAAATTAAACTTTTGTTTGTGTGATTGTTTATGTTAGCAACAATGAAGAAGTAGGTAACCTTGCAAGAAAATTTGTTCAACTCTCACTGAGACATTCTTGTTTGATTTTCTTGATAACGGCTACCCCTACGATAAAAATGTATAGAAAAAGAAACACTCTTCTTTATTAGTTCTACGAGTTTTATTTGAAAAATATTTTGATATGAGCAATACTTTACGAGATATGACGGAAAGTTCATTTTTTGTCACCAGTATAGTGGTACCCCCTGATTGGCGTACGTGATTCATTTTTACGATTTTCTTATTATCTTTGATAGTAAGTCCTTAATATCAAATTTCATTAAATTTCCGTTCGGTATAAGCCGAGAACGAACACGCGGACGGACGGCCAGCCGATAACAGGCGCTCACGCTTGAAGCGAAACGCGCCTAAAAAGATTGCTCCTCAAGCTCTGATACTGCTACTAAAAACTTCGCAATTTTTTTTTTATCGGAGGAAACAACGGAGTCCATCTCCGGCGAATGTTAGTATGAAATCTCGTTACCCTTCGGCGGGATACGTTTGCGACTTTTTTCAGAGATCGATGCATTTCGGAAATGTATCCTTTAGCTTTTATTCTTTAGACGCGTCTCGGAGGATTTGTTTCTTCCTATAATCGCGATCGCCTCAATCTTGATTTCGCCACTGCCGACGACTCTTTATTCTGAAAATCTCCAGTCCTGCCAGAAAATTTCCTTCTCTTCCTATTTGTACCTAATCTGCAACGTAGAATTAGGGAATTCTGCGCAGGATAAGTTTAATAATGCATCCATTGAAGGACAATTGGGAAATCCAAGAGGGAGGAGGGGAGTCCGCTTAGATCCGCCATTGATTTTCAGAAAATAATATTGGAATTTTCCTTACGCTCGGAAACCAATTGATAAAATTGGATATCTTCGATAGATATAAAAGAAGTTGTTGAAACCGCACGCGCATTACAACGTAAAAAAGGCGTCGTCAGTGGGAATAGTTTCATGTTTATTATGATGCCCATGTGATTCTCTCAATCTTCACGGATAAGTAATTTGTCATTAGTTGCACGTGTTTTGATCGGTTATATAAGTTGAAATATCACGTTATAGCTTTAAAAATTCTAGGAAAATGCATCGGTCTATCAAATAAGGCTCGATATTAAATTATATCCACTTCCCTCTTCTACTTTAAACCGCTCAGTATCTCAATTTTTTCTTAAGGAATGTATGTATTAAATGTTTTTGCTACAGACACTATATATTTTTTTATATTTTCTAAAACTTTCCCTACTCCAGTGAGATTGGAATTAGATATAGTTTATTGTTGAAGAATTATTCATTGCATTCTTATTGAAAAACGAATGCAATGCAAAATAAAGAATAGCTTTTTAAGAGAACAAAGGATTAAATTTTATCGACTGTACTCTAAATCGATCATTTTCATTTTAACTATCGATTTGAGCGATGAAAACAAGAATTTCAATACCCGATTAATCATTCTTTGTAATTGATTTATTTCTGTGGAAACACGGGGCCAAGACCTCTATGAATTCGGGAAATGTTTGGAAGAATTCCGCCTCTATAGGTTCCGTAATGTGTGCGAGCGTGATTGTCGACCGTCGTGCAGAATATGTTAAATAAAAACGAATCAACAGAAAAGATGGAAATTATAAACAGGATAGCTCACTAGTAAATTATAGAATTGAATTAAAATATTGTACTGAAATAATTATTTTTAAAAAAACTATGTATGCCATATAACATTAGAGCGAATAACTCTCCTATTTACCACCTCTATGCAACGACGGTTTCTTTTAACTACCATATTTATCCTCAACCGTCCAGGGGCTTAAATCCTGCCGAAGGCGTGGCTTTATGCGTTCCTCTTTGTTATCGTGATCACCTTCAAAGTAAAAAGGCCGGAACGGCTTTTTTTATGCGCTAGCTAAAATAAATAAATAGATTGTATCGCGCACATTTTTTTCGGGGCTGTGAAGGGCTCGACCAAAAAGTCTTTATCTCGTGGAATATGTATTTCGCCAACATGCTTAAGGACGATAAACACAAAATAACCCGTAATGATTGTTTCCTGAACATGCATCTAAAATTACACGTAATACTTTGCGATTTCGCGTAAAACGAGTAATTATGCACACCGCATTATATCGTCTTTGGAAAGAAAGCTGGAGGAATAAATTACGAGAGTAATGAGATTCGACTCTAGGCGTAGTGGTTTTAGCAGTATGATTGATCCCTTTAAAGGTAGGTTGATCATCGTCGGGATGAAAAGCCTCGAACGCATAAAGGTATTACGTCAATAGGCAGGAGCTCACTAAGTATTCCGGGGAGATTTCCACAGGCTGGAACCTTGCAAGGCTTTCAGAAACGGTGATGGTTGTTCAATGCTAATGCGCATTAAGGGATTCCCTTTTTAATGGCTGAAAGATTTAATATCCTGGGCAATGATGATTATCGTGGATCGATGCCGTATCTTGAACGTATCGCGCAGTTTCTATCCAACGTGAGACGCGGTTTCGCATCAGAGATCATCGGGTTATTCGATCAAGTCCCTGATTCAGCGCTCCGCACAAAACATAAAACCCTACGAACTTATACGATAGAGAATTCTAATATAGGGGAATGGTCGTTAGGTTTAGTATCAATAACCCAGCGGCGAAATTCCATCCTTTGAAACTGAAGTCATATCGGTAATTAAGCGTTCAATCTGTAAAAGTGTATCCTGTGTAAATTAATATGAAACGCATTTTATTGTTTATGTTAAAACTATTTTAATGTCTTATTCCCCCGGGAAAAGAGAAAAGAACATTATCATCGGGAAGATTAAATTCCAATTAAAAATACACCTTGCTTTAAAGTCCAATAATCCGATACCGTATTTTTGTAAAGATACAAGTTTTCAACGACGGAATTCTCTTCATAAATGGACTATCCCAGACCCAATAAGACTTTAGGCTGTGTTTTCTTTTTATTTTGAAAATATACAAGTGAAACATTTTAAAATATCTTCTGTCGTTTGTTTCCGTGAGATTATTTTTGTCCCGCGATATAAAAACATTAAAAAAAATATCGCGAACTCTTGCAAAAAGAAAAGGGTAGCAAAAACCGGTTATTTCAAACATACCAGTCACTTTCGAAAACTTTCCTCCTAAGTCCTCGTTTTCGCCAGTCATATAAGTAAGAATGAAAATAAAAAAGAAACGAAACGAAACTTGCAATCTTACCTCGTAACGCTCCCGAAGAAGTTCGCAAAATAATATATTATAAAAAAAAACGCGGAATATTATCACAGCGGGAAATTTTAATGCACAGCCTTTTTACGAGATAACCCATAACCAGCGAGATATACGCATCCCAAAAGAGACCCTTTACATTGCCTCGAAAGCGGCGGCTAAGGCCGGCCGTAAATTTTTTCCCCCAAACACTTTCACCCGAAAAAAAAAACGCCGCCTCCTCGATACAAAACCGACGGAAGGCGAGAATGGCGAACAATTGGAATGTCTTTTTCTCTGTGAACCGCACCTGCCAGCCAATCATCCCTGCCGTATTAATCCAACCTTTTCCCTTTCCTTTCTCCACCCCCCCCCCCCCCACTCTCCTCTTTCGCACACCGACCAATCCCATTTTAACTCCAGTTCTCCATCATTGCCCCGGAAAATGGAAAACTACAAAGGGAAAACTACGGCAAAACAGTTTCGTCCCTAACGTCCAGGAATTAACGTAACGTCGAGCTTACTTCTACATCCTCTGCCCCCCCCCCCTCTCTCTCTCTCTCTATTCCTCTCTCTCTCTCTATTCTGTCCCCTTGCATCCAACTCTTCTGTTGCCGAAAACCCCTCCCGCCAAATCCCCTATGCCATCAAAAGTCCCACGGAATCCCTTTATCCGCGGTAACAGCAGAAACGAGTTAGCACCATTGAGGTTTAGGGTAGGGGAGGAGGTGAGAAAAGGGTGGGCGAAGGGAGAGAGAGAGAGTTAAGGGAGAAGAAGTGACACGAAGGATGTGGACGGGTGGAGGGTGCTGATGTTTTAGGCATCGGAGGTTTAGGGACACGACGACGCGCGGTAAGTTGCAGCGTTGAATTTTAGACGAAATCGAAGCTGACCCCTTACGCAGGTACTTCCCGTTCGGAATTAACCCCACGGACGGGAACGTTTCAAACTCGAAATTAAAATATTCTGCCGGCGATGGAAAGAAAGGTAGTTCCTACCTTCACGCGTCCCGAAAATATCACTCGAAATTTGATTTGATCCAAAGTCGTAGAATAAAATTCCTATCTTCCGATTGCGTTTACGTCAACGTGATTCCTGAACGAATGATTTTTTACGACGATTTACGAATTATTTTTCCTTTAGTTACTTGTTATTTTCCTACAGATCGCGAATTGTGTATAAGGGTCGCGTGAAATTAAATTAAAAATGAAAAATGTGAAAAATAAAATTTGAGTGACTGAAATTAATTAACATCGGGTTCTACGTTTGAACCCTCTGTTACCAAAATATGTGCACAAGATAAAATTGTGTAATATTGATAATAAAAATTCCTTAAACTGCCATTATTCAACTAAAAGGATTAGTCTGAAAGAAGACCAAGCTTGGCGTTGGAAATGTAATTATACGAAATAACATTTTCATGAGCTCGGAGAAAATAGACACAGTTATCGAGATTCGGGGCAATTGTTTTGCCATAATATGACATGGTTTCCAAAGATAAAAACCACAAAGATGGATTTAGAAAAGTAAATTTTTTGCTATAAATTAAAAATAAAAATAGAATATTTTCGAAGAATTCCTATATACAGAATGGAGAATAGGTTTATAGTTCGGAATCGTTATAGATTTGGAAGTTGAACATACGGGAGTAATCGGCAGGTTTTTAGAATTAGACACTGCGTAAAAGTCGAACATTGCAGTAAGGGTGACGAGGAGGCATTATCAGTGGCGGATTAAGGTATCCGAAGGCCCCAGGCGCAAAAATTCGGGAGGCCCCCAACTGACCGAGAGGGGTGCTCAATCTACAAAGTTTTTACAACTTACGAATGGAAAAAAAGTACGCAGCAGGTTAAATAAATGGAATTACAGAAGTGCATAAATGTAAATTTCAATATTTATTATATAAACTTGCACATATTGAAAAACAAACACAAAATGAATTATAACTGTGAGATGTGTTTTCGAATGACGCAATGGGATGTTACATTGTAACAAACCTAAGTAAAAACACGAGATGTGTAGGTAAGTAGTAGATTATACTGATTGTGAAATATGTTGTTAAATAAAACATTGAAAAAAATCGAGTTTTGACTGTTTTGAGGCCCCCATGAGTGTCGAGGCCACAGGGCGAGCGCCTCATGCGCCTGTGCGGTAATCCGCCACTGGGCATTATGGATTGCACAGGAGACGTCTCAAGTTGTGTGTGTCAGGCTTTTTTAGGGCGGTAAAAGAAAGGTTATTTTTTCTCTATGCCGCGTGGTGAATAAAGTGACAGAGAGAGAGAAAGAGAGGTGAGGGAAAAGAGTAAAATTTTGATGTCTTTCGTCCTGACAGAAATTGCATATCACCGGGAGTTGGAACGACAGGACGGATAAAAATGCTAGGATTATCTCCGGATTGACGCAGGCTGAAAGAAAAAGAATGCGAGAATGACGGAAATCGCATAACCTGCGAAAAAACGACGTTATTCGCATTCCATCATATCGGTGTTTAAACAATTCCGTCAATTGATATATTCGTCCATTGTCTGTTTACACATATGGTACTCATTCATTGGGAATTAAATATTCAAAATGCATACATGTGTCATATAAATCTGCGTAGAAGCAAGCGTGAAAATGTAAAATACCATTAATTGCATTTTAGTACAATGACTCGATGAATTAACACCTTTAGTACAACAGCTTTGGGTTGTTTTGTTCCTTCCTATATACCTATAGTGGGAGTTTTGCATTACCTTTTGGTGGATCCTGGACATACTTATTTTTATCACTTGTAATGGTAGGTAGATTATTTTCATAAAAAAGCACCAGCATATTTTTATGGGTTACACGTCTTTTAATTTTTAAATATTTAATGCTGGTTAAAATTAATTTATTTCGTAAAACTGTATTATAGAGAATTTGTGGCTAAGAATTCAAATTCCCAGACATGCTCTTTCAATTTCATAATTTCAAAAATCTCGGCTCACGCTCAACATTAATTAACTTGAAATTTGTTATGGTTTATTTAGGAATTTTTCAGAATCAGAAAATTAACAACATGAAGATTCTATTAATTATAAATTCCCGAAAATCATCGCGAATTTTAAAACGAAAAGAGAATTTCGGTTCACCATTCTTTCGGCGACTCAAAATTGCAATTAATATGTTAATTATGAAAATTAAAAATTATAATTGAATAGTTGCTTCGGATAATTGTAAGGAACTCTAATTTAAAAAATTGATAATATATTATTAACCACTTGCAAACGGCGAGATACAAAGTATTCATGCGATGAAAAATCCAATACGCTAAAAAACGTGACAAAAGAATACCCTCTAAACTAGAGAAGCTGAGAAAATCAATCCCTCTCCATTACCGGAATCTTCCAAACGATCACATTAAATGTACATAAACCTTCCACCTGATTCAACCATGAAGAGGCACAATATAGCAGTACATTTGCCGTGCAAAAGTTACTGTATAGTGACTGAAAAATTACAAGAAAATTGCATAAAATCTGAAACGCATTCTTTAAGCGGTATATGAAATACATTTTAAAGTAAAAGGTCCAGATCAAGTCCTATCCATGAAAATCCTATTTAGTAAAAGTTCAAGCGACATATGAAATGACATTAATGAAGATTACATGAATGTAAATTCGCTGCACAAAGGAACCCAGAGCGAATAATGAAATATGTGAGTGCTGACGGTTTACTGTAATGAAAAATCCACTATTAAAAAGCATTATATTTTAATATTTCCTCCATTGACCTTTAAAGCTGCTTGTTTTTTAAAGTAATTCATCACACTAAAAATATTAGGTGAAAAATATTATGGTTGCATGTTCAAAATTTTTATTTGATGTTCATAAAACTAGGAAGTATTTTTTTTCTAATTATTATTATTATACTCTTTTTATTAACTTCACTCAGATATATACATGCTTTCAAATTCGAAATATAAATTTATATTAATAAATTAGAAAAAAAGTTGTACGTAACAGAAAATATTAGGATGTCCCAAGATTAAAAATATTTAAATAGGTTTCACGTTATTATCAGTGTTAATATTAAGCTATGTTTGTCCCATATGCTAATTTGACTGGTTACCGAGGAGCCAACCAGACTTCATCGGATACTAAAAGTCTTAAATGTGCACCCTCGCGGACTTTACAACAGCAAATGTCCTCTACCCGATGAAATTTCAGCCTATGCCTTACAGATCACAGGGAAAGCAAAATACGCTTTCTTTAATTGTCGTATACGAAATCACTATACATTATAGCCTAGTATATGTTTTTATCAACTTTGTTGTGGTAACTAACAAGAATATAGTTGGTTGTTAATTAATACATTTAATGCTCACTTCGTTTAACAGTTTGCAATGAAAGCTAAACTTGTATTGGAAATAATGTAAAAGCACAATACTTGAGTAAATCGTTTCAAATCTTCAATTAAGTAGAACGCGGAACTCGTACGTCTTAATATTTAAGGAAATACAAAGAAAGTTTTAGGTTATAAATCTAGTTACAGAGTATATTGAAGTTCATTTAATTTATTAGCAAGTCTTATAAGTAATTTCGATACATACATACTGATTGTACTCGTGAATCTTAAGTACAATTTTCACCGTAAATAAGACGCACGGAGTTATGCATGGAAATCTTTAGGATTTAAAACTATATTGAAGTATTTACTTTACTTCATTTTCTATTTTAAATCCAGTAACACAATGCATTCCTATAAATAGACTTGCTACGGAATTTTTTAACTTAATGCGTTTTCAAAGAAACCCATTCGGAATTTATTTCTTCCTATGAACAGTAAATTTAATCAATTAAAAAATGGATAAACATTAATCGTTTTTCAGAAAAAAATAATCTGATAGCAACCAGGATCTAAATAGCTGATTTTTGTAACTAACAGAAACTATACATAAATCCTAATGAAAACCCTTGAACAAGGTAGTAATTTATGTAAATTGAGTCATGGTCAAATATAACTAGGTTTTTCTAGAATCGTTTCTGGAGATATTTGAAACTTCAAAAAATGGAAAAAACATTACGGAAAAAGCCAATATCATTTTAATTATTGAAAAAAACTACGCTAATAATCATGTACGCACTCCTTACTTGGAAGAATATTCAAGTTTATCTGTAAATTCTAGTCAGGAATTCAAACTCCAAGCAAAGACAGTGCCCTACGGAAAATATTGCTAGTAATTGTAGTCAAAGGTTAATTGCGAAGCCGTATCGTCCCTCCGCCGAAATATTATCAGCTTCGCCATAGCCATAACAAAGTTCATTATTCCGGCAATTCGAATGAGGTTTCGCGTTTCCGCGCGAGTAAAGAGTCCTTAAAAGCTTTAGAAGTTGAAGAACTAGCTCGAATGGCGGAATTTTCAAGAATCAAGAAGCCTCACACGTTGTTGCGATCAAACGAACAATTAGGGTCTGCAGTCAAGTAAACTAGGCCGAAAAATAAGGGCATAAGTATATTTCTAAATACGAATAGAAGAAAGCAACCGATCGATAAATACGGAGAAGCATTAAAGCAGTGTTTCCCAACCTTTTTAGAGTCGCGGCACCCTTGAGTGACTTTTCAGAATTAGGCGGCACCCCTCCCTATCCACTATCAATAATAATCCTAATAATAACCCCAATCTCCACATCTCCTTTCATTTGGAAGTGCCTTTGTGACGAAATGAAGGCCGACTTAACTCCAGTTTTCATTTTTGATAGACGTCTATGCAGAATTAGTCTAAAAATAGGAAAACAGAATATTTTTGCGGCACCCTTCATAACACTTCACGGCACACCGGTTGGGAAACACTGCGTTAAAGTGATGGTCGACCTCAAGTACAATATTGGCTAACATTGTCGTTATATATATATATATATATATATATATATATATATATATATATATATATATATATATATGTATATGTATATATATGTATATATATATATATATATATATATATGTGTGTGTGTGTGTGTGTGTATATATATATATGGTGTCAAAATTATGTATATAAACACTCCATATTAATGGGTCACCAATTAATCATCAAGATATTGTTAAGCTATTGTTATTTTGTTAATTTATTAAACTAAACAATATTTAAAAAGCTAATTGTTTATTTTATTTTTTAAATGTACAACATTTTATTAAAATTGGTCATAATGTCAACAAAATATGCCTATTTAAATTTTTTATACATAATTTCGACTCACCCTGTATATATATAATCAAGGTGGCAACAAGGTGTTGGAGGGAGCCCAGTGGACACCTAATTTGCAGAGCCGCTGAGGGTGCTGAAGACACACGAAAAACACAAAAAAAACACACAAATACGGAGCTTTCGGGCTGACGCCCTTCTTCAGCGACGGAGAGATATGTCTCTCCGTCGATGATAATTTTGCCTTATAATGCTATTCATAATAATTTAAATATCTATACCGCAAATATGGAGAAAGTCATGTGTTGGCCACATCAGATTTTTTACGTCAAATTGATCTTATGTTACACAAAATATAAAGTTTACTATAAAACTAATTGCTATGTATTGTAAACATTCTAAGTTCAATTGCATTATCGAATTACAATGAAATATCAACACTTTTTAAACATTTGATGATTCGTTTCTTTTTAACCGAGGCAAAAGGATCGTTAATCTGTCACCATCTTCAAGAAATGCCATTAAATCGCTTATTAGGAGTTTGGGGATTATTGGTTGAATTTTTTTAACTGCAGATTTTCTAAAAAATAACGCAAATTACTCGAAAAACTTTCGTTGCAAAAAGGATGGAATTTGTAATGCGAAATTAAATGTGAATTACATCGCCCAAAAATAATTTTATGGTCAAGCATTTTCGAGCATATCAATACAGACATAACCAGTTTCAGCAGCAACCCAATTAGCGTCATTTCGTTACAGCGCAGTGCCTTGAGAGATTCATTTATTTTTCCAAAGTTGATAAAAATCGCAGAAACATTTTCGAAAAACATTATTACCTTAAAATTTATAGAAATAACGAGAAGAACAGCGTACCTTAAATAATAATCTACCAATCTGTGCCACGGTGCAGAATAATTCATACTTTATATAGGCGATTCCGAGATAAATCGCGATGTGAATTTATATCCTCGAACCCGAATTTAACTCGGGAAGCGATTTTTTCATGCCATATTTTACGGGATAAAAACGCCATCTTTTGCTTGGGCAATTATGATTGCTCGATAGCGGCTCTCTTTCTTCGCTGGACGAGCAGGAGTTACGGAAATCGATGGAAAACAAGACAAACTTCTAAAGAAATTACAACCCCAATGTTACGTACCACAAGGATTTTTAATACTATTTTAATGTAATGATTTCTCTTTAATTATAACTGCGTTATTATTATTAATACCGCATATATATATTTATGGGAATAATTGCATAACCAGGTAGCTTTTATACCTCAGATTAGAGCATTCAAGTGCGCAACCCTATGTTGACATGATGATATAAGGACACCGTTTAGAGGAAATTCGTTTAGCGCAATCACTTCCAGAAACGCTTCCCTAATTACTGTATCTATTTAACTTGTTGGATTTGAGGAATCCGAGATACCCCATTGGTTAGGAGTTAATCATTCCATATTTTCCTCTACGAAACATCTGCAACTTGGCCAGAAATGGCGGTTTGACGACAAAGTGAGCCGTTTACATAGAATTTCTTTAGAGATAATGCCACATTTTTATTAAAGGTGGGTAATAAAGCTGTTTATAGCAATCGGATCAAAAAACTCTAATTCACCAGGAAGGGTCTTATCTTAAATCAACTTTAAAAGGATATAAATGCTGCGGTTATTCCATTTGACGAACGAATGTTGCAAAATACAGCCAGGAATCGACGACTATCCTCATAATGAATACGCATAGTCTTTCCAATTTAGAATTACAGTCAAATTCGATTTTTTCTTAAGGTTTTAAACCAAATACTTAATATGTTTCACCAGTCCCTTTTCATACTACAAAGCATTTGAGAAATGTAAGGCATACAAATGTCACTAAACGTTCGATGACATATAGCGCTAAAAATAACAGTATTAAGTAAAAAAGTTAATATAATACATTGAAGTTCTTAATTTGTCTCCAATATCCTTTAATTCCTTTTTATTATTATTTTTATTTTATTATTATACGTATATTTAAAAAAAAATATTGAGCTACTAGTTTTAGATGCCACGGTTTTAAAAGCCAATATTCAAGAGACCTTCAAAGTTTTTCAAAATGGGTGAAAAATCACATTTTTCTCCAAATGGGGGCCATTAAATTCTTGGATATCTTGATGCAACTAAGGAAGGCCGTAAAGTTGCCGTATGAAAAGTTAGATATAAAGCCGCTATTTCATTTTTTAACTATGCATTACGTCCTAAAACCCACATATGGTATAAATCTCGATAATTGCCTATATCAATCAATTTTTATAGTCTTGAAATAGTTGAGCTAAGTAGATAACTTGATATACGTGGCCTAATATTTAGGTTTCGTATATTATAAACATTAAACTAGCTCAATGACTTATCTGCTTTATCATTTACAATTACCGTTAACAGATTCTTTTTAAAATATGCGTGGATAATACTGCAGATATTGCTTTAAATTTATTATTTATAACTCATTTTACTATCTTATATGCACTTTACAATATTCCGGACACAATTTAATTAAGTAAGAGGTATCACAATACGGTAGACCAGGGGTCCCTAACCCGCGGCCCGTTGGCCACATGCGGCCCTTTGAAGGTTCGTATGCGGCTCTTTAAACTGCTTTCATGCAGACTCTTCCTTTAGAACAATTTATCGACCTTTCCTTTTTTGTTGCTTTCTTTAGTCTGTGTTTTGAATAAGAATCCTGGATTAACTTTTGCACCATTCATTGAACCTTTTAAAATGAAATCTTAAGTGAAGTTCATTTAAGCAGATTTTCTTAATTTGAAATGCGGCCCTAGATAATCTTCAAGTTGTCCAATTCGGCCCACTAGAAGGAAAAGTTTGGGGACTCCTGCGGTAGACTATATAAGAAACGATGCCAAAAGTGTCAATATTTTTAAAATATCAGCCATTCGTAAAACAAAATATCGGAAACCATATAACTGCAGACATATTATCGGTATAGAGAGACATCTGCCTTTTCTGGAAATTGCAGGTAGTTAATTTTTTTAATTTAATATAATACAATGCCTTAAAAAGTGATTTAGTAACTAAAATTGTAAGATTATAGGCTAAAAAAGTGTTTTTTCGATTTTCAAAATACTAGTAAAAGGTCAAACGCATCTTAAATGTTTTAGTGAGATGATAAAAATATCATAAAATTTAATTTTAAAACCCTAGCTTTGTAAGTGACCATGATTAAAATATTATATGTTCATAACGGATTAAGCGCAAATAGGATTCATAAGAAAAGACAGTAAAATATTTTAACTTCAGGTATATAAGAAATCTGACTGAAAAAGAACTATACGCAATATTACAATGCATCGCTTAGACTAAAACTAACTAATAGCAGTTTTTTTAATACAAAAAGATAGGAGAATGATTTCAAAAAAAGAAAGTGAGGAGGGAAGAATCAAGTTATCCTCTTGGCCACAGTTAATTATAATCGAATAATTCGCGGAGAAGAACATGCATAAAGAAGGCGGCCGATATTTTTTTTCGAATATACGAAACTCCGAGTAATATATACATACATACATATATATATATATTCACACACACACGCTCGTGCACGATTCAAAGGTAAAAGCGAGAGGAGAAGATTTGAAGATACGTCTGAATAAAATGGAGAACTTTTGGAAGGGAGACAGTAAAGTGAGAAGAGAGGGAGAGTGAAGGATAGGGAAAATAGGAGAGAGGTGAGGGAGACAGAAGAGAGGGAGAGGGATGATATGGAGAGAGGAGAAAGGCAAAAATGCTCACATCCCAGTTGGACCTCCGAGACCAAAAAAAGAGTGACACATAAAAAAGGAAAAGTGGGAAACAAATGAAAGTTCCTTTGTGAAACTCTTTCTTTCTGTCTCTCTCTTTCCCTATTCCCCTCCCTCCCTCCCCCACCACATTCAACTCTTCGTGTACACACTCGCACGTACGCACAACCTGCGTGTTTCCTTGGCGCCCCAGAATTTCATCTAAACCGACCGACGATGATTTTTACGAGAGAGAGAGGAGTGAGAGATGGGAGGGAAAGAGGGGAGGGAGAGAGAGGGAGAGAGTTAAGGGAGAGAAGGGAGGGAGAGAGGGGAGGGAGAGAGGGGAGGGAGAGAGGGGAGGGAGAGAGGGGAGGGAGAGAGGGGAGGGAGAGAGGGGAAGGAGAGAGGGGAGGGAGAGAATGGAGGGAGAGAGGGGAGGGAGAGAATGGAGGGAGAGAGGGGAGGGAGAGAGGAGGAAGAGGGGACGGTGAAGAGGGAGAGAGGCGGAGAGGAAGTAGAAGGGAAAGAGCATGCCGGTATAAGTTCCATCGTAAACTCTTTGTCCCTTCTTACCTTCTATCCTTCTCCATCTCTCTCTCTGTTCCTTTACCTCCTCTCTCTCGCTCCACTGCATCAAACCCTTTTTTTTTTTCAAAACTGCGTGTGAGGATTGCAGCAGCTCACCTTGCTCCTTTCCGTCCACTTTGCTGAAAGTACTCATCTGCTGCGACTCTTGCATTTATGCGTGGAATGTCCCCCAAAGGGGGTTTGAGCGTAACGGAGTAGGGATTAGAAAGGAGGCATTTAAATCATTCATGACGTGTGTCTTTATGTGTATATATTCCTGTTTGATTTTATCCTCAAGGAGGTTTACTTTTATATAAAGGGCGTAGTTTTTTTTTCATTTTAAAGCTATGATAATGGATGTCGTAAAAGTCCCGACAAAACAGTATCTTGAAGGGGCTGGTCGAAAAAGGATAAGGGAGATTTTTACAACTCACAGAATATTATAAAGGGTTAAAAGGGCTTAAAATATTCAATCAAGATGAATTGATAATTTCATTGTTTTTTTACATCGGTCTAATTGCCTCTCAGAATATCGCGAATTGGTTTTGACAAAACCTTTCACCCTTTTAAAAATTAATTTCGAGCGATTTTTTTCTGGCTGAAAAGGAGAGGACGGTTTAGTTCTATAATTCGTTTTGATTTCGAAGTTCAAAAAGTCGAATTTTAATTTAATCTTTATTCATGTGGGAACGCCACCGAATTAATTTTTAAAAGCTATCACGGTGTTATTTGTAAATGCTACAGTCGAAATAAATTTTCTAGACGGAATCTTTTTTTTGGCATCAAATATGAGACATCGCCAACCATTAAATTTTTTTCTCTTCAAAGTGATATTCCGTAATTTTAAAGGATATAGCTATATTTATAAACCAATAGAAAGCGTTTTATACTCATATATGCCTTCTAATTTATTTTTTTAGAGGGTAAGTAGACATCCGTTTCAAAAGTTCAACTGCTGAATGCGAATGAACTTATTAAAAATACTATTTAAATCGATCTGGACAGAAGAATTTGATTGCTCTCTGATATTATGACTCGGACATTAATTGACATGAGTAGCAGGATTTAAAGTTTTATAATTGGAAAGTGATTCGAAAATGCATTCGTGCTATTTACCTTAATCGGTTATAATGAACCACTGAGTGGTAGACAGCAAAAGACATTCATTTTCTTTGTGCGTTGGCGCATACTAACGAATGAAAAACAAGTTATGCGTTGACTTGGTTGGAAATCTTACATAATTTTGATTGTAATTTTTCCAAATAAAAGGTCTTTAAAAAAACATTTTATGGTTTGAAATTATGTGCGGTATTTCATGCTCCCGGACAACTTTTCCAACACCGATGACGAAAATTTTATTTTATGGTCAGAAAATTTTTTCCCCCCGATTCTTTCAAGATTGTCTCCTTCTCGATATTTTCGAAGTACACTTTGAAACCGTCGATTTAAATGGATCGGACATCACGGTATTGCCGAACTGGTAGACAACGAATGAAATAGTTTACGATCCCCAGCATTGGGTAAAACGCGAAATTGATTATAAAGTTTTGGAGACTTATCCAAGCGCCCGTGAAAGCTATGAAATTCTAAGTTTACTGCAACGGATACGGCGAAGAGTCATTAGAGTCCTTATGGAGATTTTGGATTCATTCCTGATTTGTTGTCCTATATGACGCCGAGATTAATTGGGTTATATAAATATTCATGATTCAATAGGCTAACGTAGCATTTTCCCGGCCGTGGCATTATGCGTGCGACAAATCATAATACGCAATGTAATACATTGTCACCTGTTAACAAATAATCGGCATTCATATTAGAATCTAATATTGCGATCCTGTGCTTTATTTGACGAAAATCTTAATATATTTCCCTCTTTAATTAAAACTTTATTCATGATAATAATGAGAATTGTGATGAACTTCGATTCGTTTAAAAAACACAGAAATTATCGTGCATTTTTCGTTTATAATTAATAATTTTTTTAATATGTAGTCATTCGTAAGTTTAATTTTTGGAGTATGGTTAAATGAAAGACATTCAATAAGAATGTCCCAAGGAGAGGTTTTAGCGTGGTTAAAGTACAAACGTGATGAAAATAGGTTCGCAAAAACCTCATATTTTCTAAGAATATGCATTTAAAAAGCCTAATGAGTTGTCAGCTTAGCTTACTTATTTGCCCCAAAAAAATCGTAAATCAGTGCACTTATGTCGTGTTCAAATGATTCTCGCATGAGATAATTGAGATAACAAAAATCAAGTTTATAAAAAAATATTACAACTCGAACAAAGTGAATTAACTAGTATGCATTTATATATATCAATAGAATTACTTTTTGAGCGTTATTCCTATGTAGACAGATAAATTCTGGAAATTATATGTAGAAAGTTTTAATGAAAAATAACAACTTTAAGTAACTTCTGGAAACATTTTTTCCATGCTTATCACGAACACATTTTTATCGATCAAAGAAATATTTCCTTTCAAAAAACCCCAAATTTCCTATCGCCTGCGAACGAAAAGACTGCCAGAAATGGCACGGTCGATTTACTGTATGTACGTATTACAAGCTTTCCGCATGGCCGAACGGTCCATAAAAACCTCAATTTGGATGAAAAAAAACCTCCCATTGAATTACATGCATTAAACTACCTTTTGATATTGAGCTAGGCTAAGTGAGACACGTCGCGCGATAGAGCCGAAGAATATTCCGGGTTTAAAACGATTGAATGCCTCCCTATTGCGTCCTGCGATCTGGACCGTGACAAAAGAAAAAAAAACGGACTGGAATGTTTCTGGAGCGTGGAGTGGGGTGTCGCGAAAGAGAGGGTTGAATGAACACTGCGCCATCTGCGGGTGTATCCGGGAGGCTATATCACGGAATATAAAAATAGGTCACGTGCCGAGAGAGGTGCAGGATGTGCTGAACATGTGAGCGTTCTCTGTGCGTGTCGCGACGGGCTACGAGATGAAGTCGTACGGGAACAGGATTGGCTGATGCTGGGCCGAGGGAAAATAATTGGGTAGGGGGACTGCGGAACGAAAAGTGGGAAACTAAGAGAGAAACTATTTTCGTTTCTTACAGCTTGTCGTCTCTTCTTCAATGAAAATATTCGTGTAAATTTATTAGCGCGATGCATTATAAATACCGGAGGGGTTCACCCGGATGGAATGTTTGTTTTTTTTGAAAAGCTTTGTAAGGGCATTTGTTTCGTTCTTATGTCTTTATGCAGGCATCGGCAATTATTATTTTTTTAAAATTACTTTAAACTTTTTTCAATTTAGCGGGTTGGAAATTTATTTCCGATTCCAGTGGTATATTTTATTACAATAAAAGAACGACTAACTTCCACATAAACTTTTTATTGTACGATCGGTGCTCCAAATAACTTGCAAAATCAGGTGTTTAGCTAGTTATTTAGCGAAACCGGTAGAGCAATAAAAAGTTTTTTGTGGAAGTAATTTATTTGTTCATTTACTACAGAGTTGAGCAGTGCCAGCAATTATACTGAATTTCTTAAGTGACATTTTCTATAAATTGT
Source organism: Uropetala carovei (assembly GCA_036926305.1). NCBI lineage: Eukaryota > Metazoa > Arthropoda > Insecta > Odonata > Petaluridae > Uropetala > Uropetala carovei. The sequence goes on along the minus strand of JAXCHB010000129.1, from coordinate 5,823,418 downwards.
TGTGGGAATTACTTTAAAAGGTAATATATTTTACCATTTCGCGATTATTCCATTCTCCTCGATGAAGTATTTAATTATATAATGATAAATACTATAAGCAACAATAAATTTATATTAGAACAGCAGAAAATATCGAAAACGAAAAGTAGATTTCAAAAGTGTTATTTCAAAAAAATTATTTTTCAGTGATAAATGTTAACCATTGCGTGTTTACAGGCCATATGCCTACATCTCTTGGCATATTGACTGAAACGCCTTTCAGATATTCTCGTCTAATATTCACCTCCACACCTGTGACCTCACGTGACTCTAATTTCCTCCGAGCTGTTTACCCTCAAAGCACTTCCGAATTGTCGGATAACATTATGTTGCCATTTCGACCTTAACCTTTGCATAAATCATCTCTCGAACAAGCTCCGAAAATGGAGTTAGGGTGGATGCATGGTACACCTCATCGATGCAAATCACCGGGATATTCCGAGGAGGGGTGATCCCCAAAGTCACTTAAACTTATAAAAAAAAAAAGAAACACCGTCAACGTCTCGCGCACGTGCGCACAAAGAGGGACAAGAACGTGTTATCGTGGCAGAAAAGCGTACAGCCGCAAAAGAAGCTCCTGGGAATGATCACCCTTCAACACCTCCACGTCTACAGCGCTTTCAAATCCTAACACCTCTTTTGCTCGACATTGAGCTCCATCTTTTTCAAACAGCATAGCAGCATCGAAAGGCACACATAAAGGAAAAGAGTGAGATCAGTCTCGGTAATGGCTGCAGCGATTTGCTTTTTCCTCTCCTCTCTTACGAGTTTCGCACCACGAATAAAATAAAATTTTTGCTGCATTCGTACGATGCAAGAAGAAATTTCAGGCTGGCATTTTCAACGTAAGTTTACACGTAAATTATTACAACAGCAAGTATGCTTGGAGAATATTTCTACATTTTAAATCGATCGAGTGTTTTGCACTAATGATTTTCAGTAACATTACTGCATTGATCAACTTCACGAATTTTTAAGTTGGTCTTGAGAAATTAAACGTTGCGAAATTGTTCTAAATTTTAACTAATTTACATTTTCGAAATGTGGCTTTCTCTGCCCTTAAAAAATAACTATTTGTAGTAACAGTTCACCTAAATTATCTCCGAGTCTTTACATCGTTTTGGAGGACTTCTCAGCGAAAATGATTTTCTTTTTTAATCAAATCTATGTTTTGAAACCCGTTATGAACTAGTAGTCCAAATAAACCGCTCGTAAAACATTTACAAATATTTTAATGTTGCAATACAGGTTAACGACACTCCTTCTGGATTCAACCAACACGAATGTACTTTTCGTACTGTTCACAATAATTGATGTTATGCGTTTTTTTTATAGAATTTATGGAAAATCGCATATGTTATTCCAACGTATGTTCTAATTCTACCAAAGGGGTTCGCGAGGTAAGATTGAACCGCTGTCACAGCAAATTATTTGATTGAGAATGTAATCATAAGATGTCACTTAATATTAAGTGAAATATCGTATTTTATAGCGTTTTGTGAAAATAAACAAGACTATTAAAACGTACAGAAATTAACGGATTAAATATGCTTTTCTCAAACACTCCAGATGCATCGGATTCTAAATCATTACAAAGATGACATTTATTAATGGAATTTCGCAACATTTTCAACGGTGAAAACACGGTGGATTCTGGCGAGACCTTTTAACTCCGCGCATCGCTGTGTCAGATATCGAAAGCTTCACCGTCACATATTATATTCCACGCTTTTGATCCAAACTCACCAAGGCCTATGGCGTGTATCTCCTCTCTCCAAAGTGCATGCTCCCTTCTTTCCCGTCTGTCAAATTTACCGTCAACGCCAAATTTCCGTATGCCTTTTAACGCTTGCCCTTCGCGGAGTGCAACGACAAAGCTCTCAAGGAACGGTTAGAGGTTATAGCGAAGGTCGGATTTATTTTTATATAGACTAGGGGAGAATATTGATGGAGTAGCTCGCAAAATAATCCGACTCCGAAAATGTTTTTAATTAAATAATCCTTGAGCACTCGGTAAAGAAAAATCGTCACCTGGTTTCTCCCGTGCGAAATTTTAAATGGCTTTATTTCACGCAAAGGAACGGAGTGATGGGATTTCGCAATCTATTTTCTACTTTAAGTTTTCAGATAAATATGAATGGCTAAACGCACTTATTTGTCACGAGCGAGATTTTTTTGTTAATTTTCCGTGAATCGATTGGTGATTATCATGAATGTGCTTTGATAAATATGTATATTCCAAAATCATACATTATCCCTATCTTTGACCCTTGATAAACGTAATTTAAAGATAACGTGAGTAATGAATTGTAATCTCTGTAACCCCGCCTCAGCCCTAGCACCAAACAACATAAACTATAAAAAAATAATAATAATATTAACCGTCACTTTTTGGTGGTGCACATGAAAACGTTACGAAAATAAAAAATAAGTGGATCCAATGACGAAAATTATTAAAATTTTTATAATGTTGTTGAGATTATTATGGATAAATTTAAGTACCAATAAATTGTGATTTTTATAAATTTTATCCCAGTTTTTCAGCCATATCGTATTTCTAAGACGCTTTAAAAATTAAATAAAATATTTTTCGGCCTTTGTCATTATTTAGAACGTTAGAATTAACAACAAGAATCTACGGTTGAAAAATGTCAACCTGACGGCAAAACACGTCTTCAAAACGCACGAGCTGGTCCTTTCGAAAATGAAAAAAAAGGACATCTGATATTTCTTCCTCTAAGCCGTTACCTTATTATTGGCAGTTAAAGTCGCCTGCGCAGCAACGAAATCCGACGCTAATATCACCTAACGTATACTGTAATGCTGACATAAATACGGTTTAATGATCAGAAAGGTACAACGGTTCCGTATGCTTCGTACTGGAAGGCGTCGTATTTCCTAGGCGAACCGAGTCCCGCCTAGATTTACTTCCCCCAACCCTTCCTAACACGGAGTCCAGTGTCTGGTATCCCATTTACTTGGACTATATGACGGGGCTACTAAGTTAACAAACTGCTAGGAACACCTCGGCCCGCCACGCCACGTCTGGAAACCCATAACATGAATCCGGAGGTCACGGAGTAAACAGGCGAAGCCACAAGATATGGCAAACGAAACACGCACGATGTCGCGGTTCGGATGTGTATGACATTACGAAACGAAGGGAAACTTAAATATTAAGGACATGAATAGTTCAGCTTTCCTTATAAAGACACAAGTGACAAAGCAGTAGTTCTATATATAGAACGTTTACTCTACTCAAAGAGGATACTTCCTGTTAGAAAACTTATAATCAGGACCAAAACTGCGTATATCACGAATTTGTCAATTCCTCGAATTATGTAGTCCCTTTCTTCAGACATATGTGTGCATGGGAGTGTGAATACACGAGCTTATCATGCATTTCTCCATAAGCATTTATGTCATGAACGTGCAAGTATGTGTGTAAATGACGTAACACAGAAAATACTAAGTTGAAATTCCGCTTTATATTAACAAATATACGACCTTAAACAGGCACCGGGTCCTTAATTTGTGAATAAAAAGTAGAATTCCCATATCGTTGTTATGCGTTTTGTCATGGATCAATTCTAAAAAGTTACATTTCCAACTGAAATATATGACGGTGTGTTTGTATTTGTTTATTTATTTATATTAGTAAAATATGTGAATATATGGGAATTCCTAAGTATATAAATATGCATACATATTTTTATATGTACTATGTGATTAATGAAGAGACAATATCTGAACAAGCAAATGTATGTTACATGAAATACAGCTCATAAAATAATATATTTATTCAAAATCTCCGAGGAAAGTAAAACAATCATATTGATTTTTACATGCATAGAAATGGATTGAGGCAAAAGTTGAATAGCAATGATTCTAGAAACTCAAGAATTACATAGGCCAAATTATAGATAAAATCTAAATATTTCCAAGATAAAAATAAGGGAATAAAGAGAATTTGCCATATAAGACACATGGATGGGTAAGAGAACTTGCATTGAAACATATAGAAACGTCAGTATATGAAAAGCGCATGATAATAAGTGGGAACCTACAGGATTTATAAAAGGGTAATGAATAGGAGAAGATATGCTCAGAACATTCACGTGACTGTTATAATTACGATAATAAAATATCAATACATTAAACATTGTCTAGAGAAGTAACTACAAAAGGATAACTAATTTTATTTTGAGCCCTATTATGCTTCATACAGTAATTCCGCGTGGAAAAGAACCTTTCAAAGCAAGTTAACATATTACTAGAGTGAGACAGAATAATGAGCATCCCGTAGAGTTTGCGACGCGGAAATAGGAAGGCGTAAAGTTAGGCGGAGAACGGAGAAAACAAGGACTTTGTGTCTGTGTTTATTCGCGAAATAAAAGGGGTCCTAGGACGTCTCCTTGCGGTACTGCAAGAAGAACCAACCTTTAAGGGCGTAAAAAAAACAGAAATTGGGGTAGGAACGCGGGAATGAGGCGGGGTAAAGGAAGGTGGCGTCCGGAGGAGGAAGAAGAAGACGTAAAAACATAACATATATAAGGAGAACGGAAGAGGGAGAGAAGAAAGGAAAGATGATATGTATAGGGAAGCGAGAAAGGACGAAAGTGGGAGATCAAGAAGGGCGCGCGGTGGGAAGCGACAAGTGTGCAAAGTGCAGACGGGAGATATAAAGTTGAACTCCGAGTTTTCGGGGTGGGAAGGCTCGTAAAATTTTATGGAGATGAGTTAAGGTTCGGGAGATAAGGAAGACGTGGACCAGAGGAGATGTTAAAGAAAAGGGGAAGGATACGAGGGTGAGAGGGATGGAGGAGGGAAAGAGAGAGAGATCAAGAGTGAGATAAAGGTGGGGCGTGGGTTAGGACGGGTACGCAAGCAAAAGGTCTTTTTTCCAGGGAGGCGAGACCAAGAAGAGAGAGAGAGAGAGAGAGAGAGATAGGGACAGAGATAGGGATAGAGAGGGAGACTGTGAGTAGACTGAGATAAGGGAATATAAGGGGAGTGTGCTTGGAAGGAGAATGTATTGCTAAAACTTGAGGCCCATTTATGACTGCAGTCGGCGGTGAATTGTTTCTCCCGAGGAGATAAATTTTTAAAAGTGATGTATTAAAACGACGGTCTCGCGATAAAAAGAGTGTTATTCAAAATAAAACGACGCAGTTTAGATACCGAAATAAAGAAAAAAGAATGCGATTTTTAGCTATAATCCCTGATAAATATGGGATATTTTTTAAAGAACTGTCGGAGCTTAAGATCTAGTTTGTGGAATATAATTCGGATAAACTCTCTTTCCTTTTTTTTTAAAAAAAATGTGAGAATTTTACATCAATATCGCATAATTAATTCAAATTACGCCAGTTTTTTTTATAATTTCGCTAAAAACCAATGGTTTTATGGAGAAAATCCTTGACCGAATTTTACTTGAAACTTAAAATGACCGCGATGAACTAAAATGACTTTTTTCATTAATCTTTTTTGAAATTAACTAACAATTGCTATTTATTCCTGTGCGTTGTTCGGACGGTAATAAAATTTTCATGGGAATTGGTAAATTAATCACGTACGGACTACATAAATGGAATTAATAATTTAAACTCTATTTGAACTATAACGATAATCCTGAAGACAATCTGACCCACATCTCAAATAAGAAGAGTTTTCACTACAAAATAACAACGGACTATATGGGGTAATTTCTAATTAAACGAGTAAGAACTTTATGAAACTCATTATTAAGGCAATTTTCTCCCGTAGAACCAACGTCAAAATTTAATGCAGCAATGGAGGAACATAGCATGAATACGTAACAGGCGTTGTTGAAAATCACGTCGCAGCGACAGTTATAATTCAATTCGAAGAGTTTTAGTTACTCTTCATTGTCGACGAATTAATGTCAGTTATTGTGTATGTATAATTAAATCATAACTCCGTTTATACGAACGCGACATATCCGAACCAAATTTATCCAACACACTGTTGCTTATATTCCCCTTGTAAACCTAACTGTTCAACCGTTTTCAAAGTTTCAAACCACGTCCCCTAAAGGAAGAATCAAACGTAAAGTAAACGTCGAAAAATTCATTACTCGAGAAATACGTGCCCGGTAGAAAATCGGAAAAACGCGATAACCTGGAAGAAACACAAAAGAGGGGAAGGGTTTGATACAGTCCAACAGCTTTGTTTTAAAAGTTTACGAGGGGGCGCCGTGGCGTAGTGGCGAGGGCGTTGGCCTGCTACGCTGAGCATACCCGGTGCGAACAGGGTACGAATCCTGCAAAAGTAGGGTTTTTTCAGAGTTTTTTCAGAGGTTTAGCGGCCACCTATTTGCGTGTTTTAGGGGGGAACACGTGAATCAGCGCTCCGTCCTTCGGAAGGGACGTAAGACTGTTGGTACACTTGGTGTTTCTCGTTAAGAGTAGGCTAATGTCGGCACCGGGTTTATCTTCTCCCTTGCTTTGTGATTTAGACTATGAAACCTACTAGCGCTGGTAGTCGTTTGAAGTCACAAGGTCCCACAATAACAACAAAGTTTACGAGACTTAGCGGCAAAAAAATGAAGCCTTCCGCAGAACGTCTATCAATCACTCATTTATTGTCTTAAATAAATTAAATTCTATATTCAAACATTGCATTTTATGTACATTCTTATGTATTGTACTTTGTTCATCGATAAATTAATTTTTTTCTATTGACTAATGTATTATATAGTGTACCACTTCACACAATTTTTTACTTTTTCCTATTATCAAGATTTTTTATTATCCGAACCGCCCTTGGTCCTAATTAGTACGGATAATTCTATTGCGTATGTCAATTTGGAGTTCTCCAAGTACCAGCAACCACACCGCATCTATTAATTTTCCCAAGTTTTTAGCATTTCAATACGAAAACGAAAGTTTCGGCTGCCCGCTGAGCATAACTCTCCCCGAAATATTGTGTCAAGATGATAAAATAATTGAGTAACACCACGCAACAAACATCGAAGGGCCTTCGTAACCCTAGATAATTATCTCTTAATCTTTTGGTCTCACCGCCGCCTACCTTTACCTCTATATTTCCAGCTTAAATGTTTACGTCGAGTCGGCGACAAAGAAAAGGTCAAGGTCCCCGAACCTTTGCCGCTGGAAGCAACGCTACGCCGTTTCACCATGACGACCTCGACCACAAACGCAACCTACCTACAACCTTTTGGCTACCCACCGTTCTCTAATTTCGGTCGCAATCTTCCCTTGAAAGCAAGGGAAGCCGAATCGACGATTATACTGAGAACACGAGACAACTTACGTTTTGGCTAATATATGTGTATACACGAGAACCACCTTCGAGCTCGGACAGGATATCATTTTACAAAACCGCCCTAAATATTTTTTGCAATTAGTATTTAACCCTTCAATGCATTTTGTAACATATATGAAAGAATTAACTATTTTTCTTTTTAAATGCTTAGCGACATCTAATTTACTAATGAGAATAGGGTTAAAAAAACATCCCTTGAATGCATAGTATCTGTAACAGAAATATTTTTATTAAAATTTTTAAAAAATGTTATTTTTTTATTTTCCATCTTCTGAGTAATCAGTAGAAGACAAAAAAACTTTTCGGAGAAAATAAAAAAATCATGCATTGAAGGGTTACAGACGTCACTGCGAAAAAAAACTTAATTTTAACAATAAAATTTGTTCTGCACTTCATGTACGAAAACTTATAGAAATTCTTTGAAGTTAGAGCCATTTCATCTACACCCATTTGAAAACGTCTTCGGTTTATAACTATAACTATGCATAAATTTCGGGTTTTCCAGGAAAAAGTAACGTTGGGCAACGTAAACATTCGAAATTAATAAAATATTTCTAAATTATTCTTTTATAATAAGGTAGTTATCAATCAAATAAATCGCTTCAAAAATTTGAATGAAAAATAGTCCTATACGAATAAAAAGACAATTAAATTTCAGTTTCATTATATGTAATACAGAACTGTCATTATGGCATAAGGCAAATAATCTTTCAGAGAGAGTGAGAGAGTAATACTTTTCTACTTTCCTGGTTTCATCTATACAAATTTCTGCCTTGGTAAAATTTCGAGAAAAAATACATTCAGCGTGCGTAAAGGTTTGGAATGCCTACGTTCATTTTTTTGTTACTGTGTAAACGAGAATTGAAAATTTAAACGAATAAAACGAATATTTATCAATTGTCAAAAGTTCCTCAACATGTTACCCGAGTATGTTGGCGAACCCTTCGCTCACGCCAAACAGTTTACCTCTATTTGCCAATTATAAAGCGTATATAATTCATTAATTTAGAGAAATGCACGGTTAAATGTTTCTTAAATTCAAAATTTATGCAAAAATAAATTACATTAGGAAACCATGAAAAGTAATTAGACGAAATAGCGTTACGTATTGTCGTTACACAACTACCATTAACTTCTTGCGCTGAGTATTAGCAAAGTTACAGAAAAAATTTATGCCAGAAATCCTAGAAACACCTCTAGGTAGTCTAGGTTCTTTTAGATAACCACCAATTATCTTCCGCCACGCCCATATCTGCGAAGTCTTTCACAACCAACATTTTGGCATCGACGGCGACTTTTTTTTACGGCGAGATTTCGTGAAATCTATTATTTTGTATACGACCCAAAACGCGACACCCACAGAAAAAAATGTTCCCAGCATTCAATATTTTTTACCCAAATCCTCACTCGAAAGTGTCAATGCGTATTGTTTATTTTTTAATCCAATTTCTCTTCACAACCTCGTAGCTTATGAATTTTTCCACCGCATCCATTTCGCGATAATTATTGCTGCAGTCTTCCATCCCAAAATCTTCGTTCCTACTCTCTCTCTCTCCCTCTCCTCTTTTCTCCCTCTCTCTCTCTCTCTCTTTTGCTACATAATCCCCTTCATTTCGCTCCCTTTCATGTTAAGACCCACATGTGGGAACACTAGCTCCCTCTCTCTCACTCTCTTTATCTCTCTCACTCGCCCCATTTCCAAGGTCACTTATTTTCCACACCTTTACTCAACCTCCCTAATGATCCCATAATTCATCTTAAACAATGCCTCCACCGGGGGAGCCCTCTAACCTTCCCTCCTCCTTCCCGCCTCTCCCTCCCTTTCTCTCTCTCTCTCTCTGTTCCCCTCCCCTCCAACTCCTCTCTCCTTTTCCAACACCGCGTTACAACAGCTTCTTCCATCATTCTCCTTTCTCCCTTTCTCTCCTCCCATTCTCCGCCTTAACAAGTCCGTACAAACGAGCCTAATCCCTCTATCCCTCTATTTGCATCTCCTTTTCCTACATTCACAATACCTCCTTTGAAAAAAAAAACTCCCATGAATGGAATGGGCTCGGTGCTTTTTCCTTCGTGTGTTGGACGAAACCGAATGAATGGATAGGTTGCGGAAAAGGTGACGTTGTGCCAGAAACGTCACGTATCGGGTAGGATTGGGGCAATTCGAACTCCTATCGTTAGCACGTGTTTGACTCTTAGTTTCCTCGCAACGAGTTCTCGATCGATTCGTGTGAACGCATGTGTACATGTACGCAAATATACAATTTCAAGGACAAGCACTTTAAAAATCATTGCGTCGTTGCTGTTGGAGATGGATGAGACAAGTATTTTTCTTAGGTGCTTGATCTCGAATTTTTCAGCCATAAGACGAGCTCGATATGCAAAACTGTAAAAGATATTCGAAACCAGTTATTTCACTCCGAGGCCTTATGTTCAGTAATATCTTGTAGAACAACAAATAACTTTGATAATAATCCGTCGCTTTTGTCGCGTTTACATATTTAAAGTGATTCAGCTTATTCCATAAATATTGGAATCTATAATCTTAAACTAAAGGTAAAAATGTAAATATTTGATTATACATAAGACGAGCTCGATATGCAAAACTGTAAAAGATATTCGAAACCAGTTATTTCACTCCGAGGCCTTATGTTCAGTAATATCTTGTAGAAAAACAAACAACTTTGATAATAATCCGTCGCCTTTGTCGCGTTTACATATTTAAAGTGATTCAGCTTATTCCATAAATATTTGAATCTATAATCTTAAACTAAAGGTAAAAATGTAAATATTTGATTATACATTTCGGATTCAAGAGCAATCAAGAATAAATATTATATCATACAAAAATGACTAGGAAATATTGCAATTCTAATAAAAGCATTAAAGATACATAGGCTCATTTTGAAATATCAATCTAATGTAGGTACCTAATGTTATCGTTAGGGAAAGCATGGGAAATCTGAATTTTTCTCTTCCTGACGAGGAAATAATATGCATATTAAGTGATTTAATCAAACGTTCTAAGCATGGTAAACGATTATACCAATCCATATATGTGGACATAACATCATGCAGAGTATATTACAGTCTGCGCTCGCATTTGTTACTCCGAAAGATATTGTGTCAGGCAATTTATTCCTTTAATGAACCCGTAATATTTTATTGTAACGCAACAGAAATACCCGAAACTACGACTATTAAATTAATCATTATGAGTCCAATTCGCTTTTATCTTTCATCCATCAAATGTCAAATATTGTTTTATTAATAGATACGAATATGAAATCACCTACATTGTACGTTTTTTTAAACCTGGTGTTACATCCATTATTCGAGACTTTATTGCCAGGCATTCTGATAAGTCGTTGTAGTTATTATTTCCTACCCTTTATTGTACAGTGATTGGAACACTATTTCTATCCCACGGATTACAGCAATGCATTTATGTCGTAGTATTAAGAAATCCCAGATTATCGCGGGATGTGAGCATTCGGCTGTTATACTAGAAGCTATTCCGCGCGATATTAAACGACTGTGGCTATGACATGCTGTGAAATGAGTTTCTCAAAGCCGACAGGATGAAATTATAACGCAACCCTGGCATTCTGAGATATATTCCCATTAAACTTGTCGGCACGTGGGAAATTTAATTAGCGGCACAAACAATATGTCCATGGTATACTATCTGGAATTGAAATTTCGTAAGGTCCATTCTTCCGACGCATTTATGCGTCCCTCGTCTTGCTTAGGTTTGCTTAATTTTTATGGCACAGGAATTAGGAAAGTGTTTCGAATTTAAATTTACAAATGAAAGCAACCAGAACGAATCCGAAAGATAAAAATCGCTACAGTTACATCGATTAAGATCCAACGGGCTTTAAGGTGTGACGCATCGATACATCGCGTTATAAAAACATCGAGTTCTCTACGTTTCGATACATCGATTACTCGGAATTTCGGTTTATTGATATTTCGATTTATCGATGTTTCGATTGACAAGCACCTCGGTTTCACTGATCGATATTTCAAATTATCAACGTCTAGCGTTATCTAATCTCCTATTAGAGGCGCCGGAGTTAACGGTCCTTCAATTTAACCGTCAAATCGCCATGTGCATACAGGGACATTATTTGGCGAGTACTTAGCACGGACTAAACCGACGGGGATATCTAACGATATTACACGAGGAAGTGGCCTAATTGTCATACTCGCTACATCCCCCGTGAAAATTGGACTTCCCATTTTAGCCACTTGCTAGGTTTATCCCTTAATCTCCTCGCCTTTATCCATTTACTCTCATCTTCAACGGATTATCTTTTCTCCTTCTCCCCCCCCCCCCCTCCCCGCAATTCATACCCCTTTCCCAACTCCACCCCTCCCCCATTACCCTACCCTCTCTCCCTTACCATAATCTCGGTCCCTAATGTAAAACATCGCACTCTCTCACGCGGCTGACCTTTCTCCTATTATTTTAAGGTTCTTGATTCTCCATCTTTCTCTCTCTCTCATACTCTTTCGGAAAGTCTCCGAGGTCGCGCTGAGGAGTGAGTAAAAACTTAATTCGAGGAGTGTGACAAAGGAGCGAAATGACACCGCCTGTTTTCCTCGAAATGGATTCTGGCGAATTTTCCAGGGATTATAACCCTCTTGCCATCTCTCACGTTCTCCTATTCCCTTGCTTCTCCTCCTATCTCTCTCTCTCTCTCTCTGAAACACACACAGACACGAACTCTCTGTCTCCGTGCATCCTTCGCTACTTTTAGCCGCTCCAGTTAAATCACGCCGCCGAAAATTCAGTGATGAAAGCGCGCCGTATTAACTACCGTTAAAATATTTTACTGAAACCAAACTCATCGAAGGTGTGATGCACGAAATTTTACGAAGCGATGTTTAACGTGATATTCTTTGTTGTCTTTGTGGAAAAATAACGTATTATTTCCCACGACACGGTTTCTACGTGGATGCGTGACTTTTTCTTTTATTAGGTCAAGGTTTCCTAAACTTTGTGAAGCCACGGAACCCTTATATTCAATTATTTTTTCTCCCGGATATCACGCAATATCACGCTTTTTATTTGTTTTTAATGCTCATGAAACATATTTATAAAAAGGTAAGTATCTTATTCTGTAAGCAAAAATATTTTCCTGAAAGATTTTTATACTTAAACATTTCGGTGAAAATATTTTACAGACATTTTATGATATTATATTTATAAAAATCGATGTATGTTGTAAACAAGATAGTGGATGTAAAATATATTAGAAAGTGTGTTGTTTGTGGTATAGAAATTCGGTGAAAGTATTACTGAAATGATCAGAATTGAATTGCAATCGAACGAAAATAACATTTATTCTCCCAAAAAAATTAATGCTTTAAAGACTTAATTTTTAGTATTAACATCAGGTGTTACTATTATTTTTCATACCAACTTTTCCAAGAAAGCGCCCTTTCTCTATCAGCCCAATAACCTGCACACGACATTTATTTTTTTAATATAGGTATGTAGGATGTTTATCAATTTCTGATAGTTCTTGATAGCCACTGGAGTGTCGGAGAGACACAATTATATATATATATATATATATATATATATATATATATATATATATATATATATATGACACAACCCGAGTTCCTAGTTGACGCGCACAGTGCTCCACATTCATATTTTATACGCCTTTTTTTCACTTTGAAGTTTTATTCCATCTAAATTCCTTATCTTCCTTCTTACACCTTTTACCTCTCTTTTTCTCTCTCTCTCCTTCCATAATTTATTTCCTGATATCTTTATTTTATCCCTATCTATCGCCAGGCGCTTCCCGTTCCTTTAACCGCTTGCGACGTACATACACCCTCCGCACTGTGACGTCACGGGGCAGTGTGACGTCTTTCGCTATCTTCAGAAATTCCGAAAAGTGTTGATAGAGGGCGAACTTGACCGTTCTTTCCCCCTTGCCGAAATATGACGTTATTAATCTCATTCGGCAACCTTATTATTATTTACGGTTTTCGGGTAACTCTGTGGAATTGATCAATGACGAGAAACAGAGAAATAAATTGGGTATTTTTACGATGTTATTTTTTTTTTTTCGTTTCCCCTGTAACGAATTTAAGATAACGAATGACAATAATAGTTTACTATAGTGACATACTACTGTGATGACGCTGCTCCTGTGGATTCAGATATCACGCGGGTGAAATAATATCCTCTGAGAAGATAGGTATCATGCATGTGATGACGTGGACGTCGCAGTAACAAGAAATTTTTTGAAAAGCATTAAAGAATTAATGACGTAGTTAAAGAAACAACATGACTGCTACCTTACCGGCTCGCATATTAAGTGCGTCAAAAGCTATATTTTGGGCAGACGCCATGAACAGTCATATCAAATAGCGAAATTCGAGTTGTTTATATTTTTTCCAAAAAATACAATAATACGCAACACAAATATACAGCGCAATAGATCATCCTTCAGGCAACCCTAAATTTTAGCAGCATGCATTTTTTTATATAGGAGACACCTTGTCTGGAATCTAAATCACTGGAAATTATACGTAACAATTACCGCGTACAATGCAGAGCAAACTCAGATAATTCGGAATGACTTTATATTATTTTAAAATATATGCATATCTAGCCACGGATAACGATTTTTAATATGGAACCAAAGTTAATTAATAATAAAAATAGTAATCATATTTTTCTACTTGGACGTATATTTTTAAAACAACGATGCTGCCGACATTCACGAAAATAAGAACAGAATCCGCTAGGTCGCAGTAACTGTATGCACGACCTGCGTCTTCCGCGTCGCTTTTGTCATTTAATTTCGCATCCTCGATTCGCCGCGTCCGGATAAAACTGGTCCCCTCTGAATATTTGGCTCTATTTTCCAGAAGTATAAACCGGATTTCGGAGTGAATGATTAAGGAAACGAAATCGTCATCGTTCACTCTTTCAAAACGGAAAAACTTCATTGCGTTAACTTGAATCATTTATGAGAAATGGGAGAACGCCGGGGGGAAAGTTTCTCCCTCTCTTTCGTCGCCTCGGCGGGTTTGTCGTTCGATTTCTTACCCGAGGGAAAATATCCACGCGGCAGTCATTTGTCTTATTCATCCGAGAGAGAGTCCGTCAACGCTCCCTTTTCTCTCCCTTTCTCTCGGCTCTCCTTTCGCCCGAATTCTCCTCTAATCTTAAAAGTCTTCCCCGCTTTCGAACGGCATTCATCCTCTCCTCTCCCACGCATCTAGATGCTCATCTGTTTCGGAAAAGTTTTATATCCCTTAAGACGTCTTCATTTCACCATTTCAAAGGGATGTCTATATTTACTCGTCGGGCGACGTTTCTTCAACCCCTTGAGTTGTTTCAGTCGTAATGACTCATTCATCCGTAAGGAAACTTTTTTTTTTTTTAAATATCGCATCCCGATCGAAAATGAAATAAGCAAGGCAATGCCGATCAGCTTTCGAGTGCTTAATACGTAGGTTAATTTTCAATCCATTAAGATTGTAATTTTTAATTCAGACGCCGATAATACTTTTCGAAATTTCACTTTATGCTTCATTCTAAAAAAAAGTCTAATGTTTAAATAAGATAACAATGTGCGTAAAATATCGACCAATATGGTTTATAAATAACCACTGTTATTACGAAAATCGATCTGGGAAGAAATAGAGTTTCAAGCAATATTCAGAAAAAACAAAGTACACGTAAGTAGTAAAATATTAATAAAGGAATAATGAC
The DNA here is from genome assembly GCA_036926305.1 of Uropetala carovei. NCBI lineage: Eukaryota > Metazoa > Arthropoda > Insecta > Odonata > Petaluridae > Uropetala > Uropetala carovei. The sequence goes on along the minus strand of JAXCHB010000129.1, from coordinate 5,808,324 downwards.
AAGTTTTATAAAAAATAAACGCTGTTTTTCCCATGTTGTTGATATGGATACCAAGAGATTCCTTATCGAACGAATGAAATGAACAACACGACGATGAATCGTAAAATCTTCCCAATACATTTGTTTGATGAAATAACTTGCCTGGTCGAACTCGCTAAGTAAATTGTGAATCTAGTAACAGCTCCCAATATAGTTAATTTCATTCTGTTTCTACACTTATTTGCATATAAAAATAACCTGATGAAATCGACTATACAATAATGGGTGCACATTTAAGTTCTTCGTTAGAATGCTACGATAAAAATACAACAAAGATGGCTATTCACACTGTAGCCGAAAGTTAAATTGCACGAAAAAAATATTTAATGAATGCTTTATTTTTCTTCACATCAATGGGAGCGCACTCTGTTGACGTAAATAATGCAATGGAGATCTTTTTTAATTAACGTCATCTTTACACATCGTTTTTCAGAATAACAGAATGTTAAGAGACGCATTTAATGAAATTTCCAATCGTCGGACGACATACTTCTTAGGATGGAGGAGGACTTTATTTTATTCCCTCTTCACGATTTCAGTATTTCTCTGGAATTAATCCGAGGAAGACGGAGACAAGGGAACGCCGCTCTGCGAACAAAGCGCGAGATTCTATTTCCCGAATCAAGCTGGAGATACGAGAGAAATCGTGTCCTCGGCGCTGCCCATTCAATAAACTTTCCCAGCAATCAAGACGTCCATTCTACGGAACACGACAGAGACACGGCGGCTGATTCGATTTAAAGGATTCCACAAAAACTGGAAAAATTGGAGGAAAAAAATGAACGGCGAGCGAGCCCGGTCTGTAGTTCCCTATTATAGTCGCCTCAATCGGGCGAAACAGAAATTGGGCCGTCTCAAGGTTGAAAATACACACACACAAACATATACATACATTATATATATATATATATATACACACACGTGCGTGTGTGTGTTTATTTTATTATTATTAGGCCACGGTAAGGGGGTTATATTCTCGTCATCACCTTATTTATTAAGCATCATCATCATCAATTTCAGTTACGGAAGAGCTGATCGTCGGTCCGTCAAAGCACGGGTCAGTGCCGGGTGAGGGCGCTCCGCCAAAGGGGCTGCAGCCGCAATCTTGGAGCGTGGACCCCACCCATGCACCTACCGCGCTCCGATGGGTGCAAGACGTTCAGTCTTCGAGCCTTATTAGGTCGAACGTTTTGCGGCTCATTACAAGTGAGCCTCTTTCTAAGGTGCAGAGGAGGCTTTTCTGCCCCCAGAACTTTTCAAATGTTTCTCCCCTGTTCTCCACTTTGCTGACTCGCCACTCCGTCACCAGTCTTTTCCGCAGGGCCAACTGGAAAACCTCCGCGTAATTCACGTGCTCCTTTTTCCCTCGAATACTATACACGATCAGGAGAAGGATTGCGGGAGCCGGATGTCCTTCAGGGCACGTATTCTCGATCGAGATACGTAGAAACGATCAAGTCTCGCGCTCGAGTCTCCATCCCTATGCCCGTGGAAAGTGTGGCCGGCATCCTGGGGCCGCAGTTCGCTCCATGCATCTACCAACCCGTGGCGCCCCATCAAGTCGCCCAGGGCCGAAGCGAACCTCGGGTGACGTTCCACGCCGGAAGACCTGTCCCTCGCGGCCGACAGGCAGACGTTGAAATCTCCCGCGATCACCGCACACCTATCTGCAGCCTCGGAAGAGGGAAGCGACAGGGAGGCGTCGAGGAATCTTGCCGAAGCCCAGATCCATCTCTTGGACGTGGCCGTCGAAGGCGATGGTGGTATTTAACACTGCCGCATTTAAACTATTTTTTATCAAAATAGCGGTACCGGTTCTCGGAGTCCTCGGCGCGTTGAAGTACGCGCTATACACCTGGAGGTTCGCAAGCGGGGCTTCTGTGGCGTTGGTCTCCTGCTGTAAGGCGATGTCCGGGGACCAGCGTCTCAGGAAGGCCGAGTGTTGCGCCCACTTGGCCGCACTTTTGACGTTAAGCGTAAGTTCGGCGGCACCATCGCAACGGAGGACTTTTCCGCGAAAATCTCGCCGATTAGCCGCAAGCCCTCTTCTTCTCTCATATTATCGGCCGTTCGCTTCAGCTGTGGCGAGGTTTTCTCAGCGGCCTCCACGGTCTTCCTCTTGGTAGTTGGCCTACTCGAAGGGGAGGGGACCCCGCATCATTCTTCGGCTGACGCAATACCCGTCGCAGAGAGCACGACGGGCGTGCCGGAAAGGGCTATCGGGGGAGTCGGGGCCAGTGGGGCCGGGGGAGTCGGGGCCAGTGGGGCCGAGGGCGTCAGGGCGGAGGGAGGAGGTGTTCCGCTGTGCTCGCCTCGGGCTTGGAGAGGGGAAGGCTGTTCCGCCAGGGATGAGATGGCCGTCACTTCCGAGAGCGGAAGCGCGGGGGAGGGGACGGAAGGTTCGGGGATCGGAGGAGCGATGTTCAGTGAAGGACAATTTTTCGAAAGGTGCCCCTCCGCCTTGGACTTGAAGCACCTCCAGTCGTCGAAATTAAGGAATATTCGGTGCGGGGTATTCCCGAGGTCAACGACGATAGAGTCGAGAATTTCCAGTACCTCCCTGCGTACCACGTGGACCTGCCTCCTCCAGCTGCCGATGTGGTCGAATCCCTCCCGCTTGACGCCTAGATTAAGCGTCTGGACGGGGCTCACGATCAGCATCGCCTGGCTTAGTATGTCGATGAGGTCGGCGTTGGGAAACTCGGGCGGAATGTTGGATACCACCAGTCGGTCGACCTTAGTCGTCATCCTCCGGGCGGTGACGTATGCGTCGTTGACCTTTATCCCCCCGTGTTCGGACATAAATCGGTCAACGAGATCCTCGGATTTTAGGTAGATGCAAATCCGGTTGTTCGACAAGCGCGTCGCATGGGTGATTGCCCCACCTCCACCAAGGGCATCTCCCACGGCGGAAACGTATTCGTGGAGGGATGTATTCGGCAACGCTTGGAGGATGACCCCAGTCTTTTTAGTCGGGCCACTGGACAGAGGCATTACCTTCTTGGTGGCGAAAGTAAAAACGTTCCTCTGGGTTTCGGAGTCCGTCGGTCCGGGAGCGCTACCCGACCTACCTCCGGAAATACCGGCATAGCTGCGGGCGGCAGCATGGAGAGGGGTGGGGGAGCCACGGGGAACGGTGTTAATCCCTTTCGACTGTACAAGACGGGTAGCGGTAGGAGCTTGGGCGGTGTAGCTCGGAATGGGAAGGTTTATGACCTGCGACGCAGCGGCAGGAGAGCGGGGGAGGAGGGATGCGGGTAATACGCCGGGCGCGAGGCCTGCGGAAGGCGAGGGAGACTTTTGACAGAAGGGGCCAACTGCGTCAAAGGACATTCCCGCGTTTTGGTCGCGAGAGGAAAGTGGCGGTGGAGAGGAAGGCGGTAAACACGGTTGCGGAATGGGTGCGCTAAGAGGCGCAGTCAAGTCAGGAGTACTGAGATCTTGTATAGAACGATGTTTTGAATGAACGGCAAGTATTCCACATTCACGCCTGAGAACCGCAACGGATTCTTCGGATCTGTTGACAGGTACATAGGTAAGGAGGAGATGCGGCAGCGAACGGTAACCCACGCATGGAGGAGGAGCGTGAAATGGGGAGAGCGGTAAATAACTCGGAGAAAAGCGGCCTCGGGCCAAGTCCCGAGAGGGCGGCGGGAGGGGAGAGGCGTCGACGCCTTCCCCCCTCCGACGAGCTCATCGCCAACCGACCCCCTACCAAAGCCGGGGGAGGGAGGGAACAAAACCCCGGCGATAACCCTCTCGTCTCCCGGCAAACGGAGAGATGAGGGGCCGGAGGAAAACAAAAGGCGATCGCTCCAAACGAACTCTCGGAGCGAGAGCAACAACAAAAACCGCAATAACAACCAAAACAACAACCAGATCAACAAACAAAGAGGGTAACAACAACAACAATACAACAAGAAAACCTCCCACCTCAAAAGAACGGCTGAAAACCGCAGAAACTCACACGAAAATGGCAGTCAAAACGAGCGCGGAAAGAAAGCGTCCGACCAGGTCGACGTCCGTTGTGTGCGCGTGTGTTTGTGTGCGCGCGTGCGTGTGTGCGTGTGCGCGCGCGCGTGTGCGTGAGGGTGTGCGTGTGTGTGTATACACACAGTAAAACCTCGATTCAACGCCCCCCCATACAGCGACACCCCCACACAGCGCCAACGAATCGTTTTGAACAGAACTTCCGCAGTACCATTACTAAGAGCAGTGGTCTTCAGACTTCATGAGGCCGCGGAACCCTTTCGTCCAAATTTTTTTACCTGGGAACCCTAACACCAAGAAAACGCGCCAAAGTTGGTATTAGGAAGTAAAATTGAAAGAAAAGTGAAATTTATAACAAAATAAAAATCGAATTTATTCATAACAAAAAAATTAAACTAAAAAACCATTAAAAACTTTTAAATTCATTATACACTGAAATTATTACAAGTATTCAATGGCTAGGGTGTACCTGCTTTTGTTTTCAAATGTGGTCAAAGTTTAGAACAATTGTTTACTAACTCAAACAGACGTGTGCAACCGTCACTAACTGGTATAATTATTTTTCTATTTAATTTTCCAATATCAGCCGGAGACAGTATGTAGCCAAAACTTATGTGATTTCCCCCATTGCTCATACCATGTCTCTTTTCGGAGGCTCGTCCGCCCATAAGACCGGCTCTGGATTTGAATAAAAGAATTTTTAAGTGAAACCCTACGGAACCCCTGCGATAAGATCGTGGAACCCCAGGGTTCTGCGGAACACAGTTTGAAGACCACTGACATAGAGGAACCCTCGGTAAAGCGCCATCCCTCGCTAGCCGCCATACGCCACATCTGTGAACCCACAAATATACGGTTTTGCGTCAAAAGTGAGTTCGTTTTGACGTCATAGCTACTTAGGCAAAGCTTTAAATAAAACGTATAAGTATAAAACTATAAGTCGGCGCTGTGTTGGAGACATCCTGAGTGAAAAAGATAAGTGGGTGAATCAAACTAGAGTAAATGCGAAACGGCTTAAGGGTGCAAAACATGAAAATGCGGAGGATTCGTTAGTTATTTTGATAGGGAAAATGAATGCGAAAAACAGTTCAGTAACTGATGGAGTGATTAAGGAGCAGGCAAAATTAATGGGAGATCAGATGGGCATCGCAGACTTTGTGTACAGCAGTGGGTTGTTGCATCGTTTTAAGCAGCGTTGGGAACTGAGGCAACAAAGGAAACAGAGAAAGAGCCGAGGTTGATCAAAGCAGTTGAAAGAAGTCGAAAAGGGATTTATGACATTTAAAAACATTATCTCACAACATATTTTCAGAGATGCTTACCTACAACATGAATGAAACCACTCTCTTTTATAGAATGCAACCAGGCAAAAAAATCTCAAGTGGGTCTGTGAAAGGATATACGTATAAAAGCAAAAGCCAGAGTAAAGGCGCGATCCCACCTACTCTACGTTACGTGATGCCACGCGACGTGACGTGTTGTGACGAATCGTAAGCCGACCTACTCCACGTTACGTTTTGGGACGTGTTGCGATGTCAACCTCTGCCTTCGACTCCGTACGTAAACAAGTAAATGACATGGTATTTGTGCTGTGTAAAATATATTTAACTCGGGAGAAATATCAGGGATGGAAGTTAGCAGCAGTGATTCTGACAAATGCCTTGAAGAAAATATCGTAGCTTTGCAATGCATAAAGTTATTAAGTGATAAGTGTTAGAATCGTGTTGCCTTCATAATATGCTAATGGACTACCGTGACTTTGAAGATGATAATGATAATAATGATGAGCCTGCAAGTGGATTAATACACCTAGATTCAGTTCATCGTAATCACACTTTGAGAGCATTCCATGTACGAGAGAAGTTTAAAGATCTTTTCAACTCTCCGATAGGAAGTGTACCATGGCAGTATCATAGGGTGACCACACATCCCATATTTCACGGGACTTCCCGTTTTTCGACCAAATTTTCCTCAAATGTCCCGTGTGAAATCAATACGGGATGCACTTTGCTCCGTATTTTTTATGAAAATAGATATACTGATTTCAGGTACAATTAGGGTAACCATATGTCCCGTATTTTAATGTAATAAATGCAGTGCTCGGGATGAGCCGGAACGAACCCAGATCGCACACGCATCGAAAATATCGGCGACTGAATATATGTAATATAATGTATGAAGTGTGCACATAAATGAACCCAAGTTTACGAAAAGCTACAGACGAGATTTCATCTTTCCTATAAAAATGGAACGGGATATTAAAATCTTGTGAAAAAATAATTTTGTAAGCTGATGCAAATTATTAACACAGTACCAGGTTCTTGTGGAAAAAATATTTTCTTTATACATGGACAGACAATAGGAATAGATTTTACAAAAGTGCAGTAAAAGCAGAGCTAAAGGCGAAAAGCAACTAAATTTCTTTCAAGGGGTTTTATAATTATGTTCTTACTAATGAAGATCTGAAGTTCACAAAAATCTGACGAGAAATACTGCTTATTTCTTACTGTGACGAAAACTATTCTTTGTGAATATGTTCTTAGTATTGTGTGCAATTTAGTTTCATTTTTCAAGAATAATTGTATACTTAGTATTACTTTCTCATACGAAGTATCGAGAAAGTATTGTTTTCGCGAAAAAATTCGACGTCGAGATTTTTACGGAAATATACGTTTTAGGTGTCGCTGAATCCGAAAAGGTGGTTTTTGCAATGCCGTCTGTCTGTTACTGGCTCTAGAGCCTAAACGGTAAGCGAAAATGAATGAAATCTCGTACTTAGGCATTTTATCATACTGAGCAGAGTGTACATAGAAATGTTTCACATTGCTCAATAATTAACAGTAGTTTATTCTACGCATTTTTAACAACAATCCGATTTTCTCAAAAATGGCTCCAACGATTTTGATCAAATTTCATACAGTTACTTGAGTTTACGTCTTCAATAATACTGTATAGTTCATATTTCTCAAAAAATGAATATAAGGCTAGTTTATTCTAGGCAACTTTAGCAATAGTTCGGTTTTCTCAAAAACGGCTCTAACGATTTTGATCAAATTTCGTACAGTTACTTGAGTATACATCTAAAATAATACTACGTATTTCATTTTTCTCAATGAATGAGTATAAAGCTAGTTTATTCTTGGACAACTTTAACAAAAATTGGATTTTCTAAAAACCGGCTGATACGATTTTCATTTTGTAAAGATAACTAAACGACGCTTAGTATATGAGAAAGTTTGTACAATGTAGTTTGTACCGATTTTTTTAATTTGCTAGACGTTTATTTTGTGTAGGTTTGTTTGTAAATAAATAATTTTTTCTTAAATACTTTCAAAGAATAATTTTTATTATTACTTAATTTCAAAGTTAAAAAAGTCCCGTAAAATTTTTAACAGTCCTGTTATTTTAAAGGATCTGCCCTTTAAAATCGTCAACTGTATGTGGTCACCCTACAGTATGATATCATTCGGGAAGGAAGATCAAATTAAAATCATGTATGTACATACACGTGCATGAATCAACACAGAATTTAAAAAAATATTACTAATAAATATAAATATATCGTAGAACGGTGCAAATTATAACTTTAAATTCAGTTGAATAGAAAACCTTCATGATAATATGTTATTAACATTAATGAACAGCAATACTTAAGAATATGTATGTTTTATAATATAGTTGAACGAATATACTGCTTATATGGAACATCTAAACCGTTGCCTATTTCTTCCCAATATTCATTTCTAAAGCGTTGGTCTCTAAATGAAGAACTTTTCATGTTATATAAACATTCGTGCTCTCTAACTTTTTCAATTAATTTCTCGTCCATCTTATTTAATCGCAATGAAGATTTCGCCCTAAAAAATACAACACTCTATCGGCAACCTTCGCTCGACTGATGTGTCGTATCACGTCTGAATACCAAACCCATCTGCTCCACGGCGGCGAATGACGTCACACTACGTGTCGCGACGTGATGCCTCTTGCATTCTGTACAAATGCTGACGAGAATGACAAAGGGATTGTTACTGTGATTGGAAGGGCAGCAAAGTCTCAAAGCTTTAAGAATTTCAATCCATCACTTTACGTGAATTACAGGCACAATAATAAAGCATGGATGACTACCAGGGCCGTCGAGAGTCAGAGCAGGCCCTTGGGCAAATATCCTCCCCGGGTCCATTTTCTCTGTTTTAAGTTAAAAAATCGGTACAATATACATTGTACAAACTTTCTCATATACTAATGCATCGTTTAGATATTTTTTGAAATACATGAATTATGTAGGATCAATATAAACATCAACTTAAATAACTATGTATACGAAATTTGATGACAATCGTATGAGCCGTTTTTTTCGAAAATCCAATTGTTATTAAAGTTGCCCAAGAATAAACTAGCCTTATATTCATTTTTGAAAAATGTGAACTATGTAGTATTATTGCAGACGTAAACTCAAGCAACTGTACGAAATTTGATCAAAATCGTTGGAGCCGCTTTTGAGAAAATCAAATTGTTGTTAAAATTACCTAGAATTAACTGCCCTCAATTATTGTGCAATATCAACAATTTTTTCATAGCTTCTACTCTGTATGAGAAAATGCCTAAGCACGAGATTTCATTCATTTTCGCTCAACCATGTAGGTTCTACAGTCGCAAACAGACCGACGGACAGACGGCATGGCGAAAACCACTTTTTAGGACTCAGCTACGCCAAAACGTATATTTCCATCAATATATTTAGACCGAATTTTTTCGCGATTACAATATTTTCTCAATATACAGTAAACTCCCAGTTATCTGGAATGCCTGGGGAATTTGGTTTTCCGTTTAAGTGAATATTCCAGTTGCTTGAGAGTTTTATTGGATAGACTTCAATAAAGCATTTGGATACCAAAATAAGGAACAGATGCAGAATTGTACATCCAACTTGGTATTGCTAACCTGTAGACTAGGTACTCTACCCAACTGTTCTTAAATAATTCCTTGGCATTCGATGAAGTAATGAAACTCAAAGATACAAGTATTCAACAAGCTTAATTGCAATATTTTAACATTTAACATTTATTTTAAGATTTAATTCTCTTGACCTGATGTCGATGAAGCATTTCCGTGTTTGCGTTCTATGGTTTTTACTCTCTCATATACGAAGTATATTGAGAAAGTATTTTAATAAAATTTAGATTACCGTTTATTTCCGGTTAAATTGTTATCACATTTACACTACAGTTTACAGAATAGCAGACGCGAAGTGAGTCTCCTATTTGTGCGTTTTTATTAAAGTTTACTTCGATGGAATTAATCCTTGTGTCTGCCTTACATGCGATATAAAGTGTACTTAAATATCCTAAGTTCAATATTATAAAATATAGCCAAGAAAGAAAGAAAAGCTACCATATCTATAAAAAAAATTGGGAGTAAACAATTCTGTTCTGTAGAACTGACCGTACGACTACACTCCGATTGCTTGGAGACCCGTGCCTTGAGGAGGGAAAAATGAGAGTGTGGGGGGGGAGAAGTTTCAGGGTGCTAAGGGGTGATAAAAAAGCAATGGGTAGAGGTGGGAAAACAAAAATCAAGATATGAGAAAATGAAATGGAAGGGGATAAAATACCGCCCTTTGGTATTGGTTGCCTGTGTGCCTTGCACCTGCGTATTGCGATAGGAGAATCTTATGACCGGTCCTATAGTCGATTCAACATCGGAAGGCTCTTGGCCTACTTAGAGCAAGTAGCCAATCACGAACGTTTCCCCTTCCATCGCCCCTCTCAACTTTCGTGCGGGAGAGCAGATATCGGTGCGCGTTGCCAGCACTTGCGGATTTTCGCCTTCATCTGATATACTATGCAATTTCTAATGGCAACGCATCCAGATGTGATCTCTTCGAGAGCAGGAGTGAGGCTGGTTTCCTCCCCTCTACCTTCCCAAACAAACAGTCTCCTATTGGCTGCTGCTAACTGCTCTAAGGCCAGGAGTCTTTAGACGTTGGAGCGACTATAGCACCGGGCAACTGGGATTTTGCCCCGGTATCCCCGCCCTTTCGGTGGCCCTGATGACTACTATCGAATTTTGTGTGGGTACAAAATTTCAACAAGGAGATGAAAATTAAGAAGCGTAATGTGCTTATGCTTCTAGGCACTGCACCTTGTCTCAAAGCCTTGGACCTTAGTAGTGTGAGACTAGAGTTCCTACCGCCCAATTGCACTGGATTTCTACAGTCTATTGATACAAACATTATTAAGAGTTTTAAGGCACGCTGTAGGAGACATCAAGTGAAACAAATAGTCCAGAGCATTAACAATAATTGTTCAATCGAGTTATCGTTGAAAGACGCTTTGTACATTAAAAAACTGTCGTGGGATGAAGTTTCAGCATGAACAATAAGCAACTGCTGTATAATAATGTTTTTTACCCTTCTTTTTTCTAGACAACCAAAGCATATAATTCTTTGATATTTTTCCTATAAAATGATTTTCATTTGAAAATTTTATATTCAATACCTAGTTCATGAGGGTGGCTCGTTTTAACGACACCCCCCCCCCCTTTAGTGCCTATTTCAATGTTGAACAAATGGTGGCGCTAAATCGATGTTTGACTACATTTTTAATTTCTCCATATACGTAGTATAGAAAAATACGAATTCAAGATTTCAACGGAAATACACGTTTTGAGGTCCCCTGAACACGTTTTGACCGTTTTCCCGATGATGTCTGTATATCCGTATGTGACAGAAATATTGTGGGCGCTCTAACTCAAAAACTATTCATCATATCAGCATGAAATTCTATATTTGTGATTTATATATATATTCCTAAGATTTGAAAAGATTTTGATAACAAACGGTCAGTCGGAAGTAGCGGTTTACTCCCGTCAATTTTTAGTTCTTCTTAAATATTTCTCTTAAAACTGAATTTTTTTAACACGCGCGCGCGCACACACACACACATATAAGTTGTAGATATTATTTTTTTTCTACAACTCTTGTTTGAAAAAAATTTTCATATGATGAATATTTCAAGAGTTATTCAATTTGCTTCGAAATGGACGGTTAGTGGGCAGCTCGCGCGCGTGGTAGTGACAACAACAATTGAATCGCTAGCGCTGAAGCATATAAATTGAACTGTTCCTATCGTCGTATATATTTGAGTTTAGATGACAACTTACGTATGGAGAAAGTCATGTTTTGGACAAAATAATTTATTCTTGTAAGGCAGTCAGTCAGTCATTTAGGACGAGCAGCGCCCGTTGCTATTGTCGCTTCCAAGCATGAACGTGAGCGACAATGGAGTGAAAGGACGACTAACGACGCGGCGAATAAAATAAACTTTGCCGAGTTCCGACCAAAGCGGATGAAGCGTTGGTCTACGGGAAAACAACCCCATTTTTTGGTGTTGTTTCGACTTGACTTATTCGAGAGAGAGACAGAGAGAGAAACAACATTGTTTTGTATTTTCGTTGGATTTCTAGAGGACAAAAACCTTCCGTCGAGAAGATTTAGTCAAAATTTCCTTCTTTTAAGCTTTTTAAAATGCATTTTTTTCTTCGAATAATTTATTTGCTTTTGATTAAAGCACGCCTTGTTTCCTCCGAAAATATTTTTATTGTATTCTAAATTCCTTACGACTTTTTCTTCGTCCTTATTAATGAACTGTGCTGTCATGTCAGTTTATTTATCCACACATTCTACATCGAATATGTATAATTCGATTATTACCATGGCTAAATTTAAAATATCTCTTGGAAACATTTCAGACTATTTTCGCCGAATAAAACTAAGACGTTGGTTCATTTTGGCCAAATGAATGCAAGAAATACCTTTAACGAGCGGCATTCTTTAAAAACTATTTTTGGTGTTCGTAATTCTTTTGAAATTACGAGAAAAATTAATGGCGCTCGGTACTATAGACCGCATCTAATTTGTATTGCATTGGTAACTTTATTCTTCAAATAAATTATTGCCTTTCTCTGTGGACAAATGTATACCTATCAGGTAAGTGGGGGGAAGATGCCACACTTAAGGGAAAATGTTTCTCCAATATGAGAAAAATTGGACAAAAACATATATGTAGGGCATTGTTGTCATCTGCTGTTTGATATAAATTACAAATAACTTCTTTAAACTGTGTAGCGGTGATTATAAACAAAAATTAATAAAGATGTGTCAAACTGGCATCTTCCCCAACAGACGTCACTATCACAGGGACAAGATACCACATATTAAAATTACAACCAAACTAAACTAGTAGACAAAGACAAGCATACCATAAATAAAGTATGTATTAAGTCATGTGTCAAAATATTACCGTACAAAATAAGGACACATTTAATCACAATTTTCTCATATTTCTTGGTCTACGGCACACTCCTCGTGCTGAACATAACAGATCGCTAAAATGTCATCTACTGAGGCGTTTTCCAGGGTTACCATGAATCCAGGTTCACACAGCACGCTTCCAGTAGTCGTTTTGTGGTATGAGGAATGATATATCTAAAGGTTGCAGGTATTTTGTTGTATGACCCCGGAGGCAGAGAAGCACAATGTCATTTTCAAACGCATAGTCCAACACAGTCATATAAGAGCACTGAGAACTTTGACTATCCAAAATGTGGAGGATTTTATCATTTTCCTTCCGTGGTACAAAATGTTCTCTCATCCATCCCATAAACAGATGTGTTAACATATTCAGACGTATCTCCCATTAAGACTCGTGGGCATTCCTCGTTCAAACACATCACGTTTTCTTTTTTCTTTGAAGATGCAGTATGGTCGAAGGAACTTCCCTTCTGCATTACAGCACACAATAATATTGATTGTTTCTCCTTTTTCAGCCGACGTTATATGGTGGACGTCCCTTCCACCTACTATATAATAAACCTGAGTTATAATATAATATAACTCCTCACTGTGTGGCATCTCCCCTCAACACATAAGGTGGCAAATTACCCCACAACCTTTCATTCCATTCTTATTAAACATAGCGGTCCCTACAAGGTTTACCAGCTTACTAACTATAACCCAGTTTACGACTTAAGTTAGAAATAATTTTACATTTATTTGCTATTTAGCAAGGGCTTATATGAAAACATCTTAATATTATAGCACAAGTGCACTCACCGAGAAATCTTGCTCTAGTTTCCAAATATATATACGCACCCTGCTGAAACGCTTGCACAATGAACATTCGCATGTGTTCAACTATTCCCCGTAGTCGGTGTTGCCTTCAACTAATAAATTATTGTAATAGGGCAACTATGGCATCTTCCCCCCACTTACCTTATATATATATATATCTTTCTCTCTCTCTCTCTATATATATATATATGTATGTATGTATGTATGTATATGCAATCAATAATTAGTATATAATTATTTACAACAGAACATTTTCGATTAATGGTTTCCAATTCAAAATTTAAAATATTTATAAATAATAATTCGATCCCTATCATCAAGCGGAAGTCATTTTTGTATGTAATTATTCCCCCTCTGATGATTAATATTCCGCCCAGCAACTATAACCCGGGGAAATCTACTAATCAAACATTATTATACCTAGTTTATTTAGTTAGTAATTGCATTTTTTTTTTGCCCCTTGCTTAATTACGTCCGGGCAGATATTCCCGTCTTTGTTACGATACTGGTTCCGCCATTGTAGATTTAGTTTGGATTATCCGTTCATCCTGACGAATTATATTTATCGGAATAGTGAAGCGATCAAAATCTTACAATTAGTACGTGATCCTCTGTCAAAAAGTAAGTCACATTATAACATTTTTTCGACGTGCCTGGTAAATTTTGAGGAAAACCACCTAACGTAGGGTGCAACGCAATTATTTCCTCATATGTTTAATTTTATCTTTCCCATCCGCCTTTTGGAACATCACCTACGTCTCTCTCGAATGTTTTAGGAACCTTTTCCTTGTTTTTTCTTTATCCCGAGTTTTTTTTTCTTTCTTGCTTTGGACGAATTCTTCAACACGGCATTTTTCCCTTCGTAAACACACCAAACTCGCGAGCCGTTCATCCGGAATCCCTCGCATTAACGGCACAATAAACCCGATAAACACCGCTCTTTGAGAAATTTTTTAGCGTCCGTAATTAAGACCGGAGGGCCCGTCTTAAAAAAAAAACAACTGTTGCTTCGCTGACTTTAGGGCTTTTCAGGTCTGCCGAGAAACTTCGAGGTTAAGTGCTAAGGTTTAAAACTGGATTTATTTGCTCTTCGTTATACTGCCCGTTTATGAGGGATGGCATCTATGGTAACTGTTTCCGAGGGACCGAATCGACGAAGTCCATGAGAGCGCCTTAAATTTTAGTTTGATGTATCGTTTATTTTTTCCAGCATTACGGTTTTCACTCGCATATAGAAACAATATTACTCCATAAAATTCTAGCCTTTCCAAACATTTAAATACAGATTGTCATATATTCTATTAAATTAACTTATGGAAATTGGAAAAACGTTTTGCTACCTATTTTACTTTGTACAACTCGATTTGCAAGACAGAAAAGGTCGATATGAAAAATTTAGCGATGCTAACTGGTAGTTAATTTCCAGAGAATTTTTTTTTCCAGCCCTTCATCACATATTAATGGAGAATACAATAAAATACGAAGCAATCTAAAGCTAATGTCTATAAAAAAATATATAAAAATAAGTTATTGGAGTAACAGTAAAATTCCTTATTCCGTTGACAACCTCTGTAACTCGTAACTTGAATAAAAAATACACCGGTTTACGAAAAAATTGAAAGTGATGAGCATAGGCATTTCAAAGGGGAAAAATTACTTTCGCAGTCGAAAATTCGAGTTTCAGACATTCGATCTTATTTAACTTTTTATAAAAGGAGCAAAACTGTAGCCAAAAGTAAAAAGAGTGAAATTATGGAAACTTAACTTACATGCGTGAGTGCATAAGACCAGTCAACTTCAGAATTTTTTCCTTCTCCATCTTCACATGTGTAGCCAGAAGAATAAAATATACGTTAACAAAAACAGCTTAGGAAAAAAGTGACAAATATCAATATTGTTGAATCTATCTAGCCCACAGTTATGGTATAGAGAATCACATCCTGTCTCTTAAAGCAGCCGAAAGAAGGTGATCCCTTCAAAGCAGCAACCTTCTTTCCTATATTCCTTTCTCGCTTTTCGTTTTGCCTCCTCTTTCTCTTCGCTCCTCCCTCTCCCTCCCTCTTCCTCCTCATCCTCCCTATTACCATCGAATAGTTTTCCTCCTTCGTGCTTCCGTTTCGAAACGCATTCCCACCCTCCTTCTGCTGCTCACTTTACAATTCTCCTGCCGCCTTAATTCTTGTCCTTTCTCGTTCGCTCCCGTAGTAAAGTGTCAGCTTCTATTTGTTTCCCAGGTTCCGAACCAATAACCCTTGTCACCCATTTCCTATCCTATGCCTTCCGTTCTCCATTTTACGTTCCGCCACGCCCTCACAACGGCTCTCCCTTAAAACGTCTCCCTCTTGGCCTCTAGTTTGCACAGAATATTGGCGCGTTATGTATTTTATGAATGCATTATCAATTCGAATTCGTTCGAAACCGATGCCTTCCGAGCAGATTCCGCATGCAATAATTTCTATATCGAGGGTTCAACTCGCTTTATCGTCTTTGGTATGAGAACACCTATTAAATGTTTGAGCGTGACGGAGTTGTATAAATAAAATGAGAAAAAACTGTTTACCATTAGCCACGTTCAAATTATTTTTCTAAAACATTCTGCTTTTATAATTTTACCAATTCATAATAATAGGTACTTAATTAGATAAAAAAAAACCTTAATAATCCACGGAAGAAGATATTTTTAGAGAGGTAATTTTTTGAGAAATCTTAGAGCAGATGCAAGATAAACAGATTAAACGTTATGAAGGCCATTGAGCATTACAAAATGTTCCCACCCATTGCAGGCATGAGAAATATCAACTCTTATTAATATTGTGGAATGTAGAAGAATATTTATCTGGAAAGGTTTGGCAACTAGGTAACAACAGATTCCTCATTTGTACCCTAATTTTAAAAATTATAATGTACAAAAATCTTTCGTAAATTCTTATTAGAAGCCTGTTATATATTTTAACGCATTTCTGAACTGTTACTCGTCATTTTTAGAAGTTTCATTAAAATGTATTTCGAATAACTGATTCACCGAGCAATACTTAGATTTCGCCAATAAAGGAAACAATTTAAACTTTATAGGGAGACCCAATAGCTAATAGAACTGATGTTATGCTATTTATAAATGCATTATAACCTGATGTACAGTAGTTAAATGATGAGGAACTACGGTAAAGGGCGGATTTCAGTCATATTAAAATAGATAAGAATGAGAGAACTGTCGCTTGGTTTCACGAATTTTCCCTTCATACATTTATAGGAGAGAGAAATATACGATACACGAAACTCTAATAAGGATGATTTATCGAGAGAGAAATATTCCTTAAAATAAAAAGGACAAAAGGATATATAGGAGCAAATGTAATTACTGAAGTACTGATTATTTTTCACGAGCAAATCAAAATAAAAATGGAATCCATGTTCTTAAGGTTGATTCTAAAACTTCCCAAATCTATATAAAAACGATCAACTTAATAACTATTTAAAAACAGACAATTCTGTAAAAGAATCCTGAAATCGATAAAAGACCAGTCAGATTATCGACAAAAATTAAAGTATAATTTTCTTAAAGATGAAAATGTAGCATATAATAAAAAGATGAATTAAGCAGCCAAAAAGAAACCAAAAATTACCTCCAACGTGATTTTATCTTTCGAAATACGACGAGGTGATAAGGCGCCTTTGAAAACGTGGCTCTTGAAAATGAACAGGTCGAGAATGTAATGGAGTCCTGCGCCTGCTTGAATCATGGAAGCCAACCGCCGGCAACTGGTAGCTCGATAAAGGAGAGCGGCTAGTTGAAAAGGAAAGATACGAATCTTTTTGGCCTTATGAGCAGACACGGAGTAAATAAGATCATCCTGCAGTTAAACTAGCCGAAACTAAGGGCTATGTTTGCCAGAAACCTAAAAAAATGGTTCTCATATAAGGCAATTCAGAAATATGGACAAGGTTGCTTCGATTACTATTGAAAAAATTACATAAAAAATAAATTCTACGCGTAAGACTTCACGAAATAAAACACTAGTTTAGTCAAATTTTTAATTCTGATTGGGGATAACTGTTATTGTTTTTAAGACAAAATAACTATGGTATTATTTGCATAAACATTCTCATAACCACGCGTTTAACGAGGAATTATCCGGACACGCTACTTTGTTGAAACTTTGTGTTGAAGTACCTAGACCAGGGGTGGGCAAACTTTTCTGCATGGCGGGCCGCATCGGTGTTTGCGAATTCTTCAGCGGGCCACATTGAAAGATGCAAATGCTTAGGCGGGCCAGATTAGAGTTTAAATAGGAAATTGCTTAGATTCTTAGGCATCATACGCAAGTGAAAAACAAGCATAAACAAGGATTGTAGGGCTAAATTTTCAAAACTAAAGGTTTTATTGTCATAATTTTACCAAAAGTAATATAAAATTGTGCTAAATTTTACAGATTGCTTTTTCACCAAAGCTTCGCGGGCCACGTTAAATGCTCTTGAGGGCCACACATGGCCCGCGGGCCACGGTTTGCCCACCCCTGACCTAAATCATCAGAAAAAGCAAGAAGCCTCTGTATGACTTCAATCTTACTTTAGGTGTCAATATGATGCGACGAAATGATTCAGTTGAAAAAAACAATATATATATATATATATATATATATATATATATATATATATATAATGAAAGTATTTATCCAGCGGAAGCTTAGTAATTAGCAAGAAAAACGTTGGGGAATCCGGATGCACTTTTAGGTGACACATCAGCCGTCAAGAGGTACGATAGATTCTTACCACTAATTTTTTTACCTTTCTATTTAAACCGACGAATGTAAGAAGGGACTATATAGCTTCTATATCCTTCTAATGAAGACGCTTGAATGTCTGTCGCATTCTCTTCCTCTCTCTCTCTCTCTTTCAATCTCTTTCTTTCACCCTCTACATTCCACCTCGACACCACGCCCGCTCCCCTATCGTGATTACGAAACCTATTCCGTCCTCACAAAAAATATAAAATAAAATAAAAACAACCTTGACAAAAACTAGCTCACTCCATGAGAACACAGTGAATCTGAAATCTCTTTCGTTCAATCTCGTGCAGCTTTTACTGAGCTCATATTAAAACCCTTATTTTTTTTTATCGTCATCCCTTCTTATGCTGCCAATTCCTCCCAACGACTTGATGGAAGAGCATTTCTGCGCGTTCCGTTCGTATTCCTTAAAGACAGCGCCAGCACCGCGCATACCAGCAGCACCAGAGGAGAAGCAGCGGCGGCGTTTTGATCCCGTGGCGTGAGACGCAATAGCGAGGCCTTGAAAAGTGTCGCTAGACTACCTCTCCCTCTCTCTGTCTCATTCATTTTAAGAGAGAAATTCGTCGCAATAAAAAAGAGAAATATTTTCGCGACGTCGGAAACGGGCCCAATTCCTTAAAAGGGAGGAGGATTACACGTCAGTCAAGCAATGGGAATTGGACCATCACGGTCGCAATAAAAAAGAGATCTCCTCGCGATGATTCTTAAGGAATTCAAAGGAATATCCCCATAAAAGAAGATCGCGAAGTCGGATGCAGTAATAATAACAGGAAGACGGAATGGGAGGATTAAGCGATAACATTCAAATTAGAAGAGATTTGAAGAAGAGGAAGAAGGAGAAAAGGAAGACGGATATCTTAAAGATGGTATAAAATCCGCAGAAAGGATTCAGATGATTTCGGGGAGTTGGTTTCACTGGTATCCATGGAAAAGTAACCCAACTTATGCCTTAGGCCTCCTTTTGTGTAATAAAAATTGGTAAACACAATCACTGCATATTATTCCTCACTTAAAGCACCAAAGTATTTTTTAAATTCAGCTTTCATCATCGTCATAGGTAGTCTGTCCGTAGACAGGTCCGTGAAAGTTCTTGGTTAAAAATGCTCCTATTTTCCGCAATCTTTTTCATGTCTTGATGGCTCTCTTTCCCTTTCAAGTCGTCTATCAGCCGAAACCTTTTCCTACCTTTCTCTTTTTCCATCCAATTTTCTTTCTAACACGTCTTTAATCATGCTCTCTCTCTCTTCTCTAGTAATGTACGAGTACAATCCAGTTCGCTCTTCCTCTTTCTGATAGTCAATCGTTCGCTTCTCTCCTATTCTTCGTAGTACTTCCTCATTTTTCACCCTATCTGTCCATTTTATCTTCAGCATTCCTCTCCATGTCCGCATTTCGAAGCTTTCCAAGTATTTAATATCATTTTTCCTTAGCGTCCATGTTTCTGCTCCGTACAAAGCTATACTCCATACAAAGCATTTTATCAACTTCTTGCGGATATCCTCCTCTGTATTCCCCGTTAGTAAGAGTTTCTATCTTCTGAAAGCGGCTTTTGCTTTCGTTATTCTAGTCTTGATATCATCGGTATTCAGCTTTCATCTGTATTTAATACCTTACTTCTCATAATCATGAATATATCTCATTAGACTTATACACATTTAGTCGTCTGCTTGATATGCGTGTGTGCGCGTGCGCCCTTGTTACTTTCTCCATACATAGTATGGGGAAAGTATGGTGATCACGAAAAAAATCGACTTCGAGATTTCAACGGAAATACACGTTTTGAGGACCCTAGAACACGTTTAGACTATTTTCGGAATGATGTCTGTGTGTGTGTGTGATTGTGGGCGCTCTAACTCAAAAAGTACTTGTCATATTAATACCAAATTTCATATATAACGCTTGAGCATGAGCGCAGAGAACAGGTTAAGCGGAATTCGAGGTTTATTCGAAACTCGATTCGGTTTTTGCGATATTTCTCCGATAAAAGATCATTATTGTATACATTACTATTACAAAAAATGTAGAAAATATAATTTCCTACGTTTTTTATTTCAAACAATTTTCCATATTAGTTATTGTTTAGGAATTATTTATAAATAATCGGTTTTTTTCGGTTTCCGTCAAATATCTCAAAAACGTCGTAATTGGTCATCTTCGTGAGGACCAAAGTTGTAGAGAATAATATTTCTTCCAAGTTTTGTTTGAAACAATTTTCGTATAACCATCCATTTCGGAGATATTTTGCTTATTCGTAAACTTCCAGTATACAGCGCCACCACCAGCGGTGAATTCTATAAACATATTCAAAATATACCTAATTTACAGCAATAAGGACGACTGTAGTCTTTTACGATACGAAATAATAATTTTGCCTCATAAAGCTATTCATAATAATTTAAATATCTATACCCCAAATATGGAGAAAGTCATGTGTTGGCCACATCAGATTTTGTGTTTTTGCTTGTCTGCCTGCGTATGTGTGCAAGTGTGTGCTCCTAATAGCGTCTGAATGTCGCCATACAAAGTATATAAGGTATATGACTGATTAGCTTCCATATTAAAGCACCGCGAATTGCGTTATAATTCAGGAGGAGGTAGCATTTTTCTCGTGCTAACTATAGTTATTAAATCAACACCAATCCATAAATTCAATTTGCACAACTTTGGATACCTCAACAGGTCATAATAAATTCGTTGACTGCGTTATCTTGAGAAAAAACTTGCAACTATACAACAAAGGATGAATCCCCTATTAGAATATATTAATTTAATACCAGCGAAAAAACCGGTCTAGTTCGATCAAGCACCTGATCCGCTAGACTTATGTTACTAGCGACCCAAATCAATTCAGCCGTTTACAGATGTATCTCTGGGCTCTCTAATGTCCCCACTCTCAATTGCGTCGGATAAAATACAGAGAAAATATGAGAGGATCCTGATGCGTGTATTGAAACGGAATTTCAATTCTAGCTTAAAATTATAAATTTCTGCTTTGCTGATTCGTGTTTTATCCGTTACCATAGTCTTCGCTCGCTTTCTGTTTGGCTTTCAAAGCAATCAAGATGTCAATTACTACGAATGACATCTTTAAACATAGGGGTCAATGCATCTTTACCGATAAAAATCAGATGTTAAACACATGCATACTGAGAAATGAATTATTCACATTCTCCACCATTCCTTAAATCAATCCAAGGTTATGGGGATATTTGTTTCCTTTCATAAACTCCTATTTATCAGGTAAATCGTGTGATATAACTCTCGTCTCTAGAGTGAGGCAGGAATCGTGAAATCCTTTACTTGCACAGATGGTTTAAGATGCATCTTAAAACACTTTTACTGGACCCAGATTTTTCCTCAACTTGGTGACTCAATTTTTTCCTTCTCTCTTTCTATCTCAACTAACTCTAACGCAAGCAATTGTTTTGTTTTCGCCTCGATCTTTTTTTATCTCTTACTTACTGCTTGAGGTTCTTTCCCGTGAGATAAAAGGCTGTTTATTTTTTCTCTTCGATGCGATTAAGCTCCATATCACAACGTCTCTGTACGTCCTTAAGTTTACACTTTTCCACTGACGGCTCTTTACGGCAATTTCTCGTTCTATTCAGCAAAAAAATATTCTTTATTCCTTTTGGATGGGATAAAATTGTAAAAAATAATTTTGAAGAACTGGGATTTCTAAAAAGATCGAAGCGTTTCAATTAGGGTTATGCATTTGAGGTACTTTTTTGCCCACTCCAAGTCTGACGCCGTATTCCAAAATCACGGAAGGGATAAATGTCATAGGAATAGTTTTCGTTTAACAATTAACGAATCAATATCAATTGATACGGATAAGAATTACCGTTTCCATAAAGCTGAAGTATGTATTATTTACGCGAATTATTTCATTCTAAATGGAAGAATAAACTATACGTAACAGAATTTCCATTTTAGAATGAATCTATTGCTCTTTCCAAACCAAAACTTTACTTTCGAATATAATAAATTGCATGCAAACATTCTTATGTGTCATAAAACTATTAAAACGTTAATATAATAATGTTGTATGTGTAATGCAATATAAAATGAAAAGTTTAATAAAATAAAATGGAAAAATAACTTACGAAATAATTAAATATTTCTAAGTACGTAACATGGCAACGTTTTTAATCTCCGAAAATAAATCGATGTGATCGACTCACAATCGGTAAAACTTGAAATGTTTTCAAGAAAGTCAACACGAGAAGTACTACCTTATGAAATACAATATACTTACATGAACTGTTTCAGTACGCCGGCAACACTTCCATTTACTTCAGTATCCTTTTCCCAAGTCCTATTTAAACTCAAAACTATAAAAGCCCTCACGGTAGAGATGTTTATGTTTTTTACTCCACTTATTGTTTTTTTCCCTTCTCTCCTCCCCCGGAATGCAATCTTTTCTGGCGACCTACTAGTAGTTTTTAAGGTCCTCCCTTTAATTTCGCCCTGCTCTTTCTTCAAACCGAGTAACCTTTCAACTCTATCCTTGACCAATCTATTTCGCTTCAACTCTTTCCACGTGTATTTTCTCTCTCTCTCTCTCTCTCTCTCTCGTAAGAGTTCTTGCTTTACCTTTCCCTTCTCTCTCCCTCTCTCTCCCTCCCTCTCTCTTTCCCTCGATCCTTATCTCGCTTTGAGTAAACAGGTACTCATGATAAGAGCGTGTTTCTCTTTCTGGTCCATGTTGGTTGGGACTCTCAGAACGTTCCTTTTCCTCGTTTCGGCTTTCTTTTACTTTTTCATTCTTTTTTTTTTTGAGGGGGATTCGCGATAAATTTCGTTGCGGACTTCTCGAAATTCTACTTCCTATTTATGTAACTTTTAATTTTCCTTCACATAATTTCTCTATCTCTTTTGTTTCTTTTTAAACGGGACTAAGATTTTAATTATAAGCTTATTACATCGAAGCAGGTACTTTTTGCGTCTAAATGAATTTTTATGCTTAATACGAGTACTATTCGTATTTTATTCATAAATAACACCGATGTTGCGCTACTTTAATATCGTCGATAGTGATAAGTAATGAAGCAAAGGACGATTCTTTTATTCCGAGCAGTTTTTGTTAACAGAACCCGCGTGTTCATAAAATTCCTGCAGCGTCATCAGCTAATGACTCACTTGCTGAATACGAACGCGTGAATTTAGCACTATTATTAGAAAAAACCACCTTCTTAGCTTATTCGAAGCATTTAGAGAAAGTATGGCGATGGTAAAAAAAAAACCATTCCACATTCAGATGCATTTTGTGTGCGAGAAAGTAGTTTTTGCAACGCAATCCGTATTAGGTAATCGGATGAAAGATTTAACAGGATCTTAAGAACTATCGTATTTGTATTATGGTGTTACCAGCAATGGAAGCTTTGTTGAAATGACGTAATGCGTGACCACCTAGGAGAAACGGTGTTTCTTAGGGAGCTTACTGCGCCAAAACATTTTTCTCCGCATAAATACGAGTGGACACAACCGGTAACATTCAGTTATTATCCCTAAACATTCACGTGATGACCTGATTAGTCGATTATCTATGCTTAGTGTTATATTCGTCTTCCTCCCTTCTTGCGATCGACGTCAAAAATTACCCGAAATCGAGAAAGACAGCTGAGGTAATCGGTTGCCACGGAGACGTACCGTTTCATTCCAACGTGTTCTCCTATCTTCCCTGGCTAATTTTTCCTCAAAAGATCTCCCTCTGGGACTACTCCACACGCATCTGACCCTATCAGCAGCTTATTCCTTCCAACGAATGAGGTCCGCCTCTGACCTTGCCATTAATTTCCATAAGCTCCGCAAATTTTGGAAGGACTTCTTTCGTTAACCTAAGCGACACCAGAGATTTACGAAATTATTTTAAGCGGTATTAATTGCTACTTTTCGCTACTAACCCAGCTCAAAGCGCGGTTAATTTTCTTGAAATGTGATACGTGATATCTCTCGGATGAGAATCTAACAACTCTTAATTATTCTCATTAATTTGAATGGGCTTTGGTATAATGCCTCTATAAGGAAAACATCGTTTTCTTCATACCTGCTTTTCTAAACTACCTAATGTCGATATCAGGTAGCGTCCAGGTATTGTCCGAAGCTAACACATTAGGCTATGGACATAAACAAGATCAAATGAACGAGAAAAACGAGAAATATTTAGTAATGCCAATAAGGAAACATGTATTTCCGTCACCAAATCATTTCACGTCGCAAATCTCATGCGCCCTTGTAGAGTAGAACTCCGATAATATTATCGTAATTATAAGATAAACAATTCGCGTTTTTGCTGGAAAACGTGGGTGGATGTCTTGAGAAGAGACTTTTTACTGCATCTCGTATATCAAAATCAACACGTTTCAATTCATGAAGCAGACTTTAACTTTTAATTAGCGATTGTAAATTACGCATTCTCCGTCATTTCAGCACGGAATTTCGACGTTCCTGAAGAGAGTTTACGAAGATGGAAAGGAGAAATAAAGGCTGAAGTGCTTCGATTCAACAAGGAAATATTTTTTTGTGGATCTAAATATTCTCAGGATGTTGAAGTGCAGTGAAACCTGGATGTAATTCCGCGACTTGATAAAAATAGCCTGACATACTATATTAACATTAGTTGATCGAGTTGTTCAGATGCGTTGCGTCCAATCATTAGTGATGAAATTCGAGAAATTGATTAGAAAAAAATGAACCGCATCTTAGGAATAATGTGTATAGAGATATAAAAATAAATAGGCGAAATCAAGAATAAATTTGTCGCTAATACCGTTTTAAATATTTTTCCTGAGAATCTACTTTAAAAACGGTGGTCGCCTTATGATTAGGTAAATGTGGTGCTTCATTCGTACTTTTATTTTAACCTACAAATCCTTTAATCCATGCCAAAATACGTATTTGCATGATTTATTTCAAATCAAGAGAGAAATGTTTTTTTTTCACGTTTTATTTCCGAATCGATTACAGCCTTTCCCTTATGAAAATATTTTAGAAGATAATTCTCATTGCCCCGCAATAATAAAATATATTTTTGCAGTGATTATCTGTCTATTTTTCAGAAATCGGCCTTTTTTAACGTTAAATGATGAGGCTTTTATGCTTTCCGTTGGTTTTTTCAACAATCCAAACGCAACGCATAATTTTCAAATGACTTTTTTTCAATTCGCGCACGTTAAAAACAGATTTATTAGAGTTAGAGGTAATGGAGATGCGACCTACACATAGTAAAATAACGGGACCGAAAATGCTGGTGCCGGGTAGCGGATGGATACATTAGGAGGCTGCAGGAGGTTACGGTCTCGGTTTAACTAGTTTTGGCAAGTGAAGAAGATGGATGACAGACAGGAGGGAGGTAGAATTTGTGGTGGAAATGGATTGGGAAGGACCACGTGACTGGCCAATGGGATGATGGCTAGACCGTGTTAGGAAGACTTGGGGATGAAGGATTGCATGGAACGTGTTGAAATGGTGTTGTTAGAGTCATAGAAGACACAAGGCCAGGAAATTGAGCTTCTATTCTCTCTAAAAACCACAAAAAAATCTTGTTTGAATTGAAAGGACGTAGCCATTCTGATGCATTTCCATATATATATATATAATATTTTCTCCTCTATCGTTCAAATCTAGCGAACAACTGCATATCTAACAAAACACCACAAACACATTGCCCAAAAATTATGGGTTTTTTATTTAAGTCATTTGTTTGATATTATTATGTACATGTATTACCCGCATTATTTTAATATAAGTATGCTGTTTTATACCTTTTAAATGAATTTTAAGATGTGCGTTGCTTATGTCACTATCTAGATTCCAAAAAAACGACGACCATGCAGACCAAGAATATTTAAACCAAAACCAGTAACCCATATCAATTTTGTATTCGGAACGGCAAAAAAGGACAACACTGAATACATAACCATGATTTAAATAAGAACTCAGCATATTTGTGGAACATTTCATCCTGAGACAATAGTATATGAATTAATATCGATGATTACTAACGAAAAGATTCTTTCAGAGATTATTTAATTATACATTAAACCTAGTTCCAGATATAATTTCACTTATCCAGAATTTATACATTTAACAAAAAGTAGCTTCGAATAAAACTATCTACTTCATAGTCCCTCGGATCACACATGATTCATCGAGTACTAAATTGAGGGAAGACTTAAGGGAAAAAAGAAAATTTTACGTCCCATAATTTTATCAGAAGTACCACTTAAGTTCAAACAGATGAACCAAAAGCGGGTTGAGAGGAAGAAATCTGAAATGATAAACGCAAAGCGATTTCTGAAAAAACGATCGTCTCTTTGAACCTTTCTACGTCATATCCCTTCATAATCTTTTTAACTAGTGGCGCATTTTCTCGGAAAAATATTAACTGGTCATAATACGTTTTCGAATGAAGAAACATAACGCCGTGTGTCATTTCCCAATGAAAATAACCGTTCCATTCAGAGTTCTTTTTATTTCCAGCGCGGAAAGGAACTGTTGAATCGGGAGTTTTACACCGCAAAAGTCCATTAACCCCCACGCGCGCGGTTTTTACGGTCGCTCGCCATTTCCCTCTCTCTCTCTCTCTATCTTTACTTCTCTCTCTCTTCCACTCAATCATTTGTGCTATAGCAATCTCTGTCGAATTACGTATTTTTTGCTTGGGCCATGCAATCATTTATAATCTCCTATCTCCCTGGCTCCGTACTAACACAGGCTGGCATACACACAATCACCACGAAGGCAATACCCTGATAACTCATAAGCCATAATTGTATAGGTCCCTGGATCCCAGATGAATATGTGACTTTAAGTGCTGAATGAGAAAAAATAATGAACGAAACGGAAAAATATAATAATTTCGCATCATCGGAAGTAGGGATGGAGAGGGGGGAAGGGAGGGGGGGAGAGAGAGACGGAGAGGGAGAGAGAGACGGAGAGACAGAGAGAGACGGAGAGAGAGAGAGAGACGGAGAGAGAGAGAGAGACGGAGAGAGAGAGAGAGACGGAGAGAGAGACGGAGTGAGAGAGAGACGGAGTGAGAGAGAGACGGAGTGAGAGAGAGACGGAGTGAGAGAGAGACGGAGGGGGAGAGAGACGGAGAGAGGAGAGGGAGAGGAAGAGGGGGAAAGGGAGAGGGGGAGAGAGAGAGGAATGGAAACTAATGTACTTGCTCTAGTTTTTTTAAAGCCAGGACTCGATCTATTATTCCTATTAGGATATATGTATGTGTAAATAAAAGTACGGGGTTATTCTTAGGGGACTAGCGTCCCTTTTGGAGAGTGGGGACGAAGTGAGTTATAGATAGGGTCATGCGCGGATCGCTGTGGGAACAAAAAGCGTAACGCGGAAAACTAGGAATAGACTACGATACGAGGCTGAAAAGGCTGAAAAACTAGCACTACTGCGAAACGGTCGCGGTTCCCCCCGGCATATTGGATTTTCTGCGAGAAAAAAATCTATCATTCATTTAGTAATCATAACCGTGAATCATGGACTGAATGGATTATCAGTTTAGTTTAATCGCCAAAACAATGTATTTAAAAACACTATAAGATAAAATCTAATTATGTATACATAACGCGTTCCAGTTTTGAAATTATGATAGCATAAAAACGTTATACCAACTAAGGTTAAAGTTAGTTACCATGGAGACATTGATGTTGTCGGTAAATAAAAGAAAATTATATCGACTACTAGAATGTTTTTAACTTGATAGCCTTCACCTTATCGGTGAGCTCATTCATTATGATAACAAGATCTTAATAACAATTATGCTTCGAGGGTAAATCTCTAGAATCATTTCAGAGAAAAGAATGCTATTTAATATAAACTCGCTATCGTATTGGTCGATAAATCAATCTGTAAATCCTTGAAAATATGTATAAAGATTTTTAAATCGTGAATGACATTACTATAATTATATGACTTTAATATATCGAGTTAATTAACAATACGTCTAATTTTCAGTAAGTCGACTTATTATGAACGCGAAATTTCGTTTATTTTTCTCTTGCGAGTGAATTTAGTAGAAAATGAAGCTCGATCATTTGAATATGGGTGTATCCGAATGACCAAAAAGATAATCTAATAGCTATAAAATTTTTAAGGTAACCAAGAAAAGCTAGATTACTTGCAACTCGAATTCTATTTTAAAATATACCGAATTTAAGACAAAAATTACGCTCGCGGGAAAAATATAGAATATTTTTTTACCGATCTATCATTTCCGGTAACTTCTTATTTTTTTACTAAAAGCCAATTTTGATTGTACAATAACAGAACGAATTGTTGACTAGTTTACTTTCATAATCCTTCATCCATAGAAACCTCGATCAATAGATGCGGATTTTTTTACAGCAATCCGCATTATAGGTCCGAGAAATTCGATTTCCTTTTGTAAACACTGAATCAAACTGCTCTCCTTTGCCGTATAACCAAGCTGTCTTTGAAAAACAGCCTTTCAATGGATTTCTACATCTCCACGCGCATTTTATTTTCTTCAATAGCAGAAGGGAAAACGGGTTCCCTGACCCTTTTTTCGGGAAACCTTTTCAAAAAAAAACCTAGGTCCCTCTTTCCCCTTCCGTCCTTTTACCCAATTTTCTCCCTTTCCACAGACAGAAACTTGTCATTTCCTCTGCTCTTTTGTCCTCGGTTGGTTCGCAACGCACTTTCACCCCTCCGATTCCGCTTTTTCTGTGTTATTTAAAGCTTAGTTTCATAAGCTATCCGCTTAGTTTCCGCTCATACTCCAACTGTATCCTAGGGATGGAAATAAATTCCTCAAAAAAATATCCGCAGCAGTATCTTTTGAGGTGGTTTTGGATTCACAAAGGAAAGGAATATGGAGGAATTCCGAATGGTTCCATCATAGTTATCTGCAAACGACGTTGTTGCGGAGATGATCCTTCAGGTTTCTCGTAAACTCCTGCTACACTATAAAAGGAAACCTCAAAATTGATTAGTTGCGGTTATATGTCATTCCTCTTATTTAGCCGACGCAGCCTAAAAATTGATATATTCAGTGCAACGTACTGGATTAAAATGTGCCAAGCGTGCCATTTTAGTTGATTAAAAACATATATCTGACACATACTACTTTTATCAAACAATAATAATCAACCCAGAGATTTTTCATACAAAAGTGTTTATGATTAACATATTCTTCCTTTCGTAAAATAGGCTAAGGCTGACGTTCGAATTTAAATTTACAAAAATTACTGCGGATTTAAAACATACCGACAGAGCAAAGAGCGATTTTTTTTAGGTGTAGGCATTAAAGCCATCTTCTCGAAATGTGTCATATTATCCTTGGAATCAGAAAATTAACAGTTTCAGGAATTAACACCAATGTCTTGTAAAAATCCTCCAAAAAGATCAATTTAGGCTATTCAACCAATTTTTTTTAATGAGAAACATTTCGGCGAAATTCTCATTACCTCGATATAATACACTTTCATAAATGGCATGAGTTCCACAAAGCTCTTTGTCCTATATTGCAATTTTAAAACAAGTTTTTGGGGTAGAAAAGCATTTTTTAAAAAAGGTTTCATACCTTCTAAGGCTAATGAGACGCCCCAGTATAATGAAAGGAGCGAAATACATTTAAACCCGTCAACGGAGAAACGCGTTTATATCAGCTGAAATGGGAATGTGATTGTGTAAAAAGAACGGCTTATATACATTACGCCAGCGTTTCCCCCACCGATGCTCCGCGGAGCACTGGTGCAGCGTAACCATTAAATATTAGGTGCTCCGCAAACTTTTCATTCTTCATCATTTTGTATGGATTTATTTTTTATAAATTAAATAACCAATATATAATGTGAGAGATCGTCTTCAATTTCATTTCCTAGATCGTTTTTGCGTTGACAGGTGTATTATGATCGACATTCCAGATGGCAGGTAAAAAACATTTTCCTGAAAAGTTAGTTCCAGTGCTCCTACTAAGTTAATGAATGCCTCAAGGTGCTCCCCGGTCTACTAAAGGTTGAGAAACACTGCATTACGCAACGGCATGAGTTAAAATACAGCGCTTTCCGTTCTTATAAGAAAAATGGACTGTTATAAAAATTTCCATGTCTCCCAAGGGTTGTTTATGATGACATTATACATATATTCATAATTTTAAAATGGAGATTTATTCATTAGGAAGACTTAGTTTGACTGAAACAAACCTACTGCATTACCAAAATATTTTTATAAAAACGGAGCTTCGCAACACGTCTTTTAAAAAACAAATTATTTCTGGATGAGATAAATTTAAAATCCCCTTAATTGGCTTCCGCTACGGAATGTGGAAATGTGACAGATCCGACCTTCATATGACCTTAACCTTGAACCTCGCAGACAACGGCGACAAATTATCTGGATGGAATCCAATATATCCAATACTCCGCTGTATAATGAGTCAACATGTGGCTCTACGATGACAAAATCGTTTTTCTCTTGTTAGCGCGGTTCAGCTGCGGCGATTTCATCTCATAAAAATGTTAACCATGCCCTTATTTACTCCAACTCGAAATCACATTAATAGTACAAACCCCATGACGCAGTTGAATCCGGATAACGTTCTCCGAATGAAACAAACTCTCGTATTTAAGGTATTTGACTATTTAGACGATTTGGTTCATTAAATCAAATTCATTAAAATGCCCTCAGTATCGCTATAAAAATAGTAAATTTGAGCCAGGATTTAAGCCGGAATTTAAAAGAGCACTTTTGAAATATATTACTTCAAATATTTCATTGAACGATAAAGAACTTCTTCGTGTTTTAATACTAGAGAAAGAATAAATACGATAGTAAATCAAGCTTTCTCCTTACCATGCACAAAATCCCTTGCAATGAAAACTTTCTATTGGAACAAAATTCACTTGGAGCTGGTTTATACAGAATGAATCAAATAAAACATTATAACGGCCGAAAAGTTATTGGCAGAATTTTTAGAAACTATAATACTCCCAGAGGACCGTTAAGTACAACAGTTATTCTACGCACGTGTGCGTAGCATTTGCGGGTGTTATTTCCCTCATCTCGTATTTTCCCCTTCGCATATTTTGAATAGGAAACTTTTGGTGTTATTTCCTAGGTCAAGCTGTTTTTTTAATTTAAAACTATGTACAGATAGCTTTTTATCGCAATCGACATTTTTGCGTTAATAAATGAAAAATAAACGTACTGTTAGTTAGTGATGGTATTTTATTGTACGTAAATTTACACTTTGTCATAGTACCGACACTATCCTTATCAAACAAAATTTCCCCATTCTTGTATTAAGCTTCATAAGAGATGGGAGAAACTTTGCTAATGAAAAACACTCCACTAAATTTAACTCTATGGCTTACACATTTCAACTTGTACTTTATAAGTACGACATGTTGTCTATATATGACAAACAGAAGAGGAATAAGAAACTTCTTTTAGAGAGACGTAATCTCTGGCGCTGTATCAAGATATTCAATACAAAAAAGCTCATAGATTGTCTACATTGGAAAAATAGCTCACGCATTCCCACCTATTCTTAGAGCATCGATTAATTAATTGTTCATTTTGATTTTCTAATGTACAAATCTATTAATAACTGAAGCAGGTACTAAAGAAACGTCAGTCATACATCCAACTGCCGAACGTAGAGTCACAATATCACATGAAATCTATCCGGTTGAGATTTGTAATTACAGAAACATAAAAAACATTTCCTCCAATACGCCTTTATTCATCTCTAAAAACATAAACCATTCGCAGAACATATGCCCATTGGTAACTAATTATACCTAACGAAGAAGCAACATCAATCGAATCGTCCCGCGCGATTCAAATGGCAAATTAATCTTTTTTCTCAGATACGAATCGAGTTTTTTTTAGAAAATCCTTCGCATTGGAGACCGAGAAAAACCACTTCCCACTAATTAGATGCCTCCTCTTATCCCCTTTACTTTGCCTGATGACTCCACCCTTTGCGCAACATATACCTCCGACCGATACCGCAAACGGGACTGGAGGGTGGCATAATAACACTTCCCACTCTCAAAAAAAACTTTCATTCTTATGGTACGAGGGAGAGTCAGAAAGTATCCGCAATGTATTTTAAAATTTTTGTTTTGTTGGCTGCGCTACTAATTGCATGCGCAACTCTTAAGTGTGGACTCTCTTAGTCATTTTGGTGCGGTATCGACCTTGAATGGTCAGTTATCGTGTCGTTGTAGCAGTGTTAACATGGCCGCTCCGCTTGCCGCATGCATCAAAGAAGAGCATCGTGCAGTAATTCGATTTTTGTGGACTGCACGTGTACCAGGGGAAGAAATCCATCGAAGACTTTCAGCACGGTATGGGAACAGTACTATGCCGCAGCGGAGTGTGTACGATTGGATTAACATGTTCAAAAACAGTCGCACAAGTGTCACGTCCGCTACTGATGAGAACATAGAACGACCCACACCATGATTCTGACTAACAGACGGGCGATTATTGATGAAGTGGCATATCACCTGCAAATCAGTCATAGTTCTGCCCATGAAACCATCCACAACAGTCTTGACTTTCATAAAGTCTGTGCGAGATGGGTTCCCAAACAACTCACAGAAGAGCACAAGCGCAACCTTTTGGACATCTGCCTACACCTTTTGAACCGCTATCATAAAGAAGGTGACGCCTTTTTGAAACACATCATCACTGGGGACGAAACATTGGTCCACCACTACGAGCGAGAGAGTAAACGCCAGAGTTTTGAATGGAAACATCCGAAATCTACGGTGAAAAAAAAGTTCAGAACTCAACCAACAGCGGGGGAAAGTCATGCTCACAGTTTTTTGGGATTCGCAATGGCCAATACTCGAACACTATCAAGAGAGGGGCACAACAGTAAACAGTGATCGTTAATGGTGAGATGCTGCGAGACAAGCTGAAGCCAGCAATTCGAAGCAAACGCCGAGGACTGTTGTCGGAAGGTGTTACATTGTTGCACGGCAATGCCCGTCCACACGCTGCCGCCCAAACTGATGAAACCCTCCGGCAACTGCACTTTGAGGTGTTGGAGCATCCTTCGTACAGCCCTGACTTCGCCCCTTCGGACCATCACCTCTTTGATCCACTCAATGACGCTTTAAAGGCTGACGATTTGCCAGTGACCAAGAAGTAAAGGAAGCGGTGCAGGCGTGGCTTGTCACTCAAGCCGAAAACATTTTTTTTTCAGAGGGCATACAGAAGCTTGTGCAACGTTGGACTAAGTGTGTTGAAAAGCAGGGGAACTATATTGAAAAATGATACTCTTGTAAGTTCTCTATTGTTTTTGTGTTAATTTAAAAAAAATACATTGCGGATACTTTCTGTCTCACCCTCGTATGTCTTTTTCATTTTTGATCATATCCGTCAATAAGCTGCTTCGATTCTCAGATGTTAAAA
This sequence comes from Uropetala carovei, assembly GCA_036926305.1. NCBI lineage: Eukaryota > Metazoa > Arthropoda > Insecta > Odonata > Petaluridae > Uropetala > Uropetala carovei. Next base: position 5,774,967 of record JAXCHB010000129.1, on the reverse strand, counting down.
TATGCGCCGCACCGCACCAAGAGTCTTTCTTTTGAAACGAAACAACTGACTAATGAATTTATACAGAAACAAGAAAATTCCTACTTTTAAAATGACCAGTTGCGAATCCAAGACCAGCATAACGTTTTCTTTTGCAAAATAAGTACTTTTTTCGTTTTACCGATTCCTAATACGGATTCAATAAATTTCCTCTTCTTGAAACCGTTTTACTTTCGTCTGCTCGATATCAAGTTATTATTTATTTTAAAGCTCTTACTTTCCAGTGATGCGAATCATTATCATCGAATCATGACCATGCATGTTGCTCTCTTTTTAATCCTGCTTCGATAAGGATACAATAAGGATAATACAATTTTGGGCGGGAAATTATGCTAATTTGATCCAGTTAGAGACACGTGAATAATAAGCATGCATCCATTTCGACTGATTTATAAACAGCAACTACTACTATATGTATCTACCACGAGGATTATCGTTGAACATTTGCTCGAACGGTAAAACAAAGAAAATAACAACGACGCTGCGAATCTTTGAAACAAATGCAATTCCAACACAGTTTTTGTTTTCAGAATTTAGTAATGGATGTATCCCGCGAAATTCGAATTATTCGCTCCAACGCTGCACGTTTACTCCCCCCCCAGTACACCCGTTACCGAGTAATGACAATGTTATTTGTCGGCATGTAAATATCAGTGCATTATTATGAGCCTAGATGTTGGACACGTGCGTGCGCGTAACCTCTGACACGAGTCGGGCTTTCAGGAAAACTCCACTCCGAAGTTTTTTTTTTATGCAGACGAGAATCTCGCATGAATGAAGCGATGACCTCATTCGAAGAAAAGACGACGGTCCGGCAGTTTTACCGGAATCGCATTCCGTGGAAATTCGAAATGCAAGTTTGCCGCTGATGTTAATTTCGGACCCACTGAGAGCAATTTCACGCGCTGCCGCCGCTCAGAACGGAGGAGATAATATTTCTGCTAAAAGGCTTCAACTTAAATCAGCTATATTTTGTTGAATTTGTATTCCGTTTACTTTTTTCGACGCTAATATAAAAATTTCACGCGTCGAAAGGGCAGCTCTCATGTTTTTCCAATCATTATAACACGATAAATTAATTCGTAATACTTACTAATGTATTTTTGGGATGATGAAAAAAGAAATATTTTTAAAAAATATTGAAGGTTACAAGGAATCGGTATTTTTGTTAAATTTTGATATTATGATGAACAAGAAATTATGAATTATTATAAATTTATAATTAATTATATTTGTAAATTATTTTCACCGAGTTGTAAAATGCTTCTCATTTATAGGGTATCCCGATAGTTTTCTCTCGCTATAGCGTTAGCAAGAGCACACTCGATTTTATGAAGCACATCGTTGTTGCCAAGGAAAAAGTCATTAACTACATCGTAGACTAACAGACTTAGTGACTTTTTCTTTACAAATGTTCAGCTCTCATTTGCTTTTAGTGATTATTTTCATTGATTTTCTATAATAAATACTAAGAAATGGCGCTTAATGAGTTATTTCAGAGATAGAAAATCGATATTCTGACTTAAGCATACAAAAAACTCAATTTGCCTCAAAATTGCAGTTAATGACTTTTTCCTTGACAACGACGATATATCCATCCTGTGCCCAATAATAGTGTAACGAAGCCTTACATCCTAGTTACGCGAGTAAGAACGAGTTAGCGACTTGGGCAAACTCCTTACAAAACAAATGATTGAAAAGGGAAATACCCAGCTCACACAATGGCAGGAACCATATTTTCCAGATAAATCATTTAGTTATTCTTTGATCCTCCCGAAACGTTTCTATTCATTGATTTCATGTCAGTTTGCATCCGTTTTTAGCTCGGGAAAACAATTCGAACGAAAGTCAATTCGACAGAATGAGCGATGTTGCTCGTTACTGCTGAAGCGCTTTTTTTTGTTATTTTACGATATTATTTATCCTATCTATCATCGTTTTAAAATTTTACTTCGTCAGCTCGTCTTATTTTGGCTCCTTTCTTGTCGTTCGCTCAAATTCTTTCGTTCGATAGACGGGTAACCTGAATCCCACATAAAAAAAATCTGCTGGCACAGCTTAACAGGTTAAAGGTTGCCACCTTATCTTTTACTCTCAAATAAACTGAGTGCGACGATGTTTCCGAATACTTGAATCCTGATGTGTTCCCATTCCTCTCCCATCATTCTGATTAGTCACTGCTTTCCAAATTGACGATATTCTAGAAAATTTGATTTCAGACCATTAGTGTTCGATATATAGAGCTTTATTATTGTTACCAAATGATGCGTACTTTATAGAGCATGAAATTTACTTCGAGGAAATTCATACCATGCGCACGTTTAGTAACACGCATATTTACTTAACATTCCATTACTGAGCATGCCAAACAACATCATTGCTCAAGCACATTGGCAAGATAATTAAGGTGCCCTCCACATACAAGCCAATTAGTTTAAACTCTAATTTTCTTAATTTTAATATCCAACGCATGCGTATAGATTCTCCGCGTATCAAAAGAGCACATGAATATCACGCATGGAATACACCATAAATACTGGAAAAATATAGCGATCCATTCAAATATTATCTAAATTATCTCGCATTTAGAGAACCTTCAATTGGCTCAAGTTCCAAAAGAAAAAGAAAAAATGTTTACAGGCAGTCTCCCCTTTTTCGTCGTTCCGTTCATACTACGCCAGTTCCTAATTAACAACACTTTCGTTCTTCCGCCCTCTTGATCCGTTTATTCGGGATATTGACACTTTTCATCGTTCCGGTATTTTGTTGTTTCGCTCATATGTAAGTGCTTAAGTGGCAAACAACATTGTTCCATTTTTTTAATAAAAACATTTCACATAGTTAACCCAGGAACGGTGAATTTTTTCCATCAATTTAATGTTGTGTATATGGAAAACAGTGATCCGCTTTTCCTCGATCCGCTTTTCGTGTCGCAATTTTCAAGAACGTAACCTGACGTACGAGAGGGGGCTGCCTGTAATAACGCAAAAATCCACGAGAAAAATTTTATACCATGATTAACAAAGAGGCTAATTTATAAATAAATAACCCGCAGACTACGTGTAGCAGAGGATCACCATGAAGAAGAAAAACGACCAGGCAGATTCCATTCCATTTCCTATTCGAATCTGTCGATTAAATTCTTCGGTCTAAAAACTTTTCAATGCATTTCGAGAACACAGATGAAATGCACGCGTAAGTGTTAAAGAACTTCATTCGGTCCGAAAAGAACCTGAGCAAAAGTTTCGAGCGAATCACGTGCTGGATGCAACGTCCGCATAAACCCTCGTCTCCAATCGATTCGTTCGCCTTTAGAACATCGCCGCGTGTGGTTTCCAAAGCGGTAATTTTTTTCCTTGCATCGAAGTGGCCCTATCAGGAGGGTGTCGAATTTCCAGCTCCGATGGCGTGACAAGCTCAGCCGATATACTTGACCCACATCTCGAGAGACCACTCCCACCCCTCCCCCCTTATTTCCCGACCTCTTCAACCCATTAACGTGTCGTTCCTTTTGTCCTCCGGCCACTGACCCACAGATCGAACGCTTTCTGTTGCTTCTTTTTTTTATCCCCTTTCGAGAAACACTCGATTTTATTTATTTTTTTCGACTTATTTTTTTATTTTTCTCCTCGGGTTGAATGCGCCTCATCAGCGACGTAGAGAACCTCACGGACAAAACTCATCCCCCAATTTCGCGGCGGAAGAGTTTTTGAGGGATGAAGATCTTAGGATAGCGAATAGGAAAAGGCTGGTATAAAGGAAACGTTCGGGAAGCCGCTATACGTAAGTCTACTTGAGTAGTTCTATTGGCTCAGGGTTTCTTCACATTTAGAAAAGATTTTCTATTGGCTAGGATACGCCGATAGTTTGGAGTTGGAAAAACTAAGTAAATCCTAAATTTAAATGAATGGATTTGATGAAAATTCTTTTGGGGTCGGAATGGTCAATACATTGCCAAATTATTTTGAAAAGTTAACCGAGCGCTTTAGCAATCCAAGCCAATAAGAAAGAAGTTTTTAAAAATATTTCATCTGCCATGACTATTACGCTGTTATTAGAAAACAAAGTCTTTCGAGTTTTTTTCGTACAATTATACGATTCCATTCACTTTTATGTCATACTTTTTTGGCATTATTTCATATTTTCTTTCACTTAAAAATTTTTAAGGTACAAATAAAATATTTTATAGGCATATTTACATGCTTGCGTTCATCATATTATCCCTTCTAAAATGCAAATGGATAACAAATTGAAATCAGGCTGCAATTCAACATCTATTTCGCATATTCATTTCGTAGAAATTCATTTTCTATTACTCTGGATGGCTTAATGCACAGTTGGAGTTTTTTTCCTATCAAAATAATTATGACCGCGGAGGACGATATCCACTTCATTAAATGAAAATATCAAACGGAATAAATATTTGAAAGGCTTTAAGCAGATAAAGGAGTAATGAAAGGGACTCCCTGAGTTATTGATCGTTCCGAAAAATTATCAAGCTTAAAATTATCCAAAACGGTTATCGAAATGCCCAATCGGGAAACTTTACGAGGCATCGCTCTACCGTTTGCTAATCTGGAACTCTACACGTTAATTTTTAAAAAAAAATTGGAGATAAAAAATTAAACAAACATAAGCCGATAAAAAAAAAAGAATGCGTACTTTACAATCTACGTCCTACATTTTCGACCAAGACAACCAGTTACATTTACGTTGCAAAGAGGCGCTTTAACGATCCCATCGCTGGAGTGTTTACGACGAAAATATTATCTTTTCGTACTCGGCGAAGCATTTAGATAAGTAGTACATTCAAATAAAATGGCTAAGCGAGGGAAATTATATACCTTCTTCCTTCACGTGACCCTTTATACTCCCTAGAAAAGGTCAGTCAAACCGCTAAAACCCCGTCTTTGAACGCTTTCCCGGGTCGGACGAGGGAAGAGAGAGAGAGAGAAGGGAAGAACGAGTGAGAAGGGTAAGGCTTAGAGAGAATCAGAGTGGACAGTTGAGAAGATAGGAACGAGGGCATAGGGACAGCGGACAGGGACGCTATGGAAGCAACTTCAACGTAATGATAAGGGTATAGCTTCTCCCTATGTTGACTAAGTTGGCGAGAGATAATACCGGGGATGCGAAGAGAGATGGACCCTCTCCTCTCTTTACATCTGCGTTATCATCCGAGAGAGAGAGAGACGGGGGGTCGGATTTTAGGTAGCCCCGTACGGCTGCTATCTAAAGGGGCAGTATGGGAACACTCATATGCGTTGGGTAGAATGGATTATCAGTTAATTACACGTGCCACCTCCAAAGCAGGTCGCCATTTCCCCTCGTAAATTTCATCTTAAGAAGCTACTGAATGTGGTTAAGCTTCCATCTTTGTTTTTTTATTACTCCAAAGGAAATTTTTAGTTATGTTTACATTTAAAAATGGAGATATTTGACGATGAACTGTGATCCTACCTTGTGGCTTTAATCCAGAAGATGTCCAAGTAACCGTCTGACGTGAGCCATAAAACGGTTGGGTAAACCGCATTCGCCTTTCGTCCGCTGAGCAGGCACCCGCATGGGTGATACCCCGACCGCAGATTCTAAAAAAAAAAAGGTCAAAATGTCATTATTATCTTATTCTGAAAATTGATACCCTAATATCTCAGGGAATACCTCGTTTTCTCGCATCAATTTATCTGATTTTTCAATATTCCCCTCCTATGCCTATACAAGTTCTAATAAAATTAATGAAAATTATTAAATTCCACGTAAATTTACATTGAACTATAGTGGCTAATGATATCACGAGCGTCACTTGTATTCAAATTAACAACTCACCGGAATTATTCATTTTTTGGAACTATTTTAATGTTTTATAAATAATTTCTCCATTATCAAGCAATATTCAATCAAATTTGAGAACAAGGAAGTATGATATTTCAACTCGGACTCCATCCTACGGTTTGTATCATTAAAAACCATATTTGATACACTCTTGGAAACCTGCACTTTTCAATAGAAGAACTGAATGCGAAATCCTAAGCGCCAAGAGTGCTGATTATTAGACAGACAGGCGAACTATTTTATCAAGGGCGAAACAAGTGTTTCTGTAGAATTATTACATAGGAATCATCAGCGAAAATAACAATACATCCCGAGCGAAAATAAAGTTTGAGCGCATCATAGAGAAAACGCAAATGAACGAGTGAAAGGTCATGAGGGTAGAATAAAGAAAACGAATAAAAAAATGTAAAAATACCGGTGAAAACGTGGAGTAGCGTCGGACGCAAGGAAGATGATCCCACGCAAAAAAGGCATAATATTACAGCCCGTTTTCCTCTGTCCTAATCTCTCGACAGACTTCACCTCGTTTTCGGGCGAACCGAGGAAAGATATGACGACGGCAAATGTTGGGGGAAAAGGGCAAACATGCCCATGGTGACCACCTCCGCTTTTATAAACCCGGGTTATCTTTCTCCTCTCCTCCTGTCATCTTTTCTTCCTTCTCCTCATCTTATTTTCTCTCCCTCGTTTAACCGCCTCTACATCCAACTTTCTCTCATTTCCTCTGAAACTTGCTTAAATCCAACTTGTCATCATATGAACCCCATTTTACCACTCTTCTTTCTCCATTTCTCGCATTTACTTTACTAATAATTTCCCTTCCTCTGTATAATCTTCATCTCTTCTCCCCCCCCCCCCTTCTCTCTCTCTTTTTACCATCTCTTCGTCCAATTTTCACTATTTTACTTGCATCCAAAACTGCCTAAACTCAATTTTTCGTCATATAGTCTCATTATACTCCCCCCTCTCTCTTTCTCGCGTTTTCTTCCTTCACTTTTTATTCTCTTTCGTCATCATTTTGCTTTTCATTATTCCTATTTAGTCCTTCAACTTATTCTCTGCTTCCGTCTTTTCCCCTTTGCTTTTGCATTCTTTCTTCATTTACTAGGGTTTCTTTCCTCTTATCCCAGTTTTAATAACACACACACACACATATTTTACCTATATTCTCTCCTGGTATTCTCTTTTTTGGCCTTGTATAAAAAATATTATATTCTTAAATCAACGTTGCCTCATAACTGCTTTAATTTTAATAAAATGTATGCCATTAATTCATTTATCCAGTGCCGTAGCTAGAGTGGGGCAAGCGGAGGATCTTCCCTAAGCAAGGGGCGCTAAATTTCGAAATACATAGTAACTAAATAAACTACAGAAAATGATTTCCTGAAGGGGGAGAGGCCCCTTATTTAGTAGTTGGCCCCGGGCGCTAAAATATATAGTTACGGGTCTGCATTTATCCATCTTCCTGAACCGCTATTACCTTATACTATGCGCATACATATGGAAAGCTAAATACGGGAAGAAACTGCAAGTTATTTCATATGGACAAAATACCATGATTCAAATTAACATCCCTATTTTTGTTTTTGAAAACTGGACCTCATGTTACAAAATATTTTCCAAATGTATGGCTTTGACGGGTCCTCGGCAATGATCAGTCTTATCTTGCGATGATTGACAAGACAAACCCTGGAGCAATAAAAATTTCAAAAAAATAAGAAGTAAATTTTAGTTACAAATCAGTCAACATCTGCGGTTGACTCGTTCGTTTTGCGGAGCTTTCATTATCAGCAATCGGATTCCAACCGTAAAATGATCTCGATAATATATTTCTTGACATACTGTATTTTTTAAGTTCAAACGCTTTTATTTCATGTTGCTCGATAAAAGAGAAAAGCGTGGCAAGGTGCCCTCCGGTAAATCGGACGTTGATGTTGTACGTCATTACCTGATCCAGGTATGTTTTTGCCTCATTATATACCCAACTAAGCGCTTCTTTCATTATCACCTACCATAATTAAGCTCGCTACGCAAACAAGGAGATAGTTGTACAGCGTTATTGGTTCCACAGAACTTTCGACAGGAAACTTTAAAAGGATAGGAAGGAACCTTGAATAATTTTTTTACCGACTCATTAGCCGTGTTTATCGGTTCGGCTATCGAAATTCTCTTCCGAACTCCCGCCTAAATACGTTCCCATTAAATCATCTTCTTCAGATTCTCCATTTCCCCTTTGGTTCTCCCGCCCCATCTTACAAAAAAACTCTACCAAAAATCGTTACTTGGACCCTATTAGACTCCTCCCACGTTAACTCCCATCCCGTAGCAAATCTCATTCTCCTACCTTTAACTCACCCCGTTTCTCTTATACTCCAACTCGCTTTCCTCGCCTTGTGACCTCTCCCTTTCCTGCTCCATATTCTCTTTCTTCTTTTCTCTCTCTCTCTTCTTCCCTCATTTCCTTCGCTCGCGTTCTCTCTCCCTTTTTCTCCCGCCTTTCCTTTCCTGTTCCGTCTTTATTGCCCCCAAGCTCTGGGCGGCTTAACTTTGGCAAAGGATAAAGGCAAAGAACAAAGCAGAGGGAGGGAACAGGGGGTTTATAACAATCTTCATCCACCCCATTTTCTCTCTACCAAAAACTTCGCCCTTTTACTCCCCCATTATCCCTGTCTCCCAAAATGGAGCCTTGATCCGATCTGTTTTTTCCCGACGTAATATGGAAATAGGAAGAGATGAAGGATAAAGATAGGGTGCGATTTTCCGTGGATCCAAATTTAAAACGGGGTTTTCGGGGGATGTTAAAGGGGGATGAAACGATCTAACCGCCTTAGATGCGGTGAACGAACACACGTAAGCGAAGCAACTTATCCTAAATTGATTGTGATGCTTCCAAAAACATTCTTAAAAGAATAATCGACATGGTAACGTTAACCGCCATTAAAATAAACTGGGAAAGATTGATTTCTAAACGTGAAGCTCATTACAATGCGACGTAATTAATTAATACACTGGAGTAGCTGAAAAGCATCTTAAAGTTTCACATTTTCATCCGGGGTTAAACGATATTTGAAGTGGACCGGTCATTATGAAATTCCATAAAGTCTGCTACATTCACGTCGCTTCATATAGTAGTTTCGTTTCATCCCTCGTAACTTTCCATTATAATTCATTATTTCCACATTACAGCAACAACGGAGTAAAAGATGGAGCATAAGGCAAAATTCAGGATTTAACAATATAAATGTATACCTACCAAAATAATATAAAAATTCATATTAACCCTTGACGCTGAAATAAACAACGGTAAAAATGGGATAATAAATTGTTAGCTTCTAAATATGTAATCCATATATATCATGAACTTCTTTCCTAATACTGAAAGGTAACTTCATCTTTTCCTAAATTAAATCGAATTATATACAAGTGTATTTTGACAAGAAGTCTTCGACATATGTAATGACAATAACGATAAGCGATTATTCGATTTCTATCTATGCAACTTTCCAAGAATGTCCGTGTTCAAACCCTTACTTTTGAATAAACCTGTATATATATATATATATATATATATATATACTAGCGTAATTGCCCGTGAATATGACGGGATATCTTTAGTTAACTTTAAAATAGTTGCCTCCCTCCCCCCAATCTCTCCTCCTCCCTCCCTCCCCCTCCCTTCCCCCTCTCTCTTCCACGCTCTCCCTTCCACCCTCTCCCTTCCACCCTCTCCTTCTCTTCTCCCCCTCCCTCCATCTCTCCCCCCTCCCCCTCAGTCCCTCTCTCTTTCTCCCTCCATTTCCCTCACTCCCCCTCCCTCTCTCCACCCCTTCCCCCTCATTTCCTCCCTCCCCCTCCCTTCCACCCTCCTTCCCTTCTCCCCCTCCCTCCCCTCTCTCTCTCTCCAAATCCCTCTCTCTCCCTCCCTATCTCGTATTAAAAACATTTAAAGCACGCTTACACCCATAAGGATTGATACAACAATAGGATTTTGAGGTCTAACAATATAATTGGTAGCAAAGGCAACATTCCGTTTTAATGGCAATATTTCCACAAAATATGTGAATTAAACGTATAACATGAGCGATTTCGAATTGTATGCACAAAAAGATGAACAGAATAAGAAACTGTAATTTTTTCTTCAAAATGGTTCAAATCCGAAGATCGTACATTAATTCCCTATAATTTTAATTTCCCAAACATTAAAAGCCTGCACGCCAAAAAATGGATTTTTAAATGTTACCTTACGGAAAATGGAAATGTCTTCCTCGGAGTCGAACCCAGGACTTTTTTGGAGATTTATTTTCGTCATTACCTTAAAATATGTTAATTAAGCATCCTTGCCAAATATCAATCTTCTACCTATTCGGGAAGTTTGTTAAAACGCTCTATATCTGCCATCGTGAAAGCGTGACCAACCAACAGACCTGGGCTATTATAGTAGAAATATATATATATATTTGTATATTTATATGTGTGTGTTTTTCGTGTCTTCAGCACCCCCAGCGGCTCTCCAATCTAGGTAAGTGTCCAGTGGGCTTCCTCCAACACCTCGTTGCAACCTTTATTATTACCTTTCCTTTTCTTTAAGCATTTATATATATATATATATATGCACACACAAATGTTAGGCTATCATTAATGGTGAGGAGGGAGAAGGGTAAAGGAAAGAAAAACTACTAAAACATGAGGAAGAGAATCAAATAGGGAAGACCGTAGGAACTCTTAAAACACTATTATGACGAATTTATCCATCCTAGCGCAATTTAGTAACTTCTCATATCTCCCATTAAAGTTTCCAGTGAATGAATTGGAGAAATTTGAGCATTCTCGTTAAATAATTAGTTTATAACGCATTGTCTCGATTTACTTCGTGACCTTTCATTTAAAATTAGAATCTAAGTAACTTTCCCTGAAATTTGTTAATTTTATTGACCAAGGATATCTTTACGTTCCATTAAATATGAAAATATGGAATACGTTAACTAGCGAAAATAGAACCGTAGTTTAATATCCCCTGTCTACTGCTTGTCAATATGAGAAAGGATATTTTAGAAAGAAATCGCCTTATAACAAAGGTTTCGTTTCGATAACAGTCACGCAAATAATAACGATCTGGAGAATAATTTCGATTTGTGATTTGAATAAATGGTCCATAACGATTTGGCCTGTAATCATCAAAAGTGGGATTTTATTTAGCTCATTGAAACCGCCATTTATTGCAATCGAGAGAAAGGCGTTGCTTGTGTTTTCTTGTACAAAAGTCGTTGAAATGATTAAAAAATCTTCAAATCTAGGAAACACTCAACTAACTTGTTTTGCTGGACTGGTTTGATTTTCATAAATGTTTTTTTCTTTCGATAAAAACTTTTGTCCACCGCGAATGCAGAGCCAACTTTCAGCTTTAAGTAGAAAAAAAAAAGATGAAAAATATCATGTAGTCCAGTAACTTTCTGGCTACCGTCTTGATTGGATGGCGCTTACATCATTTTTAGCCAACGATATACAACCATACTACATTGCTGAAGTGTTTTTTTTTTGCTGCAAACCAACCACCTGTTATGAGTTTCGTCATTAAAAACTAAACGGTAAGAACTTTCTCTTTCGCAGTAGAACAATAAGATTATAAGAGACTAAGTCATCAAACTTGGGGGGAAAACATAATAGGCAACTAATTCAAATAACAAAGGTTCTCTAAATACGCTTACAATGGATCGTCGGAGAAACCGCCAAATATGCTACTGAAGCTCGAAAAGTCGGCACTATTAAAATAATAAATAACTTAGTAAAAAAGATTCGGAGAATTTCATGCTTCGAAATATTTACGGAAAACACCTTGGGCTACATTGTTTCGAAGAGACGGTAAAATAATCCGTTCGAATAAATTTGGCAAGGTATTATTTCTTCGAGTGAAAGTTCACTTTTATTTAACGGACGAATCTGAATTTTAGGTTTTCGAGAGGATTTTCTCCTGCTTGGAAGCTCACAGTTTATAAGGTACTCAGGAAATTTAAAATTGAATTTTGGATATTATGCTTCTTTCATAAGCATACCTTTGAATGCTTTCTCCAATTCCATATAATAATACATAGAGCACTTGATAATTTTCATTATGGTATAATATAAATGACCTTGTAAAATATTCGGTAATAAAATTTTGAATTTAATCGAAATAACATATTTGAGAAAATTTTCAAAAATAGCTGGGACATTTTAAAATTTCATGACTAGGGTTGCCAACCTCCGACTTTCGGGCCGGAGATCTCCGGTTCATCGCCATAATCTCCGGTCTCCGGGTAAGTAGCACAAATCTCCGGTTAAATTTCGATTGCAGCGGAAAGCCCTTTTTATGACCTTTTTTGCGTTTTTTTATAAATGATTCTAATTAAGATAGTTTGCCTTTAATTTCCATTGTATTTTGTTTTATAATACAAAAAATTTAATTGACGACGTTCTTACAATTTCGCTAATTATCGACATTTAAAAAAATAAACAACGATTTTTAATCATCTGTCCTAAAACACTGAGTGCCTGTCAGAATATTGAATATATTTATCGTTACATTTAATTCCTCTTGGGTTTCTTCAAGCAAACTCAGGTTTATGAATATCTTCCAGTACGCAACCCGTAACAACATCTCCGGTTCATGAAGACTAAAAGTTTGCCACTCTACTCATGACACATACTTCTCAGTCTAGAGTAAGAAATCCGTCACCATTTCACATAATGACAATCGAGTTATCGAATTTCCAATTTTAAATGTAGTTTTAGGTCATATTAAACTATTACACGCTCGGGGTAAAATATACGTTGCTTGCAAAGTTGTCCTAATTGTTTTTGCGTACTAACGCAATTTAGCTGGCTGAAAGAATTCTCGTTTTTTTTTTCCTTAAAAACAAAAACTTTCTAAGTTAGCAACACGATTCCTCGGTTGTGACAAGATATTTCGTTGAGGGGCGAAGTGGTAAATTCATAAAAATTTTCGTGACACATCTGAAACAATGTGCGAAATGATAAAAAGATCTCCTGGTAATGACGCAGTTTCTTCGGTGATTTACGTACATACATGAAACTCATTCTCTAAAGCTTATATTTCAAGAATAGTTGCATTTTTCTATTTTCCCTTCAATGAAATTTGAAATTTACTCATATTAATTCAGTGGAAGTACAAGAGTGATCTTTTTCTGGGATTGATAAACTGCTATTTGGTCACCCATTTTAAAACAGAGTTAAAAATTAATCTGGCGGCTAAAAGAGTAAAGACAGTTTTTAAAATTGATGAAAATAAACCAGAGTGAATTACCTTGTTTTGAATAACTACATCCTTTAATTAAATCACTAAAACGTGTCCTTATTAGATATATTTCAACCAAGTTAATGCCACATCTCAGCGAGTAGCCGCGACGTGTAGTTAGCATCCATTTGCTATACCGAAATCAATAGAGCGAAACTCCGCTACACAGGTTTCTGAATACCATTTGAAAGAGATGGAACAGCGCCAGGACCGGATTAAACGGTAAGCAAAACACACAAGTGCGTGGGGCCCAGAGGACAAGGAGACCCATAGTGGACAGAAATCTGTTATTTGTTTCCCTTTATTCTTTTGTATCAAATGCCACGCTTTTCTTAGCAAAACGCTTTCTTACTTTATCAGTAATTCCAAGTACAGGCGGTCCTCGCACTTACGACATAATTTGGTTCCTGAAGCACATTTTCCCATAATAGCAATGTTAAAAATTTTGGTTACGTTCCTGTCCCAACGGCCAGATAATATATTTTTATAAAATGACCCATAATATTGTACTCAGGCAAAGATAAACATAATATAACTTATCAAAGACTAGACAAATCATTTTATTCTAATCGGGATACAATAATGACTCATAAAAACTTTCACTGTTTAGTAATCGTGACGCATTGGGACAATTTTGGAGAGAGAGCCTGTGAAGTAACGTCCAGGGTTCGATTCCAGAGGATAATTTATATTTCCCATAACATAAGACGTAAAAATAGGTTTTTCTACGTGCAAGTTTTTGTTCATTTGCAAATTTAAATTCACCTAGAATCTTCGAATATGGACTATTTCTTTGGAAAATAAATAAACTTTTTATCGTAGATTGTCGAATATGGATCGAATTTGTCTACAATTTGGTTTTTGGCGCGAAAATTTAACGTTTGTTGAGCTGGAATCCTTCCGTCCTCAATGGCAACCATTATGTTGCTGTTAAGCGAAATTGCAGACATTGCATTGGATTTTATAATACGGTAATTTAGTTCATTTCTTACTGTCTACGATTTCGTGGAAAGATTAAGGTGGAGGAAGGAACTGCGCAGAGAAAGGTAGGGGGGAGATGAAAATAAAAAAGGACGGATAAAAAACACGCTGTGAATGAATTGGTCTCAAAATTAATCCGGCCCAATTTTAGGCCGGGGCCCAGAAGGTGTGCTTTGCGTGGGGCCCATGAACCGCTTAATCCGGCCCTGAATAGTGCCTTTGCTTTAATAAAAATCCACTCCAAAACAGTGCGTAATAATTATCCAAATAGGAATCCCATAAAGGCCTTCATCGTTACTTGACGAAGAGATAGACTTCTCATAGTACGTAATAAAGGCAATCTAAGCATCTTCAATTAGAAACGCGATATCTGGAAAGGAATTTATGCTCCGATGAACACGAAGGACTGGAGCGGGTGGCAAGAGAGACCATGGCAGCGAAGAAGTAAAACAAGTTTAAAATCCAGAATCAAGCAAAGAGTAAACATTTTAGCATCTTGCGAGATTCGCTGAATTCACCGAAAACTTAACGGTGCGGAAATGAATCGCAAGGTTTTGAAAAATTAAAAAAAAATCTTCCTTTCTTAGTCTCTTTAAAAAAAATTGCATCGTTCCATCCGAGCGAAATCGCAAACACCTTCGAAACGAACTCACTCGTGAAAGTATGCAAGTTGAAATCCTCCCATCAACGACGGATTTCAGAACCATTTTAACCGATTCAATCCGACCGAAATTCTGGTCCCGCGAACCGTGACGTACAGAAAAGGAGTCTTTTTTTCTCTTGCGCCCGAAACACGAACGCGCGCGAAGAGAAACGAACGAAGCGGTGCGAAATTTTCGAAAATTAACACGGCGCAATTTCGTCTGATTCCGAATTCGAAGTGTATTCCGATGCGAGGATTGGAAAAAGAATTTCGTTTGTTTCGTTACCTTAGTTGCTCAAATAACAGGGAAGGACTTCCTTGTTGGGCGATTCCTAAAAGTCGTGGTCGATTCTCAGCAATTCGGACAAGCTACGACATTTGGTCATTTCCGCACGGAAGGGTTTCCAACGTCCATGCAATCAACACGACAGTTGATTCGATTGCATCCCCGTGGGTTCAAATAATAGATTAAGAAAAGACGGAAACTGGGTCAATGCTTGTCCTTTTCCTCTGCCTAACACCGACGTGGCCGGACGTTATGCCGAAAGGGAGTTTGTTATTTTGCTCAGAAAAATGTATGTACACGGATTTTTTGTGGTTCATTTTAATCTGTATAAGAATAAACATTTTCAACTATGGCTTACAAATCATAAAAGTTCTTGGCATATGAACATGCGCTTTTAACTTACGTCATTACCGTCAGGGCTAAAGTTATATTACACAGATTCACAAGTTAAATAAATTACCTCATTTCTAAATGAATACGATATTCTATATTATTTTCAATCATATTCATTTACATTGGCTTTTAAAGACCTAATTACCCATAATTCCCGAAATCGCAGAATAATAGTATTTATCTAAGGAAAATCGATAGATTTTCTCTTGATGCTTTATTGTTTCTAATCTATATTATAAAAAGGATACATCAACTTGCGAATACCTGGCATTATTTTTCTAGTGAAAATACTAAAATTAATAAGGTTTAGCTTTCATTAGTTGAATTATAAAGCGGGTACCACGAAATATGATGAATCTTTTTAGGCAGCCTTCCTTTAAAAAAAGGTAGGAAGCCACAACGTGATAATATCACTTCGGTCTGACGAAACGCTTCGACCGACGGACTGTTTCTCATCAAGCGCAGACCGCGCTTTTGTTTATACATACATATCATGAGAACTACAAATGGTATCGGATGGTGTCTTTTCCAAAAATAAATTTCAACATTTCTACACATTTTCTCCGCTATATGTATCCTTCTACATCAATTAGGGAAAAATTTTTCCGCAGACTGGCTTTTTCATGTCCCAAGAAAACATAAGTTATAACATTTTTCAAAGGCGTTTGATTAATAATATGTTTTTTATTTCTATAGTTGTTATAAGCAACATTGTATGAGGCATAACAAATAAATTTGTCTCTATTGGATCAATAGAAGCCGAGAAAGAGAAATAAAACCGTGTAAAACTAGTGTAAGTGCCCTTTTGAATTTCAACGATTTTAGTGTATCTACTTTCGCTGCCCATTTTAGGGTGTATGCGAGATATACAAAAACATTTTAGTCTACGAAAAACTGAAAACCACCTATAATGAATAGTTTTTCACGTAGATTTTCTTAACAATTAATCAATATTTTTCACTTATGTTACATTTTCTTAACAATTAACCAAACGTGCTTGTAAACAATCCGTTTCCAAGCGCATTGCATTTAATATGTAATAAAATATAAAGTTTTGGACTGTCTGTTTGTATGTCCGCTTTAAACTCGCGGACGGCTACATATAGAGCCACCAAATTTTATATGAACGAAGTTTATACTTTGAGTCAGGTTTTCTTCAAGGTTTGGTGAGCCGGGGTTCGTCAGTGCTGACAATATAGGGGATTGACATTTAACAAGTAAACATCGATTGCTTGACGCGTAAGATTTTATTCTTTTTTTCAAATTTAAATTACTTAAAATGAAGATACAAACTCGAGATAAAAACAAATTAATCTGAAAGAATCAACTTAACATTTTTTAAAGACAGAATTCGCATCAACGCCGATTTCGTGTAAAATGTAGTATATAATCATGAAAAAATGTATTTTTATAGGTTTGTAACAATGGTAAATCCTAAATAACATAACATGCTAGAAACACAATAAATTACTGGCAAGTACAATCCTTTTCTAAAAATCATATATGGTTTTTAAAAACTGAAAATAGTGCCTAAATATAAAGGAAATTATTTCAGAGTCAATTAATTTTAAATCCTCAATTTCTAATGTTGAATTTTTAGTTGATAATTGATAATGTATTCGAAAATTCAGACGATAGACACCATTATCTCCCCTCCCCCTATCCGATCACCACAGACATAATTGATTCCTTTATGAATCTGCTATTTTAAATTCCTAGTCGATAGCCACATTATTTCTTATTTTTGATGCGTATTTTCCAGCCTACCCCCTTCCTTTCTCCTGTCGCAAAATGAAAAAATAACCAATTCCAGATAAACAATAAAGTTGGCGAGAATTTTCCTTCGGCATAACGTTCGTCGGCTTACCGTCCGGGTACCGAAAAATTGAATTTTATATAAACAATCTACCATTGCCATAGCTCTAAATCTGAGAATATATTATCATAATTAATTTTTTTATGTATCATAAATTGGCACGCAAGAAATGGAAAGCAAATTTTGGTAATTTTGACACGTAGGCAAGAAAATATTTCCCATCATTGTCCTAGAATATGCGCCGTCAGAAAATCCCGCAGTCTCAACACAACGGTATTTAAATTTGGAATGGATTTAGCATTTCACAGTGTAAAATTCACACATGGAAAATTACTTTGATTCTTTTCCGTCAACGTTATCTAAATTCAGTTTACATTGTACGGGTGTTATATTAAATTACTAAACGGCATAAAGAGAATATGTACACTCTTCAAACTCTAATTCGCATTGCACTTTCATTGACGTATATGAAGAACGATGCAAGTGGTGAAAATGTATTCGAGCTGAGCGGTCGTATTATAGAGGTTGGTGGCCTCTGGAGGTATCACGGCGCAGTGTCTGCTAAAGATCGACAAAATCCAGCATTTCTTTCTATACATTTCGAGGAGAAAATGGAGTAGATATATATTTAGTTGCAGGACAAGCGGTTAACGTAATAATTAATCGGAAAAATCTGTCCCAACACTTAGTTAACGGTGGTGAAAATGTCCTCGCGCTGAACGGTCGTATTATAGAGGTTGGTGACCTCTGGAGGTATCACGGGGGATTAATTTCTACAGCAAAAGTATTACAAGGAGCTTGATAAGACACTAGTTACTCTTTTTCCTCTCACAGGTAATCTAAAACACATTTTCCGTTCAACATAGCGTATGAGCTTTTCATTTTGTTAACCGGAGAACAAATTCTAATCGATAAAAGTAGCATAAATGAGAAACAGAAAACATTAACAGCGAAACTGCTGAACTTTAACGTAAACACGAAAAAAAAATGAACAGATCTGAACAACATTCAGCTCCTCCATTGTTTTTAGACGCGAGCTTATTTACCAACGCCGTTGCGAAGCCTGTGAAAACTTTCCGGAAACAATAAATACAGGATCTCGGCTGTTATCAACGTAAAAATTACATCATAAAACCTATTTTTAAGTTGGGTTGCGGAGAAACTTGATAATGTATCGAAAAGGTTTCCTCATGAGGTTTGATTCCTCGTAACAGCATATATAAAGTCATTTTAAAAAGTATGTTTGAGGTTAAGGTACAACAAACATCGGCGTTCAATAACCTTTCCCGACCTTTTTATAACCTTAGATGAGTCATGTTGCTCTATTTTCGAAAAGGTTTCGAGAGATAGACGCCCATCCCTCGCTTTGCTGGAGAGGACCGTGTTAAGAGACACTGCGCAAATTGAGATAGATTTCTCCCACAGGAATAAATTAGGCTATGTTAGAGTTCTCCTATCATTCAACGTGCGGCTACTTAATTCTATTGTTTTCGGAATTGCCTCTATTCTTTATTGTAATCTCAAGAGTCAAAATAAAAATTTTTATGAATTTTCGATGTTCGCGCAAATCGAGATAATAATAAAAATCGTGCTAAAAAGTGTAAAAAGCGATAACGCGCAAAACGAAACCATTCAAAACGAAACGCGAGGCTTGGTTGTACATATTACTTTAGTACCGAAATGGCAGCATAATTACCATGTAAATTTCATTATGCAATAAAAGATCATGAAATGGATTTTTTGCGAAATATATTTAGAGAAAGCAAGTAGCTGAACCGTTTATTTTATAATATTCGAAAAAATTATAAAAATTTGTCACCAGTTTCCAATTTTAACAAAATCCTTTTTACAATAAAACTCGTTTATAACGATCACGCCTAAAACGAAATCTCGGCTATAACGAAGAAATGTCTCGGTCCCTTGAACTTCTCCATAAGGGCATTGGTTAAATTTCTCGGATGTAACGAACACGCATTTTACGAATTCTCGGCTGTAACGAACAAATGTTTGGTCACGTGGCAAAAAATGCCCCACATATAACGAATTTTGGCGAGCAGAGCGATAATATTAATGAATAGTTTCCGCCCGTTTACCGCGCACTTGTTCGTAGAGGTCCCCTTCCTCCATCTACCCCTTCCATACGAATTTCCACGCTCCCTTTGTTTTCAAATTGATATTAAAAATGTGAAATGTTTATGTAAATTAATGACCACAGTAATAATATTAATTGACCATTTAAAAAATCGTATGTAATAGCAGTCGAACATTTTACATGCCGCGAAGTTGATAAGCATCTCTTTGCATATGTAAGTATGGCATTGAAGTCGACTCACTGCAAATGCAGTAAAAGCTGTGTTATCCGGCTATCTTGGGGATTGTGGAAAGCCGATTAGGAGAAATATCCGGTTAGGGGAACGATTTTCGATTTTGACATCGCAAATTTAGCAATAACCAAACAAAATTGGGCTTAGGTTCGCTATCGTACTCCCCAAACATAACTATGTATGGGGTTTACATTTTCCATTTTAATTCTTCCACACCTAGTTAGATACAGATACTATTAACCCATTCTTATTTCATACGTTGCTACGCTTACATGCAAAACAAAAGACTATTGAAAAGTTTAGGGCGTCAGGGAGGTTTGGGGATTACGGCAGTGAACCTGTTCCCAAAATAGAATTTATTGGATTATATCTTTCTTATTTATCTTTATTTACTCTATTAGAAAAGGAAGAAATTATTTAATCCTTCTGAACATTTATGTGAAAACCAGTCATATAATATTTTATCCAGTTCCTCCATTTTTGACTTATGAAGCGTATGATGTTTATTAATTGATTTACTCGTCTCAGAAGATGACACAAATTTCGTTAATTTAGCCTTATGAGCCTTGATATCGTAGAGCGTGGAAGATCCGATGTTGAATTCTTTTGCTATGGCTGCTCTATTTTCTCCTTTCTGAATTCGTTTGATCAGCTCCAGCTTTTGCGTTAGCGTTAAACCAACCTTTTCTCTCCTGTTCCTTGCTTTTAGGTATTTATTTTAATGCCATATTCAATGGATGGGTAATTTTTTAAATAATAAAAAGCGATAAAACTGGAAATTGTAGAAGTACACCAAAACATCTAGACAATGAAAATGGCTTACGTAACGAAAAACGCCATGCTTACTCGGCAGCCACAGAAGTATACGGAGTAAATAGGTAATATATACATCTTATGTTTTAAGAAATTTTAAAGTGGAAGTTGTGGTATTACACATATACAATTCACACAAAAATTCATAAAAAAGTAAAAGAAATACAAAATGAATTGTATTTGTGTAATTGCCGGTATCTAAGGCTGGCCGGTTCTAAATAGCCGGATAGCACAGCTTTTACTGTGTGTGTATACGTGTTATATGGGATGTATAGGCCAAAAACCATGTTTCTCGTATATAACGTAGTCACGCTTATAAAGAAGCAATGAGTCGGTCCCCTCAAATACGTATTAAACGAGTTTTACTGTAATTCCTCTTTTCGAATGTATGTCGTTGTTTTCCGAATTTCGGATGCATCTAGCGAGCTTGGAAGATCAGTTTTTGTTCTTTTATGAAATGTCTGCGATAAAAATAAGAAAAAACCTAGCTAAGATTGTGAAACAAGTTGTCTTAAAGTTTTACACGATTTTGCCGATTGCCAACCGAGGTTTGTAAGACTTAGTTTTTAAAAAATTCGAGTCTGTCATACAAATGACATCGAAACTTTGTAAAAGTACGTCAAAAAACTTGAAAATATACATATTGATTGCATATCAAAGCCAGGGAAGTGAGCTTTTATAATATTGGCACCTGATCGATCTGTTTACGTATCCCAGAATCTAGGTTGTTGTTTCCTATAATAATTATCTAACATATAAAAGACAGTGTCACACTGTCACTTTGTCATCTAATGATTTTTGAAGCTTAATATCTCGCAAACGACTGAGCCGAATTTTATGAAAATTTCAGGATAGCATTATGATATAATAACAAAACGTTTTAATGTATTGAACTCGATATCAAAGATGCTGGTTCGACTTCAGGGGATAATATTTATTTCCAATAATTTAACACGTAAAATCGGCTTTACGACGTGTAGGCTTACATTCTTTTTTAGATTAAAATTAGAAATATTTGGCCTACAATCTTCGGATATAAACCATTTTGAAGAAAACATTAAAAATTTTCTTATTCTGTTCAAATTTTTCCGTTTACATTTCGAAATTTCTCAATGTAAACTTTTAATCCAAACAGTTTGAGGAAATCTTGCAATTTTAACGGGATGATGCCTTGCCTACCAATTCCATTGTTACACCTCGATATCATATTGTTAATTCAATCCTTATGGGCATAAACGTGCTTTGAATGCTTTTAATACGAGAGAGGAGGGGGGAGAGAGGGAGGGGAAGAGAGGGAATTAGAAATGTTGTATATGACAAAATATTTCATTGATGTTAATTATTTTAAATGAAAATAATAATAATACATTTATGTATCTATAATTCATCCGTTTATATTTCAACGGGCATTACACTAGTTTAATTATATTCAAAATTTTCAATGCATCTACCATTAATAAAATTTTTGCTTTGTACAGGTTAAGAAACTACGAAAACGTAAAATACTTACACTCAATATCTAGTACGGATGAAATCAAAATAATTTTACAAAACACATACTTTTTATAAATTGACGGAATGGGAGATCCGAATAACCTTATGCGACAGGCATAAGCTGTAATGATGGGAAATGTGTAAACAGGTGAAAAAATCTGCTAAGACCGGACATAGCAGAGTTTTTCGTCTGTTTCCACACAATTTTTAATAAACCGTTAAGAAAGCCTTAACTTCGCGGACTTCCGTTGGAGTAACATGGAACAAAGGCCGTGTTTCTTCCAACAAATTTTATTATTTTTATTATGTTAACGTTCCTTGTGACACCACATTCACTACACGTTTACAGCCTAAGTACGCTATCGCATTGAAGCTGCACGATTCTGAGAAATTACCTGCTTCACTGCTTACCTCACGGAGCAGAAACCCAAGAAAAGAAAAGATGTACCTAAGAGCACCTCAAAAGGAAACGTACTTCCAACCTCCGCGTGAGAGCCATGAAATAAAAGAGAAAGAATGAAACCATACATCGGACAAATGAATAAAACTTCGCGGGACACACACGGCCTGAGTAATCGACCGCATATGGACAAAAATTCTGGATCGCGTCCAAACGGGTAAAGAAGAAACCGAAGGGAAAAAACTTCTTATAGTAGGTCGTGCGGAATATATGGGCAGAAGAAGATTCTCCATGGTAACGTGGATGAGACAGGCAACATATCGCAGGTACGTATGGAGGGGAGGGGGGGGGACAAGGGAAGACCTTCTTTCTGCAGTTGAGCGTGAGGGAGTGATGGAGGACGTGTGCGTTATATCGTCCGCCTATCGGATTGGTCCGGTATTCCCCACGATATTTTGTGTGCTTACGCTACACCTAAGAAGATGACAATTTATTCGCAAGATATTCCGAAATTTTTCGAATAAAATTTTTAATTTTATACAAAGGTTAAAATTCTTGCGGAAAGATTTGCGGAATTTTCAAATATTTATTTTTCTCAGTCGTTTAAGGAGGAATACGAAGCACACCCCAACGCCGCTCCAACTTTTAAAAATATCGGATCTTTACGATCGTAAGCATGCCTGCGTTACAAAGATTCGTGAAAAATTCATAAATTATTTAGCAAAATTATGCATTTTTTTAACGTTGGATAAGCGAAACCAATGGCATTCCTTTCATACACTTTCATTTTTTTTTATCATAAGTAGAAATATTGAATGCTCTAGGAAATCGAAAAGGGTCCTTTAGTAACAGCATATAAGCTTTGCAACTAACCTCAATGATATTCATAAAGTAGTTCATATTGACCATTATATAATTTGTCTATATGGACAAATATCCTTCCTTCGAAAACATTTAACCGCACCTGATAAACATTAGACAAATTTCAAAACTGTTTCTATAATTGATAATGATATTAATAAATTCTCATAGTTTCTGAAAGGAAGAAAGAAGAGAATCTACAACATAAATTTATCTTTAAAGTTGTTATTTGATTATGTTAGCAATGCAAAGCATCGACAAACTAATAAACATATTCCTAAGCGACATTCATGTCCTTTACATCTCATCAATCCGCATAAACCTTGATACGAAAAGAATTGCGCCGGAAAAATCAGGCATAGGCTCAAACTTATTTTTACACGAGAAACTTTGAAAAGATCGTCGCTAGTTATTTCCACGCTTTCAAAACTTTTTCTCTAACTTTACCCTCTCGAATCAACCCCGGTCTAGGCGAGACACTTGTGATCAAGATGGATGGAATGCGGTGGAAGCACTTGGGAACGACTGTTTGAGATACGAGGGAAAGAACGAAATTGCGCGGAAATGGAGAATGGCGCGTGAAACGGGGAGAAAGAGACGCTGACCCAACAGGCGTTAGAATCCTTATGGGAACCATCTTTTTTCCGACTCCTTCCCTCCCCTATAAACACACACACACAAACATACATACATACATACATATATATATATATATATATATATAGAGAGAGAGAGAGAGACAGGGCCTTTCTCTCTCTCTCTCTTACTCCCTCCGTTTTCTGCTCATCTGACCCTTAAGTAATATCCATTCCTCTGTTCTCTCTCTCTATATATATATATCTCTCCCTCTCTCTCCCCCCTCTCTTTCCCCCCCTCTCTCTCCCTCCCCCCTCTCTTTCTCCCCCCCTCTCTCTCCCTTTTCCCTATCCCGTCGTAAATCATTATTTTAATCAAATTCTGTATGTATGTAGGTCACGCTTTCCTTCACAATTAGCTATGAGATCCACACGCAATGCATTTATGCTCCTGCTCGAATGATAGTGTATTTTATTTATCCCTTTATATATTTAATATTAATAATATACGGGAAACAACTTTCTAAGCGACGTATCAGAGGCACGCACACGAACAAAATCATGGATAACTAATAGCTATCGCCTCCAGTTAAAAGTGTCGCATATTACAGCGTTTGCAGTTGGCTTCATGGATATCCTCGACTAGTAAGTCAAACCCGTCTTTAAAAACCTAAATCTTGCATAAAATTTTCGACAAGACAGAGGGTTTTTTTTTTACCGAAAACAATTTCCCATGTTTAAAAAGTTAACAATTGTAAAACATAAAGTGTTTAACTAAAAAGCCAGTAACACAATAAAATTGTCCGACAGCCTAACAAATTGCACTTATTGTTAGATGTAAGAAAAGCTATGTAAATCTATCACGAAATATAGGTTATTTTGATTGGAATTGAATTGAAATTTTTAGAGTATTTCGCGACTCAGTACATTACTTTATTTGGACGCGCATTAAAGTTATTTCTTTTACTTGGCTACAGCCCACAGACGATTCAAAATCTGTTCGTTGTATCTGCACGCACGACCATTGTACTACAAGGAAACCGCTCTTATTATCAACTTACTAAGATCTGAAAAGAAAAAGAAACATTTGCAAAATATCCAATGGCTTCCAATTGCAATTTTTAGGCGCGTTTCGCTTCCAGCGTGAGCGCCTATTATCGTCGGTCTGTCCGTCTGTCCACATGTTCGTTCTCGGCTTCTACAGAACGGATTTTCATGACATTTGATATTAAGGACTTACTATAAAAGATAATAAGAAAATCGCAAAAATGAATCACGTAAGCCAATCAGGGGTGCCACAGTACTGGTGACAAAAAATGAAATTTTCGTCATATCTTGTGAGGTATTAGTCATATCAAAATATCTTTCAAGTAAAACTTGTATAACTAAAATTAGAGTATTTCTTTTCCTAAACATTCTTATCGTAGTAGTAGCCGTTATCAAGAAAATCAAACAAGGATGTCTTAAGTCAAGTTTGAAATTTTCTAGCATGGTTACTTCTTCATTGTTGCTAGCATAAACAATCTCACAAACAATCGTTTAATTTTCTTACGTGTGGATGCAATATTTTTAAATGGGAAGAAAATGGATTATTTATGACGAAGAAAAAACTTTAAAACGCTATTTCCCTTACGTACAAGTATATCATTTCCTTATAACACTCCATTGCACGAAACGCGCCCATTTGTGATACGTTGTACACTTTCCTAACTTGTTTTCTAACTTTGTTTAATGACACAGGCAATATAAAGGTTTTGCTGCTCGCCCACAAAATAAAACTTAATAAAACCTGTTTATAATTTCATAAAGAGAAACCCAGGTGGGAATTACTTATTTAATGAAATGTAGATTTTAAAATGTTCACTTTTTATCCCTTTGTTGTTTTAGTGAGCTCCAAATTTATTCCAACAAGCTTTAATTTAAAATAAATTATATTTCCTTGTAGCCGGATGTAAAAAAATGAAAAGCGCAACATCAGAATTTAATATACACCGAAGTATTTTACATTCTAGGCCTCCTAGGAGAAGACAACAAGAAGTCAGAATAAACGGAACAATTTATGCATCCAAATAGAAAGTGGTTGCTTCCGACCATGGAAAGATGTACATATTAAACTTCTTTCTTCCTCATAAGAGCCACACAATTCTAAAGGGATTCTTTTTTAATAAGTTTTTCCGAGGTAAACTTTCACTGTGCAACCTTTTCCTTTTAACTACTATAATTAATAATAATAATAATTCTTCGATGAATTACCGCTAAGAGCGCACACGGTGACGCAAGGGAAAAATTTTTAATCAACGGCAAAAAACTTTGAGCTATGGAAAAAAGCACGCGCGTTATTCGCACGCGGCGAGGTCCGACAAAAATATTGCCTCGAATATTCCTCTGATATTTTTTCGGCTTTGCTTAAGTTTCCGCGATATTTTACTCCTCGCCTCCTTTCTCTCCCGAAAAGATATGACGCCAAGGAGATTGGTCTGTGTGCTAATGCATAATCTCTTTAAAAGTTTATTTTCGTTCGTACGCTTCAATTAGCCCTGACACTCGACTAAGGATCAAAGGTTTCTTCTTTGTTTTTATTGAGTAAGAGGAGGTCTATAAGGAGAATAAAGGGAAGACGATATTAGGAAGAATCTCCATATCTTTATAAAAAGTACTTCATGCGGAAAATTTAATAAACGAAAACATTTCTGGGCCTATATTGATTCCAGAGACAAGTGAACATAACATTTCAGACTTTATTTTTCTAAATGTAATTATTTTAACCTTCTTCCCGTGAAACCCGACGCGAGATGGCGCTAATCCACTATAATATATTTTGAAGCGTGTGTTTGTGTGTTTGTTGGTTTGTTCATGGAACTCCTCCTAAACGATAAAAGCTAGAATAACATAATTTGATGCGATTCTTCCTTACATCCTAACTTAGTGAATGGTCAAGGTTTGGTCAAATGGGATTAATTAGTGTTGCCAATATAGGAGATCAACATTTTTCCATAAGATAACACGTCTGAATCCATATCTTGACATGCAAGTTATTCTTCCATCAAGCATTAAAATACATAAATATGGACCGATTTTTTTCGTTTTTGCTTTTTTCGACGAATAAAACTCTATACTATCTTATTTCTGCGAAGTTTACATGTTACACGGTCGAAGTTTTCAGAAATACGATCTTTTTTTTAAATTTTGTGGATTTTTCGTACCCCTCCCTGGCGTAACCAAGGCTGCCGTCATTGTTACCTCTGATTCAATTAGCTCCAATGAAGCTTACAAATAGACGAAAGTTTAGCGTTATTAGATTCTCACTTTTGTTTAAGCAACAAAACGATCGATGTTTATGGATAGCAACGTAAATAGATACTGAATATTATTCAGTAAGCGTTTATTGATGAAAGTA
Source organism: Uropetala carovei (assembly GCA_036926305.1). NCBI lineage: Eukaryota > Metazoa > Arthropoda > Insecta > Odonata > Petaluridae > Uropetala > Uropetala carovei. The sequence goes on along the minus strand of JAXCHB010000129.1, from coordinate 5,747,822 downwards.
ATTGAACCTTCTTTCGTCTATTGAATACTGGGATCTTACATTTTTTGTAAGTAAAATCATTATATTCTACATTATAATGTTTATTAACGTAAATAAGCCCACGCATCTGGAGTACATTTACCGGAGTCAGTGTTCAATCATGGACAACTGTACGTTGCTTTTTCAAGCCATAAGAGTAAATATTTCAGCGAGGCATAATTACACAAGAAATGAAGCTGGATTTGGCGAATGTAATATGATAGGAAATAAAATTATCGTCATATTTGAATACAATAGGCTCGGAAACGAATTGTTACAAGCAAATATGATTAATTGTTAAGAAAAGCTAATCGTAATTTAAAAAGTATCTATTAAAGAGTTTGTATGTTGTGCTGTAGTAGTTTCACTAACTCCGTTGAAATTCAACGGGAAATTCTGCTAGTAGGAATATATTTAATTATACTGCAATCTATAGTTTTGTAATAATTAAAAGTATGTTGTAAGGAATTTGTAATTACACTTTGTAATTACACTATGAAAAATAAGGTCTTCGAAACATAACATAGCAATCTATAAGTTATTCAACAGGAAGGAAGGTTAAGGATCAATAATAATATGTATAATCTAGTTAACCATACAGATCAATGACTCTCCTATTTAAATTGCATGTGACATAAATATAGCTATGGTTTCTAATCCTTGATGGAACATTTCCCTCTTGATTTCAAGTCGTATCATCGATCAAATAGAAAGATTCAATATCCATTAAAACAGGGTACCCAAGCTACCATCCATCGCCCACGTGCGCTTTACCAAATCAATTTCTTTGAGGTAGGCGTATACGTGCATTTTCTAGAAAGAAGTACATATAATCAGTTACTTTTTTAAATGACATTTTTCGAGTAATTACCATACTAAGGTTGGCGTATGATGTATTTCAAAATGAAAAAAATGAAAGCTAGATCATATGTGGCCCGAGCATGGGTACAAAATGCCTCATGTGGCCCTTTCAGTAAAAATTTAATTATTGGGGATCACAGACGCGTATTGTGACAATGAAAAAACATTTTGAATCTGATAGCTCTTATCAATCTATGAATTTTACACCGATTTTCCAAGTAGGTACTTCATAGATTTTCCTCAAAGAAGCTTCACATTAGGAAAATTAAAAATTTTGATGTGGTACTGCAGTCAAAATACTGAAGCTAGAAGAGTTAATTTTTCACGGTTGAGAAGTTCTTGTGAGGATCAATGTCCCGACAGTGCGGGTTGTCCCCTCCCCAAAGGAGGAGGCAAAATAACGTGCTTCCACCTTTTCTAATCCCATTTTCGGCTCATTAAACACCCAATATGGTAGATTTCTATCCTCCATGAGCATTTAGTTTTATCAATATTTTCAAAACTTAATTGGTTGGGCACCTGCTAGGTAAACCTGTAAATTAACTGGTGTGACAGCACATAACCAATAAATTCCGATAACTTTGAAAATTAAATATCACGTTGACCCTATCAAAAATTTTTAGGTTTTTAAATCGAAGGTTAATTTCCCAATAACAACGGTGACACCGCAACCCGTAAGTATGTGAAATATACCATTTATTGCATGCAATTGGACGTATGTTTTAAGTAACTGAATACGCTCAAATAATTTGGAGAGAAATATAGACACGAATTGAATATCAGCTGCTCTGCGCCTTCTATTCTAGTAAAGTGTGCAGATAACATTTAAAATAAAATTTAACGATTTTCCCGTAATAATGGATTTTTCCGAATACTAGCCAAAATATATACAATCGCAATTGAAATTACAACTCTTCCTCTGTGCATATTTGCCTCATCCTATGTGTGTTTACTGAACTGTGAAACCTCGCATGCCCTTTCATATTTCATGACAATAATTTTAAGGTTTAACCTTCCAAAGTTTTTTCGCGGTTTTTTGTTTTCTTGCTGTTTCATGGGAAATCAAAGAATACTTGGAGTAATATTTCCCGCGTAATTTATTTTTCACGGAGCTTCCGACCTTTACCACTTCGAATGTATTTCCTTGTTCGACTTCGCCGTGGACTTTGGTTCGACCCATCACTTCCTTCACCCATCGAAATTCGTTAAACAATCCATCGTTCAGCATAAATTTCTATCGTCCATTCCGCGATGCATATTTAAGACCCCTGTTCCAAAGTGTAAGAATTCCTCTGAACGAAGAAATGTTACGCGAAGAATTATTCTTCTGCCCTCTACTTTAGCGATTTATTTGAGATTTTCTTAGGCTAGAAATCTCTCCCTGGGGAACTTGAGTTGAATTATACGGAGTTCATGAACACGCACATGCCCAAGTACACACGTAACTTCGGAAATACGTAAGCGTGCGTTAATGTATTTTCAAACATCTTTCAGTTACGTGCAGGAAACGTTCTGGTCCCCATCCTCCACCACTGGATTGTATTCTTCGATATTGGGCCCAATTTGATCGTGGGTTCCCGCATCGAGCATGGGTTGCGAAGCTATCCGATACGTCACTGTAACTATCTTTGTACTTATTGGTATGCATATACATTTTACGCATAAAGTTTAAAACTGGCTGTAATGACAGAAGCGAGGTATATTCTGCTAACATGGCTTGATAAAATACTATCCATCCCAGGCTTACAAGTTATTTTCATGGCATATTTGAAAATGTTGAAAGAAACTCCGAAATCGCAACGAAAAATTATAACAACTACCTAAGTCAGTTCTTTTGATCTATTTTAATGGGGTAGCTGCGTAAAAAATTTTTCTTTGTTCAACGATAGATTTCGTTAAACATCATTTATCCCTAAGCTAATGCTGGAATTACCACATTCCAGCTCATTGAAGACAATATTAACCACAGATAGGATATCATGCGTAATTAAGTATTTTGCCTCCGTGTGTGCGTAAATTATTAAACTCACGTGCATATAAAAACGCACACGTAATATGCAAATATAATATGTTTTAAAAAGAGATCCGCAGCACTAAAAGTCCCTTGTATAGAACTTCCCGGAAAATGTCTGCGGTTTTTCGCAAATGGCGCGTTTTTTTCCCGCGTCAAAAATTATCCCCGAGGCGATACAAACGACACTACATGTTCCAAAAAAAAAAAGCGATTTCGTGTATGGAAAAACTGCGAAAGAGGGCGGCGACGCGGGTCGGGGGGAGCGGTGCTTAAGGGAGGAGCCATAGAATGTTGCGGAAGAGAGGACATCGAACCGCCGCCATCGGGTACCCAAGGGTGCCGTCCGGTTTTTTGGGTGTCCGTCCCCCACGCTCGCATCGCCGCTGCGCATCTTTATTTTTTTTACTTTTCCCATAAAAGCCAATTGTGCGAGACGCACACGGACGGCGAAGTGCGTCGCTGATGGAAGTTACGTAATTTATATAAGGTATTATACCATGCCGCTATACCGTGCGACCGTGTCTGAAAATTTTTATGATTAACGTGAGATTTTTTTGTTGCCCTATAGGTCAGTGTTTCCCAACCTGGGTGCCGTGAAGTGTTCCGAAGGGTGCCGAAAAAAATATTCTGTTTTCCCATTTTTAGCCTCATTTTTGCATCGTCGGCTTTCAAAAATGCAAACCAGAATTAGGTCGACCTTCATTTGGTCGCAAAGGCACTTCGAAATGGAAGGAGACGTGGAGATTGGAGTTGGGGGTTCAACTTCACCACGATTATTGCTGATGGTGGACAGGGAGGGGAGGAAATCGGAACAAAATGCTGTACAGAAATGAAGAGAACATAGGGTAGAAGGGAGGGGTAAGGAGAATCCGGGAAAGAGTAAATGGAGAAAAAAGGGAAAAGGGAGAGATTGAGAACGAAAGGAGATAAAGAGAAGTTTTAGGAAGCCTCTTCATTGGGCAACTTTGCACTACGTTGAAGGTTCAATTCTCGCTTCAAAACAAAGTATGTATCCCAAATTTATTTAGGTAAATACAAAGATTATATAAATTTGAACTAATATGAATGTATACATGCTCTCATAGGTGAATTTGCACTATGTGATGTGTATAAAGAGAAAGAGGAAAGCGTAATGGAATAGATATTACCTTAGGATGGCAAGAGAGAGCACGGTTAAAAATGCGTTAGAAGGAAAAAGAAAAAGAGAATGGAAAATATTTCAGCTGATAGACGACTTGAAAGGGAAAAAGAGCCATAAAGACATGACGAAGACTGCGGAAAATAAGAGTATATGGAGAACCAAGTTTAACCATGAATAATCACGGACCTGTCTATGGAAAGATTACCTATGATGAGGCATATGTTAATTAGATATATACGTATGGGTGTGCATGTTTAACTATATAAGTTCATTTATATAGACATAGCACACGAAGGTTTATATTTATATATGTACAATATACGAAGGTCGAAGAGAATTGAAGAATATGAGAAACTTGGTTTAGCATATAATCACATACGTCAGCGGGCAGGATACTAATGATGATGATACATTAGGGTTCACCTTATGGATGAAACACGTTCAAGAAAAAACACTTAAAACTTTAAAATTTAATAATACTTATCTCAGGCAATTCCAATGGTCACAGCAATGTTGTCTGTTTTTGGAAGAACCTTCATTAATTTTGGATAACTGTTGTGTTTTTGCGCTGTTAGGAGAACATTTTGCCTGCCATTTTGTTGATTTTGGTGTGAAGGAGATACCTGAGATAAGTAAGTAATTTTAATTTTTTTACTGTTGATTAATTATTCTTGATGATAATGATATGTTTTAACGTGCGAGATAGATTTCGTGTAACATGAGTATACTTATTTATGCATCCTGCTTCATGTGAATTTGTACGAAAAAAAATCGACATACATTCTAACATAACTCCGACTCAAACCCGCCCGAAAACATTGTATTTTTCGGCGAGAAATATTCTCTAAAATATCGGCCGAAAGCGTGCATTTCGCCGCGCGATGGAAAAATTCGGCCTTCTCTCCGGATGATGATGCATGTCATCTTTTCGAGCTTGCGTGTCAGGCGAGGATTCATCATCCTGCCTCTGACACACGAAATTCCCTCACGTTTCCACGGAGAGAGAGTGTCAGGCTACTGCAACCCTTACTGCGAAAGTGACGCATTGACGTGTTGCTCTCAGGACTGCTAACCGCGACGGCGATCCCACAGCACGCGACATAGAGAGAGAGATCCTAACTCAACCTCATGCGCGCGAACGAAAAGTGTTTTTAAAAACACACACACACAAAGGTTTGTGCGCATTAATGCATCCCAAAGGTTCATGAGGACAGAGACGAAGCGGACGTGTTGCTCACCTGGAAAACTCCGCCTTTGTTCCCCTTTAAAACTCGCCACCTGGGCGTTTGTGCTTTAAAGCCGGGTCTCTCTCTCCCTTTCTCTCTCTCTCCCCCTCCCCCTCTCTCTCTCTGCCTCTCTCCCTCTCTCTCTCTCTCTCTCTCTCCCTCCCTCTCTCTCGACGAAGAGAAAAAAAGAACAAGCGAGGTTAACGTGTCGTGCAATACTATGCATTCATCCAACCTCACGACCTGGAACGATTCTTGTTACTGTAATCACAAATACAATTGAAATAGTACGCGTTCGTCGAGTTTGAATTAAAATGTCAATTTTCCGAAAGGTTGTATCTTTATTAAAGGTATTCGCATCAAAACCAGCACTTTTTTCCGCTTAAACGTTTTACGATTAGAAATTATGAACGCTTTCAACGTAATAAGAAGAAATTAAAATATTTTTAACGAGGAAACACGTATCTTTGATACCTGAATTAACACATTTATAAATTTAAACTGATACTAAATTCAACGTATTTAATGTGACTGGTTATAACTTAAAAGTTCTAACGGCAGGCAATATTTAGTATTTTTTATAAATATTTCAAAAGTAGCAATAACATACTTAAAAAGCCTTATTGGTTAATTTTATGGAATGACTACCTGAATTAGTACTCGCCACCTTCAGTTATTTTTATACTTACGTAAAATAGACAAGTGCTTGTTGTTGATAATATCAGAGAACGCTTATCCCCGCGGCTCCAAAATGTGCCGTAAGTCCCTATTGTTTTAAACCGGAAAGACGATAGGCCACAATGGGACGAGTGACTTATTGTTAGCTGGGGACACATGGGTCACTTCCTCGATAGTGCGCCAGTCCAGGATAAAAGCGTAGCGCGACTAGGATTCCGAATCCCGAACCTCTGGGAGGCAAACTAGCACTCCTGGGCTTCCAGCAAGATAGTCTTTGTAAGATTTCCACTCGAAAAACGTCACTCTAAAACAGTTTTCAAATAAACAAGCGTTGTTTAGAAATGTGCGTAATGAAAAATTCAAGAACAAGTAATTTAAAAAACTGGAATACCCGAGACAAGTATTTTTAAGAGCTTGTTCTGGAATTTTTTCAGCCATAGGACAAGCTCCATTACTCTCCGTTGAATTAGCCTTAATAATGCCAAATGAAGTTTAATACAACATTAGAATTCATATGATTTTGTTGAAATTTATTTGTAATACGTATTTATAGAACAAATTATGTTACTTATATTATTCTATTTATCAATATATATTTTACTTTTAATTATCTCATAACCCTCACGACAAATTAATTCAGCATATAATTGTCGAGTTCGTCTTATGACAAAAAAATAATTCAAAAATGGGCACTTAAAAGGTAAAAAGAAATCTCCAAAAGCCACAACAAGGTTATGAAAAACCATACCAGGTTGTGGCTATTAGAGATACCTCCATTAAGTACTTTTTCAATATTTTAAATTATCTTAAGGTTAATCGGATAAAAGTGCGCTCTTAGGCAAAAGAAAATCTAGCATTAGTAAGGAAATTTAAAAGGGATTGGATATTGCAGACAAAATTTGATGGTAATCGGTTCAAATACGTCGACATAGGATAAGCATTCGCCGAGTTCAAAATTTCGAGTTTCTGACATTTTTTCACGATCATCCCTTTGGGTTACGCCTGAATCGATGGAATAGAGATCGAAATAGCAAAACACAAGCATACAAAAACGCTTACATGCATAGGCATCGGTTAATCCGGTTAGCTCTGGCGCAGGGATGGCAAATACCTAGCACGCGTGCCACAAATGTTTTTATTTGGCACGCGTAAGCTTGTGCTTTCACCATAAAATATGAAGTTTCTTAGAGAAGGGGTAAACTAGCGGCACTCGAATAAAAATTCTGATGGTTCACATTACTTTCATGGCACGCGACTCAAAAATCATTTGCCATCCCTGCTACAGTGTGTATCCAAAACAATAGAAGCAATTTTTTCTGTACCTGAGACGGATACACTACGAGGAAAATCGGAATTATTCAGCACCACGTGAAAATCAATAGAAACGGAAGCGAAGTTTATGTTCGATTAATTCTCGAATCCTAAACGACATCGAGAGTCGCTCCCCTAAACGCGGGAAAATTCGATTCAAACCGTTTACACAAAAAGAGTCCACAAAAATAAAGAGGTGACAGTCTCGTTACGCGAGTCTAATCTCCCGAGCCCAAAAGTGTCGACAATTCACCGGCGGACGAAAAATCGGATCCTCCCACCCACCTCTAACCACCTTTCCGTCGGCTTTATATCTCCATGGACACGACCTGGCAACCGATGATGAACGGCATAAAACACGTCACGAAACCTCCGCTTCCACTCTCGGTCATTTAAAAAATAAAAAGATAATCCCTAGATTCGAACCCGGAGGCTCCCCAATTGGAAGATCCTCGTGCGACGGAGGTAAATTGGAGAGAGCGGAGTAATGCCGGAAAGGGAAATGGCTATGTGCCGCCGGTCGTGGAATGCGGAGGAGGAGGGGGTGCATAAATCACACGCACAGAGCCCGGATTATACGCTGTGTTAAACCGGCAACAGTCTCCTCCAGCCTGCCCTTATCACGTGGATCAGATATCCGACTCTCGGCCTACGTCGGAGGCACTCACACGCTAAAACACTACGTCACGCAAAAACCTCTTTCTCTCCCCCCCCCCCCCCCCCCCCCCTCCACCCTCTCACCTCGTTAACCAACCACTTCCATTCTATTTCGTCCATTCTGCCGATTTTTCAGGATCCTAATGCCAATCATTCTTCCGTCCTCGTGATCCGTTTACTCGACACATTGACGTTTTTCGTCGCTCCTGTTTCTGTTGTTTCATTGGAACGAAACCCCTCATTCAAACAAATGGGGCATGCATAGTACAGGTAGTCATCGAGATACCTCGTAGATACTTCCTTCGTACGCGCAACGTATCTCGAAACGATGTATATCGAAACGACGTATCTCGAAACTCGTTTTTCTATACTAAGCCACCATTCTAAAGCTGGGGATACGTTACACCTCCACGATTTTAAACACTTGATTAGTTAAGTATAATACAAAAAAGTTTAAATTTTCGAATAACTTATTTAACATATGCAATAATGGTTTATATGGTCACTTTCTCGATTACAAGTAATTAAATCAGCGGTTTAAGAGACTGAATTATAATGTAAAGAATGGACTATTTTAACAGTCACCACAGAATTTCACGGCAGCATTTCATAACGGCGAAGGAGGAGGGTTGGTTAAGTGTAGGATTGATTTTGAAGATCGCCTCAGTCGGTATTTGATTTGAAACAAGATATTTGTGATCATGAAAAAGTGATAAAGAAGTGACAAAAAATGACAGCAGTGACTATGTTCTTGAATAAATAAATGACAGTTGGTATTCGATTTGAAACAATATAACTATTTGCTACTATGAAAATAAAAAAGTGTCAAACAGAATAAGAGTGCCGACTAGGTCCTCGAATGAATTCCGATGATTACGGAAAACGACGTAAAAGCGACACTTCAGAGACGTATGTAATTAATAAATTTTTTTACGACCCATAAACGACACGCACGACGTATCTTGAGAAATACGTGAAAAGTGCCATAGCTGTGCAGGGCCGTTTTAAGACCTTCGTGGGCCCTAGGCACTCTCGCATTCGAAGGCTCAACTCTACGTCATATCAAATATATTGAAATGCACCCACGTTAAATCTAATTTTTTGCTATTAAAGATATTCGAAAGCATTTTTATAATTTGCTTTTGAAATTATTTCAACAATACTTCAACAATACTTCAACAATACTTCAACACTTATTCAAGCATCAAACATTTTCATAGGCTCTGGAAAGGCTCGTAGGCCCTAGGCACTGTGCCTAATGGATAAAACGGCCCTGTAGCTGTGGTGTAACGTACGCAGATCAAACTGGACGGTGCTCCGAGTGGAGGGCAACGATAATTACCCACTCTCCATTCTTTTCCTTTCCCTCGCAATATTAAAGATTTAATCTTCTTCCTTGCCACTTTGTCACTTATAATCACCCTTTCCTACATCACGTTATATTTCAAATACAATACCACACACCTCTTTCCCATCATTCCCCGCTCACACTACACGTGCCATGCTTGAGTACGACAATATACGAGTGTAAAGCCAATACCTTCCCCACTTTTAATACTTGATGATGACGCAATGCGTTGCTACGCGTACTGTGTAATTAATAACAATATTTAAGTGGAAATTACGAAGTTTACGCACAGTCATTACAATGGAAAAATTTAACATAGTAGTTTAACCAAGAACAGTGAATTTTATTCATCAATTTAATGTTGTGTGTGAGGAAAATAGTGATCCGCCTTCCGTCGCAGTTTTCCGGAACGTAACCTGACGTATAAGCGGGGACTGCCTGCGTGTGTGTGGTGCGCGCGCAGGTGAGCGTGTGAGTGTACGTATGCATATCCGAGTGCGTATTAGTGTGAGTTCGTGGGTGCGCGCGCGCACGCGTGTATGTGTAAAATCGTCCGCGTATGTTTTGTCCATTTTAAAATTTTATATAATTTTGTACATTTTTTGTAAAGATAAAGGGTTCCTGGATGTCATTTCGATCCTCGCACCTTAGATACGGAAGTTTTATTATATCTACTTTTAACGGCGCAAATGATTGCGTACCGAAAAATGAACGAACTTTGCAATAAAACGTTACGACTTCCGTCGAATGCAAGGTATGCGACGGGGTTCACGTTAAAATGAAAACATTTGTAACTGCCTGTTTCAGGTGTAAAGATGCAAAGGCGACAAACTTGTGCGATTTAAAATTAGTGACACCTAAAAATGCCTGTTGCTTATTTACAGCTCTTTATAAAAAATGAAATGCCATGCACAACACAAAATCTACAGAGCACATCAAAGGAGCGGATATATCGTACTTGTATATACGTAGCTGGAAAATGCTCTACCAAGATGTAGTAGGTACACGCGTCGCCCCTTTGCTGTCTCTGTTGTTAGTGATTGTGCTCGAGAATTCTCGAGAAATTCCTATTCTTTCAAAATCTCATTTCTCGAGAAATTTTTTTTCCATTATTCGAGGATCTCGAGTCTCGAAAAAAATTTCGAGACTCTCTGCAAGACATAGGAATGAGTCGTCCATTAGGCAGGTCTTTGTAATAGATGCAAGACAGAAATACTTCCTACATTGTAAACGCATTAGACGTGAGTGTTACTGTGCTACATTGTACTCGAAAAGCGTCGGAGGATTTCCTTTAGCGCTCAGAAGTAATAATTGCCACCCAGTAGCGAAGCACATATTTCCACACAGCTGTTTTCAATCCCCTTCTCTTTCCCTTGTACTCCGTATTGGTGACAAAGTATTAGAATCCGCTCGTACTGGTGACAAAGTATTATAGAATCCGCTTAGGTTCCAATTCGTCGAGCGTAGTGAAATCATCAGTTTAATAATCTAAAGTAGTGAAACCATCAGAGCGTAGTGAAACCATCAGAGCGTAGTGAAACCAGTGCCTGAAGAGTATTTGACCAGTTTTTGCAGGTTATCCTTCCTTGGGAGTGATTTATTCTTACTTTTACTCAAGAAATGGCATCAAAATTTAATATACGTGAATATTATCCTATTTTAGTGATAAAAGGAAGTTCAAGCTGATTCCATCAAGAAAATACATCAACTCGGAAAGTAGGTACGTACGTATGTAAATTTTTTGATTTATTGATTTACCTACCTCATTTGTTTGGTGGCGTTCTATTTTAGTTTTATTCAAATAATTATGTTACGATCGAAATTGCTATAGCAAACCTTGGTTACATAATAAATAGTGTAGTATTTTCTATAAGATTTGAGGTCTCTGTTATGCGCCTTCTAAACTCTCTCGATTAAGATATACAAAATAGAAATACTTGCTACATGTAAATGCGTTAAGCGTGCGTGTTATGTTACCACATCGTCCATGAAAAGCGGCTATTGTTCTACAGCAGTGTTTCCCAACCGTTTTATAACTGTGGCACCCTTAAGCAACGTTTCAGATTTCGGCGGCACTCCTTCTATCTCCATTCAGAACTATTCTGATGGCACAGGAATTGGCTCGGTTAATACTCTTCCAGATAACGAAGAGGTAAGTTCTATTTTTTATACTCATGTCTCCCGTTTTGGAATTCTCAAAAGTTGGAAACCCCAAATGGAAACAATATATATATATACTAGTATAGTCCGATACAGCAGATAGAAAGAATATAGCAACTTCATTCTTCGCATTAAGGGAACGTTACCACTCTTCCATGGAACCCGCCACAGAAACCTCGGTAATTGTCAGCACATTGCTGGATGATTTCATTCACGCTATGTGCGAGAAAATTGCAGATACCGATCAGGTAAGTTCTATTTTCTCATCCATGGACACGAGTAAATAAATATGCAAAATTTTCGGTTGGTGTAACTTTTCTACGGACTCACAATTAACACCGGCAATGAAAACAAAGTGTAAATCATGAAAAAATTTATGTACTGCCTAAGAATTTTCCAGTATTGCTGTGACATCTTGTATTATTAACATACCGCACCTGTGTCTCCGTTAGTAAAGCAGTACGGATTTTAATCTAATAATCATTAACGTTCACCATCGCTTCCTCACGACATACCGTCTCATATTCAACAATCCCTTATTCGATGAAACGTACATAATTTCCGATGCATGTCCACATTATCCGATACCATTAAAAATATGAGCCTAATGGAACCTTAACATTAACAAAAAGGCTCTGGATAGCCTACATTTTGTAGTGTGTGCCTACAACATACCGGAAGGTATCACTACACCTGTATATGTAATGGAACCATTTGTGTGTGTGTGTATATATATATATATATATATAGTACAACCCGATATAGTAGATCGAAAGATTATAGCAGCTGCATTCTTCGCGTTTCAGATACATGGCCGGCCCTGTACAGATGAGAAAGAGCTCTCCCCAGGAAGACGAAATAAGGAACTTCCTCCACTACATGAGGAGAGGAATATGTGCTATTAGGAGTAATATTGTTATTCAAGTTTTCATTTACGCATTTTATTTAAAGGTATTTCCATATTTTACAAAAAGTGCCCGTACATATTAGTAAATAATAAAGGAAGAATAAATTTCTGAGTTTCAATTATGTAACCATATCATTTTTTAAAAAACACGGAAACAGTACGTGCGCTAATGACTGCCATCAAAGGCGCTCCAAACAATCTCCCCTCTTCAAGGATACTTAACGTGCAACGGGAAACAAAATGAAGTTTTTGAATTTTCGCCTACCGCACAGAGTCATTTTCGTTTTTCAACTTTTCAGCAACTTAGCTGAGGTTTTGGAAAAGATGCATCCTGGATATAGGGATAGCTTCGCAGCGTCAAATCTTATCCCAGAAAATGAGGTCCTCCTCTTTACCCAACAGGAGGAAGCCAGGAGAAGTAAGGAGGAATAGGAAATAGTTGAACTGGCAGAAAAATGCACCAACGACCAAGAGGAAGACAGACCCAATCAGGTATGTGCATCAAAACTAAAGCTGTCACAAATCATCACAACAGAGGTAAACTCTTACATTAAACCTAAAAATTGACTAAAACCTACTTTTTCTATTCCACCTCAAAGGATGAGGGAAACGCATCTAAACTTACATAAATAATCTAACACGAATCCTTTCGCTGCAGTCTAAGGACATATTCAGCATGGGTTTTGTTAATATCAAAATAATTAACAATCCTTCATTTGGGGAAAATTCTCATAAATTAAATTAAGAATATCGAGTGCGATATTTCCAATATTAAATGTATTGAGATGGCTTTATTAATAATGCTAAACACGTATAAGATAAAAATTACGGAATCACAGGTCACGAAACCGCTAGGAATATTTCGACCTGGTATTTGTGCAGTTACAGAGTAAATATTAAATTTGGGTAGAAAAATTATATAGGTATAGGTCCGGGATGACACTCGAGCGATTTTACCTAGCACGCCTAAGCTTATATTTTACGTACAAAATATGAAGTTTCTCAGACTAAACCACTGGCACTTGAAAAATAACTAATCATTCACGTTACTTTCTTGGCACACGACACAAAAAACTAAATTATTTAACAAAAATACGACAATGAAAGAAATACAATTCCTAGCACTGTTTCCTCTGTCAATATTCTCTCTTTTTGTATTATGAAGAGGTATCTAAACCCCATAGCTTTTTCGCCTATATTTGTCGAGTTAAATCACTTTGCAGTTTGAAACCTTTCCCGGGACTAACAATTAGTTTCACCATAGGGATTCTATATCTACGGTATGTCCAGAATTCCGCAAAAACAGCGGGGACGAAGACGAAGGGTTAAATTCTGAGTCGCAGATAACATGTGGATAAAAAGGACTTCAATTACCACCACCAGCAGAGAGGCTGCGGGAGAATTCTACTCCCCTACCCCCAGGGGGAGCGCGACTCCTCCGAGGAAAAAAGTAGAAGACACTGTGCCAGCAAATACTAACTACCTATTATGTTAATGAAGGATTTGAAGCCTTTATGAAAGCTTTGTAACTAAATCTCTGGGTTGATTATAACATAAATGGAAATAAAATTATTCTAAGTATTTGAACCGTGCTACACTTTTACAAGTTTTCTTTCGAATAAAATTTCAGCTTGCTGTTAATGAGTAGTCCAATTGCAATTAAAAGTAAGTGATCAATGGCATTAACAAAAAATCTAGATAAAGAGGTGAAAAAAGTTGTTTTTTAATTTTAGCACGGTTTCTTTGATTCCTCTTCTGCACAAGGGGATACCCGCACCATCTAAATGTAGATCATCGTCATACCTTCCCATTTTAGCTCCAGTAATTTGGCTGCAGTGTCTCTTAAAACCAAAAAGTTCATTTTCCACAGACATATGGACGGACAACGTGACCACATTAGCACTTTTCTTTTAACAAAATGTGCTAACATTAATAACGGGTAAACATCATGTAGAAAGACCTATGTAGTCCAAATTACTTGTGGAATTAAACGATTGTCACGAATTATCTCACGGTAGCCATAAGCTAATTATTGAACTGAAATGTTTACAGTTAATGCACCTGTTTATGCAAATGTACAGGGTGGCCCATAAGACCCAATTGGTCATGATGGAAGCAAAAATGAAAAAATCAAAGTAACATTTAACGTATGAATTTAAAAGATGTTTATTTTTCGGGTTGTTTCAATTACTAATTTGAATAATCTGTGACATGTTTAAATTTTAACAAATTCACTTAATTTTCATTTTTGTTTCATAAAGACGATTTGGGCCAACCTGAACATTCGATTCAAAATATTCGTCCATCCGAGATCCAGACAATTCCTACAGACTCTGCTACTAGATGAGTAATAAGGGGTAGCTGAAGAAATAAACTGCAATTTTATCAATTAATGAACTAAGAATAGAATGTAGTTTACAAGTTTAATTCACTCCTTTAAAAATAAGAAACTCCAGTTCCTTTGAATAGTCATGTATTATCTATAGCACAACATAAAAATCATTAAACTGCGAATATAATTGGACATTTTCGACGGTCGCTTTCCTTACTTTCAATATATTTGACGGTGGAAAAGTTCGGGTAGCCATCTTAAGCATCATCCTATCGCAAGTAAAACGGGCGTTATCGTGTGTTTATTACAGGTGCTAATTTTTTCAGAAATTCTGCTTTTATAGCAGTATTCATCAGTGTTTACGCATACGTATGTTTCAAGACCTCAGTATTTTTCCTTTACAGAGCCAGTTATTCTTCAATATGAAACTGTGGACAGGTATACGACAACTTTATTACAAGCGGATCCGAATTTTCAGGAAAAATAAGGCCTAAAAGCATTTCAATATGATAGGAAAAATAAATTTTTTCTGACCTTTATCGTTAATAATTTTTTCCGGTGAAGCTATGATTCCGCGATCGATAATTTAGGTTCATCCGCCATATATCAAAAAAGTAACACCACACTTTTCAACTAAATAAATTGATGTGTCCAACACATGACTTTCTCCATACGTACGTTGTCAACTAAAATAAATTAAATACGGCGAAGGAACAGTTCAACTTACAAGCTTCAGCGTTAGCGATACAATTGTTGTCACTACAACGCGCGAGAGCTGCCCTCTAGCCTTCCTCATATGAAAATTTAGTTCAAACAAGAGTTGTAGAAAAAAATATTAACTACAACTTGTACGTATATATACACACTTGTGTATCTTGAAATCAACACAATATAAGACCAGGAGACTTTGCTAACAGACCTTCAGGTTATTACGAAGTGGTTTAAAGATTGACAACTCGACATGAACGCAGAGAAATGCGCCACAATGAATTTCACGCCTTCCATGAATTTCATCCGTTACCCGTACGAAATATCTGGATTAAAGCTAAAAATACCTCAATAGCTACAGATACCTAGGAGTTGCACTCAGTGGCAACTTGTCTGGTAGGGAGCATATCAAAACCGTCATAGTATCGGTAAACGGGGTTCTAGGGCTTTCCTCTCGAGTCCTGCGTGCGGGGATGCCCCTTGAATGTGAAGGAAATCGCATAATTTTCCCTAATACGACCCCTCGTGGAATACCGTATCGCCGTCTGGGACCGTTCCGAGGAGGGCCTAACTAGGGAGCTCTAAATGGTTCAGCGTAGAGAGGCTAGATATGTAAAGGAAGAATATCCGTATGATGCGAGTGTATCGAGGTCTTGAGGGATCTGAAATGGCAGACGTTGAAGAGTAGAAGAATTGAATACAAAAGGAAATTATTTGAAAAGTTTAAAAGTTCCGAATCCGTTGAAGACGTACGCGGCATAGTTGTACCCATCGGTGATAGTGAACGTCATGTTATGTCAGAGTGTAGGAGAAAATATGTCGAAACAATCGCTAGAACCGAGAAATACTACAGGTCCTTTTCCCCAGATGAAATAAGACAGTCCAACAGAGGCTGTAATTAAGAGGAAACGGGAGTCCTTGGATCAGCGGTCCTAAACTCTAAACTAATCTGTACTAGCACAAATAATATTCAAACATAACTTAATGTGCTGACTTAAACGCTGTAATGTAGGGTTAAGGCATGTGAAAAATGAAATGGAAAGGGTGATTCAATACACAAAAAACGTTAGTAAGCAGGAAGCAATGCAAAATAGGTTAGCACATATACATGGGCGTAGCAATGGGGGTGGACGGCAATGCATTGCAGGGGGTCCACAGCTGAAGGGGGCCCACCAAAATACCATAAATACTCCTCTAAAATGTTATTTTACCTTCTCTTTTTGTACTCCATTTTTGCAATATTTCTCATATTTATTACCTTAATTCTTACTACCTAATATTTTTAACTGATGATAAAATAAGAATGCTATTTTTCTCCAACAATAACGTAATATTTTTGTAATATTTGTAGTTTTATAGAATATTTGTATTGCAAATTGTTGGATCATAAATAAATTTGTCATTTTTATAACTTCAATTTTATTTTAAATTTAGAAACACATAAAAAACAAATAGAATGATAAAATAAATGCCTTTCTCCAAATACTTGTTAAATATTAATGCAATATAGCGCCACCTCCTGTTAGTGACAGAGAGATTTTCTGCCATTCATGTTTTACCCGGCACGGTATCTAATTTTGGTACGGTATTTTCTTTGAATAATACGAATTCTAATATATAGACAAATTCTCTCTAATTGACATTGCCATTGGTCCTATTGGATTATAATGCTTCCATAGTAAAAGCTTAATAGTTGCCAGTAATAGCGGCTCCCAAGTAACCCTTTCACAATTCTCTCATACGTTGACACAACTTACACGAATGCAAAAATAATATTTTTTTATTTATAAATATTTTTTCTTTTTATACTCTTTTTTATTAACTCGACCTGAGATATGCTATGTTATCAAATCCGAAATATAAAGGTATATAAGTAAATTTAAAACAAGAATTGCTCATGATAACAAAATTTAGGACGTCCCTCGATATACAATATTAAAACAATTTTCAGGCTTTTGTTTTCTAATATTAAAATAATAGATTTCAAATTTAAGTCGACATATATCGAACAACCACCAGGGAAACGTAAGTAACGCTTATTTGTCAAAAATATTTACGCCACATTGCTTTCAATTTTCTAATAAAATAAATATTGTAAATTATAAGATAGAAATCCCGGTCACGAAGAGAAAATCTGACAAACGTGACAAACTTGTGCTATTTAAAATTAGTGACACCTAAAAGACGTCCGTTGTTTATTTATAGCGCCATTAACTTCAATAAAACTGTGACTTCGTAATTGGGATGAATATTTCGATGAGGTTTCGCACTATTTTGCCTATGTTTCCGCTTTACTGCAAACATTAGTTAATGGAAAAATTCATCAAGTTATTTTAACATATCAGAGCTGAAAATTGTACTTTTTCTTCCTTTTACATCTGGCGCGAGAACGGCCACTCAAATAATTCAATACTGAATTGCGCGTCTGATTTTCACAGCAAATTCTACGGAATAAGGAGTCAAGCCTTAACATGAGCTATTATTATTACTGAACACAGAGCTGCAAGTCGAACCGAACCGCAGTCATTTTGCTGAACCGCGAACCGGACCGAAACCACTGATTAATTTTTCAATGAACCGAAAACCGAACCGTAATTTTTTGCAAAAGTGGTTCGGTTTCGGTTCGATCTCAATCCACAAAGTACGGATCAACGAAAAGACCAGGAATTTCCATTGGGAAAACCAGCGGGTTTGATTCAAAGGGAAGAGTGCCTATCTTTTTCCTCTCTGCTACTATTGTTATCCACTTAAAAATCATGTTAGGATCAAAAATACCATTTTTTAAATATAAATAAATGAAGATGATGATGGGATTGTAATATATTTAAAATATAAATTTTTTCTTTCTTTAAATAAATTATTCTTTCATTTAAAATAATAATGAGTGCTGACTGATTTACTTACAGATTGATACTGAATGTGTAATTTTATATTGGATAAATTATTTCTGGATAGTATTTCAAATGATTAATTTAGATCGGTAGTCTTCAACCTTTTTTGAGTCACCGCCCACTTTTACCATATGTTGTCCTTTGAAATAAGTTCACCACCCACCCAGTGGCGTAGTGAGGGTATCTGGCGCCCGGGGCAAAGAATAATTTTTTTGCGCCCCCAGTAGCAAAGCGATTTACGGAGGGGGGGGGGTGCAAATCGCTGCACCCCCTGCCCCCCTTCACTACGCCACTGAGCCCACCTATCGTATCAACTTAACAATAAAGTTTTTAATAAAATAAATGTTTAAAAAGACATCAAATTTAATTATTTTTATTAATCCCACAAAGAATGTTAAAATAAGCATTTCAATGCGTATTTTGTGCTTGGTGCCTACAAACCAGGGAATCAATGTTTGGCTTCAAGTCTGTAAGGGCCATTCGAAGATCTCCTCTTTCTGTTATTTGTAAGCGGTTTCTTTTTTGGACAGGATTGCACTGAATCCCTTCTCGACTAGATATGAAATTGGGAATGCTAACAAATGCAACGATATTTTCTTCCACAAGCGTGGATAGAGAGAGGGCATTTTCTTGTTCTGCCAAAGTTGTACATATCCACCTTGGTTGAAATTGGCTTTACACTCATCATCATGAATTAATTGTATTATCTCCTCTTGGTATTCAATATCCACATCACACACATTTGTGATGAATGAAGTCACCATTTAGGCATCCACTTTCAAGTCTATTACACCGCGAAAACGAGTCATCATATCAATTCTAATGACAGAAAGGTGATCTGCAAACTTGTCTATGTCTTCGGCTGTAAGATCATCTTTGATGTTGTGTAGTTCCAGAAACTGGTAAAATTCTTTTTGCAGGATGTTTTTCTGAATAAATCCAATTTGTCAATGAATACCGAAATAACATTTTTGCAATCAATGAGTGTCACTTGCTTTCCTTGAAGTCGTAAGTTAACTTCGTTGATTTTTTAAATATTCCAGCCAAGTAAAAAGCATCCTTTTTCACCGACTTGAAATCATTGCAAATAATTTTGTTTTCATTAAGGTAAAATAACAACACGCTATCGTATAATTCTACAAAACGTGTCAAACAATTTCCTTTTGAGAGCCAACGAACTTCAGTATATAGCAACAAGCGAACAAACTGCTCATCATTGTCTTGGCATAGCTGGTAAAAAAATCGATGATACTTTCTTTCCTAAATGGCACATACTAGTTAGGATTACCATATTCTGATAATAAAACCCGGACAAATTTTATTTTAAACCTAAAATGTAGTATAATTTTAAAAAAAAACAAGGTATCATCTAATTGCTTAAGTCTACGTATAGTGTTAAGATTATCATGGGCATAACCAGAAAAAAATGAGTTTTATTTGTTAAAATCTCGGTAAATTTTAAGAAAATGCTGATGTATGATAACCCTAATACTAGTGCGATTGTCGTTAGATGAGATTACCGAATACGGTCTCAGTGGTAATAACAGTGCTTAAAAATTTATGATTTTATATATTTGATAAAATTAAACTTAAACGCTTCGCTGCTTCTGTGAGAGACTCCGACCACCCTCATGGACCTTTAGATATTACCGCAGCATGGATACATTGTCGCTTGTATAGCATGATATGACACTATAGTTAACGACAAACGAACTGTAATACTTGTACATAAAATAGTTGTACAGAATATGTGTGCATATCATTAAGCTTTTTTATAGAATTTTATGTTTCAGTGTAAAAATTAGAATAGCATTTGATGAGTTCTTTAACGCCCACCAAAAATCCAAAAACGCCCACTGGTGGGCGCTATCGCCCACCTTGAAGACCACTAATTTAGATGAACCGAACCAATTGTCAAAATTCCCGTCTGAACCGAACCATGAACCGAACCACTTCCAAAAATTTAGAACCGAAACACTCCCCATTTTTTAAAGTGGTTTGCAGCCCTGATTGAACATGATAAAATCTCTCTTTATTGAAACTCTTTATATAAGATGAAATGCCATGCACAACGATAAATCCACAGAGCACATCACACGAGCGGATATACTCGTATGTTCCTGGCAAATGCTCTACCAAAATATAGTACACGTGTCGCCCCTTTGCTAGGAAAAACAAAAGTTTAATTTCAGTTTATACTCTGCGATATATATTTTTGTTTGCTTTTAAATACACGAATATATCGATGAAATGAACAGAACACAGCTAAACTTGATCAAAAGATGGAATGAAAACTGAATTAGGAAATCTATGAGGAAACTAGGGAGTCAAATATTCCCTTTTTACCTCTCTGTATATGTAACTTTCGTAACTATTTAAATTTATATCGATATATAATCCTAGTAGACGGAGCAACTATTTAAACATTCTGAATAATGGAGAAAACAACCTCTAAATATATATTTTTTTCAATTTCGGATATTTTCCATCGGTTGGGATCAAATCCCTATAATCATGCCAAAGTTCCAGAGCCTTATAATGACATCCTCGTTTGGGGCAGCAATGGTGTAAAACAGCCCCTAAAAATTGGAATTATTATAATATCGTACTTTTTTAAATCGGTTTAAATCTTGCCGAATTTCGGTCTCTAGGTCATCAGGAAAAATGCTTTACAATTATTAACCTCGCATGGAGAAAAACAGCCCTTAAAGATGGAAGTTTTATAATATCGTATTTTTTATATCGATTGTGACCAAAGCCGTGCTAAATTTCAAGTGACCAGACTTATAATTTTAAACCTCGTATGGGGAAGTAATGGGGCAAAACAGTCGCTTTATATTTCAAGTTTTAAAATATCAGATATAAGCAATAGATTGTGACCTAAATCTTCCCAAATTTCAAGTCTCTAGATCTTCTGAAAATGCCTCGTAATTTTTATCCTCGTATGGGACGAAAATTGGGCAAAATAGCCCCGAAATATTAAAACTCATATAATATAATATTCTATTCATCGGTCGTAAAAAAAAACCACTGATCCGCCCACATTTCAAGTATGTAGATCATATGGAACATCCTCATGAGTTTTCTCATCCTATAGGGCATTCATGCGGCAAAACATGGGGATTGTATCAATATTGGATTTCGTTCATTGGTAGTAGTTTAATATTAATGGCATTATAATATAAGCCTCTGATCCCCATTCACATCTTACCCATATGAAAGAATTTAGCTCGTCGCCGCGTCTATTCCACTACGGTTTGAATTCCGTCTTCAAATATAAGAAAAAACAATTTCAATTCCTTCCGCAGTTCAAGCCCCGAATCAGGACGAAAAATAAGAGTAAAGAGCAAATATGAAAACCTCTACACCGATTTAAGTGATTTTTATGGGACAAAGAAGAGTAAAAATGGGTCAAAATAGCCCTTAAAAATTAATATTACGACAGTTTTGGATTTTTTCCGTCGGTTGTGACCATAAACAAAAACCGTACCAAATTTCAAGTTTCTAGCACATACGCGTGCCTCGTAATGTTCCATCCTCATCCTAAATCATGTCAGAAGCATCTACATATTATACGTAGTTACAAATTCGTTACCTGAGGAATGCGAAAAGTTTAAAATTTATCATTTTGAAAAGCCTGAATTATAAAATAGCGGAATCGAATAATAATTACAATTTCAATGGGCACCAAGCCAACAATGGCTGTAATCGATCTAACAGCGAACAGAAAACCCAATAATTGTAGCTTATCAACAACCCCTCTGAGCTTTGTTGCAGATGTGTGATTGAAGCGGATTGCATCGCATCATTAGCTCGTTTAACTATGAACGATAACTACAAAATGAATTCATGTAATGGCCGAGAATTTGGCTCGGTTAATACTCTTCCAGTTAACGAAAAGGCAAGTTCTATTTTTTATACTCATGTCTCCCGTTTTGGAATCCTCAAAAGTTGGAAACCCTAAATGGAAACAGTACATATACTAGTATAGTCCGATACAGAAGATAGAAAGAATAAAGAAACTTCATTCTTCTCGTTTCAGGAACGTTACAAGTCTTCCAGAGAACCCGCACAGAAACCTCGAAAATTGTCAGCACATTGCTGGATGATTTCATTCACGCTATGTGCGAGAAAATTGCAGATGCCGATCAGGTAAGTTCTTTTTTCTCACCCATGGACACGAGTAAATAAATATGCAAAATTTTCGCTCGTGTAACATTTCTAGGAACTCATAATGAACACCGGCAATAAAAAGAAGGTGTAAATCATGAAAAAATTTATGAACTGCCTAAGAATTTTCCAGTATTGCTGTGAAATCTTGTATTATTAACATACCGCACCTGTGTTTCTGTTAGGAAGGCAGTTCGGATTTTAATATAATAATTATTAACGATGACCATCATCGCTTCCTCACGACATACCGTTCTATATTCAACAATCCCTTATTCGATAAAACGTAGATAATTTCCGATCCATGTCAGCATTAACCGATACCATTAAAAATATGAGCCTAATGGAACCTTAACTTTAAACGAAAGGCTCTGGATAGCCTATATCTTGTAGTACGTGCCTAAACCCTACCGGAAGGTATCACTATATCTGTATATGTAATGGAACTATTATGTGTGTGTGTATATATATATATATATATAGTACAACCCGATATAGTAGATCGAAAGATTATAGCAACTGCATTGTTCGCGTTTCAGATATATGGCCGGTCCTGTACAGATGAGAAAGAGCCCTCCCCAGGAAGACGAAATAAGGAATTTCCTCAACTACATGAGGAGAGGAATATGTGCTATTAGGAGTAATATTGTTATTCAAGTTTTCATTTACGCATTTTATTTAAAGGTATTTCCATATTTTACAAAAAGTGCCCGTACATATTAGTAAATATTAAAGGAAGAATAAATTTCTGAGTTATAATTATGTAACCATATCATTTTAAAAAACACGGAAAGAGCACGTCCGCTAATGCCTTCCATCAGAGGCGCTCCAAACAATCTCTCTACAAATCTTCAAGGATACTTAACGTGCAATGGGAAACAAAATGAAGTTTTTGAATTTTCTCTTACCGCTATAAGTCATTTTCGTTTTTCAACTTTTCAGCACCTTAGCTGAGGTGTTGGAACAAATGCATCCTGGATATAGGGATAGCTTCGCAGCGTCAAATCTTATCCGAGAAAATGAGGGCCTCCTCATTCCTCAACAGGAGAAAGCCAGGAGAAGTAAGGAAGAATACGAAAAAATTGAGGTGGTAGAAAAATGCACCACCGAGCAAGAGGAAGTCGGATACAAATCAGGTATGTGCCACAAAAATGACAACAGAGGTAAACTCTTACATTAAATCTAAAATTTGATTAAAACCTACTTTTTCTATTCCACCTCAAAGGAAAAGGGAAACGGATGTAAACATACATAAACAATCCTGCACGAATCCTTTCGCTGCAATTTAAGGTCATATTCAGCATGTGTGTTGTTAATATCAACATAGTTAACAATCCTTTCATTTGGGGAAAAATTTCATAAATAACATTAAGAAAATCGAGTGCGATATTTCCAATATTAAATGTATTGAGATGGCTTTATTAACAATGCTAAACACGTATAAGATAAACATTACGGCATCAGAGGTCACGAAAGCGGTATATTTCGACCTGGTATTTGTGTAGTTACAGAGTGAATATAAAATTTGGGTATGAAAATTTTATATGTATAGGCCCGGCATGGCTAATACGTGACATTCGCGCGATTTTACTTAGCACGCCTAAGCTTATATTTTACGTACAAAATATGAAGTTTCTTATTGTCGGGCTAAACCACTGGCACTCGAAAAATAATTAATCATTCACGTTACTTTCTTGACACGCGACATAAAAATCTTTTCTCATTTGTGATATGTGTAATGCAAAATTATTTAACAAAAAATATGACTTAATGAAAGAAATACAATTCCTAGCACTGTTTCCTCTCAATAATCTCTCTTTTTTGTATTATGAATAGTTATCTAAACCCCATAGCTTTTTCGCCCATATTTGTCGAGTTAAATCACTTTGCAGTTTGAAACCTTTCGCGGGACTAACAACTAGTTTCAACACAGGGATTCTATCTGTACGGTATGTACGAAATTCCGCAAAAACAGTGAGGGCGATGACGAAGAGTTAAATTCTGAGCCGCAAGTAACATGTGCATAAAAAGGACTTGAATTATTACCCACAGTTGCAGATTCTACAATACGCGGTACGGAATTGACCAAATAAACAATCACTTCTTCTGCATTCCAGAGGCGACTTTTTAAAATATTACATGGAGTAGATATTTAGAGTTAACCGGGAATTACTCAATACTTTAAGTGTTTTCGATTACGTTACGTTCAAGACAGGAAAGACTTTAGTTTATATGCCTTACCAATATAGAATATATGCTTACTACCAGTAAGTATACAGACAAAAACTATTCAATCAGCAATTGCTCCAATGAGTTATAAAGTACCATAAACTGTTTAACTGAAGTCAAAATATAAACAAATGATCACGAGAAAGAGAGGGAGAGAGAGAAGGAGAGAGAGACTGATCCCTTGTATAAATCCAAGAAAAAAAGAATTCGCCTGTTAATTGATTATATAAAAACGTCTGCTGCATGGAAAGGTCGTGTTAATTTATCAATTCATCTCCATGGGTTTTTTTAATTAAATACCATTACTTGTATTCTTATACATATGTTTATGTAATTGCTGATCGTTCTAAAGCTCAGATAACCTTTTAAGCTTCATTCAGGCTGAAATTATTTGAGCTCACAAGTGATGGATGTTCATCGGATTGTCTTCCCTTCTATGTGAAACGTTGCCTACCTATCATAAAAATTCTCTGTGCTAATAGAGTTGGGCGGGATCTTTTTACAGCTGTCACAGAGCCTCTAACAGAGTTTGAAGCTTTGAAACGCATTGCCTTATAAAAATGAAAAATAACGCACCTTGCAGGCAAAGATGCGTAATTTTTTAAATCGTCTACTAAAGTCGTTTGTCTGTCTGTCTGAATGCTACTACAGTGCCTTCACTACCTATTCCAATCGTTTATATTCAACGACATCTGGACAGCTCTTTATTCCTATGTCAAAACTGCACGTGTCACATCACGAAATTTTATCAAAATCGATGGAGACGTATTTGAGATTAATTCTTTTTAAGATGATTAGAATGAACTAGCGTTACAGTCATTTTCCGATAAATATGAACTCTGTAGTGATATTTCATATGTAAACACAAGTATCTGTACGAAATTTGATCAAAATCGTTGGAGCCGTATTTGAGAGAATCAAATTGTTGTTACAAATGCTTAGAATAAACTCCCCTCAACTATTGAGCAATGTCAACCATTTCATCACAGCTTCTATTCTTTATGATAAAATGCCTAAGTACGAGATAACATTCATTTTCGCACTGTCGATTAGGCTCTGCAACAGACCACTTTTTCGGACTCATTGTCAGCTACACCTGAAACGTACATATCTTTCCATCAAAATCTCGAGATCGATTTTTTTCGCGATTACAATGCTTTCTCAATATACTTCGTGTATAAAAAAGTAAAAAATCAAAAGAAGAAATTATGTACCTATATTTACGATCAATTTACTCTATTTGTTGTCTCTCTTTTTTTCAATCTGCCAAAAAAAACGGTGAAAAACATGACGATTGAAGAGCTGGTCTAACTCATGGAAACTCCGTTTCCGTTCGTTTGTGAGGTCTATTCTACTCGGATTTGAATTCTGTCTTTGAATATAAGAAACTACATTTACAATTCCTTCCGCAGTTCAAGAACCGAATCAGGACGGAAAATAACTGTGAGGAGGAAATACGAAAACCTTTACACCGATTTACGTGTTTTTACGAGACAAAGAAAGAGCTAAAGTGGGTCAAAACAGCCCTTAAAAATTAATATTTCGACAGTTTTGGATTTTTTCCGTCGGTTGTGACCATAAACCAAACACCGTACAAAATTTTAAGTTTCTAGCACATACGCAAGTGCCTCGTAATGACCATCCTCATCCTAAATCATGTCAGAAGCATCTACATATTATACGTAGTTACAAATTCGTTACCTGAGGAATGCGAAAATTTTAAAATTTATCATTTTGAAAAGGCTGAATTATAAATCCCATTTAAAATAACACAAACACCGGTATAAAAACGTTCCTTGTTCTATAAAAGGAAAGCTATCAGACCAAGAATAAAGCCTTTTTTTTAAATATGAACTGAAATTAGTTATTTTAAGTTCACCTAAATAATTTTTTAACTAAACATTTTTATACAAATCTCGTCATAAAACAGCGGAATCAAATAATAATTACAATTTCAGTGGGCGCCAAGCCAGCAATGGCTATAATCGATCTGACAGCGAACAGAAAGCCCAATAATTGTTGCTTACCAACAACCCCTCTGAGCTTTGCTGCAGATGTGTGATTGAAGCGGATTGCATCGCATCATTAGCTCGTTTAACTATGAACGATAACTACAAAACGAATTCATGTAATGGCCGGGAATTTGGCTCGGTTAATACCTTTCCAGATAACGAAGAGGCAAGTTCTATTTTTTATACTCATGTCTCCCGTTTTGAAACCCTCAAGAGTTGGAAACCCTAAATGGAAACGATACATATACGAGTATAGTCCGATACAGTAGATAGAAAGAATATAGCAACTTCATTCTTCGCTTTTCAGGGACGTTACCACTCTTCCAAGGAACCCGCCACGGAAACCTCGAAAATTGTCAGCACATTGCTGGATGATTTCATTCACGCTATGTGCGAGAAAATTGCAGATACCGATCAGGTAAGTTCTATTTTCTCACCCATGGACACGAGTAAATAAATATGCAAAATTTTCGGTTGCTGTAACTTTTCTAGGGACTCACAATTAACACCGGCAATGAAAAGTAAGTGTAAATCATGAAAAAATTTATGAATTGCCTAAGAATTTTCCAGTATTGCTGTGACATCTTGTATTATTAACATACCGCACCTGTGTATCTGTTAGGAAGGCAGTTCGGATTTTAACCTAATAATTATTAACGATGACTATCATCGCTTCCTCACGACATACCGTTCTATATTCAACAATCCCTTATTCGATAAAACGTAGATAATTTCCGATCCATGTCAGCATTAACCGATACCATTAAAAATATGAGCCTAATGGAAACTTAACTTTAACCGAAAGGCTATGGATAGCCTACATTTTGTAGTGTGTGCCTAAAACCTAACGGAAGGTATCACTATATCTGTATATGTAATGGAAACATTATGTGTATATATATATATAATACAACCCGATATAGTAGATCGAAAGATTATAGCAACTGCATTCTTCGCGTTTCAGATATATGGCGCTCCTGTACAGATGAGAAAGAGTCCTCCCCAGGAAGACGTAATAAGGAATTTCCTCCACTACAGGAGAAGAGGGATATGTGAGTTTCGGAGTAACATTGTTATACAAGTTTTCATTTACGCATTTTATTTAAAGGTATTTGATTATTTCCCGTACATATTAGTAAATATTAAAGAAAGAATAAATTTCAGTTTCAATTGTGTAACCATATCATTTAAAAAAACACGGAAAGTGCACGTCCGCTAATGCCTTCCATCAGAGGCGCTCCAAACAATCTCTCTACAGATCTTCAAGGATACTTAACGTGCAACAGGAAACAAAATGAATTTTTGAATTTTCGCTTACCGCTATAAGTCATTTTCGTTTTTCAACTTTTCAGCACCTTAGCTGAGGTTTTGGAACAAATGCATCCTGGATATAGGGATAGGTTCGCAGCGTCAAATCTTATCCGAGAAAATGAGGGCCTCCTCATTCCTCAACAGGAGGAAGCCAGGAGAAGTAAGGAAGAATACGAAAAAGTTGAATTGGCAGAAAAATGCACCAACGACAAAGAGGAAGACAGACCCAATCAGGTATGTGCATCAAAAAGGAAGCTGTCACAAATCATGACAACAGAGGTAAACTCTTACATTAAACCTAAAATTTGTTTAAAACCTACTTTTTCTATTCCACCTCAAAGGATAAGGGAAACGCATGTCAACTTACATAAATAATCTAACACGAATCGTTTCGCTGCAGTCTAAGGACATATTCCGCATGCGTTTTGTTAATATCAAAGTAGTTAACAATCCTTCCATTTGGGGAAAAATCTCATGAATTACATTAAGAAAATCGAGTGCGATAATTCCAATATTAGATGTATTGAGATGGCTTTATTAACAATGCTAAACACGTATAAGATAAGCATTACGGCATCAGAGGACACGAAAGCGGTATATTTCGACCTGGTATTTGTGTAGTTACAGAGTGAATATTAAATTTGGGTAGAAAAATTATATATAGGTCGGGAATAGCAAATACGTAACTGTCGCCCGACTTTACCAAGCACGTCTAATTGTAAGCATATATTTTACGTACACAACATGAAGTTTCTCAGACTAAACCACTGGCACTCGAAAAAGAATTAACCATTCACGTTGCTTGGCACGCGACACAAAAATCTTTTCTCATCTCTGATATGTGTAATGCAAAATTATTTAACAAATATATGACTTTATGAAAGAAATACAATTCCTAGCACTGTTTCCCCTCAATATTCTCTCTTTTTTATATTATGAAGAGTTTTCTAAATCCCATAGCTTTTTCGCTTATATTTGTCGAGTTAAATCACTTTGCAGTTTGAAACCTTTCCCGGGATTATCAATGAGTTTCAACAAAGGGATTCTATCTCTACGGTATGTCCAAATTTCCGCAAAAACGTGTGGAAGAAGACGAGGAGTTAAATTCTGAGCCGCAAATAACACGTGCATAAAAAGGACTTGAATTATTACCCATTGCTGCAGATTCTACAATACGCGGTACAGAATTGACCAAATAAAAATTCTCTTCTTCTGCATTCCAGAGGCGACTTTTTAAAATATTACATTGAGTAAATATTTAGAGTTAACCGGGAAATAATCAATACCTTAAGTGTTTTCTATTACGTTACGTCCAAGAGAGGAAAGACTTTAGTTTATATGCCTTACCAATACAGAATATATGCTTACTACCAGCATTATTAACATACCGCCCCTGTGTATCTGCTAGGAAGGCAGTTCGCATTTTAATCTTATAAATGTTAACGATGACCATCATCGCTTCCTCACGACATACCGTTTCATATTCAACAATCCCTTATTCGATAAAACGTAGATAATTTCCTATCCATGTCCACATTAACCGATACCATTAAAAATATGAGCCTAATGGAACCTTAACTTTAACACATTAACAAAAAAACTCTGGATAGCCTACATTTTGTAGTGTGTGCCTAAAACCTAACGGAAGGTATCACTATATCTGTATATGTAATGTAACTATTATGTGTATATATATATAGTACAACCCGATATAGTAGATCGAAAGATTATAGCTACTGCATTCTTCGAGTTTCAGATACATAGCCGGCCCTGTACAGATGAGAAAGAGCCCTCCCCAGGAAGAGGAAATAATGAATTTCCTCCACTACATGAGGAGAGGAATATGTGCGTTTAGGAGTAATATTGTTATTCAAGTTTTCATTTACGCATTTTATTTAAAGGTATTTCAATATTTTATAAAAAGTGCCCGTACATATTAGTAAATATTAAATGAAGAATAAATTTCTGAGTTTCAATTATGTAACCATATCTTTAAAAAATCACGGAAAAAGCACGTCCGCTAATGACTGCCATTAGAGGCGCTCCAAACTATCTCTCCTATACAGATCTTCAAGGATACTTAACGTGCAATGGGAAACAAAATGAAGCTTTTGAATTTTCGCTTAACGCACAGAGTCATTTTCGTTCTTCAACCTTTCTGCACCATAGCTGAGGTGTTGGAAAAACTGCACCCAGGATACAGGGATAGCTTCGCAGCTTCGAATCTCATCCGAGAAAATTACGGCCTCCTCATTCCTCAACAGGAGGATGCCAGTAGAAGTAATGAAGATTACGAAAAAATTGAGGTGGCAGAACAATGCACCACCGAGCAAGAGGAAGCCGGACCCAATCAGATATGTGCATCCAAAGGAAAGCTGCCACAAAACATGACAACAGAGTAAAATTTTACATTAAACCTAAAATTTGTCTAAAACCTACTTTTTCTATTTCACCTCAAAGGATAAGGGAAACGCATGTAAACCTACATAAATAATTCTACACGAATCCTTTCGCTGCAGTCAAAGGACATATTCCGCATGCGTTTTGTTAATATCAAAATAATTAACAATCCTTTCATTTGGGAAAAATTCTCATAAATTACATTAATAAAATCGGGTGCGATATTTCCAATATTAAATGTATTGAGATGGCTTTATTAACAATGCTAAACACGTATAAGATAAACATTATGGCATCAGAGGTAACGGAACCGGTAGGTATATTTTGACCTGGTATTTGTGTAGTTACAGACTGAATATAAAATTTGGGTAGAAAAATTATATATAGGTCGGGAAGAGCAAATACGTAACTGTCGCCCGACTTTACCTAGCACGTCTAATTGTAAGCTTATATTTTACGTACACAATATGAAGTTTCTCATTGTCGGACTAAACCACGGGCACTCGAAAAAGAATTAATCATTCACGTCACTATCTTGGCACGCGACATAAAAATCTTTTCTCATTTCTGATATGGGTAATGCAAAATTATTTAACAAAAAATATGACTTATTGAAAGAAATATAATTCCTAGCACTTTCCCCTGTCAATAGTCTCTCTTTTTTGTATTATGAAGAGTTATCTAAATCCTATAGCTTTTTCGCTTATATTTGTCGAGTTAAATCACTTTGCAGTTTGAAACCTTTCGCGGGACTAACAACTAGTTTCAACATAGGGATTCTATCTGTACGGTACGTACAAAATTCGGCAAAAACGTGTGGAAGAAGACGAGGAGTTAAATTCTGAGCCGCAAATAACATGTGCATAAAAAGGACTTGAATTATTACCCACTGCTGCAAATTCTACAATACGCGGTACAGAATTGACCAAATAAACATTCACTTCTTCTGTATTCCAGAGGCGACTTTTTAAAATATTACATGGAGTAAATATTTAGAGTTAACCGGGAAATACTCAATACCTTAAGTGTTTTCGATTACGTTACGTTCAAGAGAGGAAAGACTTTAGTTTATATGCCTTACCACAATAATATATGCTTACTACCAGTAAGTATACAGACAAAACTATTCAATCAGCAATTGCTCCAATGAGTTATAAAGTACCATAAACTGTTTATCTGAAGTCAAAATATAAACAAATGATCAAGCAAAAGAGAGGGAGAGAGAGAGGGAGAAGGAGAGAGAGACGGAGCCCTTGTGTCATGCCAAGAAAAAAAGAATTCGCCTGTTAATTGATTATTTAAAAACATCTGCTGCACGGGAATGTCGTGTTAATTTATCAGTTCATCTCCATGGGTTTTCTTTAATTGAATACCATTACTTGCATTCATATACATACGTTTGTGTAAATGCTGATCGTTCTAAAGCTCAGATAACCTTTTACGTTTCATTCAGATCACAAGTGATGGATGTTGATCGGATGGTCTTCCCTTCTATGTGAAACGTTGCCTACCTATCATAAAAGTTCTCTGTGCTAATAGAGTTGGACGGGATCTTTTTACAGCTGTCACAGAGCCTATAACAGAGTTTGAAGCTTTGAAACGCATTGCCTTATAAAAATGAAAAATAACGCACCTTGCAGGCAAAGATGCGTAATTTTTTAAATCGTCTACTAAAGTCGTTTGTCTGTCTGTCTGAATGCTACTACAGTGCCTTCACTACCTATTCCAATCGTTTATATTCAACGACATCTGGACAGCTCTTTATTCCTGTGTCAAAACTGCAGGCGCCACATCACGAAATTTTATCAAAATCGATGGAGCCGTATTTGAGATCAATTCTTTTTAAGATGACTAGAATAAACTAGCCCTACAGACATTTTTTTGATAAATATGAACTCTGTAGTGATATTTCATATGTAAACACAAGTATCTGTACGAAATTTGATCAAAATCGTTGGAGCCGTTCTTGAGAGAATCAAGTTGTTTTTGGAAATTCTTAGATTGAGCAATGTCAACCATTTCATCACAGCTTCTATTCTTTATGATAAAATGCCTAAGTACGAGATATAATTTATTTACGCACTGTCGATTAGGCTCTGGAACCGCGAACATTCAGACCACTTTTTCGGACTCAGCTACACCTGAAACGTACATACCTTTCCATCAAAATCTCGAGATCGATTTTTTCGCGATTACAATGCTTTCTCAATATAGTTTGTGTATAAAAAAGTAAAAAATCAAAAGAAGAAATTATGTATCTATACTAACGATTAATTTCCTCTATTTGTTGTCTCTCTTTTTTTCATGCTGCCAAAAAAATCGGTGAAAAACCTGACGATTGAATAGCCGGTCTAACTCATGGAAACTCCGTTTCCGTTCGTTTGTGAGGTCTGTTCTAATCGGATTTGAATTCTGTCTTTGAATATAAGAAACTACATTTACAATTCCTTCTGCAGTTCAAGCACCGAATCAGGACGGAAAATAACTGTGAGGAGCAAATACGAAAACCTCTACACCGATTTACGTGATTTTTACGAGACAAAGAAAGAGCTAAAGTGGGTCAAAACAGTCCTTAAAAATTAATATTTCGACAGTTTTGGATTTTTTCCGTCGGTTGTGACCATAAACCAAACACCGTACAAAATTTTAAGTTTCTAGCACATACGCAAGTGCCTCGTAATGACCATCCTCATCCTAAATCATGTCAGAAGCATCTACATATTATACGTAGTTACAAATTCGTTACCTGAGGAATGCGAAAAGTTTAAAATTTATCATTTTGAAAAGGCTGAATTATAAATCCCATTTAAAATAACACAAACACCGGTATAAAAACGTTCCTTGTTCTATAAAAGGAAAGCTATCAGACCAAGAATAAAGCCTTTTTTTTTAAATATGAACTGAAAGTAGTTATTTTAAGTTCACCTAAATATTTTTTTAACTAAACATTTTTATACAAATCTCGTCATAAAACAGAGGAATCAAATAATAATTACAATTTCAGTGGGCGCCAAGCCAGCAATGGCTATAATCGATCTGACAGCGAGCAGAAAGCCCAACAATTGTTGCTTACCAATAACCCCTCTGAGCTTTGCTGCAGATGTGTGATTGAAGCGGATTGCATCGCATCATTAGCTCGTTTAACTATGAACGATAACTACAAAATGAATTCATCTAATGGCCGAGAATTTGCTCGGTTAATACTCTTTCAGATAACGAAGAGGCAAGTTCTATATTTATACTCATGTCTCCCGTTTTGAAACCCTCAAGAGCTGGAAACCCTACGTGGAAACAATACATATACTAGTATAGTTTGATACAGTAGGTAGAAAGAATAAAGAAACTTCATTCTTCGCATTTCAGGAAAGTTACAAGTCTTCCAAGGAACCCGCCACAGAAACTGCAGAATTGTGAGCACATAGCTTGATCAATTAATTCATGCTATGTGCGAGAAAATTGCAGATACCGATCAGGTGAGTTCTTTTTTCTCATCCATGGACAGGAGTAAATAAATATGCAAATGGTTTAACATTTCTAGGGACTCACAATTAACACCGGCAATGAAAAGAATGTGTAAATCATGAACAAAATTAATGAACTGCCTAAGAATTTTCCAGTATTACTGTGACATCTTGCATTATTAACATACGGCACCTGTGTATCTGTTAGGAAGGCAGTTCGGATTTTAATATAATAATTATTAACGATAACCATCATCGCTTCCTCACGGCATACCGTATCATATTCAACAATCTCTTATTCGATGAAACGTACATAATTTCCGATCCATGTCCACATTATCCGATACCATTAAAAATATGAGCCCTATGGAACCTTAACATTAAAAGAAAGGCTCTGGATAGCCTACATCTTGTAGTCTATGCCTATAACCTACCGGAAGGTATCAGTAAATCTGTATATGTAATGGAACCATTTGTATGCATGTATATGTGTATATATATGTACATATTCTCCGTGTTTCAGATACATGGCCGGTCATGTATAGATGACAAAGAGCGCTCCCCAGGAAGAGGAAATAAAGAACTTCCTCCACTACAGGAGGAGAGGAATATGTGAGTTTCCGAGTAACGCTTTTATTCTACTTTTCATTTACGCATTTTATTTAAATGTATTTCATTATTCTTTAAAAAGTGCCCGTACATATTAGTAAATATTAAAGGAAGTATAAATTTCAGAGTTTCAATTATGTAACCTATATCATTTTTTAAAAAACACGCAAACAGCACGTGCGCTAATGACTGCCATCAAAGGCGCTCCAAACAATCTCCCCTCTTCAAGGATACTTAACGTGCAACGGGAAACAAAATGAAGTTTTTGAATTTTCGCTTACCGCTATAAGTCATTTTCGTTTTTCAACTTTTCAGCACCTTAGCTGAGGTTTTGGAAAGGATGCATCCTGGATATAGGGATAGCTTAGCAGCGTCAAATCTTATCCCAGAAAATGAGGTCCTCCTCTTTACCCAATAGGAGGAAGCCAGGAGAAGTAAGCAGGAAGACGAAATAGTTGAACTGGCAGAAAAATGCACCAACGACCAAGAGGAAGCCAGACCCAATCAGGTATGTGCATCAAAACGGAAGCTGTCACAAATCATCACAACAGAGGTAAACTATTACATTAAACCTTAAAATTTGTCTAAAACCTACTTTTTCTATTCCACCTTCAAAGGGAAACACATCTAAACTTACATAAATAATCTAACACGAATCCTTTCGCTGCAGTCTAAGGACATATTCAGCATGGGTTTTGTTAATATCAAAATAATTAACAATCCTTTCATTTGGGGAAAAATCTCATAAATTACATTAAGAAAATCGAGTGCGATATTTCCAATATTAAATGTATTGAGATGGCTTTATTAACAATGCTAAACACGGATAAGATAAACATTACGGCATCAGAGGTCACGAAAGCGGTATATTTCGACCTGGTATTTGTGTAGTTACAGAGTGAATATAAAATTTGGGTATGAAAATTTTATATATATAGGCCCGGCATGGCTAATACGTGACATTCGCGCGATTTTACTTAGCACGCCTAAGCTTATATTTTACGTACAAAATATGAAGTTTCTTATTGTCGGGCTAAACCACTGGCACTCGAAAAATAATTAATCATTCACGTTACTTTCTTGACACGCGACATAAAAATCTTTTCTCATTTGTGATATGTGTAATGCAAAATTATTTAACAAAAAATATGACTTAATGAAAGAAATACAATTCCTAGCACTGTTTCCTCTCAATAATCTCTCTTTTTTGTATTATGAATAGTTATCTAAACCCCATAGCTTTTTCGCCCATATTTGTCCAGTCAAATCACTTTGCAGTTTGAAACCTTTCGCGGGACTAACAACTAGTTTCAACATAGGGATTCTATCTGTACGGTATGTACAAAATTCCGAAAAACAGTGGGGAAGAAGACAAAGAGTTAAATTCTGAGCTGCAAATAACATGTGCATTAAAAGGACTTGAATTACCACCCACAGCTGCAGATTCTACAATCCGCGGAACAGTATTCACCAAATAAACATTTAATTCTTCTGCATTCCAGAGGCAATTCTTTAAAATAATACATGGAGTAAGTATTTAGATTTAACCGGGACATTCTCAATTACTTAAGTGTTTTCGATTACGTTACGTTCAAGAGAGGAAACACTTTAGTTTATATGCCTTACCACAATAATATATGCTTACTACCAGTAAGTATACAGACAAAAACTATTCAATCAGCAATTGCTCCAATGAGTTATAAAATACCATAAACTGTTTATCTGTAGTCAAAATATAAACAAATGATCACGAGAAAGAGACGGAGAGAGAGAAGGAGAGAGAGAAGGAGAGAGAGACAGAGCCCTTGTGTCATGCCAAGAAAAAAAGAATTCGCCTGTTAATTGATTATTTAAAAACATCTGCTGCTCGGGAATGTCGTGTTAATTTATCAGTTCATCTCCATGGGTTTTCTTTAATTGAATACCATTACTTGCATTCATATACATACGTTTGTGTAAATGCTGATCGTTCTAAAGCTCAGATAACCTTT
This sequence comes from Uropetala carovei, assembly GCA_036926305.1. NCBI lineage: Eukaryota > Metazoa > Arthropoda > Insecta > Odonata > Petaluridae > Uropetala > Uropetala carovei. The sequence continues at coordinate 5,711,387 of JAXCHB010000129.1, read as the reverse complement.
TAAGCTTCATTCACGCGGAAATTATTTGAGCTCACAAGTGATGGATGTTCATTGGATGGTCTTCCCTTTTAAGTGAAAAGGTGCCTACTTATCATAAAAGTTCTCTGTGCTAACAGAGTTGGACGGGATCTTTTTACAGCTGTCACAGAGCCTCTAACAGAGTTTGAAGCTTTGAAACGTATTGCGTTATAAAAATGAAAAATAACGCACCTTGTAGGCAAAGCTGCGTAATTTTTTAAATCGTCTACCGAAATCGTTTGTCTGTCTGTCGGAATGCTACTATACTGCCTTCACTACCTATTTCAATCGTTTATATTCAACGAAACTTGGACATTTGTTTATTCCTATGTCAAAACTGCACGCGCCACATCACGAAATTTTATCAAAATCGATGGAGCCGTATTTGAGATAAATTCTTTTTAAGATGACTAGAATAAAGTAGCCTTACAGCCATTTTTTTTTATAAATATGAACTGTGTAGTGATATTTCATATGTAAACACAAGTATCTGTACGAAATTTGATCAACATCGTTGGACCCGTTCTTGAGAGAATCAAATTGTTTTTGGAAATTCTTAGAATAAACTCCCCTCAATTATTGAGCAACTAGCTTAAACGCATGGCTTCGCTCGGGAAGGGTTTTTCGTTTAAGTAGCAAACGATTTTTATTGCTCGTCCACCATGTGTCGTATGTATGTTAAGTTCCGTTCGGAACTCATTTGTATCTAATCTCAATGCTACAAATCTATACACAAAATAATTATGCAAAAAATGATACAAAATATGTTATCTCACTGTTTTCATTGCAGCAAAATATGGAAGAACAAACGCTTTCCTTAATTCCAAAGCCAGTTGATTGATGACGTTTTTGTTTTTCCCGTTAGGGGCAGAAACATATAGGTTCTTGCTTGTCCCAACTCTTGAGCAGCCTACATAAAGTTGATCATGAGATAAGCAAGGAGTTTCTAGATTAACTCCTGCTATCTTAAGTGACTGCCCTAGAGCTTTATTAACTGACATCGCGAAGGCAAGAAGCACTGGAAACTGCAGTCGCTTGAATGCGAATGGCATGTCGGAAGGAATGATTGGTATTCTTGGAACCGCGGCACAGCCTGTGAAAATCGTCCCTTCAATGACATGGGGCATGAGGTTTTTCACACACAAACGGGTACCATTGCACAATTTTGGGGCATCCAGATTTCTCAGCATTATGATAGGAGAACCAATTTTTAGCAAAAAGTTATGTGGCGGTATCCCAGATGGCTCGAACGAGTTTAGAAACTCAGCTGGATATCGAACAGCCTCGTCATTATCCAAAACTGTGTCGACCGACCGACAGCATCTCTCATCTCCAGGCAGCTGTTCCTGAATTTCTGCATTAATCAAATTTACTGTTTCATTTTTAGGAGCGAGAATGGCACGTTCACAGAGCCATTTGGTATCCTGGTAGTGGTGTAATATGTTAGGGAAAACAAAATGAATAAGATCTCCACTACGTTACAAAAGTTGTCAGAGAAACGAATAAGTCCGCTTGTATGGTCTACTGGAACTTTTCCATCACAAACTGTAATAAACTGTTCTGCAAAGCGGCCACCACAAATGTCACCTAGGAGATGTACCCTCATGTTTGTTGATAGTCTCAGTATTTAAACGTCTCCAAAGGTAAGATGTTTTCAGGCACGTTTTGAATTCGTCCACCGATGTCCCTTTCTGAATGACAGGAAGAGTTTGACGGAAATCACCCGCCAAAACTAAAACAGTTCCACCCATTAGATCTTGGTTTCATTTTAAGTCTTGAAGAGTTCGATCAAGTGCTTCAAATGCGTTCTTGTGGGCAATCTTGCACTCATCCCATACGATAAGTTCACATTCCTGTAGAACCTTGGCCTGCCCACTATCTTTTTTGATTTTGAAAACTGAATTTTCAGACTGGGCTATATTAAGAGGGAGCTTAAGGGTTGAATGTGCCGTTCGTCCACCATGAAGCAACGTGGATGCAATTCCGGAATACGCCAATGCGACTGCAATTTTTGATTTTCGACGGATCTTAGCTAAGATTAAGTTTATTAGAAAAGTCTTTCCTGTTCCCCCGGGACCGTCAAGGAAAATTATTTCTCCAGTTCCTTTCTCTAACAGAGTCAAGATGGCACTGTAGGCCTCTTTCTGATCAGCAACCATTAGTGGCTCATTTTCTAGTAAATATATCTCCAATTGGTCCACACTGTAATTTTTTTCCTGCAGAAATTCCCTATTTAGGCGATACTTATGTTTCTTTGTGGAGCGGAGAGGCCTCACTGCTGGATGTTTTTTCCAACCATCGCCAATCCTGGTTCTCTAAAAGGATGAGAGCCTGGTTTAACATGTCTGATGAGAAAACCAAATCCATATCAGGATTTAGTCTGCGGGCATGCAATAAAATATCTTCTGTCATACGCTCTTTGTGCGTTTCCCACAGTTGCATCGGATTTGAGGGGGCGCAGGTGGTAAGCAAAATGGCGAATAAATGTCTAAGCTTTGCGGGTGACTGAATTGCAGCAGCTTCCATTAAGGTAGAATCCCAGTTTGTGCCATCTTCAAGCAAACCTCGTCGTTGGCATGCTTGACGGAACGTTTCACATACCTCCCCATTTACTGTTCTTAGTGCCACAAATGAAGTGGGTCATCTCACCGTGTGCAATAAAAGTCGCAGGAAGTAATATTCGAAATTATTTGGATGCACGGTGTACACTCGGCCAAGAGCATCGGTCTCCCTAATGCCCTCATGCCCTGGAACAGGAACTCCCAGGACTCTTCGTTTGAAGCATTTTCTTGATGTATCCCAGGAATAGTATTTTGGAACATCGCAATAGAATATTGTTTTCGCGAAGTTATCTTGCAGGCAGAGTTCGAAAAATGCGGTTAAAATTGTCCTAGGTGGCTCCTGTACCCTTTGATGTACGTTTTCCTCAGTGAAGTACACTCGCTGCCCGTTTTATAAATGTACGCTTAGATGGATTACTGTTGGGTGTCTCTCATGGATGGGGAAATCTAATATTCGCCAGACGCCCTCATTGCTGCTTATGTACCTGCTCATTTGATAGCGCTGTACTTCATCTATGGCTTCTCTCTCCCTTTGGAAACCAAGCACAGCCTGGTCACTGCCCTTGTTCACGTATTTACAAATATATTTGATCGATTTGACCGAGTTGCAGTATTCCACGTTGATGTGGGCTTGAAATATTGCACAAAGTAATGGAGAGTATGGGACGACCCATCTGTTGTCAACCTCAACTTCTCGGTGCGCATTTCCGACTTTCATCTTCACACCGCCATCTTCTGCTCTTCTCCTTCTATATAGGGGATAACCATCAGCTCCGGTTTGAGTTTCGTCCAGAAACCTTCTTGGGTATTTTTTTGTGCACCTTCCTTCCTTCATGCAAGGCGATCTGGGGTTGACATTTTTGCAATGGCCGTGAATCATATTTTTCACGATAACGTCAAAAAGATGTTCATCTCCTCTGGGATCGGGTAGTTCTGCACTAATGATGCTATCTATCTGATTTGGCCAAATCTTTTCTTTTAACCACACCAAGATATGAGTGTGTGGAAGCCCTCTCATTTGCCATTCGATCCAATACATCCAGCACCTGGTTGCTCCAAATACCTTTCCCTTGTTAATGGCATTCATTAGCTTAATGAGCTTTAGCCTGAAAACCCTTGCAGACAAATCGTGGCGGTCGTAATGCTTTTGCCCTGGCAACAGTTCCATTTGTAACTCTCCGACTGGGGTTACAAGTGAAGGTTATAAACAGGTCAGGTCTTCCATAGCGTTTGACGTAGGTCATTGCATCTTGTGTGCATTCTTGCATGTAGCGAGGACTTCCAGTGAATGTGGATGGAAGAATCACTAATTGCCCGTGATTGGTGGCGTTTCCGTCTTCAGCTATTGCATCTCTGATGTGAATATAATCGTCAACACGGAGTTTTTTCTGATTAAGGCGCACGTACAACAGTCGTTCACTCTCAATTTTGGCAAACATGTCAACGACAAACTGGTGGAATAGTTGGCGGCATCGTAAGATGTGATTGACATTTCCTTCTCGCACCATCATTCCATAGGCATAAAAGTTCATGGCTGATACTCTTTTGCCATTTAAGGAATTTCCTGTATTAGAATCAACCTTAGTTATTTGAAAGTGAAAACCGTCTTCTCCTTGTCAAAATAAGATGGGGTATTGCAAGGCATCCTAGGACCTATGCGTCTTACTCACTCGCTGCAGCTGGTTATTTCTTTTGTACAAGACAATATCCCGCCTGTCAAATTCATTGCCTACCATGATGATGGCCACCACATTATTAACAGGAACATTGAAGCGTCTCTCGTGCTCCTCAGCAGACCTCTTGTCCGCCGTAGGACTAATTCGTATTCATCCGAAGGCATCGTCTCAAGAGCAGTCTTGAAACTTCGAACGTAGCTGTTGCATTGTTGAAGCATTCGCCGCATCTTCAGGACAATGTCGAATCTTGTACCCGGGACATTACTGCAACGTTGCTCTACTTCGCGTTGCTCCTCGCCCATAAAATATATTTGGAGAAACTGATAATCCTCGTTTGAAAATGGCAGGAGTGAACCGGCGTCATGGTAGACTTGCCCATGAATCTTAAAGGTCGGCATTAAGCCAGGCTCGTGCACTTCTTTTGTCGCACCGAAAGATGTCATCTGGAAACGAGTTGTATTTCCGTATATTTTGCAGAAAATGGACTGACCGAAGATGTTAACCATGACATAAGAGTTTCAAGTGCTTCTAGAGGGGGTTTAAGAGGTGGTAAGTAAACCTTCCCAGCACAGCAGCACATTCCTTGCGTTTCTGTACCCCATTTGAGAACTCCGCCGTGCGAGCAAATTTTGCCCATTCGTCCTATGTCAAACTGCTGAAAATACTGGTAATTTCCTGCAGAATATACGCTCTAAATGCTTCATTTTCTAAGTTTGCCAATCCTACCGTCCTTGAGACCGTAATTCTTTCTCGATTCTCTTGAAGTCAGGCCCGTGCTTCCTCTTCAGTCTCCGCTGCACTGGATGCCGCAACTCTTCCTCGATTCTCTTGAAGTCGAGCACGTCATTCGTCTACATTCTCCGCTGTTCTGGAGGCTTCAGTTCTTACTCGATTCTCTTCAAATCGAGCCTGTGCCTCCTCTTCAGTCTCCGCTGCCGTGGAGGCCGCAACTCTTATTCGATTCTCTTCAAGTCGAGCCCGTGTTTCCTCTTAAGTCTCCGCTGCATTGGAGGCAGCAACTCTTCCTCGATTCTCTTGAAGTCGAGCACGTCTTTCGTGTATTTTCTCCGCTGTTCTGCAGGCTTAAGTTCTTACTCTATTCTCTTCAGGTCGAGCCCGTGCTTCCTTTTCATTCTCCGCTGCATTGGAGGCAGCAACTCTTGCTCGATTCTCTTCAAGTCGAGCACGTCTTTCGGCTACTTTCTCCGCTGTCCTGGAGGCTTCAGTTCTTACTCGATTCTCTTCAGGTCGAGCCCGTGCTTCCTTTCCTGTCTCCGATGCACTGGAGGCAGCAGCTCTTACTCGATTCTCTTCAAGTCGAACACGTCTTTCGTATACTATCTCCGCTGTTCTGGTGGTTTCAGTTCTTACTTGATTCTCTTCAAGTAGAGCTCAATGCTACCTCTTCAGTCTCCGCTGCCCTGGAAGTAGCAACTATTACTCGATTCTCTTCAAGTCGAGCCAGTGATTCCTCTTCACTCTCCGCTGCCCTGGAGGCCACAACTCTTACTCGATTCTCTTCATGTCGAGATCGTGCTTCCTCTTCAGTCACCGCTGCCCTGTAGGCTGCCATTCTCTTCGCCGATGTTTTACTTTTACCGATATGTTTTCACTTTTTTGGTGGCATGGCGGTTTATTGCAAAATAAAATTATTAACAATGTTCCAAAGATAACGTTTAGTTGTTAAATTCCCTTAGGAATTATTTCTGGTAGTTCGAATATTTTGAATTAATTCGGAGCTCAAACATTGAACGCTTTAAAAGCCTCCTACAATTAACCGAATGATCCGCAACAATAAAATACGTATGCGTGACGTGGATTTTCCTCGCAATAATCTTTACATGGATTCATGCCTAAATATATTCTATGACTACTTTTAAAGTGAGTCAAATGATTTTAAAGGAATATTTGAGCATTGCTATCTTTTACTATTAACACTGAAAGATTTATCGCAACATAAATCGATACATCCACTTACATTTGTTCAGTAACCAAACTGTTGTTTATTGTTTACGTTTTGGCTAATTGTGTTGACATAATCCACATAATTTTATTGTTGCCTTAAAGACTTCGGTGCATCTATCAATGTGAATATAAAGTAAGATATTAATGCGTAATTATATTAATGGTAAAACTTTACAATACAATATATAAAATATTAAATGTTAATGTAAGTATCGCTTGCGTAATTAAGGAATGGGGAACGTTTGCCCCGAGCAATAAAAATCGTTTGCCACTTAAAAGAAAACTTTCCCGAGCGAAGCCGGGCGTTTCAGCTAGTATACTATATTTAGGCATGAATCCATTTGTATCCTTTATCTTTCCGTTATCTATTCTTCATATACGGCGCGCCACGTCGTGGATTTTCCTTGCATTTATCTTTACGTGTATGTCTCTCCCTTTGAAGAGGACAACAATTAAGAAATTTAGCTTTGTTGCCGCTTGGAAAATGGGTATCTAAACCGATAAATTTTGCGCTTAAAGGAAAATTTCGACCGATTTAGCAAGTTAAACGACAAAACATGAACAGAATTAAAATACTTAGCCTTTCGTGCGTAAAATAAGCCATTTCCGTGATCGTAAGTTAATATTTAGGTATATTTATATACACATCAATGAAGGGCTGCATGGCATTTTGGGGTTCCTCTACACAATTTCTCAAGCATTCATATGGAAATAGTATTTTGTTGACCCCATGGGGTATAAAAGACACCAAGTTCTTCCTTTGGTCCATAAAGTGACCTATGAAACTTTTGAGTTCGGTAGATTCAACAGTGTAAAAACGTATAAAAAACATACATACACACATATACACTCTAAAATATTAATAAGGTATTTGTTACCGAAAATTCAGTTTTAACCGAAACATTTAAGAAAAACTAAAATTTTACAGAAGTAAACAACTACTTCCGGTTAAACGATTGTTATCAAAAGCTTTTAAAATCTTACGAATATATAAAAATCACAAATATAGAATTTCATGCTGATCTGATGAACAATTTTTTTGGTTACAGCGCACGCCAAATTTCTCTCACACACACACGGACACGCACAGACGTCATGGAGAAAACGGTCAAAACGTGTTCACGGGGAGAGCAAAACGTGTATTTCCGTTGAAATCTCGAATTCGAATTTTTTCGAGAAAACACGTATATGGAGAAAGTAAAACGAAGTGTCAAACAGAATCAAATGAATTTCGATGATTGCGGAAAATGATGTATAAGCTTCAGCGACGTATATAATTAATAGATTCCTCGACGACGCATAAACGCCGCGAAGTATCTCGAGGTATACCTGTATAGTGCGATAGATGGCGTGCAACGTACGTAGATCAAAGTGGACGGTGCTCCGAATGGAGGGCAATGATAATTTACGAGCATATATGCATTCCTTATCCACTCCCCTTTCTTTTTCTTTCCCTCGCAATATTCAACAATTCATCTTCATCCTTGCCACTTTGTCACATATAATCACCTTTTCCCATATCACTTTATATTTCAAATCCAGCACCAAACACCTCTTTTCCGTCTCACCGCCTTCATACTGCACGTGCCATGCTCGGAGACGACACCATACATAAAGCCCAATACCTTCCCCTGATTTGTGAGATGCTTTTAATACATGATTATGACGCAATGCGTTGATACGCGTACTGTGCAATTAATAACAATATTTAAGTGGAAGTTTAAGTATATTCATTTCAATGGAAATATTTCACGTAGTTAACCCTGGAACAGTTAATTATATTGCTCAATTTAATGTTGTGTGTATGGAAAATAGTGATCCGCTTTTCGTCGCAGTTTTCAGGAACGTAACCTGACGTATAAGCGGGGACTGCCTACGTGTGTGTGTGTAAGTGTGCACGAATGGTGCGTGTGCGTGCATCAGACGTCGTCAAAATGAATTCCGGCCTGCCTCAGGAAGTGTAATCGAACCTCTTCTACTCTTGATATATATAAATGATTTAGCGGATAAGATAAAGTGTAAAGTCAGATTATTCGCGGACGACAAACTTGTGTATCTTGAAATCAACACAATATAAGACCAGGAGACATTGAAAACAGACCTTCAGGTTATTACGAAGTGGTTTAAATATTGGCAACTCGACCTGAATGTAGAGAAATGCGCCACAATGAATTTCACGCGTTCCATGAATTTCATCCGTTACCCGTACGAAATATCTGGATTAAAGCTAAAAATACGTCAATAGCTACAAATACCTAGGAGTCGCACTCAGTGGCAATTTGTCTGGGAGGGAGCATATCAAAACCGTCATAGCATCGGGAAACGGGGTTCAAGGGCTTTCCTCTCGAGTCCTGCGTGCGGGGATGCCCCTTGAATGTGAAGGAAATCGCATAATTTTCCCTAATACGACCCCTCGTGGAATACCGTATCGCCGTCTGGGACCGTTTTGAGGAGGGCCTAACTAGGGAGCTCTAAATGGTTCAGCGTAGAGCGGCTAGATATGTAAAGGAAGAATATCCGTATGATGCGAGTACATCAGAGATCTTCAGGGATCTGTAACGGCAGACGTTGAAGAGTAGAAAAATTTAATAGAAAGGTAACTCCTTGAAAATTTTAAAAGCTCCGACTTCGTTGAAGACGTACGCGGCATAGTTGTACCCAGCGGTGTTTGTGAACGTAATGTTATATCAGAGGGTACGATAAAATATGTCGAAACAATCGCTAGAACCGAGAAATACTACAGATCCTTTTTCCCAGATGCGACAAGAAAGTCCAACAGAGGCATTATTTACAGTTCGTTTGCTTCTGTGACACCCCCTGCCAAACGCTTCTGGCGGCTTGTAGGGTATTCATGTAAATGTAAATGATATTTTCTTTGACTAAGACGAATTCTAATATAAAGACAAATTCTCTCTAAGTCACAATAACATTGGTCCAATTAGATTATATTGCTTACATATTTAATTTTTACTAGTTGCCAGTAATAGCGGCTCCCAAGTAAACCATTCACAAGTCTCTCATACGTTGACACAACTTACACAAATGCAAAAATAATATTTTTTTATTTATAAATAATATTTTTTCTTTTTACACTCTTTTTTATTAACTCGACCCGAGATATACTATGTTATCAAATCCGAAATATAAAGGTATATTAGTAAATTTACAACAAGATTAGGTTCATGATAAAAAATTTAGGACGTCCCTCGATATACAATATTAACACTATTTTCAGGTTTTCGTTTTCTAATATTAAAATATATATTTTAAATTTAAGTCGACATATATCGAACAACCGCCAGGGAAACGTAAGTAACGCTTATTTGTCAACAATATCTTACGCGATATTGCTTTTAATTTTCTAATAAAATAAATATTGTAAATTATAAGATAGAAATCCCGGTCACGAAGAGAAAAGCTGACGAAACGAATGAAGAAAAGGTTATGAGATTGACGAGGAATTACTATCAATATCGACTAATTCCACTGTGAAGCACGAATTGAGCAAGTGCAAGGACAACCCAACAATTTTTGGAGTTGTTGATGATAAAATACCGCCTTGGAGCAAACTACAGTAATATCTGTACCGCATTAATGACCTACCTAACATTACCAGTTAGTGTTGCAACTAATGAAAGAACGTTCTCCAAGTTGAAACTTATCAAAACTTTCCTACGAACTTGAATGGCTACAGATCGAATGAATTACCTTGCTTTATCATCCGTAGAAAGTGAAAAGGCTTTGAACATTAATTTAGAGGAAGACATTGAAAGATTTGCCGAGATCAAATGCAGAAAGAAATTAAAATAAATAAATGTAAGAAATTGCATTCAATTTTAAGAAATATATTTTTTGACTAATATTATGGGGCCCACTTGGAAAATTTGCATGGGAGACTCAAACTCATAGCTACGCCTGTGCACGCAAACAGCGTTCAATTCTAATAAAAGGAAGAACGTTTAGTCTAATATTCTTGGAACACACTCATTTTTACTTTCTCCATACGTAGTATAGGGAAAGCATAGTGATCACGAAAAAAATAGACTTCGAGTACTTCAAGTTCTTCTACTTACAATAAAATATAACAAGAAAATCGGAAAAATGAATCACGTACGCCAATCAGGGGTACCACTTTACTGGTGACAAAAATTAAATTTTCGTCATATCTCATAAAGTATTGCTCACATCAAAATATTTTTCAAATAGAAGTTATAGAACTAGTAAAGAAGAGTATTTTCTTTCCTATACATTTTTATCGTAGGAGTAGCTGTTATCGAGAAAATCAAACCAGAATGTCTTAATTCGAGTTGAACTTTGAAATTATATTGCATGGCTACTTCTTCATTGTTGCTAACATAAACAATCTCCCAAACAAACGTTTAATTTACTTACGTGCGCATGCACTATTTTCAAATAGGTAGAAAATGGATTACTTATGATGAAGAAAAGAACTTTAAAACGCAATTTCCCTCACGTACAGATATATAATTTCTTTCTAATACTCCATTGATACGTTGTACACTTTCCTAACTTGTTTTATATTTCCCTTCTCCGTCTTTTCTCCCGCGTTTCTTCGACCGTCCCCCCTCCTTTCCTCCCTCCTCCTTCCTCCCTCCTCCTTCCCCCCTCGCTTTCCTCATCGCCTTCTCTTCCTTCCTTCTCCCTCCCACATGCGAAAGCCATGCATTATTCAAAGGTCATGCGGCCCATGAATGCATGCGTTTGGAACTGAGGAACGTAAGAGACTCGAGTTCGTAAGAAGGGAGAAGAATCCGTTGAGAAGAGCAAAATGCGACGGAGAAAGAATCTAATACATCTTCCTCATTGAAAATGTTTTTTATAATATATGCGACTGAATTATTAAAAAGCCATTAAGCATGTACGCATCCATAAAAATCAATTCAATGCCTGAATACAACCAACCATGTCATGAAACTATAAGATAATCTTCACATTCGAAGCGACAAGAGTCATGATCGTTGCAATATAATTAAGGATTGTGACTATTTTAAATACATACAAAAATCTCTATATAGTGCATATAATAGATTTCAGGTTCATAAATCGTCGGCCTCTGCATGATAAAATAATTCTTACGGCGAAGAAAAGCTATCCCAGTAGCGCATAATTTGAGTTTGATATATGTGAGCAAATTTCTTTATTCCTCGAAAAAAGAATTCCAAACTCGCGTCTAGGCTTTAACGCAATGGAAAATTAGATCTCTATTTCCTCTAACATAAATAGTATGAGAAACAACTGCAAGTTAGTTTACCAGAATGTGTGCCTGTAGTTACCTGTTCTGTAGTTATTTACCGAGTCGTTGCCAACGAAAATGGGTGGATTTATATGTTAATAAACAAATACTTTTTCCACGAACAGCGTGATATCAATTTATAATTTAAAAACAACATATGCTAAGCATTTTAGTTTTATGTCTCTAGACATTTCTGCATACCTCTCTTGATTTACAATGTATATTTTCTCTTTTAGATTTAAAAGAATATTTTACGCCATGTACCGTTATTAATATGATTCGATTTCCAAGATGAAAATTTGCAGATTAAAAAAATAAGCAAATACGAATAAAAAATGGAAATAAATAAGCACTTATCTTAGGTTTGTACAACTGATATAACGGGGTTATAAAAAACCAGATGCCCATTTCGGCTACAATGCAGTCATCCTCAGTAGTCATTCTGCGAAAGTAGATTCCAGTACTTTTATTTAAAACATTCTTTCCGCTATTCACCATTGTAGAAGGTTATATCGTTGCTGAAAAGCACACCTGTTTTTTTTTACTTTCTCATATACGAAGTATAATGAGACAGTATTGTAATCGCGAAAAAATTCGACTTCGAGATTTTTACGGAAATATAAGTTTTAGTTGCCGCTGAGTCTTCTTCAATAATACCAAATAGCTCATATTTCTCAAAAAATGAATATAAGGCTAGTTTATTCTAGGCAACTTTAACAATAATTTGATTTTCTCAAAAACGGCTCTAACGTTTTTGATCAAATTTCGTACAGTTACTTGAGTATACATCTACAATAATATTACGTATTTCATTTTTCTCAATGAATGAATATAAGGCTAGTTTATTCTTGGGCAACTTTAACAAAAATTGGATTTTCTAAAAACGGGCTCATACGATTTTCGTTTTCTAAAGATAACTAAACGACGCATTAGTATATGAGAAAGTTTGTGCAATGTATGTTGTACCGATTTTTTAGACTATTTTCGAGGAAAAGGGAAGATTTCCGATGGGAAAAAACCGAAGCAACGAAAAAGCATGGCCATCTTGCCATATTCCCATTGCAGGAAAACGCTCGCTAGGTTATTGAGACGAAGTAAGGAGTAAGAGGAAAGTGGAGTACATGGCGGAAGGTATATAGGACGATGTTACAAAAAAGTGGCTTAAATGGTAGAACAATTAATGTTGGCGGCAAGGTCGTACGTCGTAAATTTTTATGGAATATCAGAGATAGAGCGTGTCGGAGAATAAGACAGGAAGAAAAAGTGAAGAAAGAAATAGGTTTCTAAAAATACACAGAAATAAAATTGTGAATCTTCTGCGTCCCAAAACTTCGAGGTTGTTATATAAAAGTTTTTGAAATTTTAAATAATTGGCTTCAAATAAAATCGATTAATTAAATTAATTTGTCTCTCTTATCCGAAATTATTTGAGAAATCTGGAATATATAAACATTATATGAAGGAGTATGTCTATTTATGGAATTCCTATTTTTATCGATAACGTCAGGAAGTATTTATCGAAGGAAAAGATTTTTGTTGTACTCTCAAAACATTTTGGACTAATAAGTCTATCTCTGATTGCATTCCTCTGATAATCCTCTCTCTACCGAATGGAAGTTAACTAAAGATTTTGCGCTCTTGGTGCATATATTCCACCTTAATGCGCAAAGTTCATTACTTTGTTTTTGATCCAAACGCGATAATCAAGTTTGCTCGGAAATCAGTTGTAAGATAGTGGGTTAACAACATTAACAGCGGATTCTGTTAGACTGAGAATTTCCCTAAGTTGCAAGTTCCCTAAGTACAATAGTCTTCGCACCGGGTAAACGCTGAGGAAATTATTATTTTTGCGCGATTTCACCGCAAGCAAAGCGTATTTGTAATGTAGGAATATGAACTATATGGCTTTTGAAATTAAAATAATAACTTCTGTTTCCTCAGGCCACGTGGCATGAAATTCCTCACAAAATCTAAACGAAATATTTCCGTCACGAAAGTCATCTTTACACTCAACATCTATAGATTAAGTTTCAGACAGTCTGAAACGTCTATAGATTTAGAGTGTAAAGTTGACTTTCGTTTATTTCATTAAGACTGCCGACTTAAAACATGTTAAAACCTCAGTGTACTAGCGTAAATTAAAAATCAAATTTATTTTTTATTTAATTTCCTTTTCCCCACAAGCTCTTAAGCAGCAATTTACGGCCTTTAAAATGAGCGTAATAATAATAACAAAGACGAACTCATACAACCTTGCCCTCGGAAGGATTCGAACCCGCGACCCTAAGATTTGGAGCTACACAGGCTAACCACCCCCCTGTCAAAGGGCGAAATCCGATACATACGGTATTAATAAAAAACAACAACACACGTTTTATATAAAAAATGCTCTAAAAAATTTCGCGCGCGAAATTAAACGATTTAAGCAAAAGTGACGCATATTTCTACCTTCGAATGTTTTTGGTTCGCCAAACCCCTCTTTAGAGGATTTTTTGGGTCACCAAATATTTTCTCCAGACCGAAAAAATAATGCGCCCGAAATATAGAATTTCGATATTATCGAGAAAGAGGGCGGGATGGAACAGTGCGAGAGAAATAGCGCCACACAGGTGGAAAAAGCTGAAAGTATAAAAAAACAAAAGAAACAGTTCAATCGCGACCCCTACTACGTTCCAAATTTCTTTCTTTTTAAATCAATTCTTTCTGTTTAATTCTCTCGCGTATTAACCTTTCCTTAGTCTCTTTCCGTTCCGTCCCTTTTCCGACTCGACGGAGGGCGATCTTCCACTGTTTTTTCCCTTCTTTAAATACACCCTCCTAAGTTATTTCCTCCATTTTTCCTACATCTTCATCTAAGTCTCTCCGTTTTCCCTTCTGCTCCGTTAGAGACCAACATCTCCTTCTCTCCACCTTCCACTCCATTTCCCTTTATCTTAAGAATGCACCAACGTTTGAATCAGATACAGAGCATTATAAAAGATAAAGTTGTTCGAAACGGCGATTGTTAAATTGTAAAAAGCCTTCTAAATGAATTTATTAAATACTAGTAGTTTTACTCTGCGTAGCATACGCCGATCTAGCGGATCTTAAAGGTTAATAATTAAACATTCAGGCATTTATTTTATTTTTGTGAACATTTTTAAATCAAAGATTTCTCTAAAGACACAATTGTCAATTTCTGGGTTCTTTCCTGATATTACAGTAAGTGTATCAAACGATCTGACTCTTGATAAAGCAACATATAATTGTCCATGACTAAAAACAGGCTTAGGTAGGTAAAGGCATTTTATCATATGTTTGGCCTTGTGACTTATTGTCATTTAAAAAGTCATTCGTATGGAAATTGTTTTCGTTTGAAACTGAATGGTAAATTTGTAGGTAACTGATGGAATGAGTGAGATTACTGGAATAAGTACCGTGTCTGAGTTTGCTGCACCGATCACTTTTGCTTTGATTATGTGTGTTTGTATTCGAGTAACAGTAAATCTTGTACCATTACATAGTCCTCTCAATGGCATTAGGTTTCTAAGGAGCATGATAACGGCTTCAGTTCATGAGGAGGCATTCCGGCTGTACCCACGTAATGTTTACACGGATTTCTTTCAATTAATTTATTAATAATAATGTGAATCAATTAATGGTGCAAATGAATGTCTTCATTCCCTTGCTAAAATATTAATTAAAAGGATTAAGCGACCATGTTTCATTACTAAGTCTTGCTAATTAAGCTATGTAATTAAAGATAACGAGCAAAAACTGTCGTGATACAGCTACCTCAATATATATCCTCCTATCCGAGGAGGATGGCTAAGGTTCTACATTTTTCTTGTCTCTTCCTTCATTTTCTTCAAAAGCAATCCTCTTGTCTTCTATATCTCTTTTCACTCCATCAATCCATCTCTTCTTACGTCTTCCAATAGGTTTTTTTTTATTCAATCCTCTTTTTCAACATTTTTTCTGGCATTCTCCCGTTATCAATTCTCGTGACGTGTCCACACAAACTTATTCGCTCTGCCTTCCAATTTCTGCTGTAACTGGGTCTCGATTCATTTTCCTTCTCTTTTTCTCTCATTTCTTATGTCCTGTCTCTTCTCCCCCGTAATGCTTTAATGATTCTCGATATCTTCATTTCTACGGCCTGTAACCTGCTTTCATATTTATCTCTTATTGCCCGCGTTTCACCTCCAATTACCTTTCTTCCTTTACTTCTGTACACATATTGAGGAAATAAAAGTGTTAATTTCGAATAACCTAAGTAGATAATTAATGTAACCGGTTATAAAAGGGGAACATGCCCTCACACATTAGAGCGAATTAAATTTTACTCTACCTGATAATACGTCAACAAAACCCAAGTGTCCGATATCACACCCTACCTCGCGAATTAAAAGAACATTACAGCAATGAAAGTAAACATTTACAACCCTTGCGGAGAAATTTCGAGAAGATATTTAAACCTCCTTTTAGCTCACCTGAGCCCAGGATAGACGAATTGGTAAATGACCCACGCATCCTTTTTGCGAAAAAGACTGGGAGGTGAGAATTAGCGACAAGCGCAGAAGGGAAAAGGAATTAAGGGCAACTGAGGCGGAAAGTGGAGAGGATGGAGCGAAAAGGTTAGAAGAGAAAAGAGATGGATGGAGAGAAATGCCGTTAATTCTGTTAGGAGAGGTCCGAGGAAGAGCTTCCGGGAAGGGAAAAGAGGGGAGGAGATATCGCTCTGGGAGAATTATAGGCGTAGAAATTAAGAGGGAGAAAAGAGAAAGAAGTCGGTGAGAAAAGGGAGAATGAAATGAAGGAGAGAGAGAGAGAGAGAGGGATAAGTGAGCGAGAGAGAGAGAAAGAAAGTGAGAGGGAAAGGAAGAGAGTTTTGATGAGTTATGACGAGAAATATTGAAGTAACCGTGGGAGGAGAGAGAGAGAGAAAGAGAGAGAGAGAGAAATAATGAATGAGAAAAGGAGGAGAATAGGGAATAAAGGAGTTGGAGGGAAGAAGACTGGGACGAAGAAAACTACGGAGAATCAAAGAGAGACGAGGAGATGGATAGATGAGAATTCTTCGCAAAAAAAAAATCGGTGAAGAGCTTCCACATTAAGAGACCTTTAATGAAGAGGTGCAATATAATTAACGACAGGCCTTTAAGTGGTCGTAATTCTTCTTTAAGACGCGAACAGAGAATTCCGAAAAATCAAATCCGCGGAGAAGAGCGGGTACAGATTTTTCCGTTGAGAAATTTTGGTACTCTTCCATCAGCAACTAAGATTTTTCTTATTCGCTGCTTTCGCGTGGAAGACGCATTAAGAATAGTTCCCCTTAAAATCGTCGTACCACACCAACATTCCTTTGTGTACGGCATTTGTTCCTACCCAGGGTTATGAAGAGAAACACGGGCATGCTTAACTTTGTTTGGAATAAGCAGAGAAAAATCAAAATGAATCTTCGTAGGTGCATCAAAAAATAATTTACCGGGCTCGCCAATAAACAGAAAAATCTGATAACCGCAAGTTATCAGCCATTTGGAGGATATTGGAGATTTGTATGATAGGAATTTTGAAATGTTTGTCTCGGAGAACATTTGTCTCTTGCTAGATCTATAGATTCTTTCTTAAGAAACATTTCGTATTTTGTTCAAGATGCCTTTTTATATTTTTTATGATTTTAATGTTATTTTTTGGTAGTTTATTCTTACTCTTCGTTAAATAAAGCCTACTATGTATATATTATTGAGCATAATGTCAGAGTTAATACCAATCAAGGAACACATTTTTCAACCAAAGTCGAATATATGTAACTCAAACATCTATTGCTCGCGTTAATTAATCATTTTGAAAAGACATTTCTTTAAATTGGATTTTTAAAAATTTATTTCAAGATTTAAGACTCTAATTCTAATTTTGTTATTACTTAAATTCTTACAATTAGTTATAACTATCATTATTCAAGCTTAATTAAAGTCCTTGATTTACCTATACCTAAGTAAATGAAATCCTACCTTTGAAAATCAACACTTACTTTCAGTTTTATTGCACTATGAGAGGTTAATACAGTCAAAGTTCGTTGAGCTTAAAGGCCAATTTCCTCAAAAAAAGATGACCTCCATAACAGCAATGTAATATCTCCCCCTATCCAAAGACCTACCTTCTAAACGCCCATTTTTTTTCCAGAAACATCAATAGCCACTCGACCTAAGTTTCATTTCATTAAGAAATACGCGAGTGTCATATTTTTCCGAACGCGATTCGAAGAGTAGATACGATTGTCATGAGTTAGGTTGACAGCTTCCTCCCTAAGCCAGCGAACCACCCTCGAAGGCTTCCATTATATCATGTAGGTCATCTCCACTCGATACGTCCGAGCGCATAATGCTCCCGTAATTTCAGGAAACGTTGAGTTAAACCGGTGAACTCTAAGGTTAGATCATGTTTGCCTCATCACGTTAATTTTCTCCGGAAATTACACGAGAGACCTTTTGCATTTCCTCTGTGAGAAAACTGTCCTGGAGTATTGGCTGGCTCTCAAGATGTGAACGTAACAATTCGAGGGAGGGTTTTACAATAAATTCTCGCCACAATAAAGTTTAGTGACGACGGTATTGAGGCCAAGTATTACCTAATTTGAACAAGACGCAGCGTTTACGTCGATCATTAGAGCAAACAACATAGTACATGACTGTTAGTTACCTTTAAAACTAGAGAACCTTAAGTTATATCACGCTAGCGTATTATCTGAAATTTATTTATGGCATTGGATTTTCAAACCCACGAAGTTGATTGATCAAAAATGAATGCTGTTTAACTGGAGATTTTAGCTCTGAATATTCAGTTCCCAATGAAATCTGTATGTCTTCGTGTGTTTGTGATTTTTTCCACTTGATCGATGCGCTATTTTTTCCTTCTTTATTGTTCTCGATTAAAAAAAATATTCAAAGGGTCTCATTTCTCCCATTGTCATCCCGGATTATTCGAAACACATGGGAATCTGAAAAAATAAAATACGATCAAAACGCGCCAATCAGATAAACTTTCCAGAAAAAAAAACTTTTTCTTTCATTAACTGCCGTCAATTAAACGCATCAATTAATTCAGACCGAGAATTTACAGGTTTAATGAAAAAAACAGCCAATTGATCAGTTTTGAATAAAGCAAGTGAAAGATTATCAATGCCAGTTTCATTAGTAAAAAGCAGAGGAAAATATCCATCTGGTTTTAATTATGACGGAAACAGACAAAAAAATAAATATCAGAATATAATCAACCTGAAAAATAAGAGCAATCGAATAAAAATTATGATCCAAAAAATTTACCGGAATGTGTTTGTACTGACAAACAGTCGCATACTTCAAGCCAATTCGGTTGGTTTTTGACGATTTCAGGACATCAATTAATGCAAACTAATTGAGATTTGGTATTTGCATAGGTTGTCTTTTATCGACTTTGAATCGTACATTCAATAACAATATTCTAACTAGAATATCAATGAAATTAATAAATAATGCATTGACTTGCATGATTAATGTAATCTGAAAGGACATTCAGAATACGTCAAAAGTGACAGCTTGTGCAGCATAAGTCACAGGTGCGATTTTCGTGTCACTTTTTTCGGTATAAAAAGAGCATAAAAATTTCAGGATTTTGTTCAATATTATTTTGTAGGCCTGCTGCTGTCGCCGACTTTTTTTTAGAGAAGTGTGCGACGTTCCTCTGAATTTCACAGGGTTAAATAAAAAAAATTCGAATAATAAATTACCAGTACATGCGTACGTATATGTATTTTATTTTTGATTGTGAGTTTAAATGTCCACGTTTTAGTCCAATACAGCCAATAAGAATGAGAGTTCAATATTTAATGTTTTTAATGATTTGACTTCGCAATAAGCCAAGAGTAGCTAAACCGTAATTTTACCGATTACAATACGCACCAATGCTTTCACGAATGAAATGTGAAAATTGTCTACCACCACGTACAATTTTTTGTAAAAAAAAAAGAATAATGTAATTTTTCACTTGGTATTAGCGGTATCGTGACAAGCGAGATGTGTGCGAGAGAATTTACGATATGAACGTGACTTTTAAAGTATTGCCTCACAAACGTCACGGACGGTTCTGAACAGGGCCGGCCCTAGAAACTGCGGGGCCCAATTAGAAAACTTTTGGCGGGGCCCCTACATCTAAAAGACGTAGTTTCATGCATTCTGAGAGCATCAGATGGCCTCTCATGAGACCACTTGGGTATGGATGAGACTACGGATAAATCTAAGAAGAATCGTCACCAATAGATAGTTTGGAGCCCCTACACCAATGCGGGGCCACCTTACCCGCGGGGCCCGATTGCGTCCAATAGGTACAATTGGCCTAAGGTCAGCCCTGGTTCTGAAGACGACATTTCGTAGAATGAGGATTTCACCGAAGTGAATAGAGAGGTTGAAGAGAAATTTCGCGGCGGCGACAACACAAGTTTGCCAACGAACTAATTGAGAACAGTGATAAAGAATTCAGTGGCTTTAATGATGACGACGCACCTTTATTTTTCGTCGATTTTTCGTGTAAAAAATTTACTTATTATATACGGAAAATCACGGTACGTAATAATTCCTAGTAAGA
Source organism: Uropetala carovei (assembly GCA_036926305.1). Taxonomy (NCBI): domain Eukaryota; kingdom Metazoa; phylum Arthropoda; class Insecta; order Odonata; family Petaluridae; genus Uropetala; species Uropetala carovei. Next base: position 5,691,312 of record JAXCHB010000129.1, on the reverse strand, counting down.
TGTGATTTGTGTTTTTCCTATGCCATTTATAATGAGTGAATTATGTTTTAAATTATAATTACATTTTTATAAAGAATAATGTTCGGATAACTGGACTTTTGGAGAACTGATTTATGGATAATCAAGTTATACATTAAATATTTATATGCCCTTTAATGTATTTATGATAGATCACAACGAAGCCCGCAAAGTTAGCCATAAAATATGCTGAAAGGAAGGGTGGAAGCTAATAATTTTAGGGCTCCGTGTGTTCTGCGGTAAAAATGAAACGAAAGATGGAGAACACTTTTTTCCCTCTCTGCTGTAATTAATCGACCAATGTGTGGCAATTTAATTGAGAAACTTAGGAAGTCCACTTTTATCCAAGAAGGTAAACGTAACTTAAGTGGTTACTTTAATACGAACTTTGTCATCGTTCATTTTCTCAACAGAGTTAAAATTTTAAGAACAGTTTTCTCAATACGAAGCTATATTTTTCGCTCCTTAATCGTGTCAGTCGATCTTGAGGCTACGAGATTTTTTTTAATCATATGAGAAGCTAAAATTAATCTAGTTATAGTAAATGAAGTAAGAAAACAAGATTCTGAAACCTCCTAAAATTGTGTTGAGGAAGAGAGATTTTTAAAATAAAAGAGAACCTCAACAAGCAAGAAATATATATTTTTTAAAAATCTTTTGAAATATAGTACGAAGTTAACTTACAAAATAATTCTTTTTTACACATATTTTCAGCAAAAAATTGTCGTGTTAACCGGAATGTTGTCTTGAAATTAGTGACAAATTTTGTACTGCTGTGTAACTGATTGGATAACTTATAAATGAACTCTTAAAACCCTTATCAACGTACATATTAATTGAGTAAGGCCTGTGTCAGTCACAACCCGAATCGAAACTTCCCCTCCACTTTCACTCAGCCACGTTTGAGGGGAAGTGGAGGGGAACGATATGCGCGGGGGGCGAGGGGGGCAGGCGGGTAGTTGGTGTAGGGCTTCGAGCCTCAGTGCGCGGCGGCGGCAGCGCAGGGCGGCGAGCGTCGGGGGCACACGGATTCGGCAGCGGAGGCCATTATTACCATAATACTCCAACGGAGCTCCGATTTAGGAGCTGTACGGGCAGCTAGTCTATAATAATTTAAGAGCAAAAGTCAGTTTTTATGGCTATTAACTGTTTCTGTGGCAATTAAAAAACGGAGACATATTTTGACGAAACACAAAAAATGTGATGGGGAACCATGGAAGGGACCACTAGAGTCCCATGACTGTAACAGGGAAAGCCAATTTCGAGCCTACAAAACTTTACCTCTTTGTTTTCATTCTAAATTTTAAAAAATAATGACATGTTATCTTATAGGTATACAAAGATGTATTTCGTGTTCTAGATGTTTTAAACTTCGGTTGTTACCTGACTTTGAAATTGATTAAAATATTATAGGATAAATAACAATGACCAATAGCTTTCCATTTATTTCAACGCAAATTCAATGTGAATTCGCCCACGTGAATAGCGTTTACACATATCAAGTTTTATTGAGCTTAAATATTTTAATTTTGAAGAAATAGAAATAACTTATTGAGGAAGTATTCAATGACAAAATACGAGCCGGTTTTTTATGCTAGTATTTGTGTCTATAGGTTTGTGACAGATGCTTGTATCATAAATGGAAAGAACTTCGCTATGCGATAAGAAAATCCCACGAGCGCCCTCAGTTTTGAGCAAGCATAGTGACTTAAAATTGTCTCGAGTTGAATGATTTTTACATCCTTGCAAACTATGACTCTACTTATTGCGTGAAATAATTTTTTTTTAAATATGACTAACATCAATTTCATCGCCTTCTTATCTGAGGATTTGAGAAGCGCTGTCGTGATGTTATTACATGTAATACAACATTTACACAACAAATACTCAAAACACGAAAATATTTAAGTTTACTGATATAATATAATTTCGGTAGGCGAGAAAACTGGCAGCGTAATTGTAAATCTCCTCATTTCGATTCCAACAATAAGACGAATCAACCGTTCCCTTTATAAAGGCGATATTTAACGGCTTGAAATGCACACATAATCAATGAAGAACTCCCGCCGGTCGAACAGCTAGTGGAAGCGTGGGCGTTTCTCGCACAAAAGCCGAATCCTTGTCAAAGAATGGGAGCGAAACGATTACGCGAAACAGCAGGATGGAGCCTCGCCATGAAGTCAAAAGAGCTACTCCTGTGCTCGTTATTGGATTCCTTCCTGGAGGATATCCATTCCAACACGGAATGCGTTGCGTGGACGTAAAAGGGAAACGAAAGGGTGCGTTCGGAGGTCAGGAGTAACGCACCCTGAGTCGTTCATTATTTAAGAAGTTACCCAAACGCACCGGGCGCCGAGATTGCGTACGAAAGTCCGATTTAGGGATGTGAAAGTACCGGATGCCAAAGGTCAATACAAACGGCTCCCTTTCAGCTTCGACTTCCGTGCTCATCAAATCTCTCTTTGTTCTTCTCCAGGAATCAGCTCCTATTTGGGACTAGTCTAAGCCTAAGGTGCACATGCATGGATATATATATATATATATATATATATATATAAATACTTAAGGAAAAGGAAAGGTAATAATAAGGGTAGCAACAAGGTGTTGGAGGAAGCCCAGTGGACACTTACCTAGAATGAAGAGCCGCTGGGGGTGCTGAGGACACACGAAAAACACAAAAGAACAAAAACTACACAAAAATGGAGCTTTCGGGCTGATGCCCTTCTTCAGCGACGGAGAAACATATCAAAGAAGAAGGGCATCAGCCCGAAAGCTCCATTTTTGTGTAGTTTTTGTTCTTTTGTGTTTTTCGTGTGTCCTCAGCACCCCCAGCGGCTCTTCATTCTAGGTAAGTGTCCACTGGGCTTCCTCCAACACCTTGTTGCTACCCTTATATATATATATATATATATATATATACAAACACACACACACACCTAAATACCGCTTTTACTTAGAATCGTTTTACGGAATTAAAAACACTAGGTGGTAGAATTTTAATTTAGCTATCCATAGCTTCAAAATTGACTGTTACTTTAACCTCAAATATCTGGTCTATACAAGGTTATATTATTTCTTTCTGTATTTTTAGCGATTTTTTGTAAAAAAAAAGAAACATACCCTTACATATTCACTTTGTCTGTCCGTCCGTCTGTGCAAACGATATCTCTGAAACGGTTGATATAGAGAAACCAAATTTTCAGGATAAATTTCTACATATGCGAGAGCTCGGTGCCAGACAAAGTACACTCATGCGAGCTACATGCGGCAATCCGAAATTGTCCAATCCAATTTTCAGGGGCTAATTTTGCCCCATGAGAAAAGCACGTAAATCGGTGATGAGGTTTACACATTTGCTTTTTAAACTTATTTCTCATCAAGGTTCGAACTCGGAACTATCGAACTGTAGGAAAGTTTAGACATTGTAGTCCCTCATTTTTGAAGACGAAATTCAAATCCCTGTAGATTTGGTGTACATTATTAGTTTCTATTGGAAAAAAGTGGATTTTTTCTGGGTTTCAACAAAAGAAATACTTCACTGCCATGGCAACGAGCTCACCGCCTCATAATACCTGCTTTTCCAGTACCTTCCTAACATTTTTAAATCTACAATCGTTATTAAGCAATCATTTATTTTCAAGGTTATTCATATTTGTATTTCAGTGAACATTCTATAGGCATAAATAGGTGGGAATGATTGATCCGAAGATCCTTATGCGACAGGCATAAACTGTGATGATGGGAAATGTGGAAACAGGTGAAAAAATCTGCTATGACCGGAAATAGGAATTTTCTTTTATGTATCTCCTTGAGGACATCTGTTGGGGCTGATTGATACTAACATTGATAGCTTGGTCCCAAACTAAGAAAACATTCCCGTTCCGAAACAGGGGAATTAGTCTGCTACGGTAGTTCAGTAGTAGAATATCCGCCCGGAAAGTGGAAGACCCGGGTTTGATTCCCGGTCATAGCAGATTTTTTTCACCTGTTTCTACATTTCCCTTTCTATTGACAGTTTACCCAACACCGATTATACGCAAATTACAAGAGTTGTGCAGAACGGAGTGTCCACTTTTAAAAGTTAACACTGACGGCCGTTTGTGATATGAAACATCGCTTTTGTGCTGAATGTTCATTTTATAATTTTGACAGACGTCGGAGCGTACCAGCGAAACAGCGATGAAAATGTCGTGTTCTAAGAGCAGAAGAGGAAACGACACTATCTATAATAGATATCGGTTTCTATAATGGAAACAACAGCACACAACAAAAGATTAACTGTGAAGTCATGAAGGGTTAAACCAAAATTAAAATTCTTTTCACGATTACATAAAATTTCAGGTAAATATTTCCTCGGTGTCGTTATCTTCTGGGGTTAAGGTTCAAACGGAAAAAAAGACCTGAAATATTGTTGCTGGATATGCTATTCTACCAGAGCTAATATCAATCACTTTAATATGCTCCACTTTGCTGGTATACGCGCAAAGATTGCATTGACAAAAGGACTGGTACAAAAAATTAATCTCCCTGAATATGAAGCGCAATAATATCAGTGGATGACGAACATTTTGAGCTTTGACTATCACGTAATGATCATCTTCATTTCCAGTCGATTTAAATAAATTCATAAATATTTATTCAAAACAACAATAATAAAATAGTACATTAGGGCCTGAAAAATATATCCGTTCAAAAGAAAAATTTCGGCCAGTAAATATTTTAAATGTATGTCTTTAAAATAACGAATGTTCAATAACAAGAAGGAAAATCACTGCTACGCGCTTACCAGTCACCGGTTTGAGCACGTTCGTTTGTTAATATTATACATTTCCACGAGAACGGAAAACGCTCAGAATATACTATTGATATTTCTTTTGTGCACAATCCTATAAGTCAAAAACACCATATACCGCGTGGCATTGCGAAAAGTTGGATAAAAAGTCCTTCAATAAGCGCCGCCCCATCTGTATCTTGCGATATTTGTTCTCATCAAGTATTATGACCGAAGTTCTCCTTACCTAACACTCGTCCATTACGACTTTGACGCCTTCTCACTCCATTCAACGCATCCATTCCCGACCCAACCCATCGCAACAGCACCCAGTCTTCGTCACCTTTCTTCCGTCAGGACCTGGAAGGTCTCTCAATCTCCTTTCTCCTCCACTTTCAATTTTCTTAACGAGTCCACCCGAAACCTCGTTCACTGCCCATTAATTTCAGCAGAATGTAAGCCCCGTGAAAATTAACGTCGAGATGTCACTCTCCCTTCGCAAAAAGCTATTACCTTGTTTAACTGATTTAGATATAGAAGAATCTAGGGGGTGTTAATAAAAAAGGTTTAGCGAAGGCGTCGCATTCAGAAGTTTTCAATCAGCTAGATGTGTTTCGATTCTCTTTTGTCTCAAATCCGCTCTAATGCTGGCTCCCTTTTTTTTCTGGGTGCAGGAAAAAAAGGTCGGGATTCTAGGAATTGCAAAAGTATCTCTTCTTTAAGGTAAGAGGAGAAAAATCCGCCGTGAGAGAGATAGAGGGTTAATGCTTGTCCTGATTTTCAACGCAAGCTTTTCCTAGCGTCCATTTTGGCTTGTTAGTGGAACTCTTCGCTCTCTCACTTTTGGTTTCGGTTTGGGTTCAGACTGATATTTTTTTAAATGACCGAACTAAGTGATCGTATTTTAGTCCGTGTCTTAAGGTCTTTTGGTGATAAAATTTGAGGAAGAGTCTAGGAAACTAAGCTTTTTTTAAAAAAAAAAGGGTAGGTACATTTTCTGTTTTCGCGTATTTATATTGCGTCTTCTAAGATTAATCTCTGACAAATAATTTAGTTTGGGTACACTATCCCCCAAACATATGAATTTTTACGGGTAAACTACAGAGAAACCTTACATTTATGACGAAAACATTTTTTTCTATTGACTTTTTGATGCTAAAAACGAATTTTGGTGATCAAGACTATCATTTCAAATTCGGTCTTTTTCTATTTTTCCTAAAACTTTATTTAAATTTCTTCCTATTCACGATAATTCTTTCGTTAATGCACATCAACTTAGATAAGAGTATGAAAACTTAAACGAACATAATTTTTGCCTTTGTCAAAACCTTTCAGATATATAATTCCTTGTTATTACGGCGATCATAAAGGAATTCAGCTTTGAATTGTAAGAATTGTAATTCGTTTCACACAAGCAATCTTTTCTTCCTGCTTATTATTTACTCAGATTCAAAAATATAAATACTAAAAATCTTATTGGTTAAGTCACTAACAACATCCATTACACTTCAATGAACAATTCAAGTGAATATTAACCAATGTATAATGTTAAGGCTTACTGCCCCCAAGATTTCGGAGATATTGGGCGAGCCTGAAAAAACCACGTCAAAAACATTTTTTTCTTATCTATCGGAGGATAAGCAACTTCGCTTAATTAGTTATATGAGATAAAATTTCCCCATTGGCTAAACCAGGGTTTCCAAACTGTGTTTCGCGGAACACAAGGGTTCCACAGGAGCTGAATGAGGTTCCGTAGTTGTTATCCGATACGTTCTTCTTTCTCTTATTTACAGCAGAGAATATGAGCCTCGCTTGTAAACTGTATACTTTAAGATACATAAGCTATATAAACAAACATTATAATGATTTTAAAGTTAATTTTATTGCCATTAGGCTTGCCATCTCTTAGTTAGGTTTCCGCGAGAGAAAAAATTTTATATATAAGAGTTCCATGGCTTCACAAAATTTGGAAACCCTTGGGCTAAACTAAAAAGGTATATTCAGTACAGACTTTCTAATATAACTTTTGATCCACATTTAAATGTAGGCGTTCACTTTGCATATATATATTGTCACCATTCATCCGATACGCATTCCAAGTAAACTTTGAAAGATACAAAAATGTTCTGTCTAATTCTAAAGTTAGTAAATTCAAAGGAGTCGCATTTTCCTCCTTTGGTTCCATTAAAACATTTTGCCAAATTTGGTTTTGGCAGATATTACCTTTTGCGAGTTATAATGGCACAAACATCCAACCAAACAATATTATCGGGACATTTCAAGAAAAATAAACTTACTCAATCCCGAAAGAACAGTCATGAGTCTCGTATAAAAAAGAACTGCGATGAAACAACATGCGTAAAAACATCAAATATACACTTTCTTTTTCGCAGGTCCGTAAGAATGACGGCATGTAAAAATAAATAATTTCCCCTTACCTTTCTCCTAATGATCCGTCTACATCAGGCTGCTCAACCCATCCGCGATTTCATGCTCCGTTTGTTGGAATCGAGGAACTCCGACATGTACCTCGCATCCGTGCCTATTGTCATGCGAAGTGAAATCAGAGGAACCCTTCGCGCGCTATCGTAGCTACAATGAGGAATCACTAGCAGTGCATTCTGGGTAGGGAAGCCCTCACTTCCGCCCATTCGCCTTGCACCATCTCACCGATTAGCATCCCTCTGAAATTTAACGCGAACACGACTAATTGTGAGACAGATCAATAGTACGTATGCCTCGTGCTATTCCTTCCGCATTATAATTCATTAGATAGGGGAAACTCGGCTAATTCTGTGATGCGGACAATTCCGTGATAGTTTAAATAAAAGTAAAAGCGTCTGGAAGCGGTTTTTGTGCATGATATACTTGTAGGGGAGGTATACTAAAACGCGCAGGTGTAATTGCGTGATAATTCACCCTAGCAACGGTGAAATATTTACCTGTTTGTAATATGTAGTTTCTTAATATCACGGAATTATCCGAATGTCCCATATATGTACTAGCTAACAAAAAACAATTAGTTCATCTAATGAAAAATTCTTCGTAGTAAAATTTTGAAATTGCGGCCAAATTTTACACAAGGCTTGTAACGCAATAATATATTTGCACTAAAATGGTTCTTTAATTACGCGGAATACCGAATGTCAGCAAACCGTTGAATAAAAATTTAAATATTCAATGTTATCACGATTTTTCCTCCAGGAAACCTTGAAAATATTCGAAAAACGAGCAAAAGAAACAGCGTCAGTGGCTTACATTGAATGTGTGCGTGTACTATAATTCGATTTCGGCTATTCCAGGAAATAATGATGCATTTCTGTTTGCGGAAATTAAAACTTAAAAACAGTATGGGAGTATCTATCATTAAAAGGAGCTTAACTTTAGCCGCATCATCTTCTCTGTCGCTTAAGTTATTAAATATTTAAAAAATTTGTTTAAGATGCATTTTCACTACCAAACATATCAAATATATTACCATTTATTTATTAGGAAATAGATATGACTAGAGATTAATCCTGGAATATCATCCTAGGATACCATGGTAGCTCCATTATAAATTCACAAACGTGAAAATTTTCAAAACTGTTCCTTATACATATATACTAGTGTAATTGTCCGTCAAATATGACGGGTATTCATGAATTAAATATTACGATAAAATAAAATAAAAATTAATTACAACTTTTATTTATGCGCACTAAAACGTAAAAATTAATATAAATTCCACATACCCGAATGCTCCAGAAAGTAATGCCTTAGAACTCTTATGAGTCAACATCGATCGCAGTGCCAATTGATAGAACAAGTTTCACACTATAAATACCTTGGAAGCATCATAACGAGAGAAGCAAAATGCACCGATGAAATCAGGACTAGAATAAAGAAAGCAAAAGCCGCTTTCAGAGGAAAGAAACTCATATTAACGAAAAATATAAAGGAGGATATCAGCAAGAAGTTGATAAAATGCTATGTCTGGAGTATAAAATTATATGGGGCAGAAACATGGACGCTAAGGAAAAATGATATTAAATACTTGGAAAGCTTCGAAATGTGAACATGGAGAAGAATGCTGAAGATAAAATGGACAGATATGGTGAAAAATGAGGAAGTACTACGAAGAATAGGAGAGAAGCGAACAGTTATACAGACTATCAGGAAGGGACATTACCTGAGGAGAGAGCACGATTAAAGTAATGCTAGAAGGAAAACTGGATGGAGAAAGAGAAAGAGGTAGGAAAAGGTTTCAGCTGGTAGACGACTTGAAAGAGAAAGAGAGCTATCCAGACATGAAGAAGACTGCGGAAAATAGGAGTACCTATATGGAGAACCAAGCTTAACCATTGATAATATGGACATGTCTACGGACAGACTACTACTACCTACATATATATACATATATACACATACATAAATACATACATATACATACATATATGCACATATGGATTTATGTATATAATGAGCAACCGCGGAATTTATCGCACCCTGGACAAAAGAACCTCCATGTTAATCTCGAATCGATTGAATTTCGAGCATTAATTTTTTATTCGAATTTTTACACGCAGCCGAAATTAAACCATCGGGAGCGGACACATTTAATTATGCATCAGTGAACTGTTCGCCGCAGTAATAACCTTCGTTTTTTTAACACCCGGTCGTCCGTTTTTTTTTCACTCAGCCCTTTTCGTCCAATCAAATCGCGCAATGCCTGGGGAATCAGCGCGTGACAAAAAAATTGGCTTTTCATCAAATAATGTTGAACGGAACGCCGCCACACTGGATTCGTTGCCTCTTTTCGAAGCCCGTGGCAGAATAATTATAACTGACGCATATCCGTGAAATTGAGACGTGCTTGAATCCTATGTCTACGCGCTCAATGTTTGCGTACCGTAGCAGCCTAATTGAAATCTAGGTAAACTTTGGTAATTCCAAGTAAAAGATGATAATCTTTCTTTTTTAGGCGCGTTTCGCTTCCAGCGTGAGCGCCTATTATCGTCGGTCTGTCCGTCCGTCCGTCTGTCCCTCTGTCTGTCTGTCTGTCAGTCAGTCCGTCCGCATGTTCGTTCTCGGCTTCTACCTAACGGATTTTCATGAAATTTTATATTAAGGACTTACAATCAAATATAAAGGGAAAATCGCATAAATGAATCATGTAAGCCAATCAGAGGCACCACTTGACGTGATAAAAAATTAACTTTCCGTCATATCTCCTAAAGTATTGATCATATGAAAACATTTTTCAAATAAAACTTGTAGAACTAATAAATTAGAGTATTTCTTTTCCTATACATTTTTATCGTAGGAGTAGCCGTTATCCATAAAATCGAACAAGAAAATCTTAAATCGAGTTGAACTTAGAAAATGTCTTGCATGGTTACTTCTTCATTGCTGCTAACATAAACAATCTCACAAACGTTTAATTTACTTACATGTGCATGCAATATTTTTAAATAGGTATAAATGGATTATTTATGATGAAAAAAGAACTTTAAAACGCTATTTCCCTTACGTACAGGTATATAATTTCTTTCTAATACTCCATTGTACGAAACGCGCCCATTTGTGATACGTTGTACACTTTCCTAACTTGTTTCTTCACGGAGCCTTCAGAAAATCGGGTAGTACTATAGCCGATTTATAAAATAAACTTATATATATATATATGTATACAGGGCCGGCGCAAGGATATTTGCCGCCCTACGCAAACAGCTTATTTGGCGCCCGAAGTTGTGTGCGCGCGCGTGCGTACGTGTGTGTGTATACACACTACTCAAGTTTTTGAAAATCTGCAAATGTGTATTTGAAAAGGGAAAATGGATAATTTATGCAAGATTTATTTATGCACGATTTATAACTTATGCACGATACGTACGAAACAGAAATTACGGGATTATTAAATTACCATAAAACTAACGTTGTCACAACTCTAACACTAGAGTATACAGTTGAACTTTTCGTGCCTTTTTCTTTGCAAATTGGGAGATAAGCTCCTTTGTGTAAAGTAAATTTGTAATGTCCTGCTCTATAGAAATCGTTGCTAATCCAACAAGCCTCTCTTGTTCCATTGTTGATCGCAAATAAGTTTTTATCAGTTTAGGCCTTGAAAAACTTCGCTCTCCACTTAGGTGAGAAGTATTCAGAGAGCAATAAATGTGTTCGGAACACTGTCAATTAAGCCACTTTCACAAAGGAACTTTAAAAGCACCTTGGGAGGTCAGGTGTTCTGGTAGACGTCGTGCTATTGTTTGCAGTTAACTACACAAAAAATTCTTTTCCTAATCATCAAATTTCTGCGCCCTCAGAATCCTTGCACCCTAGTCAACCGCCTAGTTCGCTTAATGGTATCGACGGCCTTGTATATATACATATACGCTTACGGAAAAAGAAAGGTAATCATAAGTTACCAAAACAAGAGAGCCGCTGAGGGTGATGAAGACACACGAAAAACAGAAACACACGAAAAACAATACAAATTCGTGTATACAAACACACATATATCTTAACGATCGATAAGATTGGGTTTTGAAAAATAAAATAAAAAGGGCCGGAGAACTGAAGGAATTTCAATGCAATGCACCTGGTTACACAGTAAATACAATTTTTTTAAATACGCAACATAACATAACATGGAAATTACTAACAAAAATCTTTACGCCTACAACAAACAGGATTGGTAAGTGTTCCAGGCTCTTGGATTATCCCGAAAAATATGCCACAACTTTTAACCATGGTAAAAAGCATCGTTTTGTTTAAATTGAAAAGGGTTTTTAGAATTAAAGCGTGAGTCGCAAATGTGCAATCTAAAGGGCGCGCGCCATGTACGCCCCCCTTAAATACGCCACTATCTATAATATATTGACGTTTCTGACACAGGTTATAAGAGAATGAGGGAGAGGAGGAGGATACAAATTATGAGGCACTTCCACACGGGCTAGAAACTTGGAATTTTGTAAGTGGCAAAACCTAAGAAAGAAAGAGAAATCGAAAATTTTGAAAGTGTTTATTTTTTCTCCCTTAAAAAATTCCAAAATTTAAACAAATATTTAATTGCTTAGGTATTTCCAAATGTTCTACAATTCTGAAATTTTTTATAACGCCATAATTCGCTAAATAACTAAAACTGTATTGTGGTCGTTAAAAATTCATTAAGTTAAAATAAATCAACATAAATAGTGTTATTATATACATAGTGTTATTATATAAAAATGTACTAGACCGTTGCCCGTCATAAAATGACGAGGTTTCATTGATAAGAAACCAAAGGAAGTCGATATTATTTTTATTTCAAATCACCCAAAGGTATCTCAAAGCATACAATATTAAACGTACTTCTGCTTATTAACATTTTATAAATTTAGGTAATGGCAAATGAACTGAAAATGTTGAGCGTTAAGTGATTAAGGAATCCTAATTCTCGCTATTGTCATAACATGTGATTTAACTGTTAAGCTTTAACGGTGCAAAAAAATTTAATTATAAGTTTCGCAGCGCAGGTAGTAGGTAATACTTCATGTTAGTTTTTGGTTAAGTAAATCCTTGATCTTAATTGAACTTGATTTACGTAATAATGAAGGGTTCAAATTAAATGAAGATATCTTACCCTCCCTCTTATTCTCCTTATGGCAAAGTGAGCAACACTGGGTTGCTATAGATCTTTCTCTGGCTACAGGATATTGCTATATTATTTAATTTTGAATGTTATTTAGAAACATCAGCCAACGATCTGCTTCCCGCCAACAACGTATGTACTGATCACTTGCCTGACCGCGCACGGCCCCGCGCTTTCATATTTAAATCAGTATCATGAAAAATATTCAAGTTGTTATTTATATTGAATCTTTTTCAGAAACATATTTCAATATTTCCGAACGTTTCATTCGAATGATGCACCCACCTAAACCAATCAGAAAAGTTTGTCGAATGCCAACTTTTTCATGTCTCGACTGCAAATTTGAGATGAAAGTTACTTTTGTTCAATTTTTTAAAGGCACATCATAAATTTTATGTTTTTCGGTTACAGGAACGTCATTAGGAATCATTAAAGAAGTTATATAAAAATAATTGCCACTTTTCGATCAATATAAGCCGAGATATGATGTTGAATGCTTTAAAAAGGATGACATACGCGGAATACAAAAATTTCAAGTTTTTTAAACTTTTAAGGTAGTTGCCGATTTGTCAGAAATTTTAAACGTACATAATGCGATCCAGTATGGAATTTAATATAAGAAAACTAACTTTTTTTCAAATTAATGTCCACATTGAATATTTTTGCTGTTTCAGAGCGTGACAGAGGGAGTGACAAAGGGACAGAATAAGGCTTTTTTATATATTACCGATATGACTTATTCATTCAGGACCTCCACGCAATATGGTCGCTATTGCGTCTTTCTCTCCACTTTAGCCTCCAATTCGCCTCACCCAGCAGGATCTCTCCGTTCCGAATCGATTTCCACCTCCTTTTAGTAAAGCGCACGCATCCCTTTGTCATCTGTCACTGTCTAACGGGTCGCCCGAAATGGACGGTTGTCCGAGAGCATGAATTCCCCGGACCAGCTCCATTGTCTTATTGGTCAGCCTTGGTGCTGGCTCGAACCGTAATAGATGGAGGATATTGGACGCCAGCCTATCCTCAGTGCAATATTCAGCGGAAAGCATTTGTTTCCCGTAATGCGTGCAAGATGTCTTCCACGTCCCTGTTAATGGATCGTTTTACAAATATCCTATCCAGTGGTGTTTCCAAAGTAAATTTCTCTTCGGTTCTCATCCGACGTGGACACTTCAAGAATACGCAAGACAGAAAGCCGCAAAAAAAACTAGCTTCGATGGCTTAAGAGGAAAGTAACTCAAGTCGTTGAATTTTAAAGTGTACCTATATATGTATTACGTCTATATGTGTAGTGGCTGTCAAAGTACAAGTGAATAAAACTGATTTGGGAGAGGTAGAGGATTACTTACACAGCCTTCTAAATTTCCACTATTATCTCTATGTAAAAATATCCATATTATTTTAACTTTACATTATACTCATTATGCATTAAATGTATCGTTACCACCTTGTAACATTCAACGTTAATAATTATTTAAAAAATAATGTTCTACTTCTGACATCCGGCATTTATCTATTACAGATAAATTAACCTTCTACTAACTAAGACACAATCCGAAGGGAAATTAAAGTTCGTGTGAAAGAGAAAATGTCACTTATTCCATGTGAATTCCGCTTAAGGAAAAAATTATTTCCTATGGCCGCATCGGAAGTCACGAGAGCGTTTACATCAGCGGTTCTGTGGTCTCAGTACAGAAAATCAAGTGTCAGTAAATTACTGGCGGTGAAATTTCATCAGAGAAAAGCTTTTTTTAAGACCATAGCTTTTCTGAATAAATATAGAGTTATCAATACAATCTTTTAGTAAATACATTCTCATCATTGATTCGTAGCTAGCATGCAGCGCCCTCGGAGGAGCGTAGGTTACCGATACTTGGCATAAAATTTTTCGTCAATTAAATTAAACCATTATTTAAAAATTCCGAGTGAAAAATATTTATCTACGGACCATTGCGAGAGAGAGTTGTCTCTCTCTCTTGTGTTGACGAAGGGATCATTCCGAAAGCTCCATCATCTACGTCTACAAATGTGTCTCTCCGACACCCCAGAGGCTTTCCTTCTGTTAAGTGTTCACTGGGTTTCCTTCAACACCTAGTTGCCCCCAATATCTTTATTTACCTTTCCTATTCCATATATACATACACACACACACATATACATATACATATATATATATATATATATATATATATATTTCCCCCCCTCCCCTCAACTGCCTCTATTACTCCACGGAGGATTTTACACGGCACATTCTCTTTTGATTCTCTCTATTTTTTCCATTAGCGTACTGGGATGAAAAAAATGCGTTTTTCCATTTCCGAACGTTGATCTGCCGCCACAAAGAGAGGCTGCGCAGAGAAAAAAAATAACGAAAAGACTCGAATTGCACACTAAATCCAGTGACGGATACAGGCAATTAATTATCCACGGTAAAAATCGGAGGTAGGAGATGAGGGACGGAGACAGAAAGGGAGGGAGAGAGAGAGAGAGTGAGAGGGTTTATAGAGGTATTGGAGGTCAGAGAACGTGACAGAGGTCAATGACAGCAGATAATGGGATGGGAAGTGATGAATTTAGCAAGGCAACGGAATAAATAGATTAAGAGATAAGACAGGAGAGATAGAGAGGGAGAAGAGAAATGGAGAGAGGCAGTGAATGGGAGTTGTAGGAAAGGATGGGAGGAAAAAAGAGTGAAAGGGAGAGAAAGTTAAAATAGAGAGAGAGAGACGGTTAAAAATTCTTAAAAATCTGAAAATGTTCCCTCTTTTTCAGCGATTCCACCTAGAGCAGTGGTTCTCAACCGGTGTGTCACGACACATTTGTGTGTCGCGAAAATTTAGAAAAAAGGCTCAAATTTCACATTATTTTTTAAAAATTGTTATTCGACAGATTTTTATTTCTTTATGTTTATATATATATATATATATACATATATACACATTGAGAAACACAGATATACGCTGTGTCCTTATTACCGATATTTTTTTTTTTTAAAGCGTTAAAAGTTAGTAATTCCTTAAGAGCGTCTTGTTTTATATATATATATATAAATGCTTAAGGAAAAGGAAAGGTAATAATAAGGTAGCAACAAGGTGTTGGAGGAAGCCCACTGGACACTTACCTAGATTGAAGAGCCGCTGGGGGTGCTGAGGACATTGAGAAACACAGATATACGCTGTGTCCCTAATTTTTAAAGTGTTATTGTATTTAAAAATAGGGAGTGGCTTATAAGACATCCTGTATATTTTTTTAAACGTTCATAAACAGCTATATAGAACATTACGGAAGAGCAGGAAAGGGGCGTTATGAGAGAGGGAAAAAGAATGTGAGGGAGGTTAGGGAAGAAGGGAAAAAGGGTGCGGTAGAGAGAGACAGAGAGAGAAATGTAGAGAGGAAGAGAGGCGGATAGGCTAAAGCAGGCATGTCAAACTGGCGGCCCCGCGAGCCACATTCGGCCATTTCTCTGTCCTACCGTGGCCCGAGCGCTCATTTCTCTCTCAAAAAATTGTTCGAGATTTTAAATAAATTCTTTATTTTTGTGAAAAGGAGACAAGATTTTTTCTTAGTTGTTGAGATACAACAGAACGCAAGTTTCTAAATCATATGTTTTTAATAGCAAAACAAGTAAACGGTATTCTGGGTAAAGTCCATTTTGCCAATTCTGTCCCTCATTAAACATCTGTAATCCTAATGCGGCCCTTCTATAACATCTATCACTTCAATGCGGCCGTGACGCTTCTTCGAGTTCGACATGCCTGGGCTAAAGTATAAGGTGAGAGTATGAAGAGGGGGGGAAGATATAAGTTAAAATTTAGAAACGAGAGGGAGGTTGGAGAAGATGGCGCAGAAGCCATATGGAGCGGAACGAGTTATAGAACGAACGATGAGAGAAAGGAGAGAAAGCAAACGTAAGTGGTTTCGAAAGAGAGCACAGCAGAGGGAGTTGGCACTACGGGGGCGTTAATCATCCATTGGATTCCGGCGACCCGTGAAATACGTCTGATGAGACGATGGAGTTCAGTCGTATCGCAAAGAAAAGGATGAGAAATAAGAGAGTCGAAGAAAGAGAGACTTGGTGTAACGAAAGGAAGGGAGGAGACGAATAAAAAAAGAATGTCAGAAAGGAAGACTGAATGTGATGAGCTTGAAACCAATGGAGTATAAAATGTTTAAATTAATCAAATATCCGCTGGTTAATTTTTCTTAGAGCGGTCCAAATTGTTGAAGATATTAAACTCGAATTTATTATAGGATCTACTAGCTCATCTTTTTTTAATTATTCTCCCTTGGTACAATAGTACAGGCACTAAATCATACGAAATTAAGTAGACCGCCCAACGCACAACGCCCTTTTCTTCTGTGTATAATAACGAACTAAACCCGGTGCACTCTTACACAGAAATGGTAAACTGGATTTCCCTTTCTACTCAAATTATGCACACACACACACAAACACATATAAACGCTAGAAAATATCGGAACACACGGCCGTGCGGGATATTCAAGAACTACGGAGGGTTTTTTGGAACATTTCCGGTTATTTCCAGCCCGGTAATGTGGGCGCACAGCGACGTAAACATGCAAGCACAATGAACTACGGGCAGGGGTCGGCAACCTACGGGTCACGGGCCGCATCCGGCCCCAGAGAGCGCTTTATGCGGCCTGTGATGCTTTGCCTTAAAATTAACGGGTAAAATGAACAGAAAATTTCATATTATTTCAGTAAAAATAATTTTTAAAAATTTCAAGTTACGCTAGTGAATTATACAGGTATCATTTTCGCTATAATATGATACCACAGAATCACTTGGTTAACTGCTGATTCAAACGCTCAACCATGGCTTCTAATGCAACAGCGAATGTAGCCCGCCGTGCGTAAAAGGTTACAGACCCCTGAACCACGGTGAATATACATATATTCAACCGAAAAAGTCATAAGAACTCTCCGAACGTTAACAACGTCTATTTTAAAAACAGTAAAACCCTCGCCCTTATTTCGAACGATCAATTCTGCGAGATTCTCCAGCATTGAAGGGATCGACGACGCAGATGCTTTTCAAAATAAAATTAAAAAAAAAACAGGCTCCCTCTTGGGGGGGGGGTAGACGAGCGCGAAAGGCAGGAGTAGCAACAGCAGTAGTAGTTGGGAGGGCAAAAAGCAGGAATCCCTTCGTCTGAATCACCCGAAGCGCCAACGGTATGTTACCATACGCTTCACTTCCCTTTCTCCATCCCCTTGCCTAACCTCTTCCCTTTCTCTCTTTCGCCCAACTCTCCATTTCCTCTCTCTCATTCTCTCCATACTCCCCACGCCACCAATTTCTTCCCTACGTCTCCCAATCGAGAGAACGGGAGATAAAAGAGGAGAGAGAGAGAGAGAGAGAGGTAGGTGTGCCCCGTTTCAATAAATGACGACGCAGGAGCGATCGCTTGGGTCCAAAGTGGCGCCGTTCGAAACCAATCGCGAATGATGCCCTTTTGACTCCGGACGCTGCGTTCCGAACGACCAATGAACGGGGTTTAATCATTTTACGACGGCATTTGTTTGATAGCGTCGACGGAACGAGCTCGCGGGAGCATTAGATTTAAGGGAACACACGGGGTTTTAGGCATGCAACAGCCAGGGTGCGATCCATCGGGGAATGGGCGAAACGATCATCAATTCCTTCATTCTTTTCCTATTATTTTTTCCCCCCTTTTCTCTAGGCGGGATCCGTACGAAAAATCGTTTTAAGGGACGTGGTTCGCATCGTTTCGCCCCGTGTAGCGCTGTTCCAAAAGGATTAATCTTTAAGGTTCCTTCTCGTGCGTGTGTATGTGTGTGTGTGTGCCCGCGATTCGAAAATAGCAGTACTATTTATTTTTTAAAACACCGGATACTTGTTGTTCACTGCAGTACGGAATTTCTGACCTAATACTATAGCCAGTTAGTTATTGAATCCTTATTTTTTTTAACCTGGTGTGCTCGAACATTTTGAATGGAAAAACTATTGGAGCCCTACGGTTAATCAATGAAGATAAACGGAAGAACCTAATAACCATAAAAAAAAATTTTTTTAAAGGAAAATACATGCACTCCGGTCCAGGGGAATCTACTCCACGTCAGTGATCCTCCATTTCTTTGTTCACACACTCACAAATACACACAAAACAAACAAACACCCACACGAGCACTTTCTTTCCAAAAAATTTGCCTAAATGCGCATTTCGGAATCAAGGATTCCATCGTCAGCAGGCCGATCAAAAAGACGAGAGGGGGGGAAAGAAAAAGGAGGGACGCGAAATAGTTACAATGTAGCGATGGAGAAGTTAGGAAGAGCGTTGGAAACGGGCGTTGGTAAATTGCGGACCAAAACGATACTTTAAACCCCTTGAGGAAAGTTGGTGGGAAAAGGGAACCTGTAAATTGCGGACTAACCAGGGCAAACAATGGGAAAGGGGTGGAAAGAGGCGAACTCCGCTGCTATGGGGGGGGTGAGGCAATGTCTCCTGTTGCCGTATCTACCACAATGGAATGCTAAGGGAAACTAACTCAACATATACTATAAGGATTGAAAGTGTGAATGAACCCCCCCAAAAATAATAACGTAAGCGGCATAACGAAAACAAAAAATGCTGGCTGAAAAATTAAATATGTATCAAGTGGAGTGATTAGTAGAACTGGAGGTCCTTTTCCGTTAAACGCCCCCCCCCCCCGCAATTAATTACTTATTTTGTTTACTGTTGCCTACGAGAAAATAAGTAAACAATCAAATAATTAAAGATTAACCCGCACCGAGGGCACCCAGCACGACTCGACTTTAACAACCCTTATTACGTTTGCCCTGCTTCCGGCACCGTATCCCCGGGACGGAGAGGGAGATACGGATCCAGTCAGGGCGCCGAAGGCGCCCAAACACTACTCGATTGGGGGAAAAGAACCGAATTGGATTATTAAAATTTGCTTCATATGCCTCAATTACAAGGAAACGACGCTAGTGTAATACTGAAGACATGTAATAAGATGACGTCTTGCATGAATACCAGATTCATTGTAAATCTGCCTGTCCCAAGTCTGGAAAAAGTGGAAGGGAATCTTTCCGTAGTCCGCAATTTACATATGGGTTCTCAAGGAGTTGGTCCGCAATTTACACGTACCCTTTCTCGATCCCCTCAGCTTGGTCCGCAATTTATCTACGCCCTTGGAAACACTACTTTGCCTTCTCTTTCGAATAACGGTCATTCCAACGCCCTTCCTAACTTCTCCATCGCTACACTGTAAGTATTTCCCCTCCCTCCTTTTTCTTCCCTCCTTTTTTCCCTCTCCATGTATATATATATATATATATATATATATATATATATATATACCTTTCCCGACCCGTTAATAATCTTCGTCTTTTTGATCATCCTACTGACGATGGAATCCTTGATACCGAAATGCGCATTTAGGCAAATTTTTGGAAAGGAAGTGCTCGTGTGTTTTGTGTGTATTTGTGAGTGTATGTGTGTGAACAAAGAAAAGGAGGGTTACTGACGTGGAGTAGATTCCCCTGGACCGGAGTGCATGTATTTTCCTTTTTTAAAAAAATATTTATGTAGTTATTAGGAGGTGCTTCTATTTATCTTCATTTTAAATGGATTTCGCTGCCTTTGCTGCATTGCATCTGTGGATTTTTTTAAAACTAATTTTACAAAGATCTCGCGCTAATCGGTAAAGAAGTGATGCCGAGGGTCGTGAAAAAAGATGAGATATTCAATTACATTGTAGCAATAGAAATTTATACAGAACACGAAACATCCATTATAGGAAGTAACAACCTTTTCCACTAGCTTCTGGAAAGTTTTTTTCATCATCTCATCTGAAAAATTTTCCTGATCTATTTTTGAAACGAACAAATTCTTTTCAATGATTTTTATAAAACATCATATCCAAAATCTTTCGTAAAATTACTAATACGCGTAAAAAGATCCCTAGTAATTACTTGAGCTGTGATAGTTAGCGTAACGAATAACCATCAGCAATATTTATATAAAAAAAAACAATATTTAAATTAATAAAAATGGAAATTAATTAACATTTACGAAGTAGTTATTATTTTGGTTATTTAATCATAACTCAAGAAAATCAGAGAATCTTATAACGTAGACTGTAATTTTGACGTCTAATACATCTCAACAATAACAATGGCACAGCTAGAAAAATAATTATATTAGTAACTTCAAATACCTTCTCAAGATGGTCAGATAATAAATATAGGTGATAAAAACGTTACGAAAAATAATTTAGCAATGATTGTCGTTATGAACAACAAGAACGTCTTCCTAGGGCCCTAATTGAAACATTTCGTACCCGTTAACAGCTGAAGTGGACAATTAGATAATCAAGAAAGCCATTCTTTTACTGACTGACACAACGTGTTTTCATGCTTCGGCAAATTTAACAAAGAAACATTTGGATGTCCACAACCTAGAATTTTAAGTAAATAAATGCGAAAATCCGATAAATGACCGACTAATTATGACATTTATAATAATACAGTACTCGTTACACTCGTTAATGATGTTAATCACGGATAAAATTGCCATCGATGACATGAAAAATTACATAACCGTTCGGCCATCGGAAATCCATCGACGTCATAATTTACGTTTTCATTCGCGTTCGGACGAGACTTGAAACCCTTTTTTCAGAGAACTCAAATCACAAATCGCGCACATCGCTCACTGCCAGCCTCGAGAATTTCCATTTTACGAGATTAAGTTCGAATTAAGACGCGTGGGCCGCCACTGTTGTTTTCTTCATTCGAATAGCATCATCCCTCGCCAAGCTCTAACCCTCTTCCATTCTCCACTTCCCCTCCGAATGCCTCGTTTCTCTTCCTGTCATGGACTCTAATCGTTCCAACTCAACCTTCCCCTTTCAAATCTTGACTACCACAGACGTCTCCTCGACAACCACTTATGCCCCCTTCCCTCGAAAAAGGTTCTATCCTTTTCATCGCCAGATTCTACCATTGTTGCGACTCTATCTATCATCCGTAGTGAAGAATATTCCAAACACCCTCCTCATCTGCAGCGTGCCTGAGTAGGCGCGCGAAATGGAGCTATTTTTGGTCCACGGAGAAATCAATAAAGAACGCGTCCTTGAAAAAATCAAATAAACGTGAAATTTTTAAAAAATTCCTATATTTCTGCCAATAAGTAATGTAACAAAACATAAACTAGTCTTATAAAAATGATTTCATAATTTAGGTATAAAAAAACGGATTTAAATATAAATATTACCCAACAAATCGACAAATCATAAATAAATGTTGGCAATTTGCGTGTTCAAAAATCCAACATAAAATGCAGGTACCAATCTTTAATGTAGCAAATTATAAAATATTTTATAGATATATAACTTTTAACCGAAGGATAATATATAACATTATCCTAAATTAACGACGTCAGTTAATTTTTTCCATGTAAACAACGCTTACTATTACTTTGGAGGATGAAAAATTTCATCCCTGGTGGGGTTCGAACCCACGGCCTTTGGATTAGAAGTCCAACGCGCTATCCTCTGCGCCACAGGGACATATTAAGTCAAAGTGGTATTATTTAAGTTGATTCTTTTCGATACTTCTTCAAAACACAGTATGCTTCGAGGAGATATCGATCGCGTCAGTACATCATCGCAGATGTATCAAAATTTTCGACGAATTCAAATTCATTGTCTCTGGATTGGCTCAGTTCGTAGGGAAGTACTGCCTTCAATTTCAACGCTATTTTTACACATAAATCCAGTTAAGTAATAAATTTACTGTATGAAGTTTAAATTTAGAGTCATAGTATTGTTTTAACAGTTTATCTTATTCATCATGTACACTATATTCCAAATGTTGGATTGGAATTTAAACCAAGTCCTGATGCGCATTATAAATCAACAAAAATTATTTATAACGGAGAACGTTTAAAAATGAAAGTCAAAAATCATATATTAATATCTAAACTGACTTTAATAAGATTGAAATTTTTTCTGCATTTGTTGCTCACTTTAAGGAGTAAATTCCTGCCATGGTCTACTTGCATCATTAGTCCCATTATGTTTTATTATTAATAACATATTAAAGCAATGTAGCTTTTTCATAAAACGAGGAAATTTTATTCGAATTAATGATTTACAGCTCTATTTAACATTAAATTTTACACAATACAACTGGCAATGACAGAAAATACTTGTGATAGCCAACTTCTCCTTATAACGCATACAAACTACTATTGTTATAATTATTTTTCAATGGTTAATTCATTTATAAAAATGTTGGATACTCATTACAGTGGCTAAATCGCAGAAATAACTCAATGTGTTCTATTAAATCCAACTATTTTATCAAAACTGTACATGAATATGCAACATGACGAATAGAACACTGTGGAATTCGTTGAATATGTGAAATATTTTCTTTATAACGAGGAAATAACACGCCGAATGTTTTAAAAAAATACGAAGAATTATTATTCCTTTCTCAAATTTCAAATCACGAAACCGAAAATAGGACTATGTATATGTATAAGTCAGATAACCTTTTCGTTGAGAAATAAATTTTAGCATGGATAAAACACGGATAAGCATGTTTTGCTTATAAAACATAACGCCATCACTTGCACGTGATATCATTTCACAGACCATCCCTTCCTTTTCTTTATCCTTTTTGACATATGGCCATTCTAAAAAGAATCCCAGGTGTCAAAAAAAAACTAATACGCTTTAAATAAAGATGGCGAACATGAGAGTACACACATGAATTTTCCCCGTCGCTAAAAAAAGAAATTACTTCTTCCTCCTCCTTCCTACAATAACATTCCATCCCTTTGTTTTGTTTGTTCATCCATGTTTGAGTTTGAGTTCCACGAGCGACTTTATTTCTTCGCGTCTAGCTTATCGCTTCTCTTTATCTATTTGCTGCAGACTCAGAGCAACAACAAAGAAACCTATCAGTCCAAATATTCCGTATTTCAACAGCACCTTAATAAAATGACAGTTCTTTGAACAGAACTGTTAACCTGAAATGAATGTTGACACGGATGTTATTGCATTACATATAATGCTCCCAACTTTTCACCTTAGGCTTGGTACGTTTTTCGTTCCATCGGCGTATTTTTTTACGATGCTTAGTCTTTTTTTCGTCCATCTCTTTCCGTTATGAAAATTGAATCCATACATAATTTTCACGGGAATTTTATTATGTCGAACAATATTCGTTAATTATTATGCATACACAGTCTATGCAATGACACATTTAATGTTTTTTCCAAACTTTTTAAGGTTTTTCTATCTTCCTATTTTTTTTTAATTTCGACAATCTATAAAGAATAATAATAGTAATTTCAATAATTACATCGATAAATATTATAACAGTGGTAGTGAATTAAAACTACTACCTATTTCAATTTTTAATCCTATTCTCGTAATTATGACTTCTGCGTAAATTTTCACTTTTATTTTGGAAAGTTTTGACAATTACAAACAATTTAATAGGAAAGTCACATTGGCTTAATGGCACTGCAACGCGATTGCATTATTCTTAACAGTCTTCAGTTCTTGGACATGACATCATTGAATAGCAAAATTAGCGATATTTTTTTAATGGACAGCGTTGACGACTTTCTTCCACCTTAATCATATTATTCCTTCTCCTATTATATTCCTATTAACCTCTTTCTTCTCTCTTTCTCCCTCTATTTTTTATACTTTCACTAGAAATCGCCTTTCTTTGTTTTAATCTCGTTCCACGGTATTACCTTAAGGCAGGGGTGGGCAAACCGTGGCCCGCGGGTCAATGTGGCCCTCGAGAGCATTTAATGTGGCCCGCGAAGCTTTGGTGAAAAAGAAATCTGTAAAATTTAACACAATTTTATATTACTTTTGGTAAAATTATGACAACAAAACCTTTAGTTTTGAAAATTTAGCCCTACAATCCTTGTTTGTGCTTGTTTTTCACTTATGTATGATGCCTAAGATTCTAAGCGATTTCCGATTTCAACTCTAATCTGGCCCGCCTAAGGATTGGCATCTTTCAATGTGGCCCGCTGAAGAATTTGCAAACACCGATGCGGCCCGCCATGCAGATAAGTTTGCCCACCCCTGCCTTAAGTACATAGAACTCGATGAGTTCTTTCGTTTTATTTTCGGAGATTCGTTTGATGCATCGCCGTCTTTACGCATCTAAATCTAGTTACATTACTCTTCAGCTGGCCGTATTGGTGGGTGTTTACATAAAACTTTCCCGTATGACGTTCGTAAAACAGAGTGAAGATTTTCGCAGCACATTCGAATGTTTTTGCAAGCAGCTGTCTTTATTAATTCAGGACCGATAGAAGGGAACGTCCCCGAATCGCTTCACGTAATAGAGTAATTGCCTTTCAACTAATTTTCGTCATACAGTATTTCGGTATATAATAGTTTTTACAGTAATTTTTCCAAATAATTTAAAATTCTCTTAAAATAGATTTTCAACTGACAGGACTTTCACGTCGTTGTTAAGAGCTAAAAAAAACTCACATCAACGCATGATAGCCTCCAAAGTATTTTTTTCTCATTTTGGTATCCCGAGGGACTGATAGGAATATTATCAACGACGTCTGTGCATATAAATGGTATATGAAAATAACTAATGATTTTGATGCTTATTTACGAGAAATGCAAATAAGGAACCCAAATATGAGTCTCTCAGATGCCAAACCGACTAACTCCACTTTTTGTCAATTTCTCAATTTCAGTACCTGAGCACATTTGAAATATGTAATTACCTGCAGAAATGGATTTGTTACATAGATAAAACAGTCATCCATGCAACAAATCCTATTCATATCTGCAGTTAATTACATATTTCAAATGTGCTCAGGTAGTACTGTAACTGAGAAATTGACAAAAAGTGGAGTAAGTAGGTTTGGCATCTGAGAGACTCATATTCATCTGTTCCTATGTTCGTATACATGCTTCAGCGATTTCCGTCAACTTTGTTCATCACTTAAAAATGGAAAATATTCCAGTTTTGCCCTTAAATTATGGCGTCTATAAGAGAGAAAGTTCGTATTTTACAACATTCTATTCTTATTGACATAGAGTCGGTTCTTTCCAGATCTCTCCACTCGTTTCAGCTTTTCAGAAGAAATTAATCGCACGTATTTATTGAACAATGTTGTATACTCGTATCAGTTGTTTAAATATCATGCTATATTTAATTAATTTATAACCAAAAGATGAAATTACATGAAAAATGCAAGTCTAATTTACTCAACGTCTGCACGTGGTTTGAATTATCGTTATTGGGTGCCACCTAACAGCTAGGGACTTTACTTTTACCACAAAAGAAGCACTCGGGAAAGACAGGTGTCATCTACAATTTATTTTTATTAATACTAATTAATTCAACTGAGCGCTCCAAACAAAACTCATCAGCACGCATGGCGACCACTAATATAAAAAAAATTCACCAAATTTCAATTGAAATGCAGATGTTATTACGAATTCACGATTCCACCCTCGTATTCAAAACTTTTCTTTCTTTCTGGTATTTTTTTTTAAAAACAGTATCCGAAAGAAGAATCTAGTGGGCGGAAAGAATGCGCGAGATGTCACTCTTTCATTTCAAATTTAATTTGAAGGTTCCTCCTCCTCCTTTTTTGTCGTCACGCGTATCGGAAAGTTAAAAACGACGCGAACTTGGAGTTCCGAATTATTTTAAAACAATTCATTTATTTTTTCCAGAAAGGTAAGCGGGATAAAGTGGCAGTCATGAATTATATATATGTATATGTGTGTGTGTGTGTGTTTGTGTGGGGGGAGGGGGTTTTAAGTGAGTGAATAAAGAAAATGCGCAGTGAATTTAAATGAGAAACAAAGTAAATAATTTGTGAACTTCTGCTATTATAAAAGTAAAAATAAGTTTTAATTATATAACTTCACTTACAGCGGCCGTAGAAACGTGGAAGAAATATAAGAATTCTTACTAAGTTGTAGCTCTGTTGAATTCCAGATTTAAAATATGGAGAAAAAATTAAATACTTTTTATTAAGGTTCATGGATTTATATGTTTGGGGAAAGTTATCGTCAAAACCTTCTGGTATTTTTTATCCTTGAAAAACCGTAAAAACTTAATGGAAAAACTTTTTATGTCTTTCTATGCATTATCAAAAAAATAAACATTACTGAATTAATTTTGTAGTTTACAGATGTTCCATATTTTAATAAGATTCACGACGCTTATAGGAAAAACACAGGTATCGAGCAAACAAAATAAAATATAAAAAGCGGCAAATAGGATATGAAATGCTTGAAACGAGAAATCAATATTCACTCACGAGTAAAGGGGATTTTTATTTTTCAAAATCACCGATCCCTTGGGAAAATATTAGCGAAAAATCCATCGAATAAATTGGACGACACTTTGCGAAATTTCCCAATATATAACTAATGGAGGAAAGGGGATGGGTGGGGAGGGGGGGGGGAACATTTTAATGAGTTTTAAGTGGTTCGATGGCATTTGGAGGATTTATCGAAATTATAAGAGAGTGAGAGAGTCGCCAATTGAAAACCGCTAAGCTCTTCCCACGAGTTATCGGAAAACTTTCTTTTTTTTTCCAAATTAAAATCCGCGCAATCTCTCGGCGGCCTGAGTGCGAATTTGGAGGATTTTCGGTACGCAAAACACGAATCCCATTCAATCGATCGTTTATAACAGGGAAAGAGAAAAAAATAAAAAAGTTTCGGTGCGAATTCCGTCGTAAATTGAAATATATGAGTAATATTGGAGTAACATGTTTCAATTATAAGGTTTTCCTACAATTCCGGGGTCTCGCCTAATGATGGCGTGAAGTTGTCACTGAAATCAGTCATTTTTATTCAAGGTTTTTCTAGATTTCGGTGCAACTACCACAAAAATACAAGAGATTAAGTCGAGATTGGAAGAACTGAGGCTGAATTTGCTTTCTTAAACTTTAAAGTGTAATACTATAACTAAGAATAACGCCGGCATTGGTAGAGTGGTGGTTATCTCAGTGCTCTCCAACCGGTGTGCCGCGAGGAAGGC
Organism: Uropetala carovei; assembly: GCA_036926305.1. Lineage (NCBI taxonomy): Eukaryota > Metazoa > Arthropoda > Insecta > Odonata > Petaluridae > Uropetala > Uropetala carovei. The sequence goes on along the minus strand of JAXCHB010000129.1, from coordinate 5,663,852 downwards.
ACTAGTGTGTGCCGCAACACTCTGAGTATGTTTAATTTTCACAAAAGCGTTTGGGAAAAACAAATTCGCATCAATTTTATCATCCACGGAATTTATCCTGAAACTACGAGAGGAATTGATACACCTTAGCAACGATCATACGACTATTAGGCTACCTCTATATTTATTTTGGCTAAAAGCTAAACTTGTATATCCTTCTATATCTGAACATGCCATCGCTATGACGTTCAACAATGTATTTATGAGAATTTAATTGTTCTTCAACGGCTCGTTTTAAAAATATTAGAAGGGCATGTTTAAAGAACCTAGATGAAGAACTTCTTGAAGATCTTTCTAATATTTGTACCAAAAAGGAAAGCCTAAATTTTCCGTCGAAGAGCATAACATTTTTACACGTTGAATTGTGTATGTACACACTTAATTTACAATAAAATTATACAATTATTTGAATATTACTTTACCAATCATAACAATATGATATGGTTGCGACTGTACTTGTTTTATTCTAGTTTTTATCTTTAAAAATGAGTATTTACGTAGTGAAATTAATTAGGGGTGGTTTGGTGTGCCGCGATGTTTTTAAGCATGCATGAAGGTGTACCGCGAAGAAAAAGAGGTTGGGGAGCACTGGGTTAGCGTGTCTAGCTCCAAATGCTAGGGTCGCAGGTTCGAATCCTGCCGAGGGCATGGTTGTGTGTTCGTCCTTGTTATTGCTGTTATGATATTCAGTATAATTGGCCCTGTGCTGTCTCTGAATTCTTGCCAATAAATAAATAAAATTCTTTGCGTAATTTTCATAAAATTCTGTTTTATTTTTGTCTCGATTTTTAGAGTAAGAGGAGAATACCAGCTTTAAATTTAGCCATATAATGTTTATTCTGCATGTAAAAATAAGTACGAAATGTAAAATACAACGAATTTGATAAGTTTGTTTCCTTGTGGAAATTTACTCATAATACACGATTTTCCGTGGTAATACGAAGTTACATACAAAAGGATGTTGCATACACAAGAAGCAACCGCCCCTAGCGTCAATGGCGAATCTCCTAGCATTACATCTACATGATACCCTGCAAATCACCAGACTGGTGGGTGGCAGGGGGTGCAGCACACCAAAACCTACCTAATAACGTCTCTCGTGGGAATCACTCTCCTGTTATGATCTCGTATGGTATTCTGATTTGAAGTTTTCGTACAAATGGTAATGAATTTAATATGTCACGTTTGGTGCAGAGTCAAACTTCGTATTCGAATGTTAATCATTCAATGTTTCGCGCACATTCAAAATTATTAGTCTACGACCGAAAATGTTTTTTCGATCTTGTTCGCAACAATTAGAGATTATTCAGATAGATAAAACAGATTGATTAAGACTCTGTCGAGGTGGTACTCCCTTAGACAGTCTTGATTAAACATACTATGTCTACTAAACTGACAGAAAAGATTAAACGCTTTAATACATGCGATTCATAATCATTTGTACGGTTCTTAAAATATAGTTAGTTAAAAACTGAATTCGTAAAAAAAAAACGATTAAAAATCCATTTGATCATTGTGAATTTTATGACACAAAACCTAAGCCATATTCTACGGATTATTATAAACCGTTTCCCCTCTTAAAAATTACCGCAGCGTTAAGTTTTTCATCAATGCAAATCTTCTTATACGCACGTCCCTCGCATTGGACGGTGCCCGGGGAAAGGACATCGTAAATCGGAATCGCTCAACTTGGTATAGGTTTTCCCATAGGATAACATTTGGTTACATTTGAGCATCATCGTGCGTTCTGAATACAACAGTTTAGTTATATGTACCGCATTCAGGATTGATTCCTTTATTCTTTTTACTTTCTCCATACGTAGTATAAGGAAAGTATTGTGATCACGAAAAAAACTTCAGATTTCAACGGAAATACACGTTTTGAGGTCCCTAGAACACGTTTAGACTATTTTCGGAACGATGTATGTTTGTGTGTGTGGATGGATTGATGGGTGTGATTGCGGGCGCTCTAACTCAAAAAGTACTTGTCGTATTAATACCAAATTTTATATATAACACTTTAGCATGAGCACAAAGAACTGATTAGTTTTTGGACAGTAGTACAGATTAACCAGAAGTCGAGGTTTATTCGAAACCCGATTCGATTTTTTCGATATTTTCCGATAATACGTCATTATTTTATAACATCTTGAATCGAAAAGAAGCCTTTTATGATTGTTTTTTTAACACTTGCAGACCGTTCCAAAACCATGCAAAATTGAATTTCGTAGCCGTGCAATTCGAGGTCTTTAAAAAAAAAACATTCTGTATTGAAAAGGCCTATGGGTGCAAGGGGTGCATCGCACCCGGGCGGCAACAAATTAGAGGCGGCAATTCACGGGCGGAGGCAAGAATCTCTCTTAATTTTGCGTTTTGCACAATTTATTTCTTAAATTTAATACACCTTTTAATCTAAAAATCGGAAAAAATCTGGGTCAGGGTTCTGTCTGTAAGGGGCGGCGGCGCGGGCCTGAGCAGAAAACCGTGAAATTAGAGGAATTAGCGTGCATATTTCGTTAACTGTTTGAACGTGAACGTAATGAAAAAATACCGAAAACTCACCCAAAGCATCACTAGCAGTCCGCTTAATAGCCCACTTCCGCAGTTCACGATGACAGGGTTACGCATGGGAGCGCGTCTCTCTGTGTAAACAGCGAGAACCGATGGCTCGTCCCATACTCATGACCGTTGCATTCCAACGCCGTACGCGGCGCTAGCTTAGTTGTTCTCGTCGAGGTTGTCCATCAAGGAGTCAACCGTAGGCGTTGAATGGAACACGCACTGTTACCGGAAGCGAGACACACGACGTATCGTTGAGGGGAGCTGTACAACTGACAGAATGAGAGTCAGTTTAGTCGGTATGCACAATAGCTGGATTTCTCTAGCAAATTAGGAGGGTGCTTCAGTTCATTGGCTGTATTTTGGGTTTATTAACGAGTCGAGTCATGTTTGTGTTTATAGATTAATGTCCCAAGGCGGGGTAGAGATGACGAAGACTATTTTATTTTCCTAAAGGTTACTTTTAAAGCATTATACTATCAAGAAAAGTTTCTTTCTTACCCATGCAAAAAATTTTTCGAGCCCAAATCGTTTAAGGCCAAAAGATGCATTAATTTCGGGAATAAAATCTCGATGAATGAGGAAAGCCAGTCCTTATATACAGAAAAATTTGTTATTTTTAGAACGTTTTCTTAGAATACAAAACGTGCTAAATGTCATAACTCTGTCTGTCCGTCTGTAAACTGTCATCTTTTTTTAAAGAGACAAGTGGAAAATTATTTTTGTATTAGAGAACTGTTATCGATCCATGAAATTGGGTTTTCTAAGTTCATAGATTTCCCTATGTGACTTCAAATCCGGAAAATTCAAATTGTAGAAATGTTATTGCTGCCAAACTACCAAAGCCAGTGGAGTTAAGTTTTCACGCATGAGAATGTCTAGCGATCTACCTACATTTCAAAGGTATGGGATTGCCCCCTTCCGAAAAGGAGGATTAAAAAAAAGAATACTAAAGTTTTTAAGACAACATGTTTCCACCACCTGCTTTCAACCATAAAAGTTCGGTCAACCGCTCAGAATTTTAAACAACTTAAACGGGTACGAAAACAGCCTTAAACGGGTGAACCTTTTATGTTTACGTAACATAAGTTCAGATTGTAACCTATTCAAGATTTTCCAATTCCACTCCGGTGCGATACAAACGCGCAGCAAATTAACTAACAATATAGGGCAAAAAAAAACATTTATTGTATCTCACTAAGATTCATAATTTACGTTATTTGCGTTGGACTAATAATAGGCGCCCAAAACTTATTGTGAAGTATGTTATAACGAGATTTTACCTTAAATTATCGCGATCGATAAGGATATTTTCATGACGCACCTCTATCCTAAAAGCTCTCGAAATGATTTAAATGGCCAAAAAAAAAAAACAAAGAAACCGCACGCACCGATATAAACTTCCAACGACATAACCTTTCACGCTAAATTCCGGATCAAATTCTTTAAAGTGGATCGCCCGAAATCGAGATTTCCACGGCGATAATCCGCGAGAAACCGGACGACAATATGTTTCCGAAGCCCCAAACCCTCTTAACCGAACGTATGCCTCTGCGTTTCTGGTCCAAGCGAAATCCACCGTATGTCGACCAGACCATCCGCAAACACGCTCCCTTTCAGATTCTCTTTCTCTTTTCTTTTTTTTTCCAACCAGAATCCCAACTCTTGCGTTTTATTTACCGCGCTGAAAAAAAAAATCCCTCGCCAAACCCTCCCTCACAACGACGCTAACTTGCTCCCGCGGGTAGAACGTCAACGCCGCGGATAAAAGGGATTCCGTCGGACTTTTTGATGGCGATGGGTTATATATATAGAGAATCACGGGGTTAAGAGGAGGAGAAGGGGAAAGCACGGAGAGGATACGGAGAAAGAGGATTTGGGAAGCCTCCGAATGTGGGAAGGGGTTGGCGTGGAACCTGAAAGTGGCGGGATCCGTGGCGTGACAAGGGGTTTTTGGACGGACGACGTAGCGACGATTGGTTGAGGGCGGGTGTTGAGTGAGAGAGAAAGAGAGAGAGAAATTTATAGAGTTAGACATAGAGAGGCAATCCCTGGGTTCGCAATTGCCAGGAGTGGGCGGAATGAAGCGCCTTGTTTTATTCCGAATCTCCCTATAAAACCCTCCCTTTTCAGGATGCGATAATGAAAGATGGAGCGATTTAATGGATGCGTTCGAGGGAAGAGAGGATGAAGGGGGAAGGATATAGGGAGGTAGGCAGAGAGACAAAGAGAAAGGTACGGAGGCAGAAACGGAGAGAGAATGAAGAGACGGGGGAAGAAGACAGGAAGGGACGCGAAGGGCACGGGGGCTGAGAGTGAGGGAGATTTATCGAAATAGCGAGAGAAAATGGGTACTTCATTTACTGACGCAATATTAAAAAGCGCGTTTTACTTGCTGAGGTTTATTTAGATCTGCAAACTTAAAATTTTTGGAAATTTAGTGACATGACATGTTCATCAGTTAATTAAAATATTTTAACTTTCTGTCTATAACTATTTGTTCCGACTCTTAATCTGAAAATGTCCGAGGCATCCCCTGCCATCCACCGATTTCTCAACAAAACTTCTTTGACAGCTTAATAAATTGCGTCACATATATCACACACATCCTTCAAATTTAAGTTGTATGCATGTTACCGTTTATTTGCTATTGTGATTTAATTGATTACACAGACGGACAGACAGAGATAAAACATCAGCGCGTTCGTAAAATAAAACGCGCTTAAAAGAAAGAAAACGACGAATAAAAATAACGACATAGAAAGGGAGAAGCAGAAATGAGCAATAAAGAGCAGATGGAAACAGAATAAAAGAATGTAGGAGTAGACTGAAGCAGAGATGAGTAGACTGAAGCAGAGATGAGCAGGTATGTTCAGAGAGAGAGAGGAAGGTATGAGCAAATATGAGCAGGGAAAGCTATAGAGGAGGAAGGTACGAACAGACTGAGGCAGGCATAATCACAGGAGAACATTCATATAACAATTCACTTGAATCCGTTCTTCCGTCCCTCCCTCGCCCTTTTTTTTTTAAATAAAAAACGCACTTCCAGTTGGAATCAATTCCCGTAAATTCGTCCACGCTGAAGTGGTCGCAGTTTGTTATTAGCCGCAAAAATTCAGAATTTCGTGAATGGGTCTCGAGTGTCATTCCGTTAAGCTTTGCTATTCCTGGTTTGATATTCGCTGGAGCTAGTTTAGGATATTTGCACTTTTAAAATAGGCTAAAAATCGAGCCAGGAACTCGAGAATGCATGAATGGAAAATAGACAGGAATTAATTTTTATAGTTAATATAGCTTGAATAATTTCCAAATTAGCTCAAGATCAATTCACAATACGAAAAAAAAACTTTCTATTTTCACGTTCTAAGCTACATTGACCACGCCTATTGTCACCTCATTTGCGAGCCAAATGCATTTACACGGGAAATATATTAATCCGGTGTTTTAGTATCAATATAAAGTTTTTCTGTTTGTTATGTTTACGTGACAGAAAATAATGTGTTCATTTTATTTTCAACCGCATTTTTTCTGTCCGTAGAAAACGGCACGGTAAATTATGCAACTTTAATAAAAAACATAAAATCATTTAGCTATAGCGATAACGATATATATAACATTCTTTTGCAACGTTGACTTTGATTACTGATCCTGTAGTTTTATTATTTACGTGCCTACTTTTTACCAACGCTTAGCTGTGGTATGCAATCTTAAACTCCTCTAATTTTTACTTGAAAACTTCTTTCTTGCTCACCAAGTAAGTCACTTTCGACTGTCAATTACACAAATAGAGAAAAACCTGAACCGACCCTGAAGAGGCCATCTGCTTATAACAGGGCTTCTTCGGTCAGGCCCATGCATAAATGAAACGAAACTTGTAAAAAAAATCCAAAGTTAAAAATGAAATGTGCTGGTCTACCAAGGAAATAAAAACCTTTAAAACTGAAAAAAACTATATGTATATGCATATATATATACACACACACATACATATATATATATATATATATATATATATATATATATATATACGAGAGAGAGATGTGAAGATACGCAGACTGATTGAGAATGGGAGCGGAGGGAATAGAGAAGGGACGATGGTCCCAACGCCGAGCCACCAGTCATGTTTACGCCAGAAAATAGAGTGAGAGAGAAAGAAAGAAAGTCCATCTGACTGATAGCGCCAAAACGGCTGACAGCGGATGCGTCCAAAAAAGTGAAAGTGAACATACTTTACAAAAATCCTGTTCAACAGGAGCAATGTAAAAATAAAGAAAAAAGGTTGAAAATATTTCGAACCGCAAAGCAATCCATCCTGCTGACAGCAGAGCTAGGAAAATTCGTCCCGAGAGAGTTTTTAATGACTCAATTTTCGTGCGATTTTTTACGTGATCTGTTATTTATGCGATCGCTAATAAATTAATCTTTGCGAAACATCGGCTTCCATTAAATTTATACGGACTCGAATATCTTGCATGTTATTCCAAAATAATGATCCATTGTGGTGAAGCGACGCATATTGTAAATAGTTGATCAAAAGGAATTTTTAGTACAGTTAATTATATTTAAATGAATTCAGGGTGCAGTGTGGTATTTCAAAGCGGGCAGTTAGCATATATATTAAGCATATTTAGAATAAAAATATGTCATCAGACGAGGTTTTACCTCTTTCAATAATAGCGTAAGTATGAAGGCAAAATGTTTTTTAATTTTATTAACAGATCAATCGATATTTATTACGTCATTTAAAAAAATTATCGTTGAAGTATTTATAATGTATCACGTTTTTTTTCATTCTACCTCCTTTCACAAGAGTTAAATGAAAACGGAGCGATAAAAAAATATGAAGCGTGGTTTCGCTCAGGTAAATTCCTCGAAATATGGTTGTAAGCTGAATGTTCGTTAGTTAAATCTAATTTTTCTATAAGACACAATGTTAAATTCATTAATACGTTCCTGAATTATCAGAAATCAATTTTCCCCGTGTAAGGGAGTAAAAAATGTACAATTAGAATACATTCGTATATTTTTTCAATGAAATGTTTTATATTGTTACACAGCCAGTCGGTAATTTACAGTTTATTCAATGGTTTTCGACGAAAAAAATTATTACTATTCTGACGAACCTCTTGAAGAAACTGTTCAACGACGGTTGATAAGATTTTTTTTCTTTTTCTCTTCATAAAGAAGCTCTCGATGAACACCTCTATAAACGGTAGAGATTAAGGTTAAAATTATTTAGAAAATGGCTGAGTGAAAACCTGCCAGTATACCCATGATGATAATGACAATCCTAAAGGCAGAAAAAAAATTCGGAGAGATCCTCTATTCCCAGACTCCTTTAAGAAAAGATATTAACGTAACGCAGGATCGCATCCTCCACCCCCTTAATACGTAGAAACCCGATGATCGTGAGGGCGCTGTGATCGTTAACTGAATATGGAGTCACAATTCACTAGTATGTTGAATGCTCGTAAGTACGAATTGTTCGTAATCTGAATGTTCATAAGTCGGGGTCCGCCGTTACAATCAATTTTAATGTATTCTAACATTAACTACGCGAGAATTTTTTATTTTTATTTTCGCTTCTATCGCTGAGAATATAAAATAACGCTGCGATGTGCGTAATAAAAGCACACTGTCTCTCACAAACTGACGTAAAAGGATTTGGTAAACAGATACGAAATCAGTGAATCATCGATAAAGACGGCTGCTCCATAACTAAAATTCGCATTTGGTTTTCCAATCGTTTTACGGGCATTGGAGTGATACATTACGCTAATTTTATCCATTTGGCGGGATCCGTGATTCTCCATCGAACTACATAACTTTATCAAAGATTCGCAAGTTTTTCATGATATTTGAACTTACTGACATACACCTTTTAGATCTTAAGCGCCCTCAAAGTATGTAAAAACAATGTCTATCCTAGCCAAGCATGATATTTACATGGAAAAATTGATCCCAATGTCCATTTCCAGTACTTTAACGATTGAAGATATTGAATAAAATTAACCACGTAAAAGCGATTAACACTTGGTATATGTATTGTGGTAATACACATGGTAATTACTAAATAGCTTTACAACTTCAAACATTTATAACTACTTTACTTAACATAAATGACCCGAACACAACTGCAAACAAATGGGGGGGGGAAAGCTTTATTACATTTTCATGTAATTAGTTTTCCTTTCGCGCGAAAATAAAATTATTATAAATGTTCGAAGTTGCTAAGCTACTTTGCAATTACTCATGTATGAGTTTACCGTTTCATGGAATCGATAACAATTGAAAATTATTTTCTAAGCATAAAATGCATTACAAATAAGGGCATAAATTATTAATTGCATGGATTGATTAAGCGCAGTTTCGGTGCACCCGCACAGCAAATGGAATACCCGGATTCGATTCCTGATCACAAACAGAACTATACTTGCTACCCACATATGGTCCAAACGCAAAAGTTAACAAATTATACATGTATCCAAATATTCCATAATTTCTTCTTAGCTTACGCAAGCCAGAAAAAAACATCTGAAGGGTAAATTCAGACTGCGGCATATTTCAACCGTTATATACACGCTAAATTTCTCCAGCCGTCGGCATTTTTTCTAGAGATGTTTAATTTTCAAACAAAATTTCCCGTCCAATCACGTCGACTGCTGCATCTTTCCGTTTTTTTTTCCTCCTCTCTCCTACCTCCCCTTCCCTCCCTCTATCTCCATCTACGAATCTCTCCCTCAATCTGCGGAAAAGAGGCTTGGAACATGCGCGCAGTAGTCCCCTTCATTTCTCCCTCCCTCCCCCCTCTCTCCATATCCTACTCTCCGTAACCTCACTCCCTCCTAAATTCGCCGGTGTCTCCTAACAGTTCAGCTGTGGATTCCGAATTGAGCTGTGGTTGGTGACATTTGCAGTTTTTTTCCCGTAACGTTCATCTTTTTTGTCGACGAATGGGATCTCCCTCTCTCTCTCTCTCTCTCTCTCTCTCCTCCTCCCTCCTCCCCCCTCCTCCTCCTCCTTCCAGTGTCACAGCCAACAAAGCCCCAATCCAGAAGAACGTGGGCGTTTTATTAATTTTTTTCAAGTGCGAGGTCGGTTATTCTTTCGGGATGCGGCGTGACCTCTTTTTTGTGTTGTGGATGTTGTTCATTGTCTTTGTTTCCATGGCACGCAAAGAACCGACTAGACGGAGGGAAAATAATTTTTTTTAAATTACAAACTGGTTCAATCGGAGATCTAAATTCACGTTCTGTTAACATAATTACGCTTAACGGGTCCATTTTTATTCGACGATATATACAGTTTTACTCTGAACATTCTATTTGAGTACAATTAGTGTTATTTTTAGCGTGGAGTTTATACGAAATAGTACGTCAATGACGATTTTCGCTTGTTTTATGTGAGAGTTTTGAGATTGTTTAAATCGATTATTAAAACAAATGTATTTTATTAAAACACTATCAACATGGAATTGGGAAAAAGGTTAACATGAAATGGAGTGAAGATAGAAAAAATTCTATCACCAGCCGAAAAATAGTTTAGATACAGAAGAAAGGATACAAAACTACTGCCCAATCATTAAAACATATATAATTCTGTTGGTAAGTGGGTGTGTGCGGACGGTGTAACGCTTGGTTGCTGTATTCAGTGGCGGATTTCCCGATAAGCGGACTAAGCGGCCACTTAGAGCCCCGAGTCTTCATCTACATCTACATGATACCCTGGGGGGCACGGGGTGCAGCACACCAAGACCTACATAATAACGTCCCTCGTGGGAATCACTCTCTTGTTATGATCCCGTATGGTGCTTGGAAAAAACGAGCTCTGATATCGCTCGGTCCTACAGTCGATCTCTCGTATTTTATTCTCGTGATCGTGCCTGCCCATGTACGTAGGTGCCTCTAATATTCCTGAGACCTCCTCTAAGAGAACTTCCGACCTAAATTTCTCCAGAAGCCTTAACCTAGCGCTAATTCTGCGATCCTCTAGCGATATCCAATTCAACTCCTTCAAGAGTGATGTGACGATTAATTTTTGCTCATATTTTTGCTTAACGAATCTGGCTGCTCTGCGTTGGATTCTTTCTAACTCAAGTATCTGTCCCTTTTCGTACGGATCCCATATGCTGGAAGCGTATTCGACCTGAGATCTGACCAATGATAAATAACACGTTTCTCGTACCTGTTCTGTGCTACTTCTTACTATTCTGCCTACGAAGCCCAATTTCTTATTAGCTGCGCCTACGATCCTTCGATATGCATATTCCATGATAGATCACGACAAATGATGACTCCTAAATATTTAACGTACTCTTCAGATTGGATATTCAATCTATCAATTCTGTACTCCGAGTCTAATTCATTGTTCTTACTCTTCCATAAACTCAATAGGGAACATTTGCTGTGATTAACTTCGATTTTCCAATCTTGACACCATGCTGAAAGGGCGTTTAAATCTTCCTGGAGCGATTTTTGGTCATCTTGACTCGTTATCTCATTATATAAAACGGTGTCATCTGCGAAAAGTCTTATTTTGCAGCGAACTACCGAGCAGATATCGTTTATATATATCAGGAATAGCAGTGGGCCAATGACACTTCCCTGTGGAACACCTGATGCGACTTTTACCGGGTATGAAGATTTCCCATCAATAACTACTATCTGTTTTCTGTTGGAGAGGAAGTCTTTTACCCAATTCACGATATTAGGGTTTATGCCGTACTTTCCTAGTTTTCCTATTAATTTATTATGGGGTACTTTGTCAAACGCTTTTTTAAAATCAATGAAAATGGCATCAACCTGAGTGTTTTTCTCTCCGCATTGCAACAAATCGTTGACGAACAGGGTGAGCTGCGTTTCGCATGACCTACCTATCCGAAACCCGTGTTGGTTTTTGCTTAGCGAAGAACGACCATCTAAATAACGCAGAACAGAGCTAACGATTATATGTTCTAGAATCTTACACGATAATGACGTCAAGGAAATCGGTCTATAATTTTCGGGGTTCTCTTTATCGCCGCCTTTGTGGATGGGCGTTACGTATGCTAGCTTCCAGTCTTTTGGAACGGTACCATGTGCAACGGATTTTTCGAATATTATTTTCAAGTAAGTTGCGATTACCGAGGCTAGCTCTTTCAACACACGCGCGGGTATGCCCTCCGGCCCGGGAGACTTATTTTGCTTAATCGACTCTAGCTGGTGCGCGATACCTGTTTCCGAGAATATCATATCTTCCATCGAATTTCCCTCATCATTCAAAGCTGGTTCCTCAAATTCGTTGCTCACTGAAGTAAACGCTTTCTGAAAGTGTTCATTTAACAAGTTCGCTTTTTCCGCGCTGTCATGTACTATATCACCTGCCTCCGTTCTCAATGACGCTATGGTGGGGCCTCTACCATGAACCTCTCTAACGTACGACCAAAATGCTTTCGGATTTTCTTTCAAATTACTATGCAGAACTTTCTTTTTATAATCATTAAATGCTTCTCGCATTGTTACTCTAGCTCTTGACCGCGCCTCTGTGTATTGATGCCGTATCATTGACCTCTGTTCCTCTGCGACTTTTGAAGAATTGGTATTTAAGCGAGGGTGAAGTTTTCTTTGCCGTCTAAGAGCGCATCTAACTTTCTGGTTGTACCATCTTGGTTCCGCACCATCACGTTTAAGTTTATGTGGAATGAATTTATCCGTACCCTCTCGCTTCATATCCGTGAACACGCACCATAATTCCTGTGTACTAGCATCGACAGATGCCTCGCAGAAATTGGGGAATTGTGTCTGTAAAGAAGACCTAAATTTCGAGAAATCAATCGCCTTTGGCGTACATATACACGCGTCTTCTAGCCTTAACCTGTTTCTCCACTTTTAGCTTAAATTCTACGTACACAGCATTATGATCGCTTATTCCTTCCTCTATGGAAAGCTTGTTCATACGCTCGGGGTAGTTCGTTACGAGTAAATCTAATATATTGTTCGATCTCGTGGGACTTCTTAATAGCTGACACAACGAGTGTTTAACGAAGGTTTCTTTAAGTGCTTCGCATGATTCACGCTCTCTACTACCGGGATCAAAGCAATTATTATTCCAGTCTATTGAAGGTAAGTTGAAGTCCCCTCCAATTATAATGGCCCTCTCTTTATTTTTCGATATTAGCGTTGCTACTTGTTTCTCGAGATTATGAATAATTTCTAAACTTGCATTGGGAGGCCTATAAAATGCGCATATATTTGCTATAGTGCAATCGTTTCCTCTAACTCCACACCAAACACTTTCTATTTCGGCGTCATTAATCGGTAGTGGAAAACTTTCGTATGCCTTGCTGACTGCTATAAATACTCCACCTCCCGTCCGGATACTACGGTCCTTTCTAAAAATTCTATAGTCTTGAGGGAATACCTCCTGACTTGCAATCTCGTCAGTGAGCCAACTCTCTGTACCGATCACGACATCGGCTTCTAGACTGCGAATAATATGCTCAAAATCGGCCATTTTCTAACGGATGCTGCGGCAGTTCAATACGACGACATTTAATTTCTCACTATCGCTTCTCAGATAAACCTCAGCCTTACCATTCCTAATCGTTTTAGGAATACATGCGTTCTTCATACTATTATTCCGCCAATTGGTTGATATAGCATTTTCTTTCTGATCGCGTTTTATTTCACCATTTTTATCGAAATCCCAAACGTTAACACTACTGACATAATGGATGTCAGCGCCTTCATCGCTCGGTAACTCTAATTTATTTGCGGTATTGGCCGGATTTCTCGTAATATTGTTCTCTTCTACGCTCTCAATTACGCCCATTCCTCTACGACGCCCCAAAAATTTAGTTTCATTAATTAAATTTTAACTAACATTATTTTAATGATTAAAATATCAGTAAAAATTGCGCTTGGGTCGCGGTTGCGTTTAAATTATGATTATTGGTTCTGTATCCGCTGTGGCTGCGTTCAATTCAAATTACTGTAGGGCCCCTAAATTCCGTACCGCTTACGGCCCCTGAACTTTTAAATCGGCCACTGGCTGTATTGTGTTAGATGGGAGAAAAGGAAAACCGATCAACGAGCCGACGCGATATGACAACAACGGAAACGGAAATATATTAGATCTGCTAGCCACTACCCAACTAAAGCAATTCGTGATCGCGGTGGGTGAAACCGAAACTCCGTGCCTTGCTCAAGAAACAAAGACGGCATCACGCACGCATAAAGCACCTTAAAGAAGTTGGTAGGGATCACGCGAACGAGTATTTAATATACAGAAATAGTAGTAAATCTGCAAGAGAAGAAGCGCATAAGGAATTTGACGCCTACCGATCCACGACACTCTCGGATTCACTCAAAAACGTCTCGAAAGAATTTTGGTCGTACGTGCGAGAAATTCGAGGGGGTCAGTCCACAGCATCTCTTCTACGTACAGACAACGGTGAAAGTGTACACGATTCATTTACTAAGGCTAGTATGTTAAATCGGTTCTTTGAAAATTGCTTCACAATAGACAGCTGTGAGTTCATTGATTTCCCTACTCGTATAGACTCAAATATGAGCGACATAGAAATATCCGAAAGCGGTATCGTTAAATTACTAAGTCAGGTCCATAAAAGAAAATCGCCAGAGCCTGAAGCCATACCTGCATTCATTATAAACTCGTTAGCAAACGAATTAGCTCCGTACCTTAAGATTCTATCCAGAAAATCTTTAGATGAGGGTGTTGTTCCTTTGATATGGAAAACAGCCCAAGTTACACCAATACATAAAACGGGAAGTAAATTAAAAGTGGAGAACTACCGCCCTATATCGTTGACGTCAATCTTCTGTAAGGTTTTTGAGCACATTATCGGTAGCTCAATAATGCGATTTCTCGAAAGCAAAGATGCGCTTAATAGAAACCAGCATGGTTTCCGGAGTCAGGTCATGCGAGACTCAGTTAGCTCTACTCACACAAGATATTGTGAAAGCAGCGGATAAAGGAATAGGAGTTGATGCAGTATTTTTAGACTTTAGAAAAGCCTTCGACACCGTTTCTCACGAGAAAATAGTTCAAAAATTAAGGGCTTATTCAATTAACGAGAAGATTGTAAATTGGATCGCCTCGTTTCTTTCCGATAGAACCCAGAGAGTAGTTCTCGATGGAGTTGCATCAGACTTTGTCAAAGTGACATCCGGTGTGCCTCAGGGAAGTGTAGTCGGACCTCTGTTATTCTTGGTATATATAAATGATTTAGTGGATAATATAAAGTGTGAAGTTAGACTCTTCGCGGATGACACACTTAAGTATGGAGAAATCAACACAATACACGACCAGGAGAATTTGCAAAGAGACCTTCAGGCTATTACGAAATGATGTAAAGATTGTCAACTCGACCTGAATATAGAGAAATGCGCCGCAATGAACTTCACGCGTTCCACGAATTTCAACCGTTACCGTACCAAATATCTGAACTAAAGCTAAAATACGTCAATAGCTACAAATACCTAGGAGTAACTCTCAGTAGCTATTTGTCTAGTAGAGAGCATATCAAAACCGTTATAGCATCGGCAAACAGAATTCAAGGGCTTTCCTCTAGAGTCCTGCGGGGATGCCCCTCGAATGTGAAGGAAATCGGATACTTTTCCCTAATACGACCCGTCGTGGAATACTGTTGCGCCGTCTGGGACCCTTTCGAGGAGGGCCTAACTAGAGAGCTCGAAATGGTTCAGCGTAGAGCGGTTAGATTTGTAAAAGGAGAATATCGGTATGATGCGAGTGTATCAGAGATATTGAGGGATCTGAAATGGCAGACGTTGAAGAGTAAAAGAATGGAATACAAAAGGAAACTATTTGAAAAATTCGAAAGCTCCGAATTCGTTGAAGACGTACGCGGCATAGTCGTCCCCATCGGTGTTTGTGAGCGTAATGTTAGATCAGAGTACAGGAGAAAATATGTAGAAACAATCGCTAGAACAGAGAAATACTACAGATCCTTTTTCCCGGACGCGATAAGACAGTCCAACAGAGGAATTAGTCCGAGTTCCCTTGGTGTTGTGACACCCCCTGCCAAACGCTTCTAGCGGCTTGCAGGGTATTGATGTAAATGTAAAACTAAAAAGCTTTTCAACCTTTTTCGATCAACTTTTCAGGAATCACTTGACTATTCAACTTTTCAATTTTAAACCGCTCGCCGTGTACATAGTAGTCCTGGGTTTGACTCCAGTAGCATATTTTTTTCTCCATTTGAATAACATGGGCAGAGCTGAAACGAAGCGAGAAAGCCTTTTTTCTTTAGCATTTTAAAATAACTTAAAAATGAGATATCGACGCGGGATTTTCACATTTAGTCCGATAGAACTATGGAAATGAATTTCCCTATCGTAGAAATTCAAATTTCATTCAAAAAAGCCGAAAATCAGGTTTAATGACTATTTTTCGTGATTTTTATGGATTTATTCAATTCGTCGCCATGGCAACTGCAGTTGTTCAAGTATATTGCTGGCTCGATTCTAATATGTAAGAAATATATAAAAATTGTGATAAAATCGTGTTATAACATCATTTTATATGTCCATGACTATTATTACTTTCTGAAACATTCGATTGTGAGGATTTTATATTAATTTGGGCATATCAAAACTCGGTCAGCGGTTACATTCTGAGGAACCCCTAAGGTTGGTGAAATGTGAAAGTGGTTCCCACTCTAGGGAAAACCAGAGTTATTCATTTATTTACAATCCTTTTCAGATATTTTTATGGTTTTGGGGGAGGAAGGTCTAGGCCCCTTTCAAACATGTGTCCTTAGCCAATAGAAATAAACTATTGGCTTAGTAGCCAATAGAAATATACGATGTCTTATTGGCTGGAATTTTCACGCAAATTCCTGAAATTAACTATAAACATGTACTTAATAAATAAGTTTACATATTTTAAAATGAGAGAAGCTTAAATAGAAATTAAAAAAACAGCGAATTCCATATTATAAATTCCCTATTATAATAAAGAAAATGATGCGCGTAAGACGTTAGATTTTTCGTAGCTTGTTCAGAGTAAAAATTTGCGAAAGTGCGAAGTGAAAGTACGTGTGGTTCAAGATATTCTGGTCGAGTTTGGATGTTCCTTCCTGGGTGCCTTTCTGACCGCTGGCCGAGTTTGGTTGTACCCTTAGGGATTAACCCAACCGCTGGCCGAGTTGGGATATGCCCATTAAAAGTTGGGGTCATTAATTTTTATTTTAACGTAATACTTAATTCACGCCTACCCGTCATACTTAACGGGCAATTACTCTAGTTGTTAAGATAAAACACGAAGCAGAAAAACGTATAAAAATTCCTTACGTACTCCTACACATGTTGAATCCGGGGTAATTACATTACACATACTTTTAAGAAATCGGTTTGTAGAACGTCTTCATTTTGTTAATGTGAAATACTTTAATCTTTATGCAAATATCTATCTCATATCTAAACTGTGAATATATCTTTAAATCATCCTCTACATATTTACCGTTTATGATGACTATAATTGCTTTTAAATATTAATTAATATAGTCGGATCGGTTGAAAGGGGCCGAACCAAGCCCAAATATTGTCATAAAGCGACCTCATTTGACTGTTTATCCCACCCACTGTGGCAGCAGTTTGAAAATGGCGCCACCCCTGGTGCTCTGGGTGCACATCAACTTGAGTTGCGTGTTCGCGCGTCGGCGTCGGAGTGGGAGGAGGTGCTGGGGATGCGAATGTCCCTGAGGAGGAGTGGATATGAGAATCAGAGCTGCCATGTTTACTCCCGCATCGAGGAATATCCGTCCTAAGGGCCAGACGATTTCTCGGTCTACAGTGCGTGATAGAACCCATAGGGAGCGGAGTGGATAGGCAAGGGGGGCGTGCAAACGTACGAGCAAGTGGAGACATATGATAAGCTCAAGCTGAGAACGATGCAGTTTAAAACTTCTACCGCAATCCAAACCAATATACTGTACCTCTACTGCATCGATAATCTCCCAGTACAGACAGCCCCCGCTTTACGACGGCCAGATTCACGAA
The DNA here is from genome assembly GCA_036926305.1 of Uropetala carovei. Lineage (NCBI taxonomy): Eukaryota > Metazoa > Arthropoda > Insecta > Odonata > Petaluridae > Uropetala > Uropetala carovei. The sequence continues at coordinate 5,646,234 of JAXCHB010000129.1, read as the reverse complement.
GATTTGCTTTTACATTTATGATTTCCCCCAAGGAACCAATAATCCAGTTTTAAGTCGCCGAATCCAGTTTTACCACGGTAAGTATTTTTGTATACATTATGTAATTATTTTTATCTTTTCATGCATTTAAATGTTCACATTTATTTTTTTGTAATGTTTAGATAGGTTTATTTATTTTTTTAATTTCTTTATTTTTTCATTGTATAATGTCCGCAAACCCCTAAAATAATAGGTTCCGCTTTAAGTCGGAATCCGCTTTACGACTGCGGCCTGGAACCTAACCTGTCGTAAAACCGGAGACTGAGTGTATTTCTAGAAAATATAACCCTTCCGGGACAGGAGATATGGGAAAATGTACTTTTAGAAAGGGAACTTTTCCCGCTTTTATGTGACAAGGTGTTAGCAATTTCTTCTCGCGTGAGAAGAAGCGAGAGTGCTAAAAATCACGCATCAGTAGAGCGACTGTGTTAAATATTTTTGTTTCCGGTTTCCGTAATGACAATAACACGGCGGTCATCACTTATCCATTATGGAAACCATTATCCATGTTATTCCTTGGTTTTGGAGTCTGCGTGCGTGCGTGCTGTATGACTATTATCGCCGTCCTTGGTATTGGAGAATTACACGATATACGTTTGTATTTAGGGATACAGATCATTTACATACACAATAATATGGCTGAGGATCTGAGGAAAAGAGAAATTCGTATAAGAAATGACGTTCAATTAACTTAATGAAAGTCCAAATTCATATCTCGAAGACTATCTATAGATGCTCCTTTATCTTTTCATCTTCGTCAAAAGCAATTAAGAAAATTTGGTCAATATTTGAGTTATCTCCTAACGTGTGCGTTGAATTGGAAGAAATGTTTTCGTATGCATCTTAGCTAAAAATAGTAAAAAAGTTTTTTAAGAAACGAAAAAAGAGATTTCTGACGTCAGAAGTAACGATCATTTACTCCATCATTAGAACAAAAACAAAAAAAAAATACGTGGACATGAATAGGATATCAGCATTATACATTTACAAGTAACACAGTAACTGAAAATATAATGGTAACTATGTAGGAAGTAATCCATATATCGAAACATAAAATTAGTCATAATGCAATACGGAACATTTGATATGGATAATGTTGTGCGAACAATACTCAGGCAAATAAAATAATTTTTGAGATCTGACTTGTGTAGTATTAATGTTTTACTGGAAATTGTTCAACACTCTTTGAAAATTATTTATCTCAAAGATTCAATTAAATTGAGAGATTTGAATTGACCCGTCATTGGGAAAGATTGCAGAGAATTTTAGAAAGTTTCTTTGGAAAATTCCGAATTTACAAAGAAAAGGAAAACATTAGCAGTGTACGCCTATTTTGTAATAATATTAGCCAGTTAAAGATATATACACACACACACACATTAGGAGAAAATCGAATAATTATACAGAAAGACGAAGGAGAACTGGATTGGAAGATCTGGGGAGATTAAAAAGCATTAGAAGGAAAACTAGCAGGAAAATGAGATACCTATATATATATATATATATACACATACATATATACATACATACACGTATACACACATATACACAGTAGGAGAATATCGAATAATTATACAGAAAGGCGAAGGAGAACTGGATTGGAAGGAGATCAGGGGAGACTGAAAAGCGTTAGAAGGAAAATGAGAAAGAGGTAGGACAAGACGCCTTAAAAGAGAAAGAGATTTACCAAAAACATGAAGAGAAGCTATCATCATCATCAATTGTAGCATAGTCCCAATGTGAGTTAGGTATTTCAGTTCTGTGCGAGAAATTATTTGAAAAGTTCAGTTCAATCAATTGCTTTAGTAGCTTCAAAATAAATTTGATATATAAACTTAAGGTGATTTCTTGATTATTTAAATAACGTTTTTAGACGATTTTATGCTAACTGCTAATACACATCCCATAGATTAATATTATTTGTTGAAGAAAGGTAATAGCAACATAATTTAAATCCACATTACGTTAAGAATACATTCCAAAATAACTCCAACTACAACGAGATTATTTGATTTATTAAACAAACGCATATTAATGAAAAGCCATCGTTTTTATCAAGCAACTGCTTCTCGTGTTACGTTTGATAGAAAAAATCTATTGCAGAGGACGAAAGTTCATTCTGTGCATTCAGTTTCCCTTCATTGATAAATTTACAACATCCTCTCACATAAATAGTAGTACTGATAGAATTTACAATGTGTATTCATAATCCCTCTCGGATAATTAAGTATAAACCAAATTATTAACGCCTCCATCACTAGATTCATCTCTTGATGAAACCCAAAATTTCCGTCGTTGAATCCCTAAATCCATCCAATCGTGTCCAACACGCTCTTGAGGCATAAGTGAAGCCATTCAATATTTTAAAAACCCCTTTCCCGAACTTTTCCTTTGATGATTAATTTGCTAAGTTAGCTAGAAAGAGAGGAAGAAAAAAAGAAGCCGAGTTTACTTTCGGATACGGGCGAATTCGGAGCGCTTTTACGAGAAATCTGCGGGGACTTAATTTTCCAGGATTTAGGATAAAAGACGGTGTTTTTTTCCGCTGACTGTATGGATACGTTGTAGGATTTTTTTATTGAAAATAAAAAGAATGTAAGTAGTTATTTTGCGTTTTACAGTTACTGAGAATAATTTGTTTTTAACTTTCTCATATACGAAGTATATTGAGAAAGTATTGTTATCGCGAAAAAATTCGACCTCGAGATTTTTACGAAAATATACGTTTTAGGTGGCGCTGAATCCGAAAAAGTGGTTTTCGCAATGCCGTCTGTCTGTCTGTTACTGGCTCTAGAGCCTAAACGGTAGAGCGAAAATGAATGAAATCTCGTACTTAGGTATTTTATCATACAGAGAAGAGTAATATGAAGAAATTGCTGACATTACTCAATAATTAAGGGACGTTTATTCTACGCATTTTAAACAACAATTTGATTTTCTCAAAAACGGTGTAAACGATTTTTATCAAATTTTGTACAGTTCGTCGAGTACAAGTCTGCAATAACACTACATATTTCGTTTTTCTGAATGAATGGATATAAGGTTAGTTTATTCTAGGCAACTTTAACAAAAATTGGATTTTCTAAAAACCGGCTCTTACGATTTTCATTTTCTAAAGATGACTAAGCGGCGCGTTAGTGTATGAGAAAGTCTGTACAATATATGTTGTACCGATTTCTTCACGTGTTTCCACATTTTACCATCATTCCGGCTTATGCCTATCGCATAAGGATCTTAGGATGATCCATTCCATCAATTATTCTCCTCTTTTGCACCCCGTGTTTTCCTTTCGCTTCTGTTCGTTCCTCCCTTCAACGAAGAAAGGGAGGTGTATGAAAAATAGTGTGAAACCACAGGACACATTTAATCTGATGAAGATTCTATTAACGGTAGATATGTCGCCGTCGTTTCATTAGTTTGTCATAAATGGTATCAATCCTGCTTCGACGCTGGAAGCGGTATCTAGTTTAAGCAATGGGTACCAACTCGTTAAAGTTGGTAACTTTGTTGATAATTTACACGATTACTTTTTGTTTCATAACCTTTTAACCTTTCTGTATTAATGGAACTATTATGTCAATGAATTATAACGATTATGATGTTAACGCTATGCTATTGGATTTTTTATTCGGTTAAAGCCTCTTCTACTTGTTCGCTGTTTTCTTAACTCTACATCATTATTTGCACTTGAAATTACTACTTTATAATACATTGTTAAGGAATTTAATATAGAGTAAATATACGTCCACGTGCATTCACAAACGGCATGCATTGTTAGGCGAGCGTGTCTAAATGTCTAAATGCCATATTTCCACCTAGTATCGACAAATCAAGAAGTGAAATGTTTTATTCTAGGCAACTTTAACAATAATTTGATTTGTACAATGTATGTTGTACCGATTTTTTTAGTATGACCCAATTTAGGTTGTCCTAAAAAAATTGTTTGTAAGTAACTTTTCAACGTAATAATTACGAAAAATGATTTGATAATTGCTTTATGTGAGCTTGACTCCAATTAAGCTTTTTTTATTTCTGTTTTTCCCGTATCACTATTATTCATTGTACAGACTTTTGTCAGGTTAATGCTTTGCGGATATTCAACTATCTTATTAAATGAAAAACTGTATTACTTATTTATGCGTAAGAGAAAAGGGGTATTGAGCATTTTTTGTGCTAAATGCATAGGTTATTTTAATAACTGCAGTTCAATATAAATATTCAGAACAAACATTTGCTTATTTTCAAAAGCTCTTAAACCTTACAGGAAGAGGTTTAAAAAAGTTACAAAGACAATCTCATACGCGGTAGAATTCGAACCCGCAACCATAGGCAGGCAAACACTTTAGCTACCAAGGCATTAAAATTCGACTTCAAAATGTGTTTCAGGGAAATGCCCTGGAATTTTTTAGAAAATTTCTAATTAAACAAGCATGTTAACTCGTTAATTAAAATTAAGAAAATAATTAATACCGACTGAACCTAAATTTAGTACCCGATCAAAATTTTCTGAACAGAGTCAAATTTAGTATAAAAAAATCGGTACAACATACATTGTACAAACTTTCTCATATATTAATGCGTCGTATAGTCATCTTGAGAAAATAAAAATCGTATCAGCCTGTTTTTAGAAAATCCAATTTTTGTTAAAGTTGCCCAAGAATAAACTGGCCTTATATTAATTTTTTGAGAAATATAAAGTATGTAGTATTATTGCAGACGTATAGTCAAGTAACGGTAGGAAATTTGATCAAAATCGTTAGAGTCGTTTTCGAGAAAATCGAATTGATTTTAAAAATGCGTAGAATAAACTACCCTTAATTATTGAGCAATGTCAACCATTTCCTCATATATTCTGCTCAGTATGAAAAAAATACCTAAGTACGAGATTTCATTCATTTTCGCTCTCCCTTTTAGGCCCTAGAGTCAGTAACAGACAGACGGCATTCCGAAAACCACTTTTTCGGACTCGGCTACACATAAAACGTACATTTTCGACAAAATCTCGAAGGCGAATTTTTTCGCGATTACAATACTTTCTCAATGTATTTCGTATATGGGAAAGTAAAAATCTGCTATGACCGGGAATGCGAACACGGTTCTTCCATTTGCCGGGCGGATATTCTTCCACTGAACAAGCCTAGAGTGGAAATGATTTCATGTGAGTGGTAGGCAGGAGGACGCTGACAGGGTGATGGAAAGAAAGGTAGAGACAGGGGGAAGTGATTGGGATGTAGAGACAGTGGGAAATAAAGAAAATGAGGGGGAAGGAGAGGTTTAATATGAAGAATGAGGAAAACCAGAAACATCATAGGAGAGCCGTTTGCAGCTGCCAAAATCGTGATATTGAAAGCCCTTTGTGGAAGAGTTACCAAGTTTCCCCTATGTCCGACAGAAAGAAAAGCTAAAATGGCTCTCTTTTCTGCCGCAAATGGAGCAAATCAATTCATGGGCCAACTTCTTCCAATTGCAATCCAGAAAGTGCTTCGAAGCCTGAGTTTCGGAAACTAAAGCGCACTAAGTTACATATTTTGATGGAAAATTCAGACGGATTTTTGATAAATTATTATTCCTCGGAAAAAAATACGCTCTATTCGGATGATCTATCGGATTTCTATACGTTGATTCCTTTGTTTTACGACATGAGAAATCCGGAATTTTGATATCCAAAGGTTTGAATTTGCATCCTCAAAGGATATTATATCTGGTGGGGAAAGTTTCCAAGTTTCTCGTTCGCCTCCAGCGTCGACGGGCCTTATCTGAGCATCGTCGCTTACAGAACAACTTTGCAGCTTTCCAACTACTTGGTAAACAGCAAGTGCAATTTTTATGTTTTATTTTTATTGATTGAAAGGGAAAAGGAGTTGAAAAAATGTGTGTGCGTTAATAACGGAGAATGGGAGATTAATTGCCTAATGTTTTATTCATTTTCTTTACAACGAGATGTAATTTACGCAACACTAATTATACCTGAAATAAGAGAAGCTTCCTTTTTTAAATAATCATTAAACTAAAAGTTTTTTTTTTAAGCGTTCCGTTTATTCCCACCAAATGACGGCAAAATCCTAAAAATAAAATTATTTCCTAATTACTCCTTCTTCAGTAAATTCACGTAGAGCAAGCATAGTTAAGCGAATAAAAAAAAACAATCGAAATTCAATTTTAAAATCCTTCTGAAAAAGGAACGAAGTTTGCCGAAACCTTAGAGTGATTTCGAAGCAAATATAAGGTCATATTCGCGTTTGAATTCAACCACGTTCTGCCCGATTATCGAGGTTAATGAAGCGATAAGCGATAACCACTCCCACTCAACGACTTCCGTGCGAAGTTCCGCGTACCATTACCAGCCTGTCCATTATCAAGCGGAAGGAAACGACCAGAGGAATCGCAAGCTAGCGATCGCAATTAGAATCTCGGGTCAATAACCTGTCCAACCCATTGATTTTTATGGAAGAATTCGCCGAAGCGCAACGTTTTCACGTTACGACCCTAAGTTCTTCACTGATATCCAAAGCAATAAAAATTAACGACTAAGATTCGTAAAAGTATGATTTTAATTTATTAAGAATGAGCGCATAAAGAGCTCTTTTCGAGAGCATTGTCGAGCGCGAATTTGCGCTTAAAATAAAACTGAACGAGCTAGAAAAGTGTACGGTTTACCATGCGATGGGGTGTTTGAAACTAAACAATATAAGCTTGAACGAACGCACGCCATAAAACAACGAAACGCAACGACCAGATCATATCTCTCGGTCTGTTAAAAACTTATTTTCTCTTCTAAATTGGTGCGTTAATAAACGTATTAACCTATTTTCAGTGTAATGAAAAAATACCGAAAAACGACATCAGAAATGAGGAAAGTTTGGATTTTGCTTCCATTACAGCGGCACCCCTGATTGAGTTACGCGAACCACTTAAGTAACTTTCGTGTTGCCTCTGCCCATAGGTACTAAATACCAAATTTCATGAAAATCAGTTAGGAAGAACGAGGGCGAACATGCGTACGTAACGTACAGACGGACAAGGACGAAGTTAATAGGCGCTCAAAGTTGGAAACGAACCGCGCCAACAAACCGTTCCTCCAGGAGCCATAAAATAGTTTCGGGGACTCAGAAGCGGACGCCTACCACATAGCGACCGTCATCAGTGGAGATTTAACGGTATCAGATCGACAGTGAAGCATCACTAATTACAGCTGCTTTTTAGCCGAAAGGCTGTTAATACAAGGTTCGTCCGCTGGCTTAGTGATAAAGACTAGCAGCATTTCAACGCCTAGAGATGTAGCTGGGAGATATGGAGCCCGTGGGAATCTTTTAGGAAACGCCTTACTTATGTAGAATATTATTTTTCCTGTTTCAGTGGAGAATTTTTATTAAAGGTGACTTAAACATTTGAGTACCAAATCTGGCTCTCAGATAACAATGAATCCCCCTTTACAAAGGCTCATTTTGAAGGGAAAATGTTTTATAAGAAATTCTTATGCAAATAAATGAATTATGATTATTGGAGTCGCTTTTATCCAAATCTCTCAAAATTGTCATCAAAATGTGCAGTGGAAAGATAAATGTGATTTAAACCGAGCTAGACTAATCATCACTGTCACTATTTCTTGTTGTTTTTATTTTTTCTGTTCGTGAATTTAACACGACACCGTACCTTTCACTGAACAACAAACTCGCTTTCATTCGGGTAAATACTGTAAAAAATACTTATTTATTGGAAAATAAAATGCAAAGGGCGCTTACGGTAAATTTCGCCTCCGCCACGTCCGTGCTATGATACTGTCAGCATTCTAATTCAAGACCCTAAAATTAGAAGTAAAACATAATAAATGCTCCTTTACCCAGCATAAAGACCCCCATGACATATGGTCATAGTTTGAAAAGATTGTTTCAGAGCCGACCACAAAAACGCATACACGATTATTATTACTTCCATTCCCTTTTTTATTCAAGCGCGTAACCAAGTGACCTCCTTTAAAAATATAAATAAAAAATTAAACGGTGCACACAAAAAAGTTCTGAGAGAGCACTTAACACGTCCTACCTTTTAAGATTCGGAAAAGGGGAAATAATAAGAAAAATAAAAGAACGTCCTCTCTCTCTCTCTCTCGCTATCCACCACCCTTTCCCTCTCTCCGAAACGCGCGCGCCCTCTTATCCAGCTCCGCGATATTTAAAAAAAACACAATCGTTTTTCTCGCTTTTTTTTACGCGCCCTCTCACCGGCGTAGGGTAACACACACACACGCACACCTGCGCGGACATTAGGTCAGCTGAAGAGTAGAAAGGAAAAAAAGAACAGGCCACTTCAATTTCCCTCGTATCCTCGAGGACTCGATATTCCGTTTTCGATTTAAAAAATAAATAAACGAAAAAAGACTCGAAAAAATAAAATAAACCCTCTCTCCGGATTACCACTCCAGATTCATTTTACGATCCTGAAAATAACTTTTTATCTCGCTATCCCTTTTCTGCGAGGAATTGTCCTCACTTGACGGCTACCTCTTCCTCCTGCTCTCTTATTCCGCTCAAAACGCGAAGGGAAAGCGAGGTGTGAAGAGGCAGGAAAAAAACTTGCCTCCTCTATCTCTATCTCTCTCTCTCACTCTCACTCTTCCAATCCGCTCCCAATAAGAGAGCAATAAAATCGCACTCTCCAATCACACTTTGAAGGAAAAACGTCCATTTTATAGTGTTTTGATGGAGGAATTTGGGATTGAATGCCTTAAAAAAAAAGAAAAGTTTCCGCATTGGATCGCAGCAAGGTTGACGGTGAGAGTAACGCTTTCCTTTTTCAACATTCCGGAGTGCTAAAATCGAGGGTAAATCTCCGAATTTATTTAGGCTTCTTTCGTTTTTTGCTGGTTTTGCGTAAAGGATACGAAAACGGAGACCCTCGGAACAACCAAAATTTTATATGCTTCTTTTTAGAGCTTTCCCCTCCCCCTCCTCCCCCCATAGGAAATCGCTTATATATCTGGTCTGTCTGTCTGTATGGAAAATATCTCGGAAATCTTGCAAACTGGAGAAGCAAAATTTTCAGGAGAGCTTGGTCCATACGAGATCTAGATCTATATCAATATCTACAGTTCACCCTGCAAGCCACCGCAATGGTGTGTGGCAGGGGGTACAATAGCACCAAGGGAAAGCGCATAATAATGAATAGTACCACTCTACGTCAGCTGATTTCTTTTCGTAACTTCTGTTCTGCTCATCTATCGTTCTAGGGAAAAACTAGCCTTTATACCTCTCAGTCCTACAGGCTATCTCTCTTATTTTACGAGGATGGTCCATTCTACCAATATAAGTTGGCGCTCTTATTATTTCTTCGACATCGCTGGAGAATATATGCGTTCTAAATCTTTCGAGTAGTTTTAACCTAGAGCGTGATCGGCGCTCAGCTAGTGATTCCCATCCTAAGTCCTGTATCAAGCCTGTAACACTTTTGTTTCTATCGTAGCAATTTTCGACGAATCTAGCGGCTTTTCGCTGCACTCTTTCTAACTCTGAGATTGATCCTTTCTCGTACGGATCTCATATGCTCGACGCGTACTCTAATGGCGGTCTTACTAACGAGAAGTAACATGTCTCTTTGACTTTTTCCTCACTTTTACCTACTATGCGTTTGATGAATCCTAGTTTCTGTTTAGCCTTCCCGCATATATTTCGTATGTGCATATCCCACGAGAGGTTGCCTGTTAAAGTAACGCCCAAGTATTTGACGGAATCGCCTAGTTTTAGCTGGACATGTTAAAATTTCGTGGGTCTAGAAACAGCGTCTGAGGAGTAATAGGTTTCCAAATCGATTCCGCAGAATAAGAATGGAAGGAAAAAAGAGAATGATCAAACAGGCTACCTGTAAGATATATTACCGGAGGAGATACAGCATAATTAAAGACATGTTAGGACAAAGAGAAAGAAGGAGAATATTTCAACGATCCGAAAGGAAAAGAAGTATGTGGAGAACCAGGGTTAACCTATAATAATCGTTTGAATAATTTCCCAATTTTCGACGTGAATTTGTTAACTCCTTAATTTATATCCCGATATAAAATATAAACAATTATTATTTACGATGGAAGTACACAAAAATTTCGATCACTGCAAAACCACAGGGGTAAATACCTATACCGTTAAATCCGTGTCAGAGGGGTGGTTAAGCGTGTCTGCCTCTAAATCTATAAGGCCAGGGGTCCGAATCCCGCTTTGTAAAACTCCACCGATGTTCTGTTTTAAGAGCTAATTAAAATAAATGAATCAGATAAAGAGAAATCAATCTTATGAATCAAGGTCAACATCCAAAAAAATATATAGAACATTATTTTAATTTTAAAGAAAGCATAGAAAAACAAGAAATTACAACCTTTACCTTTACGAACAGATGACTTCCTTTAAAAAAATCGCGTCTTGTTTTTTCTTATCCTATACCGTCACCAAGAGTTTGTTTTGCGCAGTAAAATCTTCGATCAACTCCCTAGGGAAGCCATACTACCTACACATTTCATCACCTTCTTTCTCCCTATCTCTCCCCTACCGTCTTCAAACCTAACCCAATCCTCCATTTTAATTAACATACAAACCTCACCCCCTTCCCTTCTCGAATCTTTATTAAATAGAATTATGTGGACATTAATTCTGGTCATGGCCCCACCGTTCCCCTTCCCCTTCAACCTTCCCTCCCCCCCCCCCTCCTTTTCTCCTCTCCCTTCAGTCTCAATAATGGCTGACTTCCTTTTTTTTTAATAAAACTAGTGAAATTTTCCACATCCAGCATTTAAACGGTATCCTAGGGAATCCCATTAATCACCAATTTCCATCTCGCAAGACCGGCGTTATTCGAGTCACGGATTCGACATCCTTCATTTTTTATTTTTTAACTCTCCTTCGGGTCACGTGCGCCAAATAATTTTACGTTTCAGAGCGGCGGTTTCCCATGGTTTCCCACACCAACGGACGGGGAGAATAAAAGAAAATCGTTATCCGGACTTGACCTCACTGGAAAATACCTTCGCCGCTCCAATGTGGGTGTGTGGGTGTGTGTGTGCGCGCGCTAACAGATCAAATCGAAAAGTGAAATGTTAATAGAAAAGGACGTTTTTGAGCGTGTGAATTCGGTGAGAGGCGAAGTAAAATTAAAACGGCAAACTAAATGTTTGAAATATTTATAAATAGAAGAAAATCGTTTTGAATTATGAATCCGACCAATGGAAGAATTTGCCATATATATATATATATATATATATATATATATTTGATCTCGACTAATTCTCTCCATAAAATAAATGAGCTATTTTACACACAAAAAAATCTTTAAAAAAATAACTTCACGCCAATGATCATATTGAACAAATGCATGAAATTTTCATTTATATCGTGGAACAACAAAAAAATATTTTCAAAAATGCATTAATTTCACTTTCTCTGAAAAAACCTATCATCGATCACCATCCTTTTTAAAGCATAAAATATAAACAAGGAAAATTATGGACTTCTAGTGAGTAAAATAAATGCTTAAAACATACATACAGCGATATTAAAACGGGATATTTAGAAATTCGTTACCAGCAAGTCATTACCTATTTCATCAAAAATTGCTATTTTTTTTCCATAGAATACCATAAGTTTACGGATCTTATATTTAATGACCTTTCTGAAATAAAACTAAATTCTGGATCATATATGATATTTAGCAACGGAAAAAGATTCTTTTATGTGTTAAATTTTAAATTAAATAATATATTGCATTGGTACGTAAGTATGAGTTATTCATATCAAATCTATATCATTCACATAATATATAGGGCAAAAATGATTTAATCACAGAGTGTCTCGAAGTTGTATAATAAATATGGTACTGAAAAAATCTTTATAATGTGTGAATTTATCTGCAGATAATGGTGAAAAATGCATATCATCATTACCTGTAAATTCCTACTGAAACCACTTGGGTTTTATACATAAAATGTACTCAATTTTGTAAATCGAATTAATCTCGAAAACTACCAATTTAATTCGAAGTTTTATGCACAAAACATAAGAAAGCCATAATGTATTCACGCCGTCAGTTTTTGAATTTCTATAAAAAGCTGATCGATAATTTAAAATTTGCATATTCTATCAAAAAAAATATTTTCGACCGTGTTTGATAAGTGAATCTGAGAAGTTTATCATTCTAAAACGAACAAGAAAATAGTACATAATAGCATGATTGGCCCCTAAACAGAAAAGAATCCCACAATTATATATCCGGAAAATGCGTCAATAAAGCGGCCAGATATACTTCAGTAGCCTTCGTAATTGCAAAGAACCGCAGTTTCAGCAATGATTACCGCAACGCAGATTAGTACGAATCCGAAGGTGGCCAGCCATGAAATTTGCAAAAAAATAAACACCCGATTGATAAAAATATCCCCCACCACGTCGCTCTTCATTAATTCATCCGATGACGCCATCTTCGACAACAGGAGACGATTGTTCGAGAGACAAAAGAAGGATACAAATACAGATATGGAAATAAACCATCGGAAAAATGGTTCTAACAGTTTCGAGGGTGGATATGGGAGACGGCAGAAAATTCGAGGAGCACGAAACTCGAAAAAAGCAATGAACGACGGGAAGACAATAATTCAGGAAGGACTCGCCTCAGAACTGAGTTGAGGAGTTCGCGGTAGAGTTGAAGAGGGTGCTTGTCTTACGGTCGAGGATTGGAAAGGCGCCTCTTGGTTGCTCGCCATTGTGAACGGCATTCGTCGAGAGATGACGGAGATTAAGCACGAATGGACCAAGCGCGAAACCTTGAGGTATTCTGCACTTTCATTTTTCTCCTTTATGACTTTTTTTACTTCCAGACCCAATTTCATTTTATGTTTTTTGCATTCTTCATTTTCCCTGTTGAGTATACGAGATGCAGAGCCTCGGGCATGTTTGTTTTTTTGTGTTATTCCAATGTATTCCTTTTAATTTTCCAGCTAAATACGATACCGATAAAAAGAACTACGAAATTAAATGTAATAAATCTAAACATTCCTGTACTAAAGCTTTAATATAGAGATATGGAAAGGAGCCGGGAATGACTCAGAAATTCTTATCCGAACACCACATAAACTGTTTTACGCGCTAAATGAAAGCGTTCTCTTCAGTAAACACGAAGATATAAGATTCCGCTTTGATTTAAAAAATCGCGCTACTGTAATATTTTTACAATAACCGACATGTTTACACAAAACTTCGTTGTATAATCCGTTTATTTTCATAAACACTTGTCTCCAAATGTAAAAAAATTAATCCGTTTTCCCCACTCATTCCAAGCACTTTCAGGAACGACGAACCTCTAAAAACATACGAAATTAAACTCCATTGATAAAACATCAAAATTCACCGTTTGACTTTCCTGTCCGCAAGCCATAGAAATGGAAATGCAAGTGAACACACACAAAAGACGACATGGAACCTAGCCTTTCCAAACGGGAGCAACGAGGAAATGGACCCTAATTGCGCTTTTCGGCAAACGAAAGGGTTTTCTGAGGTTCGTTTCGGAGGGGAGAAGGGGGGAGGGGGGGGACGGTGTGCTTGGAGAGACTAGAGACGAAAGTGTCTGCATGTGCATGTGTGTGTGAGAGAGAGAGAGGAGAGAAAGAGACGTAGAAAGGGAGAGTGTGCTCCAGGCAGGAACGGTCGGGTCGCTTGATGCATAGTATGCGGGAAGACGTAAGAAAGCTTCCAAATGGATTGGAATGGGTTTGAAGTAAGGAGAGAGAGAGAGGAACAGGCGTGGCTTAAAAGGTAGAAAAGGGTTTTTAGGCTCGGAGGCATGGCCGCGTTAAAGGCTTTAAGCGAGGGCTGAGAGGGAGAGAGAGAGAGAGAGTAGATGTGAGAAAGCAATGGTGAGCGGGAGAGATGGATAGACCTCTAAAGGGAATTCGAGGGTAAAGAGAGAGGAAGGAGAAGAGTGAATGCGACAGTAAGGGAATGAGAGTTAAAGAAGAGAATGCGATGAATAGAGAATATAAATGGATAGAAAAGGTAAATAAAGAGAAGGGACAACTTATAAAGCTCAAAATGTTACAGAGAGAGAGAGAGAAAAAGCAGGAAGGAGAGAGAGGAACAGATTCAATTAGCGAAATGAAGTCACCCGAGGTTATTGTCGGGTGTGTGTGTGTGTGTGTACGTATCTCAAAGAGAACTGTTTTAAAAATATTTTTGTAGAATATGTAGAATTATTCGAGAAATATAAAATTTATATTTGGGTCGTTGATGAACGAAAAATAATTTCTAATGGCTAGTACTCTAATCTCTCATTTGGTTACCGGGAATAAATATGCCCAGAGTGATGAGGAATAAATTCATTAGGAAATGCCGCATTTAAAATCAGGCGAAGGAAAGAAAATGTCAAATAGTACTGATATTATTTTAGCGTGAAAAAAATTGCCTGTATCTCGTTAAAAAATTGCAAACTTCTGTAACGTTATCGCTACATTGCTAATACAAATCCAATTCAATTTATACACGAGTAATATGAAAGTTAAAAAGAGGATAGTGAAGCATCATCGTCAACATAAGAATCAATTTCGACACGTGTAGGTCAGATTTACTCAGTATAAAGTAATTTGGAAAGAACGAAAAATATTGATTTGATTTCAAGGACTGTATGGCCATTCGTTTCATCAAATGAGTTTTTCATTTGAACGAAATAAATTGAAAAAACAAACTGATGATATTCCACTGCCAGCAGCCGCACGCAACACTTGTGCCGGTGAATTTTTCCTTATCACCGAGCCTCCTTAGCTCAGTGGTTAGAGCACTGGTCTCGTAAACCAGGGGTCGGGAGTTCGAATCTCTTAGGAGGCAATCATTTTGAAAGATTCCAGCATTTAGAGTTACACGTTAACAAAGAGATAAGACAATTTAAAGTGATCGAAGAAGATGACATATTTTCTGCGATATCAGAGATGACACAATCATAATTTCCATTTCGAAAGTTTAGACAAATTAAAATCGCTGTGCAGATATACTATTTAAATTAAAATATGATGGAGGCAAAACTTAATTATGAGAATTATATCATATGAGTTGTACTTAAGTAAAAAACTGATTTCACGGCTTTTACTTCTCGGAATTTGAGTTAAGTAAACATTACGTGGAAAAACTCTCTGCTCCGTGAATATTCGTCAATTATACATATCAGAATAAGAATCAATAGAAATTGTTTTTCTATGACTGATTAAAACACAATGGAGCTGAAAATGACAAAATCATAGCGAAGTCAGAAAATCATTTTTACTTTCTCATACGAAGTATCGAGAAAGTATTGTTTTCTCGAAAAAATTCGGCCTCGAGATTTTTACGGAAATACACGTTTTAGGTGTCGTTGAATCCGAAAAAGTGGTTTTCTCAATGCCGCCTGTCTGTCTGTCTGTTACTGGCTCTGGAGCCTAGACGGAAGAACGGAAATGAATGAAATCTCGTACTTAGACATTTTATCATACTGAGCAGAGTATACATAGAAATCAATAATTAAGAGTCGTTTATTCTACGCATTTTTAACAACAATCCGATTTTCTCGAAAACGGCTTTAACGATTTTGATCAAATTTCGTACAGTTACTTCAGTTTACGTCTTCAATAATACTGTGTAGTTCTCATTTATCAAAAAATGAATATAAGGCTAGTTTATTCTAGTCAACTTTAACAATAATTCGATTTTCTCAAAAACGGCTCTAACGATTTTGTTCAAATTTCGTAAAATTACTTGAGTTTACGTCTTCAATATAACTACCTATTTCATTTTTCTCAATGAATGAATATAAGGCTAGTTTATTCTAGGCAACTTTAACAATAATTCGATTTTCTCAAAAACGGCTCTAACGATTTTGATCAAATTTCGTATAGTTACTTGAGTTTACGTCTTCAATATTACTACCTATTTCATTTTTCTCAATGAATGAATATAAGGCTAGTTTATTCTTGGGAAACTTTAACAAAAATTGGATTTTCTAAAAACAGGCTCATACGATTTTCATTTTCTAAAGATAACTAAACGACGAATTAGTACCTATATATGAGAAAGTTTATATAATGTATGTTGTACCTATTTTTTCAAATACATGTGATACTTGTTCCAAAATCTCCTTTAAGGTACGTCAAACTATTATTTCATTCATTGATTTATTTTCAAAATCACCATAAAAAACATACAATATATTTTACCTACATATTTATATTACAATTTATGTGTTACACGTTTCTCCTGATTGTTTTTTAAATAAATCAGCGAATGAATTAAATACGTTTGGCGTACCTTAAAGTGATATGGTGTTTTTCAGTTGTCTCTCGTATTATGGCTGCATACGAAAACATTTTCCTAATATTTCACGCTGAGCAAGTACATTTTCACGACTTTCTTTGATATCCGCTAAATCACTTCCATAATTTTCAAAATATCTTCTTAGACAAATTCGTATGGAAAGCAGGTTGAAAAAGAAGGCCATCGGTAAAGCTAATTGATAAAGAGCAAGTAAATAATCACAATAAATCTTCTGAGAAAAAATAACCTCTTTGAAGTACCTTGTTCCTTTCAATATTCACTAAAAAAACGTAAATTCCAATACTTCGTCAATGAAAATCTCACATCGAATTTAATGCAGATTTATATTACAAGTCAAAAGTCTGAACACCTTTTGCTAAGTTCGTGATCCTATCCAAATTCCTATAGAATTTCCAAGTAATCTATGATGATTATTCAATTTTTAGAGGAGCCATTGTGAAAAAAACAAAGGTTTCGGAAAACAAACGAAATAAGAACTTCAGAAAGAGAGAGGAGGTTCGCAAAAATAATATAATTTTAGATTCCTCTTACCGAAAGACTTTTTTTTACGAAACGATGGAATCGGGTAAAGAAAGACATTCTCATAAAAAGAAGGAAAACACTAAGCTTCGCGACCACGCACAATTTTATTTACATTCCACTCCAGTTAGGAGAACGATATAAAGTATTGAAGTCCGATACTTCGAGGAATAGACTACTGTCTTAAGAGGGAAACAGGATAAAATCTTTCTGTTATAGGATATAAAGCATCATGCGTAGTAATCATTTGACGTAAAATTGCAATGTCGTTTTGAAGCGACCTTTTTTTTTTAAACTTAGATGTTATGTGATGCTGATAGGAATAATATCTCCGAAAACGTAAGAACCGAGTCAATTTTCGTTTAGGATATACGGTTCCCCATATCATAAAATTTCAAAGGCAACCTCTCGGCGAACTTTAACACAATCTACGGACGCATTTTTATGGGAATTGTACATCTTACCGGCGTATATGTTACGGTAAAAGTGCCTAGTTCGGTAAGTGTATTTCCCGGTTTATGTGCATATTTACCAACAAGCTCGGTAAATGTTAGTATAACATACTTTTACCGATTGGATTGGGGAAATGTCCACATTTACCTAGAGACCCTGGTAAATGTGGAGAAAGTGATTGTACTCACAATTTTCGCGCATTTTTTGTTTCGCGCGTATCTTGGCGGGCGTTTTACAATTAGACAAACTGCAAAGCAAATGCGAATAGTAAATGTGCGGTGTCCGGTAAACATGTAGCTGTCGGGATATAATTGTTGGTGTTATTAAAGAAATATAGTTTCAGCGGTTAAGAATTAAGGTTAAGTCGTCTTTTTATATCCAGCGAACAACTACTGCAGTTTTGAAGTCACCAATCTCGGTAAATATAAATATACTTTTACGTACGTGTTAAGCTGTCGGTTTTAAATTGTTGGGGTTATTAAACAAATACAGTTTCTTTTGAAATCAAGTGACCGTCTGTTGCGGTTTAGAAGTAAGGTTAAGTCGTCTTTTTATATCCAGCGAACAACTGCTGCAGTTTGGAAGTCACCAATCTCGGTAAATATAAATATATTTTTACGTACGTGTTAAGCTGTCTGTTTTAAATTGTCGGGGTTATTAAACAAATATAAGCTCTTTTTACATCCGACTTATGTTATATTATTATTACAGATATCCATAATGAAAGAAGAATTTAATAAACTTTTAAATGCCATTGTCGCCAGAAAAAATAAAAACGTTTTTCTGAATAAGGATTCATATGAAAAAATCCTAAAAGTAGTAGGTAATGCTAAACTCAAGAAACATTCCAAAACACCACTGGACTATCGTCGTTTACAAAGTTACGACATTATGACGGTAGGCAAGGAAAACAAGTTAATTTCTCCAGTTGCTAATGGCAGTGATGGCACACTCATTAAATATTTTGTTACAACAGAAGAAATATTTGATGTAATCCATAATGTTCATGTAAGCATGGTGGTCGTAACAGACTTTTGAAAGAATTGGGTGATAAATATAAAAATGTTACTGTTGAGGCGGTTATGTTATACTTATTTAAGTTTGTGCAAAGCTTGTCAACAAAAATCTAAGGGGACGAAAAAAGGGATAGTGGTAAAGCCTATTGTGGTTAATCAGTTAAATTCTCTATGTCAAGTAGATTTGATTGATTTACAGACTCAACCAGATAATGACTATAAATTTATTCTCAATTATCAAGATCATCTGACTAAATTTGTGATTCTACGAACTTTGAAAACAAAAACAGCTTCCGAAGTGGCTGAAAATTTATTTGACATATTTACACTTTTGGGAGCTCCATCAATACTACAGAGTGACAATGGAAGAGAATTTGTGAAAAAAATCATAACTGAACTGACAAGTCCTTGGAGCGGGATTAAAATTGTTCATGGAAAGCCAAGACATTCTCAGAGTCAGGGATCAGTAGAACGGGCAAATCAGGATATACAAAATATGTTGTCTACGTGGCTGATCGCGAACAAATCAACTAAATGGTCCCATGGCTTAAAATTTGTGCAGATGATGAAGAATCGTGCATACCATGATGGAATAAAGCAAACTCCTTAAGAAGCTTTATTCGGAACAAAAATGAAATTGGGACTAAAAACATCTAATCTACCAGCAAAAGTAATCACTGTGCAATCAGAAGAGGGTTTAACTCATCCACAATACAAACAGCAACACTTTCTCAAAACTTGCCCACATTTTCAGAAGATGTAGAACCTATTATTCATATTCCACAGGTTATATATCAAGAATCAAGTGTTGCTGAACAAATTGAGATCCAAGAAACAAATACAGATTCTATATTAGGTATTATTTCAAATCATTATGGGGTTGAAGCTGAAGATTTGGAATTTGATTATGAAAATTCTGAAGTAACAGTGCCTCATGAAATATATGCTGAAAGGATCAGTCCACTCAAGGAAATACTAACAGAAAATGACAACTATTTTCTATTAGAACATAAGAAAACTGTTATTGCTGATAAAAGAAAAATGGCTAAAGTAAACTTGCAAACAAAATGTGTAAGTTCTCTAATTCTAAATTTCCTCCTGTAGCAGTTGGAGACAGTGTCAAAGTACCGATACCTGATGTGGATCGAGGCAAAACAGATACTCGAAATTTAGTTTGTGTAGTATTTGCAGTTGATGATAAAAAAGAGTATTATCAATTGGGTACAACAGAGGGAAAGTTAAAACAGTATTACACAAGGAATCAATTTCATCTTTGCAAACAGAAATTTTTGTCTACTGATAAACTTCCTAATATTGAGATATCAGTTAGGGAAGTTATTGGAAAGGAATCACTTACCGGAGGACAAGAATTTAAAAGATGGAATTGCAAAGGAAAATGCGAAACAAAAAAATGTCACTGTAAAGCTGCTCACGTTTTATGTAATTTGAAATGTCATGGCAGCAACCCATGCCATAATAAGGATTAAAATTGGAAGAGATGGAATTAAGTAAAGATTGGGTGCAATTGTTAGTGATTTGAAAAGTCAAACCATGGCCACGAAGAATCAAACCAAAGTACATCAAGGCATGAAGAAAAAAGTACACAAGATGGAGATAAAAAGTCATTATAAATTGTAGGTATTAAAAGATTAAGTCATTTGTGAATTTAATGTAAATTGTGCAATAAGAAATGTAAAAGCTTTCATTGCAAATCCAATGTCTTGCTTAACATTGCACCTTTAGATTTTTTAATTGTATGGTACTTTTAGTTTGAGTCATCATGTCACTGTTCGCATGTCACCATGAAGTGCAATGTGAAAAAATATTTTTCATAGCAAGTCAGTATTTTGCAGTGTTACTAAATACTGCCTTTCGTGAAAAATCAATTAATAGATTTATGTATATAATGAGGTACACCTTACCTATCTGTAATTACTAGCAGAAAATTGCTTTGCCTTGCTTTTATCTCCTCCTGATAGATCGATGAATGATGTACTAATAGGTATTACGATCGGTTAATAATATATTAATGGCTACTGCTAATATCGGTAATGATAATAATAAAAGTTGTAATGACAACTGCTGTTATAAATAAAGGCATTTGTTCAATGTTCATAAATAAATTTGACAGGACATACCTTACTATATCGATAAGATTATTCGCATTTATTTTAGAGTTTGTCTAATACACGAAGATATCTTGTTTATTAGCAATGCAATGATAAATAATACACAATTACGTACTGTCACCGGGTATGCAGGCGTAATAAACAATTGACGCGTGAAATAAAAACTGCGGGAGAATGGTGCAATGAGTTAGTGAAGCTAATTCTGCACGGATCTCAATTCTGCTTTCAAGAATAACAAACAGCATCATTTTATTAATATAACAGTTTTTCCAGGATTCGTTTGTTAATTTTAAGTAAGAGATTTCATGCAATGCATTCTGCAAGTGTATTATTCCTCACTCTTAGCTATTTTGCACATATTTCCCAACGTACATCGGTTAAAGTGCACATTCACCGGGAAATGTACGTATAATACGCATTTCGGGAAATTCATACAAACATTTACCGAGCTTGTCGGTAAATATGCACATAAACCGGGAAATGTACACATTCCCCAATTCCGTACCTTTACCGTAACATATACATCAATCCAATTCTGCTAGCTTTTAATTACTTACGACGTGTGCTTCTTAATAAGTTTAAAATTTAATAACAAAAATGGTAGAGTTATACTTTATACATCTACATAATACCCTGACATTGGCCAGGCAGGCGGGTGGATAGAAGTCACAGAACCTCAGATTCCCTTTTTAAAAAATCTCACTTGCAGGCTTAAATATCCTGCTGTGATTTCTAGGAATAATATCACATTATTAACAATCCTCTTTCAAAGAAGGTATGAATTACAATTCTGAACGGCCATAATACGGCAGAGAAGAATAGAAGACCCTGTTGGATTAAAGCATAGTTCCTCAGCAGTAGTTTCCCAATCATTTACAGTTTTCAAAACAATGATTGCCAAATTACCACTGAAGACGGCTGCTTTGTATCCTACATTCCTCAGTAAGAAGGGTTGTGATGAAAATCAGTAGAATTTCAGCCGTAAGCATATCTCGATAAATTCCTTATAAATCAATCATAAACAAAGCAAAGCTCATTGTTTACGATAACTTCATAATACGCAGAAAACGAAAAAACCATGTGTGTATTCGCGCGTACAATGCTTAGAGACCTTTCTCAGTATTGATGATACATTTTCCCGAGGACTGTTGTCATTTCATAAGGAGTTGGGGCCCTATAAATATAGCAGCTTAGCGGAAAACAACTTATCAGCATAACCGAGAGCAGATTGATGGGGGATTATAGGGAAGAAAATAGCCTTCAGCCGAAAATAAAATAAGGAAGAACCGTGAGCCGCTTCCAGAATTGGCTCACGTATGTACACTTTCTTTGTATCCCTCTCCTTCTAACCTCTATTTCCCCCACCCCCACCCACGCATTCCTTCTCGATAGCGCCCCCATTCCCCCCAACCCCTTACTCCAAAAATAAATCTGATGTGGCCAACACATGACTTTCTCCATATTTGGGGTATAGATATTTAAATTATTGTGAATAGCATTATAAGGCAAACTTGGAAGAAATATTATTCTCTACAACTTTGATCCTCACGAAGATTACCAATAACGACGTTTTCAAGGAGATATTTGACGGAAACCTGAAAAACCGATTATTTAGAAATAATTCCTAAACAATAACTGCTATGGAAAATTTTTTGAAATAAAAGATGTAGGAAATTATATTTTCTACATTTTTTGTAGTGGTAATGTATACAATAATGATGTATTATCAGAGAAATATCGCAAAAACCGAATCGGGTTTCGAATAAACCTCGACTTCGTTCAACCGGTATTGTCCAAAAACTAATCAGTTCTTTGTGCTCATGCTAAAGTGTTATATATGAAATTTTGTATTAATATGACAAGTACTTTTTGAGTTGGAGCGCCCAAAATCACATACATCCACACACACACACAGACATCATTCCAAAAATAGTTTAAACGTGTTCTACGGACCTCAAAACATGTATTTCCGTTGAAATATCGAACTCGATGTTTTTCGTGATCACAATACTTTTCCTATACACCTACACCAAGCATGGAGAAAGTAAAAACTATTGAAATTATTTTAAAGCAGGGTTTATGTAGTCTGTTTAGTTGCAATTTGAGCTCATTTAAAAATCTTCCATCGCAAATCGTATATTTAACTGGAAAAAATGTGCTCAACCCCTCCTAACTAAAGAAAACTGTAAAACAGTAGAAATCCCTCAGTTCTCTATATTGAATTAGACTACAATGAAGGACATTTCGCTATAAAGACGAATTGTGAATTCATTTTTCATGTATGAAAATACCTATTTAAGGAGCCACTATAAGTAATCCTTTACATTACACAGCCGTTGGCTTCCTACAGCATTCCATTAGATCCACAGTAGCTTTGTTAGATTGTAGCAAATAATTTTCCGGCGGGTTTAGTAAATCTTTTCATTTTTACTTTCTCATATACCAAGTATATTGACCTAGAGATTTTGTCGGAAATATACGTTTTAGGTATCGCTGAATCCGAAAATTGGTTTTCGCAATGCCGTCTGTCTGTTACTGAATCTAGAGCCTAAACGGTAGAGCGAAAATGAATGAAATCTCGTACTTAGGCATTTTATCATACAGAGCAGAAACATTTAATAAATGGTTGACATTAATCAATAATTAAGGGAAGTTTATTCTACGCATTTTTAACAATTTGATTTTATCAAAAACGGCACTAACGATTTTGATAAAATTTCGTACAGTTACTTGAGTTTACGTCTTCAATAATACCGTATACTTCATATTTCTCAAAAAATGAATATAAGGCTAGTTTATTCTAGGCAACTTTAACAATAATGTAATTTTCTAAAAAACGGCTAAAACGATTTTGATCAAATTTCGTACCGTTACTTGGGTATATGTCTGCAATAATACTACATATTTCATTTTTTTCAATGAATGAATATAAGGCTACTTTATTCTTGGGCAACTTTACCAAAAATTTGATTTTCTAAAAACAGGCTCATACGATTTTCATTTTCGAAAAAATAACTAAACGACGCATTAGTATATGAGAAAGTCTGTACAATGTATGTTGTACCGATTTTTTTTACAGGCATCCTGGAAAATGTAGCAGGTGGGAGTGAAGTTGGAGCGGGGAGCGAGGGCGGCTACGTGGGGGTAAAGGAGCTCCTGGGCATAGCGCAGGATTCCTCCATGTACCTTCGCGACATAGCGGCATAGTTTGGAGAATATGTCTGTGCTCCCGGCATACAACGGGGGAGTGGGGACCAGGAAGTGAACGACAAACGGAGCAGAGAAAGAGTGGGAGGAAGAGGAATGATGGGAAGAGGAAGGACGAGTAGGGGGGATTAGAGGGGAGGGAAGTAAATGGGAGGGGCTAATGGGCGGGGGAGTATATGAGGAAACAAGAACCCTTACACGTTCTACTCCCTAGAGCAGGGGTGGCCAACCTTTTTCTGTAAGGTGCCACATATTATGCTGAAAATGTGTCGCGCGCCACCTAATATTTTTGCATTAGTGGCAGTCTAGATGGCAGGGGCAACACGGAGGGAAGAAGCCATTGTATGTACTTGTTTCGAAGATGGAATTCTCTATGGTACTTTTGACTGCGAGTTGGAAGTTTTTTAAGATCATTATTGCTATCAAAAATGAATACTATATACTAAACCAAGATTTCCGGCAAAAGTGAAATGGAATTTTTAAAAGTTTATCAACTGCTTTCGAAACATATGAACATACTGGATGTACAATTTTAATTGGTTAATAATATGAATTAATAAAATGTCGCTGTTACTATGGCTCTAGTCTGTTCTCATGTTGTTAGTAGACGAGACGGCAAGAGATCCACGGTGGAACAGTCACGATTCCTGCTGAAAAGATGGACCTGCCTTTGTCTCTTGCGGTTGCTGGTTTAAAGTTTTACATTGACTTTATCCCAACTGAAAAATGGTAAAAATGTTAAATTAACCTACGCCCCATTTCAATACGAAAAAGAGATGTTCCTTAAGATCTCACATAAAGAGCCAGACCAACTCATTCTCGTGGTTTTAAAGGATCTATGACGAGAATATAGTAACATACTAATTAATAGCTGTAATTTTGTGAACATATGATATTATGTTAACGAAGCTTTGAAATGTAAGTAGCGCCAGTACCAATTCTGTCTCGTCTACCTGAGCCGTATAACACGCGAACACTAATTCACATTTTCGAATTTTTTTGTATTTTCACTGCGGAATTACCGACTTCGTAATAAAGGAGCTACGTTCCCAGAGGCTTTGTTAAGCGAGGTATACCTGTATACTATATAAGAGTGGGGCAGTTATTTTGAAATGTGTAGACAACTATCTGGAAAGCAAAAGAAGTCCAACTCATTGTCAGCCTTGAAAAGAGTGACTAGTTTGTGTACACAATTTTCTTATAAAACGTTCTCATTTCGTGAGATTAAAGTAGCCGCACGCACACACAAGTCTGCTGTCAAAGAACAGCACTGTAGAACCTAGAATGTTGACGTTGACATTTTTCAATTTATTTCTATACATTTTATTTTTTCAATATCGGGAGGCGTACCACTGACAAAGAGCTTCGCGTGCCGCAGGTTGGCCACCCCTGCCCTAGAGGAATGCGAGGTGAACCACGCACAGACTCTTAAAGCAAGCGGAAGACCTGGAAACCTGCCGGAAGAGGTGAGAGGAACGTTTGCTTTATTTTTTTTTATCTCCCCTTTCTTTTTAACTACCCTGCTTATTGAAAAATTCTTGCAATAAAAATCCGCGCGTGCCATGCCCGTTTGATGTTTCCGAGCTTGCGCAGCGAATTCTACTTTTTTTTAAGGTTTTCATTTGACCTAAAATATTGTAACGTTCACACCACTTCATACGCATTATTTACATCAGAATGCCGAGATGAACAAAGAAGACATTGTTTCGCAGCCATGCCAAAATTTTTGTGCTAGCGTCGGCTTATGGCAAATAATAGCTTCCGACTTCTCGTAACCTCCAAATATAAACAATTTAGGAAAGTATACAGTGTACCACAAATGGGCGCGTTTCGTGCAATGTAATATTTGCAAGAAATGATTATATAAACGTTTTTGAAATTGTTCCTTGGTTGTAAATTATTCATTTCTTTTACGTCCACGTTTATTCCTCCGTTGAAAATTATTCATTTCTTTTCGCTTGAAAAACTCTTTGAGTGTACGTAAGGAAAATAACCTTTTAAAGTTCTTTTATTCCTCATAATCAATCCATCTGCATCCTATTTCAAAATATTGCATGCGCACATAAGGAAATTAAACGTATTTTTGTGAGATTAATTATGTTAGCAAACAATGATGAAGTAACCATGCAAGGAATTTAAGTTTAACTCGAATTAAGAATTTCCTCTTTGATTTTTTTATAACGGCTACTCCTACGATAACAATGTATAGGAAAATAAATACTCTACTGTACTAGTTCTACAAGTTTTATTTGAAAACTATTTTGATAAGACCAATACGGAAAGTTAATTTTTTTGTCACCAATAAAGTGGTATCCCTGATTGGCTTACGTCAATCATTTAAGCGATTTTCTTATTATCTTTGACTGTAAGTCCTTAATATAAAATTTCATGAAAATCCGTTCCGTAGAAGTCGAGAACGAACGTGGGGACTGACAGACCAAAGCTAATAGGCGCTCATCCTGGAAGTGAAACGCGCCTAAAAAGGTAATATAATTGAAAGTGTTTCATAAAGCACAATGAAAATGGAATTTGTAAATTTTCGACCTGCAGTACTGTTATGACGTTTATCTTCATCGTCTTCCTTGGAATTTCTTCTTCGTGAATTGAAGCTGAAAATGTATTTTACAAAAAAAACGGTTAAAATTTTCCCACTTTTAAAAATTTAAAAATTATAATGCGATAATTATATAAATAAATGCGATGTTGTTTGTACTTTATTCGTGTTACACGGATCATATGCAAAATAAACGATTTCCCGCGGTCTATTCAACAGAGAATTATAGAGTTCGTCTTATGGCCGAAAGAAATCACGAGCAAGCACTTGAAAATACTTGTCTCAGATATTGCCAATGGCCACAACAAGGTTATAAAGTCATATGCACATTTCAACTACAAAGCAGCCATTTTCAGTGGTAATTCACCGAAAATAGATTCTAGAATCTGGAAATTACGTATTATTATAATTACGTAGTTGCCAAACTTGATGATAGATGGAGAGACGCAACTGGAGAGGTATCAATTATAGGAAATTCCTGTGTTGGTATAAAATCATCTATAAATATACATGGTTTCGTCATCTAATTAAAAAAAAATTTGTGGGTTAAGAAAATCTAGTTCTGACCCACTAATATGAAAGCTCGTTTCGAAATTCTCTCCTGTGCTCATTTTCCTTATGTTACTGAATTTCATCCGACTTATTTCTTTCTTACTGCGTTATTCTAGAGCAGTAGCTCCGTACTGATACAATCTCCAATATCCCTCATGATACAATCTCCAATATCCCTCATATTACTGAATTTCATCCTATTTCTCTCTTATTGCGTTACTCTAGAGCAGTAGCCCTCTCAACACATTGAATCTCTCTTATAACCTGCACTGCTGGTGCAGTGGTATCATATGTGATAGCCGCATCTGTAATGAGAAAGTATTTGATCAATTACTATTGGGACACGCATCAATCAGTTAGCCAACTTCTAACATGGGTTCATCCTTTCACGTCATGTTTTTTTTTTAGTCCAAGGACTAAGCCATCTCGAGGTTACGTCTAGGAAAAATGACATGAATCTGCCGTCCAATCAACGGTTTTTCCATGCAGTTATTCCTTTCATCATCGTAGACGCGTGCTCCCGAAACTCTTCTCGGTAACAAGCGAAGATACGAATCCGCGTCACGGCATGAAAATTCAGTTCTCATGTCGGATCAACGGAATACGGCTCTCCTCAGCGCGGCCGCATCCGGTTGACCGCACCAATTTAACGAGGAATGGTTCCCGGCACGCTTAACCGACCGCGTCCCACAACCCAACCTCACCGTCTCCGCCATCTTTGGCATACTCGAAGAAATTGGCTTTAAAAAAATAAACAAGGACTACCTATTCGACAAAAAATGCATCGGCGTCGTGAATATGGATACATACGTTATTTGAATCTTTTCGAAGAAAAAGTGTTTACCCGCCGACCGCCATGCATTATTTCATGGAGAATTATAATATTATCGGTTAGTTTCTTCACCTGTTTTGAATTTTTTCTATATCGAACATTTAATGATAAATGCATAAACATAATTTTTTTATTCTTTCAGGAAGGGAACGCCCATATTATTTTTCCTGAAAATTTTCGGTGTATTTCGATTTATCATAATATAATTTGTTGATTGATGTCCGAAGCCAAATAGCAACCAGAAGCACGGTGACAGAATAAATAAACAAGTCACTAGCAACACTGAATAACAAATAGGTAAAACAAAACAGCATATAAAAGTGGACACATGTAACAGAATACATGATTGTTATTGGTTCAGTCCAAGTATTTAAGAGTGCGATTTGGAAAAGAGTATTCAAGATACACACAGGTATAATAATACATATTTTATTTATAATAATTTTAATAGTAATGCCGGTAAGCACGGTGTCAAAATTCTTCTGTTTTAGAGGCAAAATGAAAGAGGTAAAAATTCAAGAGCGCGTAGAGTAATTAGACATAACATGACCTTTGAAGAAAGGCAAGAAAGTAACAATGTTAACACAAAACATTCTGACGTACTAGACAATGTAATTTATAAAGAAATATTTGAAAATTAATAAAGAAAATTCATGATTTTTTAAATGGCTTTTGATTTAAAGTTACGTATTAACGGATATTTGACTAGTGTAAGTAATTTGTCGTTATCCAACGTTATACATATCAAAATTTGTTTACTTCTAATTTATCTAAACTACCATAGCAACGTTTCCATAAATACGAATCATTCGACAATATTATAAATAAAAACAAAACAAAAGTCCTTTTCCCAATTAAAGAAATTTCAATAACTTTGTGTAAACAACTTGCTGTGATTATTAAAACCTTGATCTAGAAATTATTTGAGGTTTTACAACGAGAAGAATATCATAAATGATCAGTTCTCTTATTGTTAGATAGGATAACATGTGAGGGACGAAATGCAGAGCAAATTATATAAGGCGCATTTTTTTCGATTACTCATCAGCAGTTAATTTTAGATCCACTAACATTTTCACATATTTAGCTCCTACATGGGCCAACCTATCTTCATAATTTGGCTTCTCTAAATTGTTCAATGTCAGATATATTTCCTATGCAGACAGATACACAAGCCGCATACATAATCAAAAACGCGCTAACAAGGAAGAATGAAAGATAAAAAAAAAGACTGCAACAAACTTTTAAAGAGAATCTATTCTACTTTTAGAGTGAACTGAACGAGCAGTTTTAAGAGAACCGTCGTTTGTGAATCTACTCTTCAAGCAGGACTAAAAGAGGAACAGAGGAAAGGAGGTTTGGGCTGAATACAAAAAAAAGCCGTTGAAATCTATTGCACCTGAAGGAAACAAGGTCGATCTGGAATTGGCCCTTATACGCTGAAGCGTTTGATACCCTCCTTCGTCTGACCTCTCAATCCTCCATCTGGCTTCAACTCACAGACCTCCGCGACCCAAATGCGTTCTAAAGAAAGAAAGGGAAAAAAACGTGAATAATTGACGGCGCTGTTGCCTTATTTCGTGCTGTAGACTTCGACTTTGCGAGCTTTTGCTATATTCTTCTATTTCCTCCGTCACCGTCGTTAAGTTTTCTGTACCTCTAGGTGGGATTTTAAAGGATCGCCCAATCCAGTTTTCCTCCATCACGCTCGCTAACATTGCGATATTCTTTTTTTTTTTTAGAACACAAAAAAAGGACATTAGCGTCACCGTTCCCTCTAGACTTAAATGAATGAACTAACCTTCAGGTGGGAAGTATTTAAACCTGGAATGTTGCATGCAAGGAATGTACATTTTCAGGTCAAAGAGAGATTTTCAAAACTTAAAAAAAAATGACAACTAAATTCTTTCAGCTCTAAGACAAACTTCAGCAGATTTTTTTACTTCGCTGTTTCGTGAAGAAATAATAAACAATGCAAGCTGTAAGAAGTGCTCTCCAATTATACGGCTAAAATGACAAATTTTATGATGTAAAACATTTGTGCCTAAAGGATGATGTAAATGGAATGGGGTTGATAAATAAAAATGGATACCTAGAGTTTGCTGCATGCTGTTTTTAAATGCACAAATATTATGATATTTCCCTTATATTTCTTAAAATTTTATATCAATCCCAAAACAAAGTGAATAGTATTCGGGAAAATAATGGAATTAACTTCTTTCTTGTTTTTAATTTTTTGACTGAATATTTGTAATTGGTTGATAAAATGAATAGCACGATGCATTTTTTCATATGAAATCGTTTATTGAATAAGATATGATAAAAATAAACGAAACTTTTACAAATAAAACTATGTCGAGTATTTCGTGTATTCTCCGACCATTATGACGAAAAATGAAAATGTACTGCATGTTACTTTTATTTGACCTTTAGAGAAAGTCTTTCAAACGAATTGTTCGATATAAAATTTTATGAATACAAAGGCTCTTTCAAATTTTCAGTAGAACACCAAAAATATTTCTTATTATCTTTAAAAAACTAACTATCGAATATATATCATTATCATCATAGGTATTAGTCTGTCGGGAGTCAGGTCCGTGATTATTCATGATTAAACTTGGTTCTCCATATACGCATATTTTCCGCAGTCTTCTTCACGTCCCTTTAAAGTCGTTTATCAGCTGAAACCTTTTCCTACCTCTTTCTCTTTTTCCATCCAGTTTTCCTTCTAGCACTTCTTTAATCATGCACTCTCTCCTCAGGTAATGCCCAATCCAGTTCGCCTTCCTCTTTCTGATAGTCTGTATAATCGTTCGCTTCTCTCCAATTCTTCCTAGTACTCCCTCGTTTTTCACCTTAACTGTCCATTTTATCTTCAGTAATCTACTCCATGTCCACATTTCAAAGCTTTCCAAGTATTTAATATCATTCATTTTCTCCGGCATTTCCTTAGTAATACATTGTTTTCTGATTTTCTTCTCGTTTCCCAATCTCTTTATTCAATGTATGTTACATGCTGGCTTTAATTTCCTCCCATTCTGTATCCACGGTCTTCCGTTTGTTTTCCAAGTTTCTAAGGCGATCTTCCAACTTCGTGCTGAATGCATCGATCTTTTCTATCAGTTTTCCTGAGTCCAAGTCTGTCTTTCTCTTTTCGATTTCCTTATTTGTTTAAGCTTTGTAGTTACATCGACTATTAGAAGGATGTGAACTGAATCAATGTCTGCTCGTAGTAATGTCTCAGCATTTTTTATGCTGTTTCTGAATCTTTGTTTTACTAGGATGTAATCTATTTGGCATCTCATTCTATCTCCTGGGCTTTTCCATGTGTACAGCCTTCGTTAATGTTTCCGAACCATATATCAGTCACTACAAGGTTATTAACGCAGAATTCTACCAGTTTTTATCCTTCTCGGTTTATTTTCCCTAGTCCTTATGGACCGACAATATTTTCTTCTTGTCCTTCTCCAACTATGCTGTTCCAATCTCCTATTACTATGCAGTATACCTTTCCTCTTCCGCCTTGTTCATAAATCTCGTTAATTTGTTCATACATCTCCTCAATTTCTTCTTCTTCATGAGCGAACGTTGGCGTATATACCTGGATTATCAACATGTCCACTGGGGCTGCTTTTAGCTTTATTGCCATCAACATGTCGTTCGTTGCTGTTATTTTTGTCAGGCTCTTCATCATATCCTTCCTAAGTACCAGAGCTACTCCCCTTGCCCCACTATTTACTCCAGAGCAAACTATTTGCTACGTACTGTTCCGGAATTGTGGAAATCATGGCCAAAAAGAAGTTTTTTTAATGGTTTCTTTATCAATTGTTTTTTATGGCCATTTATGACTTTGTGAATTTTTGTGTCGATATATTCTTTTATATTGTTGAATTTTCTATTTTCTTTTATGAAATTTGGCCGTTGGAAAATTTTAAGAAAATAAATATATGTTAAAATTGAACATTTTGGCAGAAATATTCAATTAAATTTTAGTTTGGAATTATAGTTTGGAATGTAAAATATTTGCTACCTAAGTTTCAACTATATCTTTCACTTGTTCTGTGACAGAACATTAATAGAATATTTGCACTGTTCCCAAAGTCTGTATTGTCGTTTTCATATAAAGTCGCACTCGACCAATTGTTCTCCATTAATGAATAGAACATAATATAAATGTTTGGAAGTGTTTAACGTTTTACCACTATCTTATATTACGTCGATAAAAGCTTGTTTTTCGAAACTTTCATTTGCTTTTATTACTAAGCTTATTTCAACCTTTAGCAGATTCAATCCAATTACTGAGGATAAAACAGTTTTTTTTCGAAAAAAAAACGAAAACAAAAAATGCTTTAATATTCATGATATGCGGAATTAAAGGAGCTTTGTCAATATTTTTAAAGAGGCTAGGTCCTGCGAATAACAATCAAAAGATTCTTTCAACGGCTTCTAAGAACGGCGAGTTTCCAGTCTCGCCTATCTTCCGATAGATTTTATGAAGTGAATCCAATATCTGGTTTTGATAAATTATACCAATGGAAGTCCTGTGTGGTTAATCCATTTAAAAGCTCACTTCCCCTAAGCAAAATTCGATAATTTTCTGTAAATGTTTTGGTTATTAAAAATACAATATTTTAATATCAGTCAACATTAAAAGAAAAATCAACTTTAAAAAATAAAACATCTTGATGCGCTTGCACTTGAAGGAAAATTACTGTTTCCGTATCGTTAGCCTCAATACAGTGTTCGAAGACAAGTATCTCTTTTTCAAAAATCGGTACAACATACATTGTACAAACTTTCTCATACACTAATGCGTCGTTTAGTTATCTTTAGAAAATGAAAATCGTATTAGTCTGTTTTTAGAATATCCAATTTTTGTTCAAGTTGCACAAGAATAAACTAGCCTTATATTCATTCATTGAGAAAAATGAAATACGTAGTATTATTTTATATGTATACTCAAGTAACTGTACGAAATTTGATCAAAATCGTTATAGCCGTTTTTGAGAAAATCGAATTATTGTTAAAGTTGCCTAGAATAAACTACTCTTAATTATTGAGCAATGTCAACCATTTCTATGTATACTCTGCTCAGTATGATAAAATATCTAAGTACGAGATTTCACTGATTTTCGCTTTACCGTCTAGGCTCCAGCGCCAGTAACAGACAGACAGACGGCATTGCGAAAACCACTTTTTCGGATTCAGCGACACCTAAAACGTGTATTTCCGTAAAAATCTCGAGGTCGAATTTTTTCGCGAAAACAATACTTTCTCGATACTTCGTATGAGAAAGTAAAAATAACCTGTTCTGCAGACAAGCAATTATATATGCACTATTTGTCTACGCGTGAAATATTGTCACGTATAAAGTGAATACATTCACTTGACTGAATAGTTTCAAAAGCTCTAAAAAGGAAGGGAAATCTATATAGCAGTGGAGTTTTTAAAAAAAGTATATATTTCCAGAAAGGAGCAGGGCATGGTAAAAAAATTGCAGGTAAAGCAACGGATGAGGACAAAAAATGTTCTTGTTGCGTGGCAGAGGCGAAAGAGCGAGCATGTGTATGAAAAGCAAATTGTCAACCTCCGTCGTTCCGCTCATTTAATTACAATCTTCGAGATATTCATGAAAATAATGCGCTATTCAGATTGAAATTACGGGTGCTACTTTGTCGACATTTCAAGGTTTACCTTGCAGACGTTTATTTTTGCAAACTTTTCCACGTGTTTGAACTAATTCGTTCTGGAAAGTGTAAAATAATGTTGCCGAATTTCAATTACGATTTGCGTTTTTCACGTTGAATTTTCAAAATATTGTACCCAATTTGAAGACGCTTTTCAATTAATAATATCAATCCGGCTAAATAATAACAAATTTTTCTTATAACATAAACAAAAATCGAGTTCGTCAAAGTTAATTTTTATCCTATATCTTTAAATAATCTTGTGACTGTTTCCTTATTTATAAGTGCATTTAATTTAAAATAGATCCAATCGAATGCCACCGCGGCAATATCCGTGTTACTTTAAAGCACTGCTCTAATTCATTCTTGTTCTCATATTTAGATATTATTATTAGCCCTTAGTGGAATTGTTTAAATTTTCATTCCTAAATATTTAAGTTAAACACGACATGAAATATCGAACGTGATATTAAAGAAGTATACGTTTGGACGGAAATATAGATGTACTAGAAAAGGACGTGTTTGGAGATAAGTCAAGAATGCGAGAAGTCCGCGTCTTGGGCGAGGAATGCAACAATGAGCAAAAAATAAGAGATAAGGGCAGATACGTGGTAACGCTCTTGAAAGGAAGATTGATACCGACAAAAAAAGAAGAGGAAGGAAAAAAACATGGCACCACTCCCTCGAGAAGAATGGACGATTAATGAGGAAAAGGGCTAAGAGTGCGAGACGAGAAACTTTATAAGGAACGGAGAGGAGGAGGAGGAAAAAAACAAAAACGAAGAGAATGAAAAGATAAAGGGAAAATCGCGAGAGAGAGCGAGAGAGCTCCAGTACTATGCTATATTGTGGCTATTGTCGAGTGGGAGAAATGTATCGGATAAAATCGTATAAATGCAAGAATACACGGACAATAGAGATGAAAATAGCGTAATAACACGCACAACCGGCTTCCCACGTTCTGTAACAAAGTTCTGCATTTTTTCTCCATACAGTCCTAACAGAAGGAAAGATTATTTTAACCCGCCTTTCAAAATTCCGAAATAAACGGCTGGGAGTTTCCAACGACACAGATATATATCTCCCGTTCCGCTTACAGGATGCACTGACAAAGCCTTTCGATCAAACCGAATTAGGCATTCTTGCCATTCTCGCAGCATGGAATTGTTCAGGAACAAAGGTTCTCCTCATTTTCCTAGTTTTAATTTTCAAAACGCCAGCGCCCCGAACGGAAATAAGGTTAACTAAGCGAAACATCCTAATATTCCTCAAATGAATGCTAATTATAAGATAGCCGAAAGAGAAATAAAAACGACACGGCAAAAGAGATACTTGTATGGACAGGCAGACGAAAAACAGAAATAAAAAAGTGCTTTAAAAAAAAAGAACGAGCAATAAAATGCAGAATGGGGGGAGGGGAATAAACAAGTTTAAAGATGAAGTAAACAGAGAGCAGGGTTTAACCCATACGCAGATATGGGAGAGAGAGGATGTTTAAAATTGAGCGACGCGTCGCGACGGAGAGAATTAGTGAGAGAAACTCCAGCGAGAACAAGAGAAAGGGAGAGGGAGCGAATGAGATTAGAGTTTGAAAGAGAGAGGAGGTGGGAAGAAAGATGAAGTGGAGAAGATAGAGAGATGGAAGGAGGGGGAGGAAGTCAACAAAAGAGAGATTATTATAAGCCATTTTAAAGAATATATCACAGGGGCGTGGTTAGGATTTTCATGAGGAAGGACACACAGCCTTGGTAGGGAAAGCGAACGCGTTAGTTTTTTTTTTGTTTGTAGAGAGGGTGGGAGGGGGGCAGAAATGAAGTAGAGTAGAGCCGGGGGACTGCTAAAGGGGTTTTCGCAGTTGTAAAAAGGGCATCGGATGGAGAAAAGAGGGGAGAGTCCGGAGTAATTACGCTGAATGGGCATTTCCAGAGAAATGACGAGAGGGGAAAGGGATGGGTCAAAAGGTATGCGATTGTGTGTTTGTGTGTGTGTGTGTATATATATGTATGTATGTTTGTATGTATAGGTGTATATATATATATATATATATATATATATATATATATATATAGTTGTGTCTCTCTTGTGCTGACGAAGGGATCATCCCGAAAGCTCTAACCTCTACAAATGTCTCTCTCCAACACCCCAGCGGCTCTACTTCCGGTAAGTGTTCACTGGGTTTCCTTCAACACCTAGTTGCCCTAAATATCCTTACTTACCTTTCCTCTTCCGTAGTATTTATATATATATATATATAATGTGTGTGTATACTCGTGTGTGTTTATATTTATATTTATATATATATATATATATATACTTGCAGAAGAGGAAAGGTAAATAAGGATATTTAGGGCAACTAGGTGTTGAAGGAAACCCTGTGAACACTTACCGGAAGGGGGTGTCGGAGAGACACATTTGTAGACGTTGTTGGCGCTTTCGGGATGATACCTTCGTCAGCACAAGAGAAACACAACTATATATGTATGTATGTATGTATGTATATTATCTTTTCTCTTTGCTTAATCGGTAAGTTATGGCCGAGCCATTCGCTGCCGGGTGCGTTTTAAAGGGAGAGGCAGGAAAAAACTGAAGGCTTAACCGCGCTTCTCTATAGGTGGAATAAAAACACCGGCGCCATTCCTTATTTCATATCTGTGCGCGTTCGGTTTTTGTTTCCGCCTCGCGTGCGTCCGTTCCATTTTGTATCGTTTTCTATCGCCGATGCCGTGTCTGGCATGATAGTTTAGCGGTTAGAGCCTACCCGGCATGTGGGAAACCCGGGTTCGATCTCCCGGACAAGTTCAGAATTTTTCTCCTTCTCAATCTTTCCATAAAATAAGAGATTATTAAGGGAATACCCTTAGTCATGTTAACTTGCACGTTTTATGTCTGTTGGATATTTACGGATAATTTTAACGGATTCCCGAAGTTGTTTGATTTTTTCCTTACGACGATGATTACAAAATTTCATTTTTTCAGATTCTATGCTATCAAAAATTACAGTATTAATGTGAGACTTCTTATGCATTTAAAATGCAATAAATTTTGATTTTACAAATTATTCCAAAGAATATTCCTCCGAATATTTTAAGGGTTTTTTAAAATATAATCCATGCGCTCCTTTAAAAGCAATGTCTTAAATAAAAATCGGTCCATATTTACGTGTTTTAATGCTTGAAATCAACATAACTTTTTAAGGGTTTTAAAACATTTTGTACGTTATGCAATGGGATGAAAATCGCACGTGATTTATAAGCATGTAATTCGTGGATAGCGAAGTAATTTTCATCACGTTGTGGTAATGATTTTTAATTAATTAAAATATTAATTAGGTATACCGAGGAATTACGTTTAAAACGTTGACAATATAATCTGAAATTCGGCGACAAACCGCATATCTGATCGTAAATTCTATCAAAATAATATATATTTGTTTAAATTTCGTAGGGAAAAAATACCCGTAAATTTCTATTGGAAAGCCGATAATTTTTGAAAAGGTTAATAAATTTATAACGGACTACTTCAAAAATAAATTATAACAGCAATTGAATGAAGGACACCCGATAAATATGTACGTAGAGGTTTAACTAGCCAATTACCGATTATTATATTAATCTTCTTTTGCAACGTATGCACAGCTTTTTTTAAATTTTTTGTAAATTATTAGTCATTTTCTGATGACTGCTTATAAATTTAATAGTAAGAGGCAAAGTTGCATTAATTTTAACATTTTGTAATCTATTTTAACGGCATAAACTCTTGAGTTTCTCATTATTAACAATAACCATCGCTATAACTCTTTTCAGCATTATCTACTATAACATATTTTGAAGTGTGTGTTTGTTGGTTTGTTCATGGAACACCTACTAAACGATAAAAGCTAGAATAACCAAATTTGGTACGATTCTTCGTTACATGCTTAGTGAATGGTCAAGGTTTGGTCAACTGGGATTAATCAGTGCTGCCAATATAGGAGATTAACATTTTTCCATAAGATACGTATGAATCCATTTCTTGACTTGCAAGGTATTCTTCCTTCAAGCATTAAAATACGTAAATATGGACCGATTTTTTTCGTTTTTGCTTTATTCGACGAATAAAACTCTATACCATGTATCTTATTCCTGCGAAGTTTACATGTTACACGGTCGAAGTTTTCAGAAATACGATATTTTTTAAAAATTTTGTGGATTTTTCGTACCCCTCCCGGGCGTAACCAAGGCTGCCGTCATTGTTACCTCCGATTCAGTTAGCTTCAATGAAGCTTACAAATAGACGAAAGTTTAGCGTTATTCGCTTCCAACTTTTGTTTAAGCAACGAAACGATCGATGGTTATGGATAGCAAAGTAAATAGATACTGATTATTATTTATTATTGATGGAAGTAATTGAACTTTATTTCGTCTATTGAATACTGGAATCTTACATTTTCCTTAAGTAAAATCATTATATTCTACATTATAATGTTTATTAACGTAAATAAGCTCACGTATATGGTGTACATTTACCGGAGTCAGTGTTCGATCATGGACAACTGTACGTTGCTTTATCAATACATAAAAGTAAATATTTCAGTGAGGCATAATTACACAAGAAATGAAGCTGGATTTGGCGAAAGTGACATATATGACAGGAAATACAATTATCGTTATATTTGAAAGCAATACGTTCGGAAACGAATTGTTGCAAGCAAATATGATTAATTGTTAAGAAAAGCTAATTGTAATTTTAAAAGTATCTACTATATATTTTAAAGAGTTTGTATGTTGTGCTGCAGTAGCTTCACTAAATCTATTGAAATTCAACGGGAAATTATGCTAGTTTTATATAACAAAAGGCAAGATACTTCTGTCCGGCAAACGCCTTGTTTACATAGTAACCCAGAAATTGGACTACTTTAGATATCGGTAAGTCTAATATTTTATTTTGATTTGTTTAGAATAAAAGTAGTAATATTTTGTGATAATTGCTTTGTAATCCTCACTTTAATATATCGTCTAGAAATTATTCCGCTGATTGATTAATTAGTAGTGGCCTATATCGGTACTTTTTGTTTACATTACGACCGAGTTTCATTGTTATAACGTTTCATCGGAGTTTGATATAGGTATCGGTAAGTCTAATATTTCATTTTGATTTGTTTAGAATAAAAGTAGTGATGTTTTGTGATAATTGTTTTGTAATCCTTACTTTAATATATCGTCTGTATTATTACGCAAAGCCAACTTTATTCCGAATAGATTTGAAATCAATTTTTCTTCGATAAATTCTTCACTGAAAATTACATTTTTAAGCAAATTAAAGCATTTGAAAGATAATAATTAGCTAAGTTTGGTGTGTTAACAGTTTGCAACATTGAAATAAATTGGTGATTAGTTTTTGTTCAGATAGTTTTCAAAGAAATTATTCCGCTGATTGATTAATTAGTAAGCTCAATTTTTATTTCCGCTGACTAAATAGTCAGCTAGCTTTTAATTTAAAGCTTTTAAATAGTTTTATTTACATAACGAGGGAGAACATTGTTGAGGATTCGAGTAAACTTTCTTTCTTTGTAAGTACAGAGTACAATTTTAAAACAATCATAACGCAAGTGCACGAAATGTATTTATTTTCCCTACGTTATATATATATATATATATATATATATATATATATATATATATATATATATATATATATAAATATAAATGCTTAAGGAAAAGGAAAGGTAATAATAAGGTAGCAACAAGGTGTTGGAGGAAGCCCAGTGGACACTTACCTAGATTGAAGAGCCGCTGGGGGTGCTGAAGACACACGAAAAACACAAAAGAACAAAAACGACACAAAAATGGAGCTTTCGGGCTGACGCCCTTCTTCAGCGACGGAGAAGCATGTACATATATATGTATATATACACACACACACACACATATAATTATTTTCTTGTCCTTGCACACAGACAATT
This sequence comes from Uropetala carovei, assembly GCA_036926305.1. Taxonomy (NCBI): domain Eukaryota; kingdom Metazoa; phylum Arthropoda; class Insecta; order Odonata; family Petaluridae; genus Uropetala; species Uropetala carovei. The sequence goes on along the minus strand of JAXCHB010000129.1, from coordinate 5,606,983 downwards.
ATATGTAGCATTGACGAGAACAAGGTGGGAGAAGAATAACAGAATTTTATAGCCGAAAATAAAAACCAAAGGCATTTACTAAACGACAACATAATATTCAATACAACTGTTGTATATGACGAATTATTTCACATATAAAAGCGTGATATTAATTATTTTAAATGCAAATATTAATAACCTATCTATAATTTTTCCGTTGACATTTCAACGGGCATTACACTTGTTTCCATAATAATAATAATAAATAATATAATAATAATAATACACCAAATCTGAGGTGAGGTAAAATTCTGTTTTCAACGACTGAATGACACATGACGCGCTTTCAAAAGAATCACGTTTTGTTTGGACGTCTGAAAATGATTTTTAAAAAAACAATTTTTCAAATATTTCTCCGAACCAATTGGCAAGCGCATAAAGAATTTCGGAAGCTTTTTTCGCCGAATAAAAACGCCCACTTGATCCCATTAAATATTTTACCACCAGACAGATGAAGAGAGGAAGAAAGAGAGAGAGAAAATAGTTGATAGGGAGTGTTAGTCAACCCAACTTACTCCCACTCTAACAAAGGACAAAAGAAAAAATAAATAAATATTTAAAAAATGAGCAGCGCCAGAATTTGCGGAGAAGTGGGATGGATTTAGGTGTGGGAGTGAAAAGGGCTTAATGGATTTCAATAGCCTTCCCCTTCCACTCCTTTCGTTTTTTTTTTAATAACGAAAGAGGAAAATGGAAACCTTTCCGCAATACTTTCATAAACCATAACGCAAGGCGACTAATCCTTTTTTTTTAAAACCATCTAACGACGCATCCTTCAAACTCTTCCATCGATATTGACCGTCATGTCGAACCGAATATCCGTTTTTCCATCAAGTCCTGCAAAACTCAACACCCCCGTCTAGTATATTAACTCTCCCTCTCACTTGCTAAATTGCTTCACTACCCACCTATTTGTAGCTGATCTTTAACAATGCAGGATCGTTAAATGTAATAATATAGTTATCCGTACACTGTCTACTTTCCAATATACGAAGTGTATTGCGAAAGTATTGTTATCGCGAAAAAATTCGACCTCGGGGTTTAGACAAAAATATACGTTTTAGGTGTGTACCTTAGTCCGAAGAAGTGGTTTTCGCAATGCCGTCTGTCTGTCTGTCTGTTTGAGGCTCTAGAGCCTAAACGGTACAGCGAAAGTGAACGAAATCTCGTACTTAGGCATTTTATCATACAGAGTAGAAGCTATACAGAAATGGTTGACATTGCTCAATAATTAAGGGAGGTTTATTCTACGCATTTTTAAAAACAATTTGATTTTATCAAAAACGGCTCTAACGATTTTGATAAAATTTCGTACCGTTACTTGAGTTTACGTCTGCAATAATACTACATACTTCATATTTCTCAAAGAACGAATACATATATGGCTAGTTTATTCTTGGGCAACTTTTACAACAATTGAATTTTCTAAAAAACGACATACGATTTCCATCAAATTTCGTATAGTTATTTAAGTTGATGTTTATAATAATTCTAAATAGTTCATATTTTCCTAAAGATAACGAAACGACGCATACGTAGATAAATGAGAAAGTTTGTACAATGTATGTTGTACCTATTTTTTGATTGATTTTTCATCAAATCTATTACTTTCCCCTGAATATAATTGACTACTCACATTTCTTCTCACCGTGTATAATGTTTAACAAATTAGGCAGCTCCGACAGCCGTTATAAAGGTTACGGAAACTGGCACCCATTCCAACTAAAAAGTAGCCGTCCTCAGTGGTGATATAATGTTAAAATTTTATGATTTACCGTGAGTGAATCGACACTAATGACGACTTCTTCGTGTTCGAAATATCTCCAATTTTATAATGAGATTGTAACCCCTTATTCTGTTAACTGCATTCCATCCATGAGGTCAATTCGATGTTTCTCCTATGAACTAAGGTGAAATGTCTTTAAATATGTACCAATGTGCGTAAGTTATTTGATTTATAGGTAAAACTAGAGACTTCCTTGGTTCAGAAACATCCAGTTATGAGCTTCAAGTCCCATTACGCTAAAAAATAAATCCTAGTTAAATGCCATTCACGTTTAAGTTAGATGATTTATTTCCTTTTAAAACATTAATGTAAGTTAACATGTTTTGTGCCTCAGTCGTGTGCAGTTTATAATTCGTGAAAAACACTCATTGTCAGCTAATTTCGGACTTTTGATACATCGTCACAAAATGGATTTTGTATAGCGAAATGCAAGCAAAACTTTAATCTCATCGATTAAGGTAAAAATTTGGCGTAACATAATAAAAAGATATCCCTGATTCTTATTGTTACAAAAATTCCGCAGCAAATAAACTAAGCCATCAAAACCAATAATTATACTCGACGATTTTATCCACGGTTTATTTCAACACTACATTTACTATAAATCCGTTGCGAAATTGCTTCCCGTTTGAACATTGTGGCGCTGCCTAAAGAGGTAACTCTATTCGACCTCAACGTTTTCATGACGAAAGCCGAAGTTATTCCGGGGTTTCTCTTTAAAGAATACATACATACAATGCATAAAACATAGCAAGCTACTTTTTCTCGAAATAAACTATTTTTGCAATCCGTACCCTGCAGTCCGCCAAGAGGTTGGCGATCGAAAACTTTGCCTCAAGGAATAGCACTTATCGCATAGAAAAAATCAAGATACCTCCTGTTAGACTACCAAAATGTTAATTTATCGTGATCATGGGAAACCAGAGGTGATTTAATTTACTCGCAAACCGACAATTACTTCCATCGAGGATAACGTGTACTCAGCATACTGTGCGATCTCCAAGACGCCATGCAAGATTAACGGGTGCGGTTCCCGCTCACGTAGCGCCTCTCTCGCCGCCGCACGCATTTACGCCCGCGTCGCACTCCCACCTCCCGGTCCGAGCCTTTGACGTCAACAAAGCGAATGGGGTGTTGCCCTCGCACCCTCCCAGCCCCTCTCCCCCACCTCCATTCGTCGCCGCGGACGTCAAACAGGGTGCGTGCTTATTGACCTACGCTCGACAGTACCGTGTGGTCAGTCAGATACACCACACGAAGCTCTCTCTCTATCTCTCTCTCTCTCTCAACCCTTGTACATACTTGAATGATTTTCCGCCTACGTTTGTTTTAATTTTTAATTATTCCTCTCTTTACCCACTTTCCTGAAAGTTCATTTCACTCAGTCAGTGGTCGCGCAAATTAAGCTCCGGTCGAGTGCAAATGATTGCCACTTGAACGATCGCTTCAACGTTAAGTAGCTCTCGATGATCATGCTCAATCGTAGGGATATAATTGCTGAAGCGACCTCCCTCCCCTACGAGTGGTGAATTTATACCTCGACTCAGAAATAAAAAAAACCTCGTGGCTCGAATCGAGTTGACGGTCATCAATTACACACGCACACACGGTGAAATGTAAGCCAATAAGCAACGCAAATTACTCGTATAAAGCTTCATCCAACTGCGATAGATAAAAATATTTATAGTTAACTAGCCGTGGAGATCATTATTTCGAGAAAGCCCGTAATAAATTAAGGTATGCTTACATTGCACACGGTGAAACATACGTGTTTAACTGGCTAAAAAAAATGAACGCGTTAATTAGAACAAACGAAATCTTCCGTGTTGTTAACAAAAATTGTCAGCTCACTTTGGCCTCAGGATTTCCTAGATGTAACAATGAGTCCTCTAAAGAAGAAGCCAAAGCAATGCAGAGTAAAGATTACAGAACGATAAGCCTACTGTCACACACTTCGAAGATCATCACGAGGATTCTTAATAAAAGGCTAGAGAAAAATGCCGAGGAAATGCTAGAGGAAGATCAATTCGGCTTCAAAAAAGGAAGAGGAACCAGAGATGCTATCGTCGACTGGCAGAAGGCCTTTGATAGAGTAAATTGGGTACGGGAGATTTCAAAATCGGAGGAAGGATTATAAGAACAGTGAAATACTCGGATGATCAAGTACTTCTAACAAGAAAGTAAAAGGAACTGGAGAAAATGATAAATAGACTAGACAGGTAGAAAATACAGGTTGGAAATAAACAGAAAAATGCAAGGTCATGCGAATATCAAGTAAAGAAAAAGAAAATTTGAATATAAGTACTGGAGGAAAGCCATTAGAACAAGTTTCACACTATAAATACCTTGGATGCATCACAACGACAGAAACAAAATGTTCCGATAAAATCAGGACTAGAATAACGAAAGGAAAAGCCGCTTTCAGAAGAAACTCATACTAACGGAAACTATAAAGGAGGATATCCGCAAGAAGTTGATAAACGCTATGTATGGATTATAGCTTTATATGGGGCAGAAGCATGGACGCTAAAGAAAAATAATATTAAATACTTGGAAAGCTTCGAAATGTGGACATGAAGAAGAATGCTGAAGATAAAATGGACAGATAAGGTGGAAAACGAGGAAGTACAACGAAGAATAGGAGAGAAGCGAACGAATATACAGACTATAAAAAGAGGAAGGCGAACTGGATTGAACATTACCTGAGGATAGACAGCATGATTAAAGAAGTACTAGAAGGAAAACTGGATGGAAAAAGAGAAAGAGGTAGGAAAAGGTTTCAGCTGATAAAACGACTTAAAGGGAATGAGAACTATCAAGACATGAAGAAGACTGCCGAAAATAGGTGTATATGGAGAACCAGGTTTAACGGATCTGCCTACGGGCAGACTACCTATGATGATGATGATGATGATATATACATTTTTTATTTTCTATGATTTGCGTTCCTAAATTTCAACTTTAAAATACGTAACTTTGAACACAGGTGCGATTTGACCACATCTTACAACTCCGCGCATTGTGGCAAAGCAAAATTCACAAACTAAATAAAACCCTTTAAATGGACGATGAAGGCATTAAAATATTTTTCTTCAAATTTCCATGACAAAAATGTTCTACAAAATGTGAGTGTGAATGTCCACAATGTGTACTATGGATTCTTTCGCATTCTTCCTCCCTTCCGGCGCCAGGAAGTGGCTGAGGATGTTAGCATCAGCAGTCCTTCCTCTCATTACCCTACCTCACATCCTCCTATCCGTGAGAATGTCTACCCAACCACCCCACACCACCCTATCAGCCTTTGAACACCTCCCCAATAATGATGTATGTACGTGCCGAACTTTCACCACTAGTGGCGTCATTACATATTAGCCAATGAGAAGAACACACGGAGAGTCACGTGGGGACGCCACTTAAAGACGTCGAGACTATAATTGTAACGACGAGTACATAGTATGTAGAGAGCGGTGAGAAGAATAAATGTTGTTGTACGTGTAAGAGCCTGTCATTTACCCTCTTCCTCCGTGTTCTCTCGCCCATCTCCGGCGAACCCAATCTCCGCGAACCATCGATCGCACAGTCAAGCCATCGTAAGGCTACAATAGGTAAAACTAAATGTGAAATGTGCATGCTAAATCTGGACTTTTATGAAGAGCTTGTAAGTTTTGCAATATTAGTTATGAAAAGCAACGACAGCAACTACTGATTCTGACATATAAACAATTTGAAACCAATACGATAATTACAAAGTGGCAAAGCCGAAAAAAGCCATTTAAAAAGGTATTCATTAAAAAAAACACTTTCGTTTAATTACTAATAATTATTTCATAAGTCAAGACGGGTTACTCGGTTTACCCGAGATTACATAATAACGAAAACAATACCTCTAAACTTGCGTTATTCATTATGCAAAACAAGTAAGGTTATGTAGCATTTTCCTTTTAAAAAATTATCCCGCACGCTAATTATTATATCAGCATAAATATAAATGAAAAATTAGTGCAAATTTAAAATAATGGGTTTAATGACGTGCAAAAAGTATCCATATGAAGAATGACTCTTAATTTTCATCTAACAAGAGAAACTTTTCACGAGCCGCTGCATTATTTTTTATATGTAACACATCGCATATACTTATCACGTAACAACCAACAACGGAACGTGAAAGACGGTTTGTCACTCTAAAAAATAAAACAAAAAGAGAGGGAAGAAAAATGCCGGGTTAATCACATCCACCAGGTGTCCGGAATGCGAAGAATATGAGATGTTATCCGAGGATAATTGTGTCCCAGAATGACGCCCGTACCTCGTCCGTTGGAAGGGAGGAAAAAGGAAGAGTATGCAGCGAGGATTTTGGCGTAAACTTAATTAGCAACTTCAGGAGGGAAATCCACCTTCCACTCCCCCGCCAAAGGCAAGGGGCGAGAAACAAAAGAATCAAGGAGAGCGAAGTCGAGTCTCGTGCTATTCAACATTGTTCTGAAGTGTGGAATGAGGCGTCCTCAAGTGTTGAAAATATGAATTTATTTTGTTGAGGCACGAAAGAAAAGGTGGGATGTGGAGTGGGAACGCTTCCTTATTTAATTACGAGTCTTCCCATTGGCGGAAATGAATTGGTATATCTATGGTGCGTCCATGAAAAACTGATTAGGGTTACACGTTTTTATCACTAGCATCTCTATGACTGAAATTATGTTTATTATTCAATTACAACTATGACTGATTGTGAGATCAATTCATCAGAGCATTGGTCGGCAAAACTAAGGCCTGCGGGTCGCATGCGACCTCCGAGAGCGTTTCATTCGACTATTCGACGAAGCCACGGTGAAAAAATGATCGGTAAAATTTAACATGGACAATTTCGTATTTTTTTTATTATAATAATGGCCTCAAAACATTTTATGATGAGTTTTTAACGCTAGTAATTTCACCGACATAGGTATTCTGTCCGTGTACAGACCCTTGATTATTCACGGTTAAACTTGGTTCTCCATATACTGCTATTTTCATCAATCTTTTTAATGTCTTGATAGCTCACTTTCCTTTACAAGTCGTCTTATCAGCTGCAAATTTTTCCTACCTCTTTTTATTTTTCCGTCCAGTTTCCTTTCTTTAACCATGCTCTCTCTATCTTTATTTAGACTTAATTTTCATTAATACGATACTCAGAATAGATAGGTATCTTCGGTTCACCTAAGCACTCGTTATTTATATATACTGCGGATCTTCAAAGCATTCACAAGTACAGAATAAAAAAGGTTTCTGAGCTCTGCATTAGTTGATTTTCACAAAAGTTCAAGTCTAATGATACATTATATATGAGAGTAGAAGTAAATATAAGATTAATCTGTACGTACAAATAGAAAAGAAGGTAAGGTTTGCGTCAGCAATATACTCGTACCTAGGGAAGATATGAAAATAGTTTATCCGCTGATCCATATTTTAAACATTACGTGCAATGAATATTTGTATGTCTCGTATATTCAATCGTAGTGTAAGAAAATATCCTATGTATGAACTAAAATACTCTCGTGGGGAAAATGACGTCAGATTGTGCTACATTAACCTTATTTAAGCCCAGTCCTTAGCATTTTAACGCATTTTCAAACAAATTAACGAATTTTATCATTTTCATGTCTATGTTGTTTTGGCTGTTGGAATCTCGGATAAACAGATGTCGCTTGGCTGAAGATTACGAAATTTTCTCATAAAATTTATAACTAAGTTCGAAACAGAGTATAGCTGAATAGGAAATTTTCTTTTTTCTGGTGGATTATTTAACAAAAATAATAGCTACACTACAATCCAAATATTGAGACATGAATTTAAACATTAACTTCTAGCGTAAAACTCATTATCATTCTCTACGCAACCTAGGAAAGGTTATAAATATGCAGGATGATATCTGCGGCAGAAGTAGACGCTGCGTAATTTTTTTAATAACAGGGCTTCAAAAATTTCACATGCCTAACGAACCATCCTTCACCACCCTAATTTGAATAATAATTTTTTGAAAGAGAGGCACAACTACATTAAAAAGTGGGAAAAATGCAATTTGGTATTCCGGTTCTTTGTTTTCCTCACAGGGAAAGGTTTTCTAAAGAATTTCAATTATTCATGGACGTGCAAACAGACGAGATTAGCTGACAAAAATCTTGGCAATACATATTTTGAAATCTTAATCGTGAAGAGGTATTCTGGAGGAAATAATTTGTGTGTTTATGCGTTGGAAAAGTGTAAGTGCGCATAATCGCCTCCTAACAACTACATGAACTCCAATTACACAGATTTTAAGTTTAAAAAATTATCCTGTAGGTGTTTTTTTAGATCATATATATCTTAATAAATAACACATTTACGTTTATCTGAAATAACATTTCCTTTTCAATATAAATTGTAAACTTTAAACATCTGTAAATAAAGCCTTATATTTACCTGAAATAACAACTCATCATTCGTGTGGAACGTAATACCGCTTTAAAAACAACTTATTTACAAAACAACAAATATTTTTACTAAAATAAGAGAACACTAAAATATTCTTAAGAAGTTTAAGTGATGAAAATCCTTTCGTATTCAGAGCAATTCTTGTTCTAATAATATATATATGGCTATACAGTTCACTAATTATCTAATGGCTAGAAATAAATTCCAGAAGAGCCGCTTAAGTATCAAAAATCGAAAAAATATGTCATACATACATTTAGATATTTATGACAAGGTAATAAAAATGAATATGGCCATTGGAGATACTTAAGACAAGTACTTCATTTTTCAATTTTATAATTAGTATTATAAAATCACTTGCAATCACGATTATTTTCGTTTTATACATCTATCGATGAATTTTTAACTATCTCATAAATACGTATGAATTTGATACCTTTTACAACGAGCGCAATAAGAACGCGACCCTAGTACCTGGGTCTCCCATCAAACGAATATTCACGTTTTAAAACTCTCTCAAAATGCACTTATTAAATCTAAAATGCAGAAAACACCAACTTTCTAGTACGTACATAATCCTTCCTTAATCTCACGTGCAGTGTAATATATAATATCTAGTCTCCGCGCATTAAAACAACCTAGGAATAATTAACCTAGCGAAACGCCTTTAACTTTTATTGCTCTCGCATCAAGTTGGTAATTAGTCCAAGTGCATAGCGTTTTGAAGAAGCTGAGGTGAGTTGATGGGGACGACTTTTCTCGGAAAGGAACAAGGAAACCGAGCAGGGAATTAAAGGGGAACGGAACACGTGACACAGTGAGCGAAAAGAAGGCAAGGAACGAGATGGATTTGTTACGTATTAGTGACAAAATAAAAACACGGTACAACATATATCGTACAAACTTTCTCATATACCAATGCGATCCTTTAGTTATCTTTCGAAAAATACGAACTACGTTTAATCGTTATAAACATCAACTTAAACAACTATGTATACGAAATTACATGAAAATTACATGAGCCGTTTATTTCGAAAATCCAATTATTATTAAAGTTGTCCAAGAATAAACAAGCCTTATATTTATTTTTTGAGAAACATGAACTCTACAGTATTATTGAAGACGTAAACTTAGTAACTGTACGAAATTTGATCAAAATCGTTATAGCCGTTGTTAAGAAAATCAAATTGTTGTTAAAATTGCGTAGAATAAACTTCCCTTAATTATCGAGCAATGTCAACCATTTCTTCATAGCCTCTGTTCAGTATGATAAAATACTTAAGTACGAGATTTCATTCATTTTCGCTCTACCGTTTAGGCTCTAGAGCCAGTAACAGACAGAAAGACGGCATTGCGAAAACCACTTTTTCGGATTCAGCGACACCTAAAAAGTATATTTCCATCAAAACCTCGAGATGGAATTTTTTCGCGACAACAATACTTTCTTAATATACTTCGTACATGAGAAAGTAAAATAGAAACGAAAGAAAAACAAATGAAGTGAGAAAATGAACGTTCAGAAAGATGGATGGCAAAAGAATTACGAGGGAGAAGACAACGAATGCACAGCGGTTTCCTAGCGGTTGGAATTAAAGAGGCGAAATCAGATAAAATTATATTAGGTCAGGAAAAAAGTTATGCAAGCTAGAAATATTTGAGTGTTAGAGGCACGCAATAAATATGAGAGACAGAAAAACGTAAAAAAAAGAACGAGAAAGAAGGAATTCTTTTGTTTTTTGAGGAAAAAATGAGGTAGGAAATGAGACCTATATTAAGTGACAAGCAGAAAATAAAATAAAAGAAAAGAAGTTGAGTGAAGTAGGACGGAAGAAGTGGGGTTAATTGGAAGGGAATGAGAGAGAGAGGGAGAGAGAAAGAGAGAGTGGAAGAGAAAGAACAATGACAAATTCTGGGAAGAGACAAGGAATCATATAGCAACGTCGAGGGAAATAACCAAGAGTTCCTGAATGAGGATACCGTGTCAACGAAAAATAAAACATCGTCTCAAGTCGTCAGACATAAGAATCGTTTTCTGTTTCTTTTTATTCTATCAATTTAGGAACTGCTCCCGCGACGCAAAAATATCACTTTAGACAAATGAAGGGTTTATGAAAACTGATTATTCGCCGGAAAGTTATGTAAGGGTTAAGGATTTCTGTATGGCGCTTAGAGACGAGTTTCAAATAGAATAGTCTTGTATTTTTAATGAATTTAAAAAATATTTGTCATAGTATTGTTTTTCCATAACTTTGAGGGGATTCAGAATTTTCTTTTTAAAAGCTATTGGATTTATATTCAATTACTATGGAAGACAAAATTTTCCGTCAGACATTCAAAAAGCATAAAATACTCCAAAAATAGTTTCTACTACATGGCAGAAAATGTTTTAATAGCATTATATAAAAAGTTGAGCGACGTAATAGTACATTAAAGAGGGGTTTGGAAACTACGGCGAAATGGACGTTTTAAAAAAAACTTGAATATTTAGGGACGAGACGAGAAGGAAAATAAAAGAACAATTGAAGAAAGAAAAAAGAAACGCTAAACTTACAGGTTTACCGGAAGGCACCTCACAAGAGACATGATGTCAAGGCCGCAACCTCTGCCAATCACCGAAATGGTGAAATGCAGGGCACTCGTGGGTAACCAATCACTCATACAAACTCATAGTACATTGGCAAATATTTTCTCTAACACCAGCATTTTCAAAGTGAACCTCGGAACAAATAGCAAACTGTTACATACGTTTACAGTCTGCTAACCGACAGTCAAAAATGCTTTTAATATTTTTATTTATTGTGAGAATATCGAAAGCGTTTATAAGAATAATGAGTCCTAAATATACGTTTTTTATGGCAACCCTTATGAAACGACCCGAAAGGAAACAGCATTAAGCCTAATATTTTCCCGCATAATGAAAACCACCGCCATAAGGCAATTAAGTCACTTAGCGAAATTAAAACGTGTTGATAAACATGCCGTAAACCAAGTTGTTTACTCCGATTCAAATCACATTTGAAATTTTAATAACGCTATTTCGAAAAGACAAGCGGGTTTTATAACGAACTAGTGACCTAAATCTTGAAGCTCCTAATCAAACGAAATTTTAAAAAAGTCCGAAATATAATTTAATTTTTTTAAGTTTACGATGGAAGTATGGAGACTATCGTAAAATTGGAAAACGTTCCCGACCCTGCAAGAATTTTATCGTGGCTCCGAAGGAACCCAATTGATCCTTGATTATGTTGTGTTTGTCATGCTTAAGGGAAGGATCAGGGAGGATGGAGGAGCGGAACGGGACATAGGGATTTACGGATTGCATTATTTGAAGTATAAACAACGCCCTAGCGACGCAGTGCGACGCTTGTGTGTGTTGATACAAATGAAGAACGGAATGCAAATGAAGGCGGCGGTGAACGGAAAGCCGGAGAATTATTTAGTTCGCCGTTAATTACGTGCAACGGTATAGCGTGAATGAAATAAGTTTCTCAATTTATGTGGTTGTATACTGAAACTGTTTGTTACCCACCGCATTCATTATGTGTTAAATATTTCAGCAATAAATATGAAACAGAATGAAGTTTAGCGAAAATGTTCGTTGACTTTTATATTATTTACAAGCAATCAGAAAAATCAGCAAAAAAAACATTCGAATATATATATATCTCTGTGACAATCAAATTGCAGAGCTACCGCTTGTAAAAATTTTCATACATCACATTAAAATAGAATCTGTTTATTTTACTTTAGTACGTCGCATCTGGCATAGTCATAGGAATATCATTAATAAATAATTTCTTTAAATTAATTTTTTCTAAATCTAAGTTAATAAAACTCGATTATTTAGCAACATACCGTAACAGTTGAGCCGTAAAAAATCTCCGATTTGTATATTTAAAACCTATATGCGTAAATAGCCTATAAAACGTTGCCAAGTCCTGAAATCCAGTAATTAACATCAGTAAAATCGGTTCAATGCATATAATCATCATTCGACTGATGCGAAGCGACCTGTATCCACAGACACGATTTAAGTTGGTAAACAGCTTTTTCCAATAATCAGCTATTAAACGTGATGAAAATGAAAATTTATCAGGTATTTGTCTTAATATCTTTAACCGTAAGTTATTTACATTTTGAAAAATAACTACATTAACCATAACATTTGTAGAACCTATTGAAACCTTATCTCTATTCACGTAACCTTTTTCGTTTGTTACACACAATTTATTAGCTACTGTTTTAATATTACCAAACAATTAGTATAATGTAGGCAACACCAAACTTCCAAATAATCGAGTCAATATAAGCTTCCCACCACGAATCGTAGGCGATTAACAAACCCAACCTGTATTAAAAACAAACACTGCCCCGCTTACATGCATGTTCCTTCATAATTTTTATTTCTTAAGATAAATTCGCATACCACTAGAGGAATTTTTATTGTAAAATATGCTAAAGAAATCATCGTTTAAAAAACTTGGAACGTAACGCAAGACCCATTTTGTTTAATCCCGTTCAATGTTTACAACACAAGGCTAATCAGATTAATTTCCGGGATGTGATTCATTTCTCCCACATGTTTATACGGCGAGTACAACCTAAATACACCGCCAAACAGCCTTAAGGGCTGGAAAAGAAAGTATGTTGTCTCAGCCAAAATACCTCGACCAGGGAAGAGAACGGATTTCCCAGGATACAGCTAGAGATAATATAATTCGTGGAAGGACTCGCCCTTATTCTTTTTTTTTTAAATAACATTTTCGTCATTTTCATAATGCCAAAAATGTTATTGATTCAGTGACACACTTTTGAAGAATATTCAATTTCTTCCTTCCTTCCCCGCTGAGATCGTAAATATTACAGCAAAACAAACGCTACTTTTTGCTAGATTTGCAACATTTCGCCGAAAATATGAAACATGCTTGGCAATTGCCTGAAACTTTATTGACTCGATGATATACTTCTATGAATGTTTTCAGTAATATCATAAATATTATCGGAAAGCAAATGCTACTTTTATGCAGATAACAAAAATCGTCTAAAACAAGAAATACGCTGGTCAATTACCGATAAAAATATAAACATTTTGTTCGAAATGCCTACCAAAACGATTTGTAAGTTTAAAATGGAAAACACGTTTAGAATTCATAAATAATCATCATCAGTCAAAATATAATCTGCTAACTTAACGGTATATGCATATACATATATATATATGTATATAACGTTTTTAGGCATGGACACGTAAGGCTCAACATCGCAAATGTCAACTTAGAGAAAGAAAATTCTTAAATATGCTGGCTTGGAAGCTTAGTTGGTTTAAGTACCTTCCCGATCAAGTTAAGATTTTTCTCCTTTCCTATTTCTTCCCGAGGTTCTCGCATACTGAGCTCCTAAACTAGACGCATATTCTCTGCGATTTTACCGACACAGTTATTCTTTTAAGTAACTATTTAAATGTTAACATTCAATGCATGTTTTTCTTTAATGTTCATTTTAGGAAGCCATAAAGGTGAATCGAAGGGCTCAAAAGCTCTCGTAAAATAAATCCGTTCCAACCCCGAATTCCAGTGTAGATAATAATCCACAGCTGTGTTTAAATAACACGGTGAAAGTCTCGAACATTCCAATATTTTGGAAAAGGAATATCGCAAAATAAACATTCTTTTTTTTTAAATACCTTGGCTCGTATTTTAAAAAACTGATTAGTTCACATCCGCCCCTTGCAAAAGCAGAAATATCAATAAAATCTAACATAAAATTACGTTACTATTATTTTTTTCTTTTAATGTATTACTACTAAAGTAATATTATGCCAGGCTGCAGAGTTATGTACAAATATAAAATTAACATTGCATTATTTAAAAATTGTTTTTAATGAATATTTTGGATTCTTCTGCTCGAGCTATTGCATAAATCCTTGACATTCTGAATGTGTCAAGATTATACTGCGCATTTGGGCAATTTATTTACTGAAATAAAAAGTTTTCCTTATTATTTCATAAACAAAACTGGATTTCCAGATTCCAAAATGTTAATCTCTTCGATTATCGGCAAGGACATTTTTATCGCGTATAATTCTATCAAGACCTAGAAATCACCCAGCAATCGATATTACTACCAATTTCTACTTTCTGTATACGAAGTATAGGAGAAAACATAGTATTCGTGAGAAAAAACCGAATCGAAAACTATTCAAAGTTTCTAAAAATATTCCCAAGTGCATTTGCGATAATTATTCCTTAGAACGCTGATGTGGCGAGCAACCATAAGGAGAAAAGTCACGCGTTGGACATCAAACTTTTCACCTTTGGGCCATCTCTCCATTCGATATGTTACCGATAAAAAACTTAAAGAAAAAAGAAATTTAAATTTATTACATAAAGATACGCCATCCTCTTGCGCATACAAAACCCCAAGACGGGATACGACATACAGAAGCATATAATCGCCAAATCTTCAGCTGTCGCTCTGTTTTTTATTTCCGACGCTCGACTATCGTAGGAGACATATGTGGATACCCTTTTTACTTTCTCATATACGAAGTATATTGAGAAAGTATTGTTATCGCGAAAAAATTCTACCTCGAGATTTCTACGGAAATATACGTTTTAGGTGTCGGTGAATCCGAAGAAGTTTTCGCAATGCCGTCTGTCTGCCTGTGTGTTACTGGCTCTGGGGCCTAAACGGTAGAGCGAAAATGAATGAAATCCCGTACTTAGGCATTTTATCATACTGAGCAGAGCATATGAAGAAATGGTTGATATTTCTCAGTAATTAAGGGAACATTACTCTACGCATTTTTAACAACAATTCGATTTTCTGAAAAACGGCTTTAACTATTTTGATCAAATTTCGTACAGTTACTTGAGTTTACGTCTTCAATAATACTGTATAGTTCATATTTCCCAAAAAATTAATGAATATAAGGCTAGTTTATTCTAGGCAACTTGAACAACAGTTTGATTTTCTGAAAAACGGATTATACGATCTTGATTAATTTCGTACCGTTACTTGAGTATACGTCTGCAATTATACTACATACTTCATATTTCTCAAAGAACGAATATAAGGCTAGTTTATTCTTGGTCAACTTTAAAAAGAATTGGATTTTCTAAAAATCGGCTAATACGATTTTCATTTTCGAATAACTAAACGACGCATTAGTATATGAGAAAGTTTGTATAATATATGTTGTACTGATCTCTTAAAATTATTTTCGCCGCCATAGCTTGTGAGAAAGGTATCCTCCACGGCCTATCCGCTGCACTTACATATATACACGTTAAGTACGACGCACTCGGAGCGATTAGCTGCAAAAGAGGAATCCTCTCATTTCGCGACGTCGGTTGGCTCTCGTCTCGAGACCCAAGACCCTTCCACATATTAAATTTCCACGCTTTTTCTTTGTTCCCTAAAGTAAACGCACGCCGAAGAGGGTTTACATATTATCAAGATGTCTGCCGACTTTTTTTCAAACTTGGAAGCACTACCGAAGTTCGAGGAATGCCGCATGATATATATTTTTTTAATAAATGAATTTCAAGCGTGCTAAACTAATCGCTATAGCATAACCGCCGAAAAACAAAGGCATTTTTGTTTATCAAAAATTTTAAAGAAGATTTGAAGCGCAGACAGTTATATGAAATGTATCCTTGCTTAATAATATTGTTTGACTTGGCTATTATGACGGAAGGTCTGTAGCTATCCAAAGGCTATTTATTGAACATATTTACTCTAAATAGATGGATGATTGAGCGCATGAGTTATATTCAACGTAAGTCTTAAAACAAGATTCAGTGAGGAGGACCTTTTTCTCAGAAGATATGGGCGTTAAACCATACCTAAAAAGCAGTTTAATTAAATTTAAAAAATCAATTATTGTATATGATTATAAGGATCGCCCAATAACATATATATCCTTTTATCGATTTCAAATGCTCTTATTAAATTTTTTAATCGAAGCATATTTTTAGGAAAATGGCCATTACATGCAAATCTAAATAGTGCACGCTTACACGTCCCTGAATTTCAGAAATATTAAACCGAGAGCTGACATCATTTAACTTTCGCCGACCCTATTACTAAATCATAGGAAAAATAACAAGCATTCGGTTTAACGGGATTATTTTGGCAATTCCTACAGCGCTTGAATAAAACCTAAATAATGTATTTCATATACATGTTATGCTGTGTCTAATAACCCAACCTTCCCGTGTTGTAAATAACGGAATAACTTAAATCCTCGGGACATTTTTTGAGTGAAAAGTAACACACAACCTTTCCTTCTTCGTTCGAAACATGGAGGTATTCCAAAACGATCAAGGTTTACTCGAAGAATTTTTAAAAAATCTTAATTATGAGCCCTATGGTTAATAAACGAAGATGAATGGAGCAACCTCCTAATAATCATACAAATATTTTTTAAAAAAGGAAAATACTTGATAGAAAGCTTTTCATTTACACTGATAGATTTACTGTGCAATTCAGTTTAGTTTGATTAAATTTGATTCTTAGTATTATTTTTAATTGGATTTTGGAGAAATATCTTTAATTTAAGTACGTTAAGGAAATAATTTTTTTGGTTATAGTTAAATAGTACCGTGAGGGAATTATGATGAAAAATTTTGAAAATTTATTTTTATAGAAGTATATTTTGTTTATTTTACCTTTTGTATCAGGGTTAATTAAATATTATTAATTCATTTTTGATTTCTCGATTTTAAAAGAGCTAATATTATAATTTATTTGATGTTACATAATCATTAAAAATATAAGTTAGGGGAGAAATTCTATTCGTTTTTAAAGGTATCTAGTTTTTTAAGAAATAAATTTAATTTAGATTTTTAATTTAATTTATTAATTTTTTAATAAGTTATTTTTTGAAGTTAAAGACTGGTTTAGTGGCATTTATTCCACGCCAGTGACCAAACACACACGCAACCTCACACACTCCGGGTTTAGCGGGAATTACTCCAACGCCATGGAGGCTTTTTCTTCGTTCACACACGCACAAATACACAACAACCAACAAAAATTGGTACAACATACATTGTACAAACTTTCTCATATACGTACTAATGCGTCGTTTAGTTATCTTTAGAAAATGGAACACGTATGAACCTGTTTTTAGAAAATCCTATTTTTGTTCAAGTTCCACAAGAATAAACTAGCCTTATATTCATTCATTCATTGAGAATAATGAAATATGTAGTGTTGTTGCAGATGTATACTCAAGTAACTGTAAGAAATTTTATCAAAATCGTTGGAGCCGTTTTTGAGAAAATCAATTTATTGCTAAAGTTGCCTACAACAAACTAGTCTGATATTCATTTTTTTGAGAAATATGAACTATACAGTATTATTGAAGACGTAAACTCAATAACTGTACGAAATTTGACCAAAATCGTTATAACCGTTTTTGAGAAAATCAAATTGTTGTTTAAAATGCGTAGAATAAACTTCCCTTAATTATTGAGCAATGTCAACCATTTCTTCATATACTCTGCTCAGTTTGATGAAATGCCTAAGTACGAGATCTCATTCATTTTCGCCCTACCGTTTAGGCCCTAGAGCAGGGGTTCTTAACCTTTTGTGAGCGCCGCACCCCCACAGCGATCCATGGTAATCCCGCACCCCACCATAATTTTTTCAGTGTTTATCAATTTTAGTTTTTTTTCATTTTAACGAATTATTAAACGTATAGTATTTAAAATCAAATATAATTATTACAAACTACATTTTAAACTCAACATTTCCTCAATTAAAGACACAATAAGATTGTAATACAGGTGAGGCGACGATTAGGCATTTTATTACCTTGGAATCCTATCCAACAATTTCATAATAGTTTTCAAGATTGTTTCTTTTTAAACAATTTTTAATGCTGTATTCATCTTGAACTTCAAAATAACCTCTCTGTAGCGGATTATCTCAGCCTTCTCAAGGAAAGTAGGAATGAGAGAATGACTTTGTTATAAACGTAATTAAAGGCGGAAAAATATAGCGACAATATGTCTGGGCACGGCAGTTTAAATCGCTTTGTAAACAGACCTCGAATAGTGATTACGGTTTGTTATTTCAAGAAAACGAACGTTCTTCAGCATCTCGCTATATATCTAATAAGAAACGTGGACGCATGAATACACACACACTAGGACGGAAGCTGGTGGTTCAAAATGTTATCTAAAAAAATAAATAAATAAGTCAAATTGCAAGATGTTCCCACCGCACACCCTGGACCCACTTCCCGCACCCCCTGGACCATCTTCCCTAACCATCTGGGGGTGCAAGCACCCCCGGTTAAGAACCCCTGCCCTAGAGCCAGTAACAGATAGACAGACGGCATTGCGAAAATCACTTTTTCGGATTCAGCGTCACCTAATACGTATATTTCCGTAAAATATCTAGAGGTCGAATTTTTTTCGCGACAAGTACTTCCTTTCTAAAAAAAAAAACTGTGTAACTATTTCGGAATCGATGATTCCATCGTCATTAGACCGATCAAAAAAGACAAAGATTTCCTTTTTTTTTTAATATTTGCATGGTTATTAGAAGGTTCCTCCATTCACCTTCGAAGAATTGAGTTGCCAAATCAGCTCAAGATTTAGGATGAACTTCCAGAAGAAGCATTAAACGAAAATTGCCGCGTTCCTGAAAAAAAAAACTGTGGAACTGAGTTAGCGCACGTGATGGCAAGATATTTTCCTGAAAATGAGAGAGAATAACGCGTCGAAAAGTTCTGTAGTAAAAATGCGGAATTCGAGTAAGAAGTACAGTCTGACTGATCCTTTTAAAGGAGAAGTCCTACTCGGCACTCAAATTTCTCTACGATATGAAAGAAATTATTACATTTTCTGAGAGGGTATTTTCGCTCGGGTGACTTAATTAACTCCTACGAGACATTCCACGTAAATAAATGAAAGACTGAGACAGTCATCACTGTCTCTCCTAAGTTAATGCGCGTAAAATAAAAAGTGATTAAAAATTTCATCCTTGTCGAGCATCTCCAATTTGAGAGGATATATAAAAAAACTAATAATACCAGTGGAATAGTTTTTCAAGTTTTTTATGCCTAAAACGACCGTTTTAATTATTACTCACGATTCGGTCATGAATCAGAGCGTCTTAAAAGATAGGTCTGAGTTATAAGCTCTGAACGTAGTATATGGGAACACTCGGAAAAAATCGAGACAGGAAAACTTTAAAGTAGGTCAGAAAAATTTGCCGTCTTGAGCTGCTCTTTTCTCTCGTGTTAGAACCCTTAAATAAAGGAAAAAGTTTCTTCTTCGAAAAGAAAACTTGTTTCGTCATTGTTTTACCAGGCGATGTAACGTGAATTCTTTGCTATTTCAGAAATGATGATGATTTTACACAGGTAAAAAAAATCGAGCTAAATTTCATCGAGTCACTCGAAACTTTCGTGAAATGAAGAAAGAGTTTCTCAATCAATAATAAGATTCTGTAGCAGTAAGATTATTTTCTAAAATAAAATGGCCATTTCGTTAGTTTTCAATCAGTACTCTACGATTTCATAGACTATAATTATGTAATATTTCGATATATTTCGCTCTTGGAAACATTTAATTTTCAAAATTAATTTGGATGAAACTTAAAAATAATAAGTACTCTGACATCCCCTCAAAAATAACGTTGTATGAAAACATTCTCCCTAAAAATGAAAATTCAGCATAAACTCTTATTAATATATTTCTAATTCACCAGAGAATTATGTCTGAAACTAAATTTCATAATATTCACTTTAGTATAAAAAAATTCAAAATTATTTAAATCTTGGGTACTAGACGTGAAATAGCTATACATATCACAGGCGAGTTCTTTTTTTAATATAAACTAGGAAAATCACCACTGAAGACGGCTGCCTTGTAGATAGAATGCGCATCTGGCTTCTTTTTATTATAACCTAGTTTTGGTTATTTGGAGAAACCGAAGACGTATTTAATTTTTCAGTTGTTGGAGCAGATCCTTAATCCCTTCAAAACATTTATCCATAAAAGGTACTCATAATAAGACAACTAATTTCTGTTTTTCAATGGAAATAAGACGTGTAAGACCCTTTACTGCAGAAAGCTCAGATGGCAAAAAAATAAATGCATTTTAAAAAACTGGATAATAACACGATGGATTGGAACGACCTAAATTTATTTACAAACAAAGACCAAGGCCGAGAGAGCTCGAAAAAACAGTCGGTGCGATGAATTTAAGGCGTCCGCACGTCCTATAAACACCATTCGACGGAGAGGAGGGACTTTTGTGGGAGGGAGAGAGAGAGAGAGGGAGACTTAGTCGGTGGCGAGGCTTGTGTGTTGAGTGTGTTTGAGTGTTCGAGAGAAGGAGAGAGAGACAAAAGGAAACAATAGGAGGGTGTGTTTGGGACCACGGCGTGGCGTCGGGCCAAGTGAGTATCTGTTAAAGGAGAAGAGTAAACTGCGGCGGTTTCCTCCTCCAAAATGTGTTTGTGTGTGTTCCAGAGTGAAAGACGGAGAGATACGAAATGGGTGATAAAATAACGTTTGTTAAAGGAAACAGGAGAAAGATGCATCCATGGTTATAGGGACATAGATGGAGACAGAGAATATGGAAATGGAAGAGGTATTATTGTTTTTTACTTTCTCATACGAAGTATCGAGAAAGTATTGTGTTCGCGAAAAAATTCGACTTCGAGATTTTTACGGAAATATATACGTTTTAGGTGTCGCTGAATCCGCAAATGTGGTTTTCGCAATGTCGTCTGTGTGTCTGTCCGTCTGTCTGTCTGTCTGTTACTGGCGCTGGAGCCTAGACGGCAGAGCGAAAATGAATGAAATCTTTTACTTAGGCATCTTATCATACTGAGCAGAGTATACATAGAAATGATTGACATTGATCAATAATTAAGGGTTGTTTATTCTACGCATTTTTAACATCAATCCGATTTTCTCGAAAACGGCTATAACGATTTTGATCAAATTTCGTACAGTTACTTGAGTATACATCTACTACTACGTAGGCTAGTTTATTCTTGGGCAACTTTATCAAAAATTGGATTTTCTAAAAACAGGCTCATACGGTTTTCATTTTCTAAAGATAACTAAACGACGCATTAGTACCCATATATGAGAAAGTTTGTACAATGTATGTTGTGCCGTTTTTTTTGGTCTGTTTTGCCAAAAGTCCTACCGATTTACCAAATTTCAAGTTTCTATCTCATCTGGAAGTGTCTCATAATTCGTATCCCTCTCCTCATTCTCCTATACTCTATGTTAGAAGCATTTATATCTTATAGACATAGATATTACTAAAAAAAACTTTCATTTATTTTCCCACTTGCATACCTGCATTTTTTTTATTGGAGGCCGTCTTTGATTCGAATAATGACTTTAGAAGAATTGACGCGTGAGATTGGAGAATCAACTTATACAATTTCAATCAGTTGGATAAAGATGGTCCATCTGGGAAAGAAACTTCGCAACTTACAGCTTCATTTTCTTTTGTTTACAAAGAAAGACAAATAGTAATTATAAAACTACGTTTTTTGGGGGGAACTAATATTTAATTTGTAGTTTCATATCGTGCGTGAGTAATGTTTTTGCAACTTTTCAAATTTTTGTGCTAAAATAGTGAAAATGACGTATATAAACGAATGTGGCGCAATTAAAAGCGTTAGTAAGTGTATTCGTTTGCTCCAGCATAAAATTTATGAAAAGTTTGTCAATGGAGAAGAGGTCCTCGTGTTTACAGCTCAGAACATGGTAGCTTTTAACAGCTCTGGGAATTCCCTAGATAGGTAACATTGCTTCATAAGATTGCCGACATTTTCTTTGGGAAAGCAGAAATTGGATTCTTTTTTGTTTCTTGTATCCGAAACTTTACTTCTTAAGTATTTAGGTCACATTTTTTAGGGAAGCGTTTTACGCAGAACTTTGCCGGATTGGACAGACAAAGTTTCTGCATACCATTCGCTAAAAGCCAAGAGTTCCAAATCTGCTATGGAAATGCGAATTCCCATTCGCGGCTTCTTTTGTCGGCATGCCTTCCAACCGAGTTCTCCAGTTGACAAAGCAATAGCACAACCAAATGAATGTGATTGCAATAGCTAATTAGGGATAGCTTTAGTTTTTTGAGAGAGCCAAAGTATTTCCTGTGCTTATGATGAGAAGCAAAGTTTATTCTAGGGTCCCAGTTAAAGATACGAAGTTTTTAAAGGAAATTATGGCCATGACCTCTTTCAAACGATTTGAAAATGCGTCTCTCCGAACTAAATTCCAATTTTTGTTACGAGGATAAAATTTAATTGCGCATTTTTCTTCCAGCATGAGCACCTATTAGCGTCGGTCTGTCCGTCCGTCCGCATGTTCGTTCTCGGCTTCTACAGAACGGATTTTCATGAAATTTTATATTAAGGACTTACAGTCAAAGATGATAAGTAAATCAGATAAATGAATCACGAACGCCAATCAGGGGTACCACTTTACTGATGACAAAAAAAATGCACTTTCTGATATATCTCGTAAAGTATTGGTCATACCAAAATAGTTTTTAAATAAAACTTATAGAACTAGTAGAGTACTTCTTTTCCTACACATTTTTAACGTAGGAGTAGCCGTTATCAAGAAAATCGAACAAGAATGTCTTAATTCGAGTTGAACTTATAAAATGTCTTGCATGGTTACTTCATCATTGTTGCTAACATAAACAATCTCACAAAAATATGTAAAAATTTCCTTACGTGTCCGTGCAATATTTTTAAATAGGAAGAAAACGACGAAGAAAAGAATTTAAAACGATATTTTCCCTACGCACACGTATATCATTTCTTTCTAATAATCCACTGCACGAAACGCGCTCATTTGTAATAGGCTGCACACTTTCCTAACTCGTTTAAAATTGAGATAATTATAAAAAAATAAATGATACTGTATAACTTTACTACGATTAAACGTGTAATTTTAGTTATAGTCGGTTTACTACCTAAAGTCTCTTGGCCTTGAAGACGCCAGTTAGCAGCAGCCAATAGGAGACGGTTTGTTTGGGAAGGTAGTGGGGAGGAACCCAGTCTCACTCCTGCTCTCGAAGAGATCACATCGGGATGCGATGCCATTAGAAATTGGGTAGTATATCAGCTGAAGGCGAAAATCCGCAAGAGCTGGCAAACGCGCACCGGTATCAGCTCTCCCGCACGAAAGATGTGAGGGGCGATGGAAGGGGAAACGTTCGTGATTGGCTACTTGCTCTTAAAAAGGCCAAGAGGCTTTATATAGTGAACAGACTATATTTAGTTGCGACGCAATTCTAAAAAGGTGATTAAAACCTCGCAAAAATAAAAATACGTAAATAAATCAGGCAAATAACTGATAGCCATGTCAGTTGGAAGTTCTTAAGGCGGTATAGAAATGTTATTATCCAAAATTAAGAATGAACGAAACGAAAGAGACACAAATCCAACCAATCAAAATCAAAATTAGCGAAAATGTTACGCGGTGGTTATTTTTTTTTTAACGGGTGACAAAAGAGACGACTCTGGAGAGATAAGAGTAAATGAAGAAAAAAAAGGAAAAGACATTAAGGTGGATTTTTTTTCTCGAGAGAGAGAGTGAGTGAAGAGAGAACAATGGAGGAGAGAAATTTTTTTTTCGTCTCCACCAGAGCGCAGAGTTGAAAAGAGAAGAAGCGAAGGAGAAGAGAGACGGGCTGAAGAGACAAAAGACTGGGAAAAAATCGCGAATATCAGCGGAAACGCAGTCGACGAACCTCTAAAGTAGGTACAAAAGATAAATAGTGTGGGAGAGGTAGAAAGACGAAGAGGAAAACAGAATAGAAAGAGAGAGGGGGTAGCGAGAAATTTATAAAGAAAGAGGGAGATTGAGATAGAGAGAGAGAGAGAGAGAAAGGGAGAGAGATTGAAATAGAAAGAGATTGACATAGAGAAAACAACATTGATAGAGGGGGGGGGGATTCAAAGAGGGCGCGAGTTTGAGAGAGATTAATAATTAAAGTAATGCTGAGACGAATAATAATTTTTAAAAAAAGGGTTTGGAGACTACGCCGAAATGGACGTTTAAAAAAAAAGAAACTCCCTAACCGTAAAAATTTCAATATTTTGGGAAAATAACGACAAGGAAAATAAAAGGAAAACAAATGAAGAAAGAAAAATCGGTACAACATACATTGTACAAACTTTCTCATATATGGGTACTAATGCTTAGTTTAGTTATCTTTAGGAAATGAAAATCGTATGAGTCTGTTTTTAGAAAATCCAATTTTTGTTAAAGTTGCCCAAGAATAAACTTGCCTTATATTCATTCATTGAGAAAAATGAAATGCGTAGTATTATTGTAGATGTATACTCAAGTTACTGTACGAAATTTGATCAAAATCGTTATAGCCGTTTTTGAGAAAATCGAATTATTGTTAAAGTTGCCTAGAATAAACTAGCCTTATATTCATTTTTTTGAGAAATATGAACTATACAGTATTATTGAAGACGTAAACTCAAGTAACTTTACGAAATTTGATCAAAATCGTTAGAGCCGTTTTTGAGAAAATCGAATTGTTGTTAAAAACGCGTAGAATAAACTATTCATCAATGTCAACCATTTCTACATATACTCTGCTCAGTATGATAAAATGCCTAAGTACGAGATTTCATTCATTTTCGCTCTACCGTCTAGGCTCCAGAGCCAGTAACAGACAGACAGACAGACGAACAGACAGACAGACGGACAGACAGACGGAATTGCTAAAACCACTTTTTCGGATTCAGCGACACCTAAAGCGTATATTTCATTAAAAATCTCGAGGTCGAATTTTTTCGCGAAAACAATACTTTCTCGATATTTCGTATGAGAAAGTAAAAAAGAAACGTTACGCCTACAGGTATACCGGAAGGCACCTCACCAGAGACTTGATGTCAAGGCCGTAACCTCTGCCACTCACAGAAATGGTGAAATGCAGGGCACTAGTAGGTAACCAATCACTCATACAAGAAACAATGAATAATCATAATAATAATTTATTCTGATATATTATTGTTCCGCCTAAACTGAGGGCAATATTTAGACAATCATATCCATTCACACATACATATAAGCCCGGCGAACAATTACATTCATGTCCTAGGCAGGATTCGAACCCGCGACCTTATTAACAGTAGGCAGATGCTCGAACCGACTGTCTACAGACGCGGAGAGATTTAAATAGGGAGACTGATGAATATAGAGGGAAGAGAAGGATAGCGGGAATGAGAATGAGACTGAAGAAGAGAAATGGAAACTGAGGGGAGAGAGAGGGAGTGATAGATAGAGAAAAAGATGGAGAGGTGAGAGTTTGAGAAAGAGAGGTGACTGATTGAGAAAGACCGACAGAGACAGACAGACAAACGACATTATTTAGGGCGAAATTGAGACTACATAGTCCCTTCTTACATTTAACCTTACGTGAGGAATAAAAATTACAATAAAAATAATAACATATAAACATACAAACAGAAGGCAAATACCTGAAACTAAACAAATGAAAAAAGAACAAAAAACAAAAAAAACACAAGACACTGAATTACAAATTCGGAAAAATCTAAAAAGAGAAGACTAAGTATTTGTGATAAAAACTTAGGAAGGACCTGGCATGGCCAACCTAGTAAACAAATCGGTACAACATACATTGTACAAACTTTCTCTTATACGTACTAATGCGTCGTTTAGTTATCTTTAGAAAATGAAAATCGCATGAGCCTGTTTTTAGAAAATACAATTTTTGTTCAAGTTGCCCAAGAATAAACTTGCCTTATATTCGTTCGTTGGAAAAAATGAAATACGTAGTATTATTGAAGACATATACTCAAGTAACTGTACGAAATTTAATCAAAATCGTTGGAGCCGTTTCTGAGAAAATCGGATTGTTGTTAAAAATGCGTAGAATAAACTACTCTTAATTATTGATCAATGTCAACCATTTCTACGTATACTCTGCTCAGTGTGATAAAATAACTAATTACGAGATTTCATTCATTTTCGTTCGACCGTCTAGGCTCCAGCGCCAGTAACAGACAGAGACGGCATTGCGAAAACCACTTTTTCGGATTCGCCTAAAACGTGTATTTCCGTAAAAATCTCGAGGTCGAATTTTTTCGCGATAACAATACTTTCTCAAAATACTTCGTATATGAGAAAGTAAAAAGGGTATCCACATACTTCGTATGAGAAAGTAAAAACCACGCAGGAAAACACCCACGAAGGGAGGGGGGGGGGGGGGGGTGGTGAAGAAAACCTGCGAGAGAGAGAGAAAAGGATTGAGAGAGAAGTTGAGATAGATTGAAAGAGAGAGGGAGGGATTGAGACATGGAGCGACAGAGAGGGAGGGAGAGAGAAAGAGGGGGGAGGGAAGAGGGGGGAGAGAGAGAAATAGAGGGGAGAGAGGAGAAATTGAGAGGGAAAGAATTTGAGAAATAAAGGAATAGAGAGGGAGAGGGGGTAGAAAGATTGAGAGGTAAAGAGAAAGGAGGAAAGAGAGGGAGAGAGAGACTGAGAGGGACACGGAGAGACAGAAAGGGTTGTGGGTGAGAAGACGTGCAATACAGGTTGTTCTCCCCCTTGAGGCAAAACTGAGACAAATGGGAGATTCTTTTGTTTGAGCCAGCCACCCCGTGAGCAAACACACAACCCCATTTCCCCCCCCCCCCCCCCCGCTGTCACCATGTTTACCCGGAATTTCGCCCAACCTGACCGACAATGGTTTCCATGAGGTGAAAATGGGAAGACGAGACAATGCAAGGAACCTCGGCGACAAGTTTACTTGTGTGAGAAAAAAAAGAAAAAGAAAAACTTTTCCGTTCCTCTTTTGTTCCCCGGAAACGCCCGGAACAGACGCTTGGGTACGCTCGAAACAAAACCTTCAATTTCGAAACTTTTGTCTCGTTTTGTTGTCTTCCCCGTAAACTCCGGTCCAGTTGAACGACGCGGAAAGGTCAACGTTGAAAATCGTCTCGTCTCTACCATAAAATAAAATGCTCGCGACGCAGCGCCATTTCGCGAGAAAGGATTTAATAACGTGACCCCTTGAAGTTCGGGCGAGATATTCAACTCTTTGATTAGCGTGAAAAAGTCCCGTCGCTTCGAAAATTTTATTTTTTTTACGACTTGCTCGGAATGTAGTCCAATTAACGGGTTTTTTTTTACGTTCGCAGCGACTGAACTTGGAAAGGAAATGTCCGACCTAGATTATTGGCGCGCGCGTAATGGCAGATCGCATTCAGTTTGTATGTATATTTTTATTGATTAGATTTAAATTGTTTTTTCTAAGAAAAACAATCGTTTTCAAGTGATTACAATTCAATTGTTAACTTCTGGTTATTTTGATAATACTAATTATCTTCGCCCATTTAAATGACCGAGTACCTAATTAAACTTGTCCACAAAGTTTTACTTACGCTTCTGCACTTATTTACGGTAAAAACTGAGATAATGTCGACATCTCTCAAGTGGAAACTATTTAATTTATAACTTTAAGTAGCTTAAATAGCTGAAATGTGTAATCAAACAAGCAAATAAAAATTTCAAAAAAACACATTGTACACATAACTTCGCCTTAAAATAACTAAGGTGGAAATTTGACCTAAATCTTCAAATAAAATACGAGAATAAATCACTACTCACCAGGTCGTGAGCCTTGCATCCTGTCAACAGGGGAACATGGATATATCTCCAACTTCTCCATCCTCTCACCTTTGCTGGGGCTGCCCCGGTTGTGTCGGCTGGCCCCCAGGCTATGGATAACATAGAGCCATAAATATTAATCCCTCTTTTGT
Organism: Uropetala carovei; assembly: GCA_036926305.1. Classification (NCBI taxonomy): domain Eukaryota; kingdom Metazoa; phylum Arthropoda; class Insecta; order Odonata; family Petaluridae; genus Uropetala; species Uropetala carovei. The sequence continues at coordinate 5,578,907 of JAXCHB010000129.1, read as the reverse complement.
GTGTGTGTGTGTATAATTTATGAAAATATAAAGCTTGCTTTATTAATATGAACAAATAAGCGAAATAAAAGAAAAACCAAGTAAAAGCCGCAAAAACTCCTATTTGAGAGACTCTAATCTGCATACGTCATAGGAAAATCGTTGCATCTCAACATAAATTGAAATCTGCCCCTTAAATTAGCTAACTTTCTGAGAAAGGAAGTATAAAACGACAGTCAATTGAATGTGGCGTCGTAATGAATACAAAAAAATAATTGAAAAATAAGATAATTATTTATACTTACAAGGGAAGAGATAATTTTCATTCCCGTATCTTAAATGGTTTTTTTTCTACACTTAATCTAATACTGTATCTTTCACTCCTTTGTTAGGACCATTGCCCATTTTTAACTGTAAAGAGGTTTAGATAGGTCAATTTCAATAGAACAGAAGCAGCGTTACTGTTATTAAACGTATTCCACGCGTCTTCTTTCTTGTTTTTATTAAAAAAATGCAATCAATTAAACAAATTCCAGTTCATCTATTTTTATGACACATACTTATCAACAAAAGAGGCACGTTTAGCTTTTCCATTAAAAAAAACAAATTATTCAGCATTTCTCTTTATTCAACCGGGAGCATTATTTATTAAAATTGTTCGAGTCATTACTTTAAAATTTGTTGATAAAACGTCCACCTTCTTTGCGTAATGAATAAAAAACACACGACACTTCATATTTTTTCAAAAATGTACATCAATAAAACTGCCTATTGCTACTATTTGCAAGTCCTCTTTAATATGAATGATGATATATTCACATGCTCTAAAAAAGAAGTGGGGAAACTACGGCCCGCGGTTCACATCAGGCCCGCGGGAGCACTTTATGTGGTTCGCGATTTCATTACGAAAGTGAACGAACCATGAACGTAACACGATTTCGTATTTTTTGGGTAAAATTACTGCCGGAAAACCTTTCGCTCGTGAAGTTTATATAATACAACGTTATCAATTATAAATTTTCACAGATATAAACATTCTCTCAATTGACTTCCGATGTGGATCCTAATGTGGCCCGCCGAAGCATTTTCATCTGTTAATGCTGCCCACCTAAGCAATCGCAACGGCAAAAAGTTTCCTCACCCCTGCTCTAAAGCAATACTGCTTTTTCAGAAAAAATTAATACCTGTCATTCGCAATGAAACGAATCATCAAAATTTTGGAAGCAATATTTATGCCCGTGTAACATTTTATGACATTTCATTAGACCCCAATATGCCATATAAAATTAGGCGGAGAAAGCGCCTCATTTATCCCTTTAAAATAAGATGGAATTGAGGAAGGAAGAGACTACGCGATGCAGCACTTCGGAGATAATTTTTCTTTTCCTAATTATTCCAAGAATCTGGAAGTATGCCCTCTGCGCGCGTGCGCCACCGTCCGCGAAATCCCATTAACCTCCTAAAGAAGCTTGACCAGATTCTCTCAGCGTTCACTTGCTGACAGGAAAATTAAGGCGAATCCGAAACTCGACCGACAAATTTCACAGGTGAGCTCCTCGCATCTAAACAAGAAAAGAAGTCCTTGTGAACTTTTGTCCTATCTCGCTGTTTCCCCGTGAGGGCGGCTCTACAGGAACTACGTGACTGACGAATACGCGTTGGCTGAACAGCGAGGTTTGCTTCAGTAAGGTAGTTGAGTTGTTTGTGTGCAAGCACGCTGTCTGTCTATGTTTACAATGGAAAAGTATTCTTTCAAAGAAATGGTCGATGTGCACTTTTTCATTAATGTGTGGTGTGGCATACTCATCGAAAGCCTCATAGGACCGCATGTCCTGTCTGGACTGTTAACAGACAACATTATCGGTGTAGGCGACACTTTGAACAGCTGCTGTAAAACTAGAAATAAAATTAATGTAAAAAGAAGTAAAAGTAAAATGTAGAGAAATTCCGTTTTACGTGTCTTTTTTCAAAGCTTTACGGAGAAACTATGCAACACAGGACAAAAGTTCTACGAGCAATACGATGAAACCCATAGTTTCGAAGAAATTCACACACTTTTAACAAAATCAGTACTGTGTTACTGGTAATACTCGGGACAAAAAGAAAATTTCAAGCATCACAAAAACAAAGGAAATTTGAATATAATTCTGAATCCAGAATAGAAGCGAAAATCAGCAACAAATTATGACATTCTTTTTTTTCTGGGTCTAAATCGAGGTATGCAGAAATCGATGTATTTTTTTTCATTCGTCGAAAGATTTGAATTCGACAAAAAAGTTATTCTGACTCTCACCTCCGCTAAAAAAATATCCAACGAAAAATAAAACTTCCGCCCTCCGCGCCTTTCCTATCGGATGAAAACATTCTCCTTTAGTCAAGCCTCGACCACTCCAACTGACCAGCGTATCTGGTTCGAAGACGAGAAGCGTCTTGTGGCTGCGGAGTCGGTTTATACCAGAAAAAAATATATATGGTAACACGAGCGGAGTGCTCGCAGCTGGGCAAGGGAGAAAAAACACGCAAAGTTTATTTCGAAGGATGAGAAAGAAAGGGAAGAGAAGATTTATTCCAGCTTCCTCGTGGCCCATTTATTGGTCGGAGGAAAGGTGTTTTTCTTTGATCATCTCGCTAACGCAGCGGCAGAATAACGAACGTCGATGATGCGCACGATTCGGATCAAAACGATTGTTAAAGCGGCACTTTAATAGGTTTCCTTTGCTTTAAAAAAAAAACATCCAAAGGAAAAACGCCTGGAGGTAAAGATAAGTCCCATTGCGGGTCTTAAATAATTATTTTTAAATTCCTTTCAAGGTACGAAAGCTAAAACTTCAACTATTATTATTCTAAATCTTATAAATGCACATAGCTTGTCATTATAGGCGGAAGTATTTTCGGGAATTGTACGCATGCGTGTGTATAAAGCGCTTGAAGGAGAAGAAAAAAATAGATGGTTTTCCTATGATACTGATTGCTAAAAATAAAGTTGAACTTCGTAAATTTAACATACAAGTTATATATGGGACTGTTGTTTTGCATACCTTTAGGCTCATTTACCGTATATTTGGGTAAAATACGGACTATATAATTCATTACTTATCAAAGCTAATATGTTCTGCGTTAAATACGCCTTGGTAGACTAACGGCTAACCTGATATGAACACCTTTATACTAATGTAACGATAAGAAAGCCCCATCTTTTTCTCACCCGTTTATACGACTAAAAATACTTCAGGTTTGAAACTTCACAATACCTCTAAACTTCAAAACTGTACTCAAGCCTTCCTATTTTGATTGGAAACCAAATATGGAAGGTTCCAGTTCAAAGGCACTATTGTGTTAATGATATCGTGAAATACCGGTACGATTTGACGTCTGCTAAATGGTGGCGGGATAGTTTCAGAACACCTTAAGAACTTCTATGCAATACAGCCTCATACCGTCCAACCTCAACTGTATGCATGTATAAACACACACACATATAAATATGGACAAGTCTGATCGAAATCTAGGAGACAATCCCAAACTCCATATTACAATTTAGAATCAGTTTAATTCAAAACTACAATTACTAGATCTTAAAAAATATTACCTACTTGGAAATCCTACTTAACTGACAAAATACAACAGAAAAATATTGTTCTCACTATGAAGTTTTTACTTTCTCGTATACGAAGTAGATTGAGAATGTATTGTTATCGCTAAGAAATTCGACCTCGAGATTTTTATGGAAATATACGTTTTAGAGGTAGATGGGTCCGAAAAATATGGTCTTCGCAATGCTGTCTGTCTGTATGTCCGTCTGTCTGTCTGTTATTGGCTCTAGAGCCTAAACGGTAGAGCGAAAATGAATGAAATCTCGTACTTAGGCATTTTATCATACTGAGCAGAGCATATGAAGAAATGGTTGACATTTCTCAATAATTAAGGGATGATTATTCTACGCATTTTTAACAACAATTCGATTTTCTCAAAAACGGCTTGAACGATCTTGATCAAATTTCGTACAGTTACTTGAGTTTATGTCTTCAATAATACTACATAGTTCATATTTCCCAAAAAATGAATATAAGGCTAGTTTATTCTAGGCAACTTTAACAACAATTTGATTTTCTGAAAAAAGAAGGAATACATATAAGGCTCGTTTATTCTAGGGCAACTTTAATAACCATTGGATTTTCTAAAAACCGGCTAAGACGATTTTCATCAAATTTCGTATAATTATTTAAGTTGATGTTTATAACGATTCTACATAGTTCATATTTTTCAAAAATTAACTAAACGACGCATTATTATATGAGAAAGTTTGTACAATGTATGTTGTACCAATTTTTTTAATCCAATGGCGAACGGACGCTTGGCATAGTCAATTTCCGTACACACGCACTCATAAGCTTCAATATGTTCGTCCCCATATCCTAAAGTTTCCCATTGTAGATTACAAATCAACAGCGGAATAAAACTCTTTAATAAGAAATTAATGAAAGCTTTCGTGTGTATTTTTTGTGCCTCTCAATGGTTAATTTAAACTTCCATATCACGAGGTAGCGTCGATTTCTTCCTTAAGAGGTACGTAAGTTCCCAGCTAACTATTCATCTAGCAACGTCCCACTTTTTAAAGGAAACGTAATAATTATCGGTACGATAAATGAATTATTGGCACTAAAAGTAGAGCTTCGTTAACTGGTATATGGCTGACCCTCTTTATAACACCGCACATTATATAAACATATAAATTAAAATGATTCAAACGCCTATTACACCAGAAATTAACACGAATGACAAATTCAAATGCAATTCAAGTTCCCTTTTGCATTAAGCTACGAAATGTGAAAATCTTTTAAACACGACTTTAACGTTAATGTCTAAATCCATTATTCATGTGCTATAAAAATGGCTGCCAGAATCCTTTTAAAAATTCGATTATACAACGGAATAATCTCAAACTTTTCATCTCCGGTCGCATAAAACATAATGGAAAAGCGCGGATTATCTGTTTAAAAAAGGCAATGTTCCGCCTGATTGCGGAAGACATCAATTCGCCATTACGAGTTAAATTGAACGTCTATACTTGTGAGATTAGCAATGAACTTTTTTATGAGCGACGTGAAGTGGCCCTTAAAAAGCGAATAAACGGTAATTACGATAACATCGCCATCAAGCAGCCTTTTTGAGAGCCGAAGAGAAGCGTTTGCGGCGTTTGGAACGACCAGCGGTTTCCCAAAATCGGCCACTTATGCGTTCCTATAACTACAGCAAATGACGACTATCGTACGAGCATCATATGGGGAAAGAAAGAAGAAAAACGTCTCTAGAACCATATCATAAAATCAATACCGATTAAAAATAATTAAGATGCTGATGGTCTTGATCAATAAATAGTCTGTAAGCGAATTAAGGTACATACTATACTTCTATAAATCACTTCTATGCTTTCATCTAGAACGAGGATGGAAAATACGTGGAACGCGTGCCAGAAATGACACGCATGCGATTTTAATTGGTACACGTAAGCTTGTATTTTCTGTAAAAAGAGTGAATAGTGGCACGCCCAAAAATTTTCTGATGGTTCACACTACTTTCTTGGCACGCGACTCAAAAATCATTTGCCATCCCTGACCTAGAATATGATTTTGAGCACTTATCCAAAACCGGTCGTGAAATGAAAAAATTGTTATTAAAAGTTCATCACAAATTCAATAGAGAATGTGGAGAGCGTGCATAAAGTACCGGCACCTATTTATTTTACAAAAAATCATTGTATATAAGTAATGTGTGTATATGTATATGCATTTATTTATGCACACACACATATGCGTTTATACACACATAGAACAGATCCCTTGTCTCCAAGTGTTCCTCGCAGGCCCGTGCAACTCCGCGTATATTTTAGTTTTAAGTTTAGCTGCCCGACACTGCTAGATGTCACTGGAAGCGCTTCGAAGTGGAAGTGGGTGGGGGGGGGGGGGTTCTCTCTCATTATAACTTTGTAACCCCGTAGCCTCCAATGCACGAGTAAACATATCCTGTCTGGTCCAGGCCATCCTGGCGATCTGTATAATTTGTAATGGTGCGAGTTAGGAAAACAGGGTGCTCTGCAATTAATTGTAAATCATCCAGTGATGATTCGTCACTGAATTTTTTTCATTTCCCGAGGACTGAAGAAGTGTAAGTAAATTTATATTAATGAATATTTGTCCTGTGAATAGTGAAGCGTTTCTGCAAGTTATGAATGTAGTATATAATTAGTTATAGTAGCTAAAACGGTTGTTTTCCGTGCGAATATTTAAATGTATAAGCAAAATTTAGAATTTTATTTATTCACACCGCTTGGAGGAATTATATTTAACTAAATGAAGGGATTTGTAAGGCGAACGTATATGTGGCATTGGTCTCTCCATTTGTTGAATATTTATCGGTGGTTTGTTCGAAATAAACAGGTATATCATTTGTTTTTAAATATTGTTTATGTGTTTTTATATATTCGGATGTGTTGTATGTACTACTTTGTGCATATATGTTCCTTTTTTATACTTAGGTTACCTTGATATGATATTATGCATTCGTATACATATCATGTCAAGGGTGTCACTGTTTATTCGCTTGTATGAACCAACACAATGGAGATATTTCAGTATGTAGGTAAAACATTTTCACTTCTTGTGATTTAAAATTATCTTTCTAATAGTATCAATTCTCTCATTAGCTTTGAGAGCAAGTATTATGATTTTATATGCATTTTATGTCATGAACTAACACAATTCAGATAATGTGCAACCATTTATGATTTAGTATGTACATGCATATGTACCTGCATACGTATATCTTCTTTGTTAATTTATTGTTCGTTATGTTCATATACATACATTTTTTGTCTATGTTGAATTACATATTTTCATTGTTTACAGTATTGTCTACACTACTTCGTATATTTTTATTTTAAGTTTGTTTTAATACTTAATGTATCACTATTTTTTCTGTTTGTGTAATATCAGTTGATGTCTCATTTCCATCTATTATTTTTACTTTTCCAAATGTGATCTTTGTTGAAATGCTAATGTTTGAAATGAGATTTGGCAACTGTTTGTTTTTATCTGGTACTACTTTGTAATGTAACTGCCATCTTGCTGGGTGAATATCGACAAATAATTTGCGATATTTTTGCAAAAACAAGTTCGCAATCTGCTTCAATGCATTTACTTGTTATGTGTACATCTGATTAAGCTTAAATAAAGCATTATCAATAACCTACAATAATTGTGCTGTTTTTTCGATTTCATATTTATATTTAATGTTTTGCGATCATTTATATTACCTAAGCATTTTACGAGGAATAAAAAACCTAACATTTTAAACGCGCGCGCTTGGTGCGACAGTTGTCTCATCTGTGAATGACAGGCGTCGTAACCTTAAACTACTACCCCCACTACTAAGTTGCACGGTCCTGGTTCCTCGGCATACTAGTTCTCCAGATAGAAAACACCGAGGAAGAAAACGGCCTCTTAGAGATTCGAGCGCCGCCTTCTTGGAAGTTACCTCTACCCAAAAGAAAAACACCAAAGCAAACGTTTTCGAGGCACACCAAAATCACACAGACAAAAACTGGTTACCATCTCGAGACGTTTCCACTAAATATAACTCTCTCTCTCCTTCTCGATGCATAAAAATACACTTTTTCATACTTCGCACGCGCCGGGGGGTAGAAAAAAGAACCGAGCAGAGGATAAAAATGGGGGAATCAAAATATCGACCTTTCACTAAACTTGGGCAAAATAAAAACCTCTCCAGCAAAAGTGAGATCTCTATCTCGCTCTCTCTCTCTCTCTCTCTCAAGATTCAAAGGAGGGAACGAATGAGCCAGAAGCAGGAGAGAACAAAAGAGAAACTGTGTAAGGCATAGAGAAAGGATTTAACGGGGCGACAGAGGGAGAAACAAGCCAGCTACTTTGGTAGTAGAAGTTTCCAGACCAGAAAGTGTGTACGCGAAGGGAGAGAGGATGAACGAGGAAAGGGGTAGAGAGAGGGAGGCGATCGGCAAGTTTACAAACCTCTAAACTCCAAAGTGCAAAACACCACAACACCCTTGAGTAGTTGTATGGGGTTTCGTACGCAGCCTCTCGGGCGATAAAAGTTCGCCCAGAAACCAAAACCAACCTCAGAGTAAGGGGCGCAAAAAAATTTCAGCCGTTTTCATCTTCTGCTTTAATAACTACTTGATGCTGGGATGGATGGAGTCAATTCGCGAGATGCGGTCTAGCGCCTTGAAATGAGAAGAGGGGATTTCATTATTCGCGCCATCTCTTCGCAACGCCTCTCAATTTTTTTTAATTTTCAACAACTCTGGTTGCCATAGAAAGTAAACTCACGGTGCCTCGGGACAAAGACTATTCCGTTTGATCGATATGGATATCATCAAGCACAAAAGAAGGCGGAAACCAAACAAGTAATGAAAGAACTGCTGAACAGCAAACAGTTAATGGCGGTTTAAAAAAAATGTTAATACAGAAGGGTAAAATTTATGCCTACTAGTATTAGTCTCTGAACAATAATATTACGTATAATAACGAGACAGAATACTGAATAAATTAGCGAAAATAACCAGTTCTCTTGTTGCTTTCGTTTAGAAGGAGATAGCTCCTCAGAACGGGCAAACCGAACGCATGGGCGATTTTTTTATAAACCCACAAAAATAAATAAACTATCAATAAATTAAAGTAAATTAACGACTCAAATTAATATGTACATACCAATCAGCACTGCAGTAAAAACCATTCGTGTGCATTAATAATTCTGTATAAGAGCCTTTCAAGATATGCTTACATAAATTCCTGTTCATAGAAAAATTAAGTGTCCGGATCATTTGGAGTTTAATTTTTATTCTGCTATTACCTCATGTTCGAGGATCGCTTTTTATCTAATTTTGAATCGAATCGATTACAGCGAATAAGCTGTCATGCACCAATCGAATTTCAGAGGTAAGCTTGTTAATACCTGGCAAAAACTATACGATGGAATTACATAGGTACTCATAAAAGTTTAAATTACTTTACCGTGAGGACATTTTAAATTACATTCTGTTTGCTTAAATAGATTTACTCCGACAGTCAAGAAAAAATTTCAAATGCGATTTAATCGTTTCGGATGCAAAACAGCCGTCCTCAGTGATAATCGACCGATCTTAAATTCTGGAGTCGACCAAAAAAGAGGTCTATCCCCAATAAGGGGCGCTGTTTTTCAGCCGAAACGACTGTTTTTACCTTTTATATTCATCCGGTAATCTCTATCAAATACTGCTTACTTTGAATAATCGGCGTTTTTCTTATGCATCAAGTTTCGCAATGAACGTAATTACTGAAACTTCAATTCCATAGTCCTATGAAAGAACTTTTAATTATCAAGGAATTATTTCACCGCCATTTTTTATTACGATAAAGTAAGATGATAACGTGTGCTCATCATGTTACCCTATAAGAGATGGCAAAAAAAAGAATCTAAATTTCAATTCCCGAATCTCATGAGAAAAACGCTCCTAATTAATTCCAAGTTTCTTGCTTAATTATTATTACCTTCCGTCTCATCTCTCGTACTCTCCTCCTCCATGTTTCTCTCCTTCCGCCTAATTGGATTCTCTATCTAATTCTCCTTTCGTTTCCTTTCCTTGGACGCTCCGTAATTTTTCTTCTTAAAGACGCCCGGAATATTTCAACCATGGAGACTACATATAGGAGACTCCACTTCAACTCCAAAGGGGGCGTATTTTGTTGCCAATTTAGTCGCAGCGTATTAGTTCCAGTTTGGCGGCGCAGTTGTTCCTAGGTTTGCTACAAATTGGGTAGTTTACACGTGGTCTTACGGCTAATCGTTGTATCTATTTCGTTTGTGTGAAATTTTCTCCATCTGCGGTGGAATATTTTATTACAAAATGATACGAGATTCAAAGTGTTGCTTTGTGCCTGGCTGTTCGACAGGTTATAGCAAAACAGTACGAGTGAACAAGATTTTGGGAGTGAAGAACACAAGTGTTTTCAAGGCAAGGGTAAGTACACATTAGTCAGTAAATATAAATTTATTTAATGTAGAGAGGATATTAATTGAATTGATATTGTCATATTGTGGTATTTGTTCAAGTACTTTGTTTTTATTTGTAATTATCCTTCTCTCTTTTCAGGTTGCTTCCTCAGTAGATTTGTATGTATACTGAATGTACTGCAAGTCCCTCAAGTTATGTAATGTATGTGTGTTTATGTGAAATTGGTAGTCAAAGTGGTATTTGTTCAAGTGCTTTGTTTTTATTTGTAATTATCCTTCTCTCTTTTCAGGTTGCTTCCTCAGTAGATTTGTATGTATACTGAATGTACTGCAAGTCCCTCAAGTTATGTAATGTATGTATATATATATATGTTTATAGAAATAGAAATTTATGTGAAATTGGTTTTTAATGTATACAGTGGCAGACACAGAGAATGCAAGAGCCTAAGGCGAATGTTAGTTACAAGGCCAACAGCTTACGTCTGACCATGTGTGCCATTAGGTGTTCTGCTCATAGCCCTAGGTGCTTGCCTAGGTCGCCTAGCCCTGTAACTGACCCTAAATGTACGTATATATATTTGTTATTAGTTTGTATTATAGTTTTTGTTCTTGTGATTTGGTATATTTTGTAATTATCTTTCTGTCTTTCCAGGTGTGCTTCCTCAGTTGAACTTCGTTTTTCAATATTTATCTGAATCCCTTTAGCCAGCAAAGGCATAAATAGAATAGATAACATTAGTCTGGAGGAGGCTTGAATGCACGGCATTTCTGCTAAGTTTTTTAAATGTATATGTATCTACTTTAATTGCATTAATTTATATTATATGCGCTTAATTTTCACTATAGTTTTTAATGTTCTGAATAGATATTTTTAGTAATCATCTTTCTTTCTTTTCAGGAGCTGGGCAAATGGGATATTGATCAACTTTATTTGCACTTATTTTATATTATTGTTCATCATTGAATTGGTTGTTTAAGTAATTATCTTCCTTTATTTTCAGGTGCTGGTTAATTGTGTATCTTAGTTTGGTTAGCTACCTTCTATTTTCCTTCGCAGGTTTTTTAACCCCCCTTCCTTTGTGGGTTTTTCCTGCAACTGTGGGTTTTTCTAGAGAATCCTTAAGGTTCTATAGCTTTTTCCCACACACAATCTTTATTAAATAAACTGTTTTAATACAAACATAAAATGCCATTGTGTTCTTATTTCATATTCCTGTTTTACTTTTACTATAAAATATCTCATTGGATTACCAAAACAAATATGACGTTCCTATTTAATGTGACAATATAACTGCATAGCATTTCGAAATGTCAAATTTCTGACAAAATACCTTATGGACATGTTACGAAATTTAAATAATCGTCAGCTTAAGAAAAAAATGCATCAATATATTACATGACGGTGTAATACTTATTTCGTCTCGAATGTTTGCCTGTATTTTGTAATAATATTGTCATTTCGTATTATAATAAAATACTGAATGTCGCATATATTTACCATAAGTAAAATTAGATATACTGATTATATTTTTGGATATTGCTATGTACACGTCGAACCGAAGTAAAAGGCACTCGTTTTCCAGATACCATGGATATTGAAAAAGTCCAAATTTTACCTCCACCTATCTATCCTCTATACAGTGAATTCCATAGTCGACCAAAGTCACAATAAATTTATCGAATATGGATTAAGCGAAATACTGAACATCAGAACAACCATTCCGTCCTGTAATTATACCCTAAACGAGGTTTTTTCAGGCGGAATTCCAATCAATTGATCCGCTACGTAATTCATGTAACATACTCGGTACTTCGTAAAAACAAATAGTTTATATTCATAGATTGATTTACAAACCTAAATTACCAATGCCATCTTACGTAACAAACTATTATCGCAAATAGAAACACGAAAATTACATTGTATCTTACCTACGCCCCACAACTTCAGCAAACCTACCGCTCGCAGCGCTGCGTGTGACGACTTTGGCAACTAAAACTTGAGCGACCAAATTGGCAACAGTTACGGACCCGGAGTGGAGTCTCCTATATGTAGTCTCCATGATTTCAACTTTCCCTTTTCATGCGCACGAACGCCATGTTTTTCTCCTTTCTTTTCCCCACCTCGATACTCTCGATGCATCGTAGCTATGGTTTTATTTGCATTCCTTTCTTGATTGCGAACGAATCGACAAGTTTCGGACGTAATCCATTTCGACTAACGTTGAAACTTTTAATCTCCCCCTACCTCTTCCGTTTTCACCTACCCTTCCGACCAAAAAAAAAAAAAAAACAAAAATGAACGCATTCGCCTTCTTTTGTTTTGTCCGCTTCCGTCGTTCCCTATTTTCCACCGTTTATACTTTCTCTCCTGTCGTATCTCCCTCTCTCGCACTCTCTCATTATTTTTCCGTCCAACTCTTCCCTCTTCTTTCACTCTTGCCTCCATCCTCTTTGACCTTTTTTTCTCTCTCTCTCTCTTGCCGCCTGAATAATGCATAAGATGGCCGTCAGAGTGCAGGGCGGTCGGGGGGGAGAAAGGCGTGGATATAACGTAATGGGGGAGGGTGCAGAGTGGGATGGAGGGGGGAGATAGAGAAGGTGAGGAGAATTCAGAGAGAGGATGAGAGAAGAGGAAACCCTCCCCCTCCCCCCCCTCCGAAGCGAAAGGTTGAGATCAGCGGAATGGAAGGTAAAGAGATTGGACAGTTGGAGTGGGAGAGGCAAAAAAAAGAGGAGATGAAAGAAGCGAGGAGAAGAGAGAGAGAGAGAGGAAAAATAAAAAAAGTAAGCAGCGAGACACGTTATATTTTTTCTGGTAGAGGTGAAAGAAGATGTCGCCTCCTACGTAAGTCCTGTTAAAAAAAGAACAATTCATCCTTTCTCTTTATCCGTAATATATTGATATATACATATATAAAGATCTAACTATCCATTACCTACCCAGTAAATTTAGCTGTAAAAGTACTGAATAGCACTGATATTTTCACGGAATCGTGTACCGTAACTAAATCCGTTGAAAAAAATTAAGTATTGTTCTTGTCAAATATGTCTTCTGTTAAAATCGCTTCGGATGAAATAATAAAAAGGAAGAGGATGAGTAATTCCGAGTATGGGTTTAATCAGGAGACTTTTTAGCAATTATATTTAACAAACTTATTCTCTATGAACAGATTCAGTTCTTTGGGGTAATTAAATAAGCAATTGCCGGCAACTATCCAATAACGTACCGAGTATTAATCCAGGAAGTTATGGAATCAGATCACGTTGCAAAACTTATGCACGTTTGTAATCCTTTAATTCTAAAGTGGATGGAAATGGAGACTTATTATTCGTATCTACCGAATGCCTACCAATACATCGTGATCTATAATTAGTTTCCGGGTCGAGTTAGTGCAACGAACTTGAACGAATTTAATCGAAAGGCAGATAATGAAAATGATATCGGGAATAACAAGTCTGGAAAGATATCCGACGTCATATGGAACCCACGATAAAAAAAACAATGGTTTACTTTCGCTCCCCCATTACTCGGAACTTCACGCCATCGTTCTCTTCTCCTTTTTACGCACTGTCGACGCGGAGAAATGTATCGCGCCATCTTAATCGAACCGAGATGCAGCAAATGGCCGCTAGAGACGTTACGAGCTGGACGCCTCGTGTGACAAACCTCCGTAAAACTTTGCCTCGAGATAATACACTCGATTAAATCTCTGACTCTGTCGGTACAGTCGATATTATCATAGAATAAACTGACTCGAGAATTTACTTTTCGAATAGTCAACTAATTCGTTCGATGATTGAAATTGATTCGCAAAGGAATTTATTTAATTTAAATGATAAATCTAACACATTGTGGTCATATTATGAGGAATTCAGAAGACTCAAAGGTAACGTTAACGTGCTCCATAATGATAAAATTGAATATTTGCTGGTTAAAAAAGAAGGAACTAATCTCAAATTATTAATTATTTTAGTTATGTAACTATAGATAGAAAGGGAGAAATTAATTAATTAAACAATATTTACTCAAGAGTTTGACAAAGAGAGTGAGAAGGTGAAACAGAAAGTAAAATAAAAACTTTCAGGAGTCAACTTCCAAAATTTTATTCGTAATAAAACTTTCGTTTTTAATAGTTTTTATTCGCCCTATAATTTAGTCTATCGTCAACGCCAAAAATATTTGCGTATTCCGTGAAACTTATTCAAAGATCACAAAATAACACAGAAAACTCCTCCGGAGACCACTCAGGAATATGCGTGAGTAAAAGAAAAAAGTCGAGACAAACTTTCCGAAAAGGAGGCATTGGTTTCGAGGTCACGTAGTCGGTAAGACGAAATTAGGAAAGTTTTTGAATGTGAGGTTGATAAAGAGCGAAAAGGGCGAGGAAGATAGAAGGGGGAAGAAAGAAAAAATAAAAAAGTGGACGAGAGAGATGGTCCCCTTTGAATAAAATTCATGGCCACAGAAAAGACACCGCGTCGTGGAATGTACGCCAGATCCCTCACGAGGCTACGTGACGAGAAAAAATGAATATCGAAATGGAAAGTTTCGAAGGTGTCGCTTTTTTTTCTCCAGCCGCATGGGGAGGGATAACAAGAGAGAGTGAGAGACAGAGAGCGAGAGAGAGTAAGGGAGAGAGAGATGGATTCGCAAATAAGTTTTGGGTCACCTTCAGTGGAAGGACGTCCCCTCTCGCTCCGGTGTGCATCAAACTTCGATCGAATTGATTTCAAACGGAACGGTAGTGCGAAAATGGATCTTTGAAGACTGCGCTGGGGGATTTACAAGCAAAACCCTTAAGGTCATAACGTATTTGTCCAACGCATTAATTTTTTTAAAAATATGAAATATATGTGTCAATTAATAAATAATAATGTAAATTAATTAATTTTTTAAATACTTGACGTGAAAAATAAAACTTTTAAAACGTGCATCACTTGACATGTCACAATCTTTAGTATCACTTGCTGGGCATCACTTCCGTTTAAAAATGTAAATGTGGCATGTTTATTCTTTCATGCGTTAAAGAAAATCTCAAGCGAAGTCTAGATTGTAATTTTATTCGAAAACTTTAGACAACCGCTTAAGTATACCTTCAAACAATTGCTACATGCATCGCTCGGAAAACCTCATTTGTTCTTTTCCATTTTTTAAAAAGCTTTAAATTTTATTCATGCACTTCAGTGATTGATGATCGAAGTTATTATACTGGTTCTTTGCAGATGTTATAGGAATGACGAAAAACCTTTTAATATATAAAATTTTCCATACTGGCGGTTCATTGGATGGAATAGGTAGTCTAAGCTCTGAGAAGCAGGAAATGTAAAAATACTCATTACCAAGCGCGACATCTATATTTCTTCACCTAGCGGGAATCGAATCCGAACTCCGTTACATCGCCATGGAAACGACAGGATGGAATAAGAATACGTCTCATCTCTCAGTCAACCAAGTACGGACGTATATATGTATCGAGAAGTATTTCACGACACCGGAAAATCACGCCGCCGTGAACACATTCGTGGACTAGCCAAGTATTCGAGATTTGCGCGAAACTAAGGTTAGTTTCCGAGATGGATGCCGTGACCAAATTTCTTTTTATTCCCGGAGCGGAGCGCTATGAAAGGAACTAGGGTGGAGAAATATCCTAACTGGTTTGAGTTAGTTTATAAAGGGAAAAAGGGACTGAGAGAGATAGAGAGAGAGAGCTGCGGCGGCGCCCTCTTGGATGAAAACCCCTCGGGAGCCATTTGGTTTTCGGCACGATGGTCAGGGCTTCCATCCATTCAACCCTTCTTTATTCGCCTATTCGTGAGCCGTACTTAAAACCCACGACAGTAAAAATCTTTTAACGCCCGGTTTTACGCCTCTCGGACCTTTTACTATACTATACCCCCCATTTTGGTTTATATCCCTTCCTATCCCTGACCAACTGCATTTTTAAAACCCATATCTCTCCTTTGAGTGATTTCGTCGGAATGGAGTGATCTCGCGCGATATTTTTTTACGGATTCGAATTTCAAATAAAAAGCTCGCGTCGAACTTTTCTGTAAATCGAACGTCTATAACTCGAATTTTCCATGACTCGAAGCGAGTTCATTTTACAGGACAATCTTTTTTCGCGTCGTTTTTCTTCTCTATATCTCGATTTTTCTGTATTATGTCGAATATTTTTTTTCGTTCCCTGGATGTTCGACTTATAGAATTTTCACTGTTTTCGAGTTACGTATCATCGGTCCAAGTTTTACGAGTTCTCTCATGGGGGAAAAAAATCCCGCTTATGACGTTCTAGTTACCCGAGTTTAACCGCAATGGCTATAATAATCAATATAGTTATCAAATTGATTATAATAAAATATTTATTATGAAAAAAATGACTTACCTTAGCCTTGTTTTTACCTTTAAAAAACAGTGTCTGCTTACTTTTACCCCATTTATTCGCATTTGTTGAAGCAAAATTTTAAAGTTTTATTTAAGATGGCGGCTTTCAAGATGGCGGAGGGGTAGGGTAACATACGTCATAGGTGCATCCATTGGTCTAATACATAATGGTAATGATGAGATTAATCTAACATTAAGCGTCTTACAGATATTTGGGTGGTTTGGGTGGTTCCTGACTTTTGACTCACCCTGTAGACAAGGAAGACTCATATCAGTGTACATATATTTTTCAGCAAGTGAATTTTTTATTCCTATCCCGACATCTTGTGTAAATATGTCTATTAAATGCAAATACGCATTGGAAACCACTCACTCACGGAAAAGACGAAATATTGGTTGTCCAGAAACATATGTTGAATCTATTCCCGCATCTGCATTTTTCAGTGCGCATATATTTATTAGATTAAAATATAGCTTAATGCGAAAATTACATTCGGTTCCAAGGATATAATTCAATGCAGAATCCTTCGGATATCACTCCCCTCTTCTCTCAACTGCCAAATTGTTTCTAACGCAATGCGAGAATAAATTCCGAAATTCTTATTATAGAAATTGGAGAATAATACAATTATAACTATAATTAAGCGATTCGGTGTTAAATAAAATTATGATTTTTAAACTAAAAATTCGAGACTAACAATATCATAATGAGTTGCGTGCTAAATAAATCAAATGACTGCAATTTATTAGCGTCATTAATCACTGTGCAAATTACGCAAGTCACATGGATTAGCGTAGATGCGTGTTCAGTGAATTAAAAATTAAAATGTTATCATCTACATAGGAAAATCGCACAACACTAAATGTTCGTTACATAAAAACCCATCCCACTTCGATAACACAAACGTGAAATATTCTATGAAAATAATTCTGCGCACACCTTAAGCGTTTCTCGTTTGTCTAATTAGCTTCGTTGGAGCGTTACTGATACAAATAATTTCAATAGGGAGAAATAACGCCGTATATTTTGAGGCCCATATTCAAAACAGCAATAAAAAAAACCGCGGGCATAATTTTAAAATCAGGAGATGACCGCCGCGTTACGCCCTCATCTGCGACCCGAAAACTCCGTTTTGGAATTCAAATCGATTTACCAAGAGAGCTGTATAATCAACACCCAATCGTTTTGGATGTAATTATAAAATCTCTACACCATGCCTGCGATCCCAAAGAGGTAACTGATTGGAGGTAATTTTTTCGCCATGAACAGAGAATAATTACATGTTCTACAGAGGATAAACGACGATTTTTCCGGAAGAAACTTCTACATCTGGGGTTAGAAAAATTTCCTTTCCTTGGTAGATTTTAAAGAACATTATTTTATCCTGTTTGCCAAAGCAAAAAATATAGCCGAAGATTTTCTAAGACGCACTTTCACTGATATTTTTTCAAAGAATCCACATTTCCCGGAGCACCTTTCTATGATTTAACACCTCAAAGCGACCATTTTTTTAGCGATACATTTCAGCGTCTATTGCATTTACGTTCAAATTTTCGTAATTATATCGATAAATTAATATTCTTCGATAATTACGTTTGAGTGAAGAGAAATCAGAGTACCGTACCCGTGTACGGACAACCACTGCTGCGGCAAGATGACAAGGTCCGTACTTTTATACGGTGATCCCAGCGTGAGAGTTAAATTTACCACCGACAGCTTCTCCAGGGGAAATCAAGGTCACCAAACTGAATAGCAATAATTAGACACACGAACAATTTCTAAAATAGGCATTGCAGTTATGAACTGAAACTTGAAAATTAATATATCCGTTTTTGCGCATTACATTTTAACCGTTACAGCTGTGTCTCATTTTGCATTTCTTTAAAAATAAATCTAAAAATATTTTCCTGTGGGAATAAGTGTAGAGTTTGAATGATTCCGTGTGTTTTAATTATCGCTTGCGCCCTTCCCTCTAAAGATCTCTTCCACGTCGAATATTTTATGAATCGAAACCAAAACTAACTTCTCTGATGGCCTCGACAAGTGTCTGATGCAACTTATATGAAAGCGTAACATCTATGGAGGATTTGGTACATCCCGCTATCTGGGATACATGTAGCTTAACTTAGGTATAGTGGCATCCATCATAACGTTAAGGTAAAATATGCATTAACGTAATAAGTTCAACAGTGCTATTATTCAATGTAAATATGTTAAATGATTGAACCGTGTTGTAAAAACCCGTGTTGTTAGAAGGCCTACTGTAGCATTCAAAACCGGAACGTCTGGCCACCTTATTCAAGTGTTTACAGAATATTTTGCTGGCGCGGTACCCTTTCGAAGATAAATACGTAGAATTTCCAGATACGGCAGCCTTGAAGCGAGATTTTATATATTTACAAGTGTGGGTATCATAACGTATGGACGCATCCATTTGTATGTAATGCCCTATAATTCATTTCTTAGAGGAAAATATATTGTCCTAATGACATATCAACACTTCCTGATCGTTTATTTATTCTCTAAACAAACCGAAAACCACTGATCCACGCACCCGGTTAGGAAAACATTGTCCTATCCTATGTCGACACTGATATTTCTGCATAATTTTCCCAGGGTATTTTTTATGATAGTTTCAGATAAACGCACGATTTCGACTCTTTAAATAAAGAGAAAGAATCCCAGGAGTAGAATATACGCAGGGTGATAAAAGAAACGGAAAGGATGTCCATGAAAAAGGAACAGCAAAAAAAAAGAAAATGGCGGATGGAAGTGATATCGGAAGGGGGAGGAGGATAAAGAGGAGAGGTGTAAGGTGGTTGGAGGACGGAGAAAGTGCGAAAAAAAAGAAAGGCGACGTTAGCGGCGTGCGAGTGGAATACGTACCGCGATGAAGGGGGCAGGGGGGGAAAGGGAAAATGGCGAGGAGGGAGGGGAGGGGAAAAAGAGGGGAGTGTCGGTCGAGACGGGCATTCCGCTCACGCTGGCGTAAAACCAATCTTTTTCAAGAGAAGGGGTTTCGTTCGAAGCGGCAGCCTTTTGAAACGTTGCGACCGAAATATCCCCTCTCCCCCACTTTCGACCTCCACCCCCAACCCCTCCCCCCCCCTCACACTCTGCCCCTCCCCCCCCTAGGGTTCGTCCGGTGTTCGTGAGTGTGTGCGCTCTATGGGGTGGCCGAGCCTTGATGAAGTAATTCCCAAATGCAGCGCAAAGCGTTCGACCCTTAATGCGTAGTCTCTCGCTTGGTGAGCCTCATCACGCAATAAGCCTCACACACGAAGGACATCATCACGCGCCCCGAACACAAGATCGACAATTATTTTAGATTTGGCGAGTTTGTCACATCCGTGGTTCAATTAAAAAAAATGAGTGCGCGAGATTCTTTTTAGGCGCGTTTCGCTAGCGTCTATTAGCCCTGTCCGTCCGCACGTTCGTTCTCGGCCTCTACAAAACGGATTTTCATGAAATTTTATGTTAAGGACACAGGCAAAGGCAATAAGAAAATCACATAAATGAATCACGTAAGCCAATCAGTGATACCACTACACTGGTGATAAAAAATGAACTTTCCGTCATATCTCGTAAATTATTGATCATATAAAAATAGTTTCAAAATGAAACTTGTAGAAATAGTACAGTAGAGTATTTATTTTCCTTTGCATTTTTATCGTAGGAGTAGCCGTCATCAGGAAAATCAAACAAGAATGTCTTAATTAGAATTGAACTTATAAAATATCTTGCATGGTCACTTCATCATTGCTGCTAATATAAACAATCTCACAAAACTATGTAAAACTTTCCTTACGTGTCCATGCAACATTTTTAAATAGGAAGAAAACGACGAAGAAAATAACTTTAAAATACTATTCCCTTTACGTACACATATATCATTTCTGTCAAATACTCCATTGCACGAAACGCGCCCATTTGTGGTATGTTGTACACTTTTCTATCTTGTTTATTTATAACGCATTTAATTTCTGCTAAAATAGTTTAAATATTTCTTAACAGTTATAGAGGTTTTAAAAATGTGCGGAATATGTTAATAAAACTGAATTCCCTAGAGGTGGACAATATTTTCCAATCGGAAAATTAATTCGAGGCAAAGGAAATTCTAGTTATGGATATTGTACCTTGTAGACAGGTGGTCGGCCAATTTTCTCATATGGCTTGCCAAATTTGAATTTGTAAACGCTTCAGTATTCGAGCATACATAGAAATATACTGCGGGATCATGTAAGCGAAAATCAACACTAAGAAATTTTTAACGATGACATTTCAACGCACTAGGTATTATGACCGTAATTTATAACAACAAAAATGAAATTTCAATCTACAGTATATGTCACTCATATAACTTCAGAACTTAAAAATCCTAGCTAAAGAAATAAAACGTTGTGGTTATCGAAACATCGGATAAAACAGTTCGATATTCAGTTTGACTGTACGTCTTTTTTGATTCGAAAACCCTACTTCCTCAAATGGAATATCTTTCAATTTTAATGAAAAATGAATTGAAATAAAAAATAAAATATATCGCTTACCCTTTGGCTGGAATCCTAAAGATTATGACGTTAATGTTGATAGCTGTAGCACTGTTGAGAATAACGTCCACAAGGCAGCCGTCTCCAGTTGTTCTCTGCCAATCGTAGATTCTATAAAAAAAAACATGATTTGTATGTAAACGGTGGTAAGTATTTGGCTTATTTGGCTACAGAACGATGATGAGTGTGGGAAATAGATATCACCTTGACGATAGAATTCAAATAATATAGATGTTAACTTCGATAAAAATCGCGAAACACCCATCTTGTGTGGTTTTCAACAGATCCTATATTCAATATAAACATATTTTACTTTTGTTGTTATTTTTCTAAGTTTTGTGGCTATATACGTATGTTACGCCGTCATCAGAACACGTATTTAAAGAAAAATAAGTTTAGTTACGCGAAATATAATCAATATATTCGAACTTCATGTTTTTTCGCTTATCCTCCGGCACGAAATGAAGGTCAAAATGTTGGTGAAATTCAAAATAAACACAATTTATATTCAAAAATACTCGATGCATAAATTAGAAGAACTTTATCTTAACCTCAGGAAAAAATTAACTATAACTCTTATCGTACATACCCCAAGTGATATGTTGAAAGTATTGAAAGTTTTTGTAAAATGATTGATTGAATTTGAACGTACACAACGGAAGTACATTCAAGCATCACAGATGAAAATACAGGAAATTATGTTCGGAACCTTTGGGACGCGCCTTCTGCGCTAAGTGGGTGGTAAATTGGCACTCGACTACCACTTTCCTAAGTCGGTAAAACATATATGCGCTCCATATACGGGTATATTGAATTTTCCTAGAAGTTAAGACAATGAAATCCGGTGTCCTATGCATAAGTACCAGAGTGTTTCAAAAAATAAGGAAAAAAAGCACTCCTATGTGAAGGACTTATTGTTAGAATGCAAGCATCTCTCTTTATGGCACGTAACAATAGCTGTAAAAAACATCGATCAGGAGATAAATAATTTCCCATCTATAATGTTTATTTGCAGATAATTTACAGTAACAAAAGACAAAGAGATTTTAAAAACCAGATAATACAAATCACCACTGATGATGACTGCATTGCGTCTGAAATGCGCAATTGGTTGAGCCTGTATCTCTTGAGGTTGTTAAGAGGTATCTAATTTACGAATTGGTTTCCTGGAATGGGGTGTGATTGTTACAGTAAAACTTCGACTGTCCGAACTCCTGTTATCCGGATCAAACTTTTTAATCGCTGCGCGTTTCTAAAAACTCAGCAAACAATTCTTTTACTCCTCTAAAGATGGCATATTACCCGGCTGCTGTTATTATGACGACAAAGGTCGACCGTTTAGTCAATCCAAATAATACTGCATATTCTAACGGCGACATAGACGGATGCATCAGAAGGGACTCCTAATGCGAATTGTCGCAAAATTTTCCCATCAAAACGGTGTGGCCTATCGTTGCGGCAGAGAAGAGGCGAAGAAGTTGCAATGACAAAAGTCCTCTTACCTTTTTCGAGGGCGACTTTAGTCTGCACATGAGTACGGCACTTGTCCTGCGCTGCTCGTCTAAAATTTATAATCGCATATTTCTTTTTTTTTTAACTGAAAGTTGCTCTTTGTTGGGGTGAAAATATCTCCCATAAACGCTAAAGCGCGTTTCTTTCGTAGGAAGACGACAGTGAATATTTCGAACGCCTTAAAGAATGGCGAAGACGGCAAAATTAAAAGTTCGCAAATAAAATACGGTGTTGAGACATCATAAAATATCCGGACTTGATCCTTAATTTTCTGTCATGGAGAAGTAAGATGGAAGTTCGGCTCACTAATTTTAAAATGAATGTTCAGAATGCGTACATTTTTTTTTAATTTGGTCCAAATATTTGGATTTTCGTTTATCCGGACCACGCAGACGCCTATCGGACAGGATAATAGGAATTCTGCAGTAACTCTTCCCTTTTTCAAAACCTGTACAAAAGTGCCACGAAACATTACTCCACACAGGCGAAGTTTCCAGAGAGTCATTTACTTTAAAACTCGGCACGTGAAACGTAACGCCCGCTCTGGCTGCTAATGCCTCTTAATGTGCTTTGCAACGACTCCATAGATGACGCTGTTGAGGTGTAGAGAGATGTGTGTGTGTGTGTGTATTTGAGTGTGTGTGTGTGTGTTAGTGTGTTCGCGCGCGTGATATAACGGGAGAATCGTGTAAATGAACCGTAACGGATTCGCCGTTCCGTCGGCCGGAGGAACAATGGTTCTCGCGGAAATTTAGGCTGACAAAAGAACGACGAAATGGATTGATGCGGAATTCGCGGGGCGATGAAAAGAAACGCTTTAAACGGCCTTGATACCACTCGGATACAAACACACACACCGATTGGAGAGGGGTGGAGGGGGGAAAGGAGGAAGGGGGGGTGAAAGGTGGGAGGGTGGGGGGGAAGGTGTACGAAGCGTAGGCGGCGCCGAATGGAATGCCTATAGGACCCGAGCAGCGTTCCGTGGAACGCAAAATTGTCGCCGCTGTCTGTGGGGAAGAGACGGAAGAGGAAAAAAAAAACGCGAACGTTCGCGGAATTAAAATCCACCGAACTAATTTGCCTAACAAATTAACGCAGGAGACCAGACCTGCGCCGGCTCGGTTTTTAGGAGGGGGATGGGAGGAGGAGGGCGACGCGGGGATATTTCGCGTTATCTAAATAGCCTTTCGTATTTCGGTGGAATCGAAGTTCATTCCTATTCATGGACCGCGCAGCGGCGAAGTGTTGACGGTCGGAATTCGTTAGCGGAGGAAGGGGTTGGAGAAGGAGAAGGGGGGGAGGGAGGGGGGGGGGAGGGCGGCGGTTTAAACTCGACGCGAATGGGGGTGGGGAGTGGGGGGGGGGGAGGGAGGGAGTAACTCGGAGATACGAAGTTCGGAGGTATCGATGATTTTTTTGAGAGGCGGAGAGTGGGAATCCAGGGCAAGGTGGGTGAATTATATGTTTAGCAGGTGATCTAAAAAAAAAACAACTAAGAGTAAACTAATCAAGGACGAGGTTGAATCTAAAACAAATTTACCATCGTTGAGCAAGGGTAGAAACACGCGTTTTATTTTTTTAATCGCATTTATAAAATATATATAAATTAATACGTATTTCCGAATGTTTGTTTGTTTGTGCGTCTCATTATGTGCGTCCAAACTATAAGACCTATAAAAACCAAATTTGGTACCATTATTAATTATACCTTAACTTAGTTAATTATGGTTTGGTCAACCGGGATTAGTCAGTGCTGCCAATACAGGGGATTGACGTTTCATAAGATAACACGTAAAAATCGACCGCTTGACCTGTAAGTTTTTATTGTTTTGCAAATTTAAATTACTTAAAAGGAAGATACGAACTAGTGACGAAAACATGTGTTAAGCTAATAGAATCAACTTTATATTTTTTAAAAGACAGAACTCGAATCTAAGCCGATTCAGCGTAAAATTTTGTTTTTAATCATGAAAAATTGTATTTTTGTAAGTATGTAACAATGGCAAGTAATACATACCACGGCAACGAGATAAATGCTTTTAAATGGGAATTCATCTCGAATGCTATACCGAGCAACGCCGGGTAATTTTGTTAGCATTCGATAAAATACGGTCGTGTTTATGTGCCAGCATTTTTGTGTCGTATAATCACTGGAAATTTAAGTATTCTATAGTATTTAACATTTCGACAAAAATATAATTGCGCAAATTAAGAAGCCTCTGCTGCAATGGCTTTCAACCTTCTTTTGATGACGTACCCCTTTGGGCATCGTGTACCCAAAAGAATATTTTAGTTATAATGGATAATTAACGCCCTCGTGTGACCAGGGCCTATTTTAAGAAAATTTTAGAGCTGCACAGAAATAATTTGTTAGGTCCCACACCTAGCGACAGGAACAAGCACCACAGGCGAACTTTTTTTGAAAGGTGGGCGTGGCCTCTTGTAATACATTTTAGACACGTATGCAATCATTTTGTTTTCTTCTAAAAATTTCAAAGTTTAGTTAATATTTATAGGTTTACATATAAACTAAAATAATGATGGAGAAAAAGAATCAAATTCAACTAAAAGTTTAAAGTAGACTGTTTTTGTAATGTTATAAGTAATAATCCTTAAATTAACAACTGCACAACATTAATTTCACAATTGCACACTGTACTTTCAGAACTTCACAAACGTTTTTGAGCTGCAAGTTAGAATAGGCCCTGCTTGTGACGTGTATGATGTACGGTTGGAACTTAGTGGGTCTGAGGATTTTCATGAAGGCCTTTCAATAACCCTGAAAATTAGACTGACATAATGATCCAAAATTATTGTTAACCTCTGTTTTCAGCGTTCGGAAATTAAACTGTTAGATGTTCGCATGTATGAACCTAGCCATCGTGCCTCGGCAACGGTTGTCCGCACACGCGTACGGACCCTTAATTCTCTTTACTCTAACCTAAATTTCAGATACATCTATTTGCCAATTCCTAACCAGAAAAATACAAATGCCAAGGACAGTGAAATACACTTAAAATTGCCGATTTGAGAGGCGAACATGGATCAGAAACTTACCGCCTTAAAGCGATTAAATAAGAGAGAACTGCATTATATATATATATATATTATTCAAGAATGTAAAATCTAAACTGTAAACTTGTGAAACTGTAAATATTACTATGCACCCTGTTTTGCCTCGTGTTATATTGTTCTCATCTGGACTTACGACCAACTTGTAAAATGCTTTTTATTAATATATTAATTATAAATATGCCTTTAACCATTTCAGCCATGGATTTTATTGCCACTGTAACTTAATTCTGAATACTCCGGTAATTCTCTTATCTAATTTTTAGGTAATGCATATACTATAGATCCGTCAAGTTCTAATAAAATAATGTGATGCCTATAGAAATGGACTGAAAGAGTAATATTTTGTATTTGATTTATTTGCATACCATGAAGGATATGTACAATTTTGGGGAAAGAGATTTATAGATTAAGTGTTCAACGAACAATCATTTAAACGGAGCTTTATTACCTATTAATACAGACAAATTCCTTAAGCTATTTTTAACGGCGATATGTTCCATATAGCTGACGACCTACGGCTTCAATTTGAACTAAAACAGAAATTTTCCAATAACATCGTCCAATTTACACTCGTAATAAGAATCGCCACAATAAAACCAACCCAGGATAACATTTTAAAAAACACGTGAAACCAACAACATTTAAATCACCCAGCTTCAACCATTCAAATGCAATTTTAACGATCCGAAAATAAAAACCTCCACGGCCCTTTTTTATTGTCAATGGTCGTAGAATCCAATGAATAAAAAAGAAAAAACAAAACGTTGGCCTACTTGAGTTGCACACAGTTTGTTCCGAATCGTAACACGCACAGTATGATACGAGTTTACCGAAGCCAACTTCCGTTACGGTACATTGGTTGGCGTGGAGTATGGAAGCTCGGTGTAGTGCCGATCTCGCTCACCAGATGGTCCACTATCTCTCTGCCTTAAAAAGGTAAGTGGGGGGGAGGGAAGGGAAGTTTTCGGCCCTTAAAAAAAACGTCCCGACCGAAATTGTGTGCGTGGTCGAAAGTTAGTCCATTAAAGGGATAGTTGCAGGCTTCTTACGACGAAAAACGGTGGCCCACAGAAACCCGATTCGGGCCAAACAGTATACTCACAGCGCCCTCGGGGGTCATAGGAGATATCTCCACGGAAAACTCTAAGAGCGTTGAGAAATGGAACCGTTCCGTTTGTAGCGTCTTTTTTTTTGTTTTTTCTTCATTTTATCGAGTTTGCATCGGTGAATAAAGTTGCACTTTTTTTTTTTTTTTTTTTTAGATGGTCAATTTTTTCCCAAGGAATGCTCGGTATCAATGTCTATTAAGTTTGGCTGGCGATGTATGAACCGTCGCTAACACTCAATGCATTCAACTGCGCGTTATCGTGCAAGGAAAACATGAGTAAGGCAACTGGAGTGAATCTGTGTGGTAGTTCATGAGTAAAGATTTTCAGCCGGATAAAAATTTATTATAGAGTGAGAGGATAGATACAGGCTCTTGTAAGGGGCGGAAAAACAGTGCGAGTTATTTCTTGATCCGACGATTTAAGGATGTTCCGTATAAGCACGTAAAATATTCTGCCTGAATTTATTACCGTAATATTTTTATGTAAATTTTAATCTGAAACGAGAACTCACGTGGATTTAGATGATAAGCAAGGAAATTGAAGGGTAAACAATGGTATGGATAAAGAAAAACTCCTTTACAAAAAGAGGAAATTATGTTTTTTTTTAAGATTAGCACTGGTTATCTTTTGCATTATTGTGATAAAATAGATTTCAAAAAAGATAAAAAAAGATTTTTTCCCTAAATAAATCGCGGAATAAAAAATATATCTACTAAAAAACTAAAATCGCAATTAATCTTAAATTATATATCCCTACGAAATCAATGTAAACCTGAGGATTTTTATTCATACAAATATTAATTTTCCATGGTTTAATTTGATACCATCACAAAAACCATAAATTTCCAAATTTTCCTTAACATGTCATACAAAAATAAAGCACATGATTATTCATAAAAAATTTTACAGGAAACCGAGCTTAAATTATAATTTTAAAGGAATTCATTTAACTGTAAAGAAACTAACCTAAATTTGTAAACACGGTTTAATAAATCTCGTTATTAAAAAACTACACATTTTAAACGTGAAAAATACGCGACAAAAAATAAAAGCATTGCAAGATTTTAATTAAATGGCAAACAGTCCTGTTTTCATGCTCCAAAATAATCCCATTTCGATTAATAGCACAATTTGTGCAATTGAACATGCCAGCACACAATTCTAAATGCGACCTGACTATAACAGCAAAATGTAATAAAAAATTAACGCATATTCCGCTCAAATTTTAATATAATGAAAATTTTTGCCTCCACCATTACATCATAAAAAATTTTCGCCCATTTTCAGCGAAGCGAACTTAATATAATACGATAATCATTCTACAAATTCTGAAAATAATTACTATCTTTACGTAACATATGCATGACGAACCAAATGACAATTAATTATGGAAATAAATTTCGTGGACTGTAAATTCGTCCGATATTTAGTTACCGAGATATTAAACATGTAATATTAAAATAATATTCTATTATATTACAACCTCATATTCGTAGTGTAATAAAAACAATTTTTTTTCCAGTAGTTAGTTGTACGTTATATCCTTATATGTTTATACTTATTCTGGAAACATATGTGCAATCACGCACACATACCTGCATAAGTAAATTTAATATTTAAAATACATGGTTTTTCGAAACGAATGGAAAATTCGTCGTTTCGGAAACATACGGAGGAGTTTCCGACTGATTTTTTTCATACCGTCAGATGAAATATCGAAAAGGAGGATAACTTCTTCATTTGAGATCTGATATCAAGAGCAACTAGCTTTCCTATAACTCGAGAACTGCTCGGGATATCGATAAACCCTTGCGCCAGACTTTTCCGAATTCCTCTTGAAATTTCAATTCGTTTTGAATTTTCCCAAAGCTGCACGTGTTCTCGAGTTGAGTCACGTACCTTTTCCCTATTAGTTACACACTGGAATCGGCTCATGACTTCCAAAGCTGGAATTTTAGAACGTTTAGGATTCAGATGGAAACTCCATCCCCGTGCGTCACAACTGGTTAAAATTATTTCGTTTTTTTTTCGGCATCACAATCTGTACTTTTGAACTTCAAAGTAGTTTTCCCGAATGCAAGAAAACGCAGAAGATTTTTAAAAGACTTGTAATACGTTAAATTTCTTGTACTGTTTCCATTTTTAGGGTCGCCAACTTTTTAAGAATCAAGACCTTAAGCTTTTTCATCAAATGTCAAAGTTTCATTAAATTCTTACAAACGTATTTCATATATGACATAAATGCCGGTAAAACGTTCGTTTCATTTCAGTTGCAACATTATTCAATAACGGTTTCGTTTTTAATAACATCGAAGAAAGTTTTGATATTAAAAAATGTATACCGCCCGATAACAAAATCACTTTATGAATATTCTCTTGGCTTAACGCGTTTCAATCCGAGAAAAACAAAACAAACGAATCTTTGTATAATATCCGGCTATCCACGTATATTCTTGATGGCTCTATAATTTTTTAAATGTCACTTTGTAGAACTTTTTTCATTTCAGCATAATGAAACCGCCTTTAATTACATAGCAATAACTTCAGCAGGAAAAAACCAAACGTCAGCGAGAAATACCCGTTTTATAATGGAGTTGGATACAAACATGCGGAAGAGTACAAACGATTAAATATCATCTAATCCCTTATATTAAATCGACTCCTTTAATAAAAACACACGCTCTTGCGTCTGTATCGTGTTTTTTCCACCGCACCGTTTACTTAGAACGGTGAAGAAATCATCCTGGGCGGAGCGAACACATTCAACCCACATTCCCTCCTCGCAAAAAAAAAAAAGAATAAAGAAAATGAGAACGCCCATCCCGTCAACCTTCCCTCCACCAATCCCGTGACCTTCCTAAGCCCCACTACATCTCAAAAGTCCCCGTGCCCCGAATTCCCCTGTTTTATGTCTCGCGCCTGGATATTGCACCGTGGCAGGATCGCAGATGGCGTGCCTTCCATTCCGACCCCCCTTCCCCCCCCCCACCCACCCCCCAACGAGACATCCACCTTCCATCTCTTCCACGACAGCGTACACCTCCATCTCGCCGACTCCTTTAAACAGCATAATGCTCCCTTTCTCTCTCTCTCTCTGTCCCTACGTTCGAGAACATATCCTTCTACCTAAACCAAACCTCCCTCCACTCCCCTCCCGCCCTCCTTGCCTTCCCCCCCCCACACCCCTACTCTTCCTCACCTCCTCCTCTAACCCCCTCCAAAGGCTCTCCGGCGTAGGAAAAAGGATGTCGACGTCGGAGAAATAACCCGTATAAGCTGCAGTGGACCGTTTACAAACGTCTTATTGAATCTCTCTATCTCGATTTTCTGGTTTATTTTTTCCGAGCGGATGTGTTTCGTATTTTTTTCTCTGTTCGAGTCGGCGTTATTAGGTAAACTCTAGAATGGTATACGTTTCTATATAGTAATACGCCAAATATTACAACCTTGCCATTTAAACCCAAGGGAAACGCTTAGGTGGAGTTTTCGATATTAATTGTTCGAGGGAACTTTTAAAATTGTTGAAATTAATATGTTATAGAAGATATTAAATAAATACTTTCATTAAAATTTCCATAAAAAATTACTTATTCAATATGGAAAGTTTTAAATTCCTTTCAATTATATCTCTATAAGCTTCAAGCTTTCAGAACTCACGGAACCCTTATATATAAAATAATTTTTATTTATGGAACCCTAACCAACAGGGCTGCGCATATCCGGCCTAGGGTTCCGAGAAATATAGTTTGAAAACCCGTGTTCTAATATGAGACTCCCTCTAGAACATTAACCTAACGATCGATGGATTACGATTATTGAGTAGCTGAATACCAGCCGATTGATTGCCGATGTAATTTCGTAATCCTCCGTGGCGAGAATCAGAAATTTACAATTTTACAACCGTCTGTAAACAATGCACGCATAACGATATCTGGCGAGGTTGTGATTTTATCATTGCCACGCCGTAGGTGATATCCGAAAATGATGCATTTGAGCCGCCATACATGATTATTTGCCGGCAAATGATCCTTTAAATTCATACCAGTCATTCAAAAGAGATTCATTTATCTGGCACACCTTATCTTTGAAATCCAGTTGTTAAAAATAATATTGGAAGAGACATAATGCCCATTTCGAACAAGAATCATCCGTAACCAAGGGTAATTTACCGGGTTATTAGATCCTGCTTTGTACCCGAAATGCAAGTTTTCCAAATCATTTGTGTCAATTAGGAGCTACACGGCCCATTGTTTTGGCAACTTGTAAAAAAAAAAGCATTCTGAAAAAAGTAGAAAAATTCTTTTTTGGCCGGGAAACGAAGCTTGGACTTGAAGGATGGGCGGATATTTTACCATCTACATCTAGAGGATTATTTACATCTACAACTACATCTACATGATACCCTGCAAATCACCAGACTGGTGGGTGGCAGGGGGTGCAGCACACCAAAACCTACCTAATAACGTCCCTCGTGGGAATCACTCTCCTGTTATGATCCCGTATGGTCCTTGGGAAAAACGAGCTCTGATATCGCTCGGTCCTAAAGTCGATCTCTCGTATTTTATCCTCGTGATCGTGCCTGCCCATGTACGTAGGTACCATAGAACTACCGAGGCAGGCTAACCTTCCTGTTTCACAATCGAGTGTTTCTCAACGTTTCTAACTTTCCTACTCGCTCTCTCAAATTCAAGTAAAACATCTCATCTCATCATAGTGATGATAACTGGGATTGCAATATCTATTACGTTAACTCTTTTATTTTTCTTTTATAGGAATAAATCATTAAGTATAACAAATTTCAAATGATACTCATAATACAAATAAATATTTATATATTGACGAATCTGATGGTTAAATAAATTGAATTTAAAAAAGAAACGGACGATTTATTTTTCATGCAACAAACCTCATGAAACTATGAAGAATGCTCATTGAATGGTTATAAACTAATATAAACTTGAATAAAATCTGCAAAACAGGTAAAATTCTTCATTGATTAAGAATCGAAGCCGGGTCTTCCACCATCCGAAAGGATATTCTACCACTTTCAAGTCCATTATAAGCCTGCGCGCATTGAATTTACGTCAAAACTTCCATTTGTAATATTAATTTATTGCACACACACACACACGAAACCTACACTCAACTACGTAATAATTCGTAAGAAAACGTGCGATGCAGACCAAAACTGCATTTTTTTTGTAACACGAGAATTATTGTTCCTTTCGCTGGTCGCGAAAAGGATATAAACTCAACGAAAAGGTGTAACGCCAAGGGCAAATATTGGCTTCCCTCAACTCCAGCAGGGGTCCCATAGGGCGAAGGGCTTCAGTTTGGCAAAGGGCGTTTTAATTAGAGCCAAGATCTTGGCGTAACGATCACTTAAATAGTACCTGTTCTAAAAATGATGTTTGTTTTCGAGAAAGAGTTCATACGCAGGCTAATGAGTTCGGAGTAAAAGTTCCTGAAGCTAGACGTACTTTGTAGCGAGTTGGTTAAAGGCGCGTGTGATGGAGAGAAGGAAGGGAACGGAGAGGAAAAGGATCCGAAGCAATATGCATCGAAAGGCAAACAAGGGGAAAAGAGGAAGGCGAAAATGAACAGCGTGGAAAGAGAAAGTTGCAGCAAACTCAGAAGCTCTCTGAAATGTGTCACTAGACGCCTTTGATGGAACTATGAGAGTTGGCAACATCTAATGAAGAGACCAACCATCAAATGAATAATTTTCGAGAGAAATTAAGAAATTTTTAATTCAAACTTTATATATAGTATATATATAGAAAAATCCAGCTTCTAAATGAATGAAAACTTAACACACATAATTTTACAAAAGTACTTAAAGCGAAGGAAACGTTTAAAAAATTATATACATTTTTCCTTGAACAGCTTCAATACTAATAAATTCCCTGCGAAAAGTGAGAGTGAATGACGTACATGAGTTTTGAACTCCTTCTTCCAAGTTACACAAGGTAGTTAGACTTAGTGATGTATGTTGCTGATGTTATGGCAACGCTATAATTCGAGTTTGCCTGATATTTTAGAGTAATATTAAATTAAAGATAAAGGAACACAACGAATTATTTTACCGGCGTGCTATCCAACTGAATATAACAAAGCAACAATTTTACGGCGCTAAATTTCTGATACAAAAAGCTGGGCTTAGTACGTATATGCCAATTTGCGAAATTTTCAATTCAAATCACAAAATTTAAGAAGCGTACGTGCTCAGGCGAAACTGTTTTCATATGTACCAGATTATCGTTTTAATTGAGTGAATAATTTTTCACGTTTACTTAGATGTACGATGTCCATGATCTTGGGTAAGCAGTGCTCTAAAAAGAGTACTACCTAATTTCAAGAATGCCGAATCACATTCAAAATTGGTCTTTTAAATATCTGTTTTCACTTTCCGGTAGATACAGTATATTTATTTGATCGATTAATTTTCAAAACAATATTCACGTCTCCCATGAAACGCATATTTAGCATTATGCAAAAAGAAACGTACGAAAAATTATTCCCCACGCACAAGCTACCTTTGAAAAATGATTGGTACCAATTACCATGGCCACATTCAGGAACTCCGCCACAGTCGATTTAATTGCGAATTTACGAAGGATCCAGTTTTGAAAGCAGCTACAAATTGGACGTGTGAAATAATACAGAATCCTTCCAAAAACTAATTTTCATGATGATACGCTGCCGTCACCTTTCAAGCTTCATTATGCTTCAGGAGGATGGGAGAGGGCCGAAAGAAGGCGAATGGGGATGAAGTAAAGAAGCTGAGGGAGAGATAGTGAAGCGGAAAATATTAAATGGGAGATAAAAGGAACGAGAAGAAAATGGGAGCAAGTATCAGGCAGTAGAGCGGAACGGGATTTTCTGGAATACGGAGATGAAATTGCAAATGGAATAAAAGGTGTGTGTGTGTTTAAGAGAGGGAGAGAGGAAGAGAGAGAAAGAGATACAGGAAGGAGGAGGAAAAAAGATTAAAGCAATGAAGGAGAGGAGTAAGGGATAAGGGGAAACTTGAGGCGTGAAGAGGAAAATTCTGGAATTCGTCTGAACAAAAGGAAGAGGATAGAAAAAAAGAAGGAAATTCAAATTTATGAGACTATCACAAAAGAAAAAATAAATGAAAATACCGATAACGTGAAAATTGTTTAAATATTTTTAATCGTGGGACGTCCTAATATTTTTTATTATGTACAACTTTTGATTAAAATTTATTAATATACTCGTACATTGACATATATTTCGGATTTGAAAGCGTGTACATATATATATATATATATATATATATATATATATATATATATATATATATATATATAAATACTAAGGAAGAGGAAAGGTAAGTAAGGATATTTTGGGCAACTAGGTGTTGAAGGAAACCCAGTGAACACTTACCGGAAGTAGAGCCGCTGGGGTGTTGGAGAGACACATTTGTAGAGGTTAGAGCTTTCGGGATGATCCCTTCGTCAGCACAAGAGAGGGTTTCCTTCAACACCTAGTTGCCCAAAATATATATATATATATATCTGAGTGAAGTTAATAAAAAAAGTGTATAAATAAACCAGATCTCGCGAAGAAAAAGTCATGTTTATAAAACAAAACTGGTAATTATGTATTAATGGGGTACCCAAGTTTAAATGTTAAAATTAAAAAAATGTTTTCTCTTCGGTTATCCCGGACCCTTTATGAAAAATAATTTTGTAAGATAACCCTTTCACGCAAAACGAAAGCTTGCAAACCCAAGACTGATCTGCCTGTGGCGACATTTACCCACCAGGACACCGGGCAACGTGGAGGGATAGATTCGTTCCAGAGAGGCGAAGGGCGCGATAGCACCCGGAGACGGAGACACCCAATATAAAAGGCATTATAATCTCAAAAGAAAGCGAGCCCAAGGCTCGCCAAACATCCTCTATTACAAGGTAAATAATTTTTTTTTACAATTTCTCATTTTCTTTGTTTGTTTTATTGGGTCCACCGTTAATACATAAGTACCAAAAAACTTTATTATGACTGACTTTCATAGAGAAATAATAAATTCCTAATTTGATATTAAAGTTACCTATGTAAAAGTCGAGTTATTTTCAACGCTTCAACAACGGGAAATTGTTGTTGCTGTGACTACTGAAAGAGTCAAAAGAAATAAATAAATACCGTTTTCGAAACTAAGAAAAAGTTATAAAAAAACAGAGGAAAACAACAGAGCTGCACAGAAAGGAAAACGGGCGTATGAACCTTTCAATGTCATTTCTAGGTCTCGAATTCAGATTCAAGTTTGTTATGCCTTTAACAACTTAATCGGATATACATTTTCTCCATATAACATAATTTTATGATCCGGAATCGATCCAAACCGCATGAAAAGATAACGATTTTAAATATTCCATCTCAATCGGCAAAGACTGCTTCCTTCCTATATATATATATTTTTTTTTAAATGGACAGCTTTCGTTTTCATTATACCTTATTGCGTTTCTATTATATCGTCCAAAAGCCTGCTAAAGCGGTGAAGTACGTAAGAAAAGGGTTGATAAATCGAGGCAGAAGAATCTCAAGATGAGAGAACCAAGCATGCAGCTCGATTGCGGTGGGACAAAATGAAACAAGATAAAAAAGTCGTGAGTGCGGAACAGTATGAGGAAAAAAAAGAGGATATGAAGTGGATAAAAAAAAAGGAAGGAGCGAAACATGTGAGCTGCGAAAAATATTAGAGCGATATGGAGAGGAAAGTGGAACGAAACCACGAAGCGGCGAATGAGAGAGAGAGAGAGGAAATGGGGATGAGAACAGCGACGGAACGAGAAGAGTTATGAGAAATTCAGAGATGCCACTTCGCAGAGTGGAAGTTGAGTGTCGAAAGGGCTGAGGGAATGTTATATAGGGGCAAATATGAGGAGGAAGAGAGAGAGAAACCAGACAGAGAGGGAGAGATTAGAGGATACGAAATGGAGTGGAGGAGAGAGAGAGAGGAGCGTGGGAGAAAGAAAGAGGTGCAGAAGAGAAATTAAGGGCGCAGAGAGAGGAGATTGAGGATACGAGAGAACGGCCTAAAGAGAGGAAGAGTAGCGGTTGTGGCAGAGGAGAAAATGGAGAGCAAAAGATTAAGAGAAAATGAGAGAAAGGAGAGGAGGGAAATGAGAGAGGGAAGAAAGGAACATGGCGGAAAAAATATATCTCCAGCACTATATTTTATTGTCTGTCTGTCTGTCTGTTTGTCTGCTCCTTCGTTCGCGTCCACAATCAACCGATTACGACCAAATTTGGTACGATTTGTAGGGGGAACTAAGGAGAAGGTCAACACGGGGTTATTATTGTCCGTCTGTCCGCTTGATTCAAAATGGCGGCCGATTTAAACATTAAAACTACGCGTTTTTTTTCCGAGTCCTCCAATTGATTTGAATCAAATTTGGCACGATTGTGGAGGGCTCCCAGGAATGATTCATACGTGGTTTTTGTCTCACACATCTGCCCATTTTATTGAAAACGGCGGCCGACTGAATTCTTAAATACCGTGTGTCATCTAGGATTCCGATCGGATTTGAACCGAATTTCCCCGGGCAACGCCCGGGTGTTTCTGCTAGACGAATATACTATTTCAAAGGAGGGTTGGATTAGAGGAGAAAGGCTGGGAAGGGAATCAGCGAGAAATTAAAAATGTAAGGAGGAATGAAAGAGAATTTTGAATAGGAATGGGAATGGAATGAGAGAGAAAAGACGGAGAGAGAGAGAGAAAAAAAGGGAAGGAATGGAAGTAGCGAGAAGCCAAGAATTTCGGGTGGAGGAATGAAAGAGGATATTAAATAGAAATGAGAACGGAATGGGGGAGAGAAAAGAAAGAAAATAAAAAGCGATGAGAGAATATATATATATATACTGAAAAGAGAGGATAAACGAGTAATAGGAGAGAAAAAAAGAGACATGATTGACGAGGAGGGTGAAAAGAGAAGAGGACATAAAGAAGAGAATAGAGAGAGGAGAGGATATAACAGAAGAGAGAGAGAGAAGGGAATAGCGAAAAGAGATGAGAGCGAATAAAATAGAATAGAGAGAATGAGATAAAAGAGAGAGGAGAAAAGAGAGAGGAGAGAAGCGATATAAAAGAGAATAGAGAAAGGATAGGAGTGAATAGAATAGACAGAAGGGAACAGTGAAAAGAGAAGTGAGAGAAGAGAGAGAGAAGAGAGAATGAGAGAATAGAGAAGAGAAGATGAGAGAAGAGAAAAGAGAGAGAAGACGAGAGAAGAGACGTAACAGAAGAAAGAAGGGACAGAAGAGAAGATGGATGAAAAAATAGAGAGGAAATAGAGCAAAAGGGCGAGGTTTTCGGGACTAGGACGTCAAACAGTCAACACGTTACAAAGGCACGGCGAAGAAAGCAGCGACAGAAAAAAAAGAAGAGAGGCAGGAGTAAAACACAGGTTGCCAGGGAGAGAACGAAAGAATGCAAAGAAGAGGGTAGCAGAGACGGAAGAGCGGAGAGGGTGAAGACAGGATAGAGGAGAGAGAAGGTGACAGAGAGAGAGAGAGGACGGAACGAAGGAAAGGAAACGGAAGGAAGATAAGGGTTTGATGAGCAGAAGGGAGAGAGAGAGTTTGGTCTCCGTACGACCAAAGCCTTGCAGTAGGTACCCTTTTCATTCTCCCTCCCGACCACCACTTTGGTTTTTCGAAACTTTTGAGGCAGGCTACGAAGGAAAATGAGATTGGACTCCCAGATAGGCGGTTGGATGTACACTCGAAAAGGCTCCAAACCAACTCATTCTTCCCCTCTCTCTCCCGAAAACCTCCATTCTCTCTCTCTCTCTTCCTCTCACTTATCCATTTCCTCCCCCCCTCTCTCTCTCCCTCCCTCCCGCTCCTTCCCTCTCCTCAATTTCCCTCCATATCTCTCCCACCCCCCCCCCTTTCCTCCTCCTTTCCTGGCGTTTCCTTATTGGCGCTCGTCATTTCTCGCCTCCAAGTCCCAATATTCTATATCACGGAGGATTTCCCTCTTCGGCGTCATCCGTCTCTGCCTCGTCTTATGAAAGACAATCCTCCCTCCCTCTCCCTCCCTCATTCCCTCCCTTATCTCTCCAAGAAAGCTCCGTCTCCTAGATGTCTTATTTCCCTCCCGCGACGTCTTATCAAGAGAAATGAAAGGGTCCTTTTTATTTTCCGGATCACTGAATTATTTCCCTTACGTCCGTCCCGATGGAGCGATTATGAAAACATATGACTGTTCGTACGAACGGTAATATGGCCGATGCGTAAAGAATCTCGAAACCTGTCTAACTTAATCTAGATATTTTGGGAACATTTCGTCGTGGGCACTGCATTCGCATCCGTTCGTACGACGCGTGTAATTTCCATAAACAAACGACAGGTGATTAAATGATATGCAGATTTCATCTATTAATTACTAGTGATGAGGAGAAATATTATGTTAAAGTCTGTATAAATTCGTTTTATGGTTACGTTTAAGTTTATTACATCGATTCGACTTCGGATAAAATATTCGCCCTTTGCGTTCCAAGAATAAAATTGCCATAAAGTGTAGGTTTTCAACATTTTCTATCGTGTTCAGCTGTCAATCTCATCTTTTGAAATCTAACATCGTTTTCATTGGGCGTTCCTCGTGGAGGACATCTGCCAGGGAAGGCTGTTACTATCATTGCTAGCCTGATCTCGAACAGAAATAATCTATTCTGGAACTGGAGAATTAGTCGTCTGCCTCAGTAAATGGTGTAATAAACGCCCCGGGTCCTATTCTCGGTCAAGGAGGAATTTTTGTCCTGATTTCCAGTCATTCCAATTGCCACAAAGGATTCAAAATGAATTTCAAATTTAATGCGATTTATAAGAACTGAAGTTCAATTTATCTATGGGAGAAATTATATTGCCTTTATGAAGTAACTATACATTCATATATCTATGGAGAAAATCAGAATATTTAAATAGCGCACAATTAAGGTATAAAACTCTTGTTAAATTAATTAACTTCTGAAGAATATTTACGGACAGTTTCTTTTGGATATAAGGATTTATTTTCTGAATGCCGATTCTCAGGTCGAAAATTTGACTCCAACATTGCACATGAATATTTTAATTATTAACAGCCTCGACACAAATACAAGTGCGTGATCCATTGGATATATATAAATGATATTATTTAGATGAATTGAACAAGGACTGTAGCAATACTATCAATTTTGTTTACTTCCAACACGAAAACGGCAATCGTCGACCAATTATTCCTGAAAATTTCATGCCTTTACTCTGGTGACGTTTAAATTAACGTTAGTACCTTTCAAAACGGTAAAGATCAAATATAAGTTTCCAAATGGCCGTCGAACTAGTATTAATGGCGTCCTCGAGTGAGTTTCGCGAATGTTTGTCATTGTAGGATGCAGCTGTTGCAGATACTAACGTCCGCATGTTTCATTCCTTGTCCCGTGAATTTTAAATCCGAATTTACAACCATTATAAGCGTTGCGCTGCCCTCCACGTTGAAAACCAACGACCTACACGATTCACTGAATCACAAAACATGTCCTTTGGTTCGTTCGCACCGACTAAAACACTGCGAAATCCGGGAGATAACTTTACGCCGAGTTAACCTGATTCTTTCGTATTCGTAAAAGACTGGGATGACTATGTAGTATTTTTATGTTCGCCCAACTATATAACAAGCCGACC
Source organism: Uropetala carovei (assembly GCA_036926305.1). Classification (NCBI taxonomy): domain Eukaryota; kingdom Metazoa; phylum Arthropoda; class Insecta; order Odonata; family Petaluridae; genus Uropetala; species Uropetala carovei. The sequence continues at coordinate 5,539,583 of JAXCHB010000129.1, read as the reverse complement.
GAGAACGCGGACCAGAAACTGAAATTCCACTTTATATTTACATCTTCGCGCAGACTTAACGCAGGTGAAACGACTCGCGTGGGTTTTTATTATTTCAAAATTGATGAATGCACTATTTGAAGATAGGTACGGATTCTTCGTGATGTTTCCAAATACTGTCCAAAATTCAACATATTGAGAGAGCAGATATTTTTAACGCAGACAACATTTATAACCTAATATATTCTAGGCCAGTGGTTCTTAATCTTTTTTCGGCTGCGACCCAAATTCCGATCACGACGACCCACATTCACCTACAATTCATATGTTATAAACGGTAAAAAAACATTGGAAATAAATAATTAAATGAAGCTCTCAAGCCATTTGAGTTGAGCAGATTTCTAGGAGGAACGGTACATTTGGATATAGACAGCCAAGGAAAACCTCTGTACGATGCACTTAAAATCGTTTCGCGACCCAATGGTTTAATATCCACTGTTCTAAGCCATACAATGCGTAGGATACCGTGTGTATCATATAGGTTTAAATTTGAAGGAACTGCTAACCTAGTTTATTTAAAATAGAATTTTTGTGATGAATATCCACACATATATACATATATAGGTATTAAACTTTTGTCGCTATTGAAGGAACGTAATTTTTCAATTTGATTTCAAGCATAATCTGAGCTCGATATATTTTTTTTTAAATCATAAATATGTAAGTAGATTATTTAAATTTATGTCAATTTTTTCGCTAAATCATATAAGAATGAAAGTTTTCTATGTAAAGCGTGTACTATCCATGTATCCAACCAAAAATTTACCTTTCCATCCACCTCTGCCTGAACAATTATTTCCTTTTCCTCTCTCTCTCTCTCTCTCTCTCTCTCTCTCTCTCTCTCTCTCTCTCTCTCTCTCTCTCTCTCTCTCTCTCTCTCTCTCCCTCTCTTTTGGGTATACCCTTAACTTTTCCACTCATTCTCCCTTGAACTCCACCATGTCCAGTATTTCAACCTCCTCCTCTATCCTTCCATTCCGAAGCATCGCTCGCTAGCTCTTCCTCTCTCTCTCTCTCTCTACATCTCCCTCTTTCACCGTTGATACCTCGAGGAAAGCTTTTACGAGGCGTTTTTCCCGTTTGAGTTTTCGAGGCACTTTAGGTTGGGAAAAGGCACGCCGAGTTCTCTCCTCGACGTCGTTCCGTTTGCGGTGTTAAAACAATTTTCTTTTCGTATGGAAAGCTGTTAAGCGCTCTTTTTATATTTAAAAAAAAATAACTCGATTAAAAATACTTTATGAATGTTATCGTAGAAAATTCGACTCTACCTTCGAATTTTTTTTAATAACGTCAATATCTATTTAAATATTGGCCAGAGAGATCACAAGGTGGTCGATGCGAATCATTTTAGGGAATTTGCCGAGTACTTTTTGCTAAATTCCACTAATTCAACGGATTTTTTAAAAATAAATATTATTATAAATTATGTATGCTTGATAATAGTATATGCTTTGTAAATAATGTCTTTATATTTATTTTCCAAAGATAATATTAGTATCTCTATAAACATATTCATATAGAAGTTTTCAAATAACAGTGCTCCATGAAATTCATATCAATGCATATGGCAAAGGAAGCATTTTCCATATGCGCTACTTGCAATAGATGCCAAACTTTCCCGAAAAAAATACCAAACGTTCATTTTCCCATAAATATTTTATTAAATACTAAAACGTTAATTTATATTTAATAAAAACGCTATTATTCTGTAGTAAAACGCAGAAAAAATTGTATCCTACATAACTAAGATGTTTTCTACAATGGTAGAGAGTAATAACAGGTAAATTTAAAAAAAATCTCATCTCAGAATTAGATTAACTCTTATGAAAGACCAATGTTTACACTATAGTGGATTTTAATCTTACTCGAATGAAATAGCCAGCTAAGAATTTTTTCCATCTAATGTTTCTAACCATCCCTTTAAAACAACCTCAATTTCTAATCCCTCACCAGTGACGAACTTTTCTTTTTTTTTTGGCAATGTTCACCACTTTACAGCCCGCAATGAGATGATGTTCTGAAACTGCTCCTTCGCTACATCTGTTAGGGGCGGATCTCTCTCTCTCTCCCTCCTCACTAGCGCCATTAGTGCTTCATATTTTTCATCCCCTTTAACCAGTTGCGCGCACCCTTCCCCCCCCCCTCCCCCCCTACCCTTTCACTGAGGACCGTCTTCCCCGTACAACTCCCTGAACCGAACAACACACACACACACACACTCCTATACACCGAGAAACGAAGACATCCCGTTATCGCCTTCCCTAACCAAGTCGTCAAAAACTTGTTCGTCGCCTCGTCCTAATGGGTTTTATCCCTTTTGTCGGATCCCAATCTGTGTGTGTGTGTCTGTCTGTCTGTCGGATGAAGATAGTCGAGAGCCTCGTCACCTTCGCCGCCTCGGGAGGTACATAAAAAAAATGAGGCGGGAAATCCGCAGCGTCGAATCCGAAAAGGGTTTGTGTGTTCGTGCGCGTGTGCGTGTGTCTCCTCCCCTCCCTTCGTTAATGATGGCGTCGAAGTTCTATCCGCGCGTTGCCGCGGCAACCGTTCCAGTTACATTTGGCCGAAAAAATATTCCACGTTTAACATTCATTTTCGACGAGAAATTATTGATTTTTGACGAATGAATATGATTTTCCTCCCAATCCCAGAGTTTACGATAGGGCATTAAAAACTTCACCAAAAATACGATGACAAAAAGAATTAAACTATTATAACTATGAGAAATTTCTTTAATCCAAGGAACGCTTAACGATTTGAAACGTGAATAAAAAACCTAAAACCTTTTGGATCATATGTTTTTGTGAGAGAGAGAATCCCTTAAAAATAAACTTGGGGGGAGGGAGGAACTTCCTGTGCTATAAAATTGGTTTTTATTTACGATAATAGAATTTACGTATATCTGATTCTATTTCGCTGAGAACATTTTTCGTCGTTAGGGGCAACTGTATTACCTTTATCTTCATTGGGTTATGTATTTCGAACTGGATTCAGATATCGGACTGCATAACGTACATATTCATCTAAATAATAGGTGGCGTATAATGCCATTTCCTGAATCGTGTAGACCAAAGTTAAGCTCCAATTAGTGTACTGTTTATACTCGCCACAACAGTATATTTGTTACGGTAAACTGTGACGAAAGAAATAATCAATTTATTTGCGTCGGATTTAAAAAAATTATTTTTTAACTGTTGGGTCAGTAAAACCTCGTTTCAATTTATAACAAATTTAACATTTTGTTTATTTATGATGCATTTTGGAAATATCTCTTGGCTGAGATATATTCCGTTTTTATTATTTATATGTTTTGACGGCAACAAAAATATTTTTGTTTTTATTTCCGATCGCGCTGTTTAAATTTTGATAAGGCAAATTGTTCGGAAAATTATTTTATCAAAACCAACGTTTAAAATCAACAACAATGTAACTGTCATTTATTTATTTATTTTTTTTTTGATAGATGCAATGAATTTCGAAAGTGAGCCATGAATTTATTTACGTATCTATTTTGAATTAACGCTTAACCTAATGTCTACTTGTTGAAGTCTTTAAATCTTAATTTAATCAACAATTCGTTCTGAAAAATCAGACAGAATATTCGCCAATATTTTCATTTGCGTCTTCATTCAATGCCAGCGGTCATACTTGACGAGCTACAGCTCTACTTGTAGATAAAAGGTATACTCAGATTAACTGCTAAAAGTCAAAACTTTTGGCCATGTACATTTTTTATTAAAGGAATTATTGAATCATTAAATATTCGTCACTAAATACAGTATATGGTCGTCATAGAGACACCCTTTATTAAACAATCCTTAACATAGAATGCCTGGTAGAATAAAACTATTAGACAAGTTCGTCACATCTACTGACTAATCTTAATGAGTATTAATGTAACCATTAGTCTCTCTCTGTCTGTCTATGAGCGATCATAATTATTAAGGCACGTCGCATTCTAGGAACGTATTACTTCGAGGAAACTTGCGCGAAAGAAACGGAGAACTTCCCTCTTTCCTGATGGGAACACATGGTTGCCTCCTTGGATCTTTGAACGAAAACCGGAATAACAATTAAGACTTCCATGAACTTGGCAACCGCACGCTTATATAGGAATTTGAGTTAGTCGACACTTTATCGCAAATTTAAAGGAGGTCGAAAGCTTATTGCGATCACTCACCCTTAAACGCCTCTCTCCTCTTCTTCGATTCTATTTTTCAAATCATTCCAGTAGGTAACGAGCTCTCCTGAGTCATAGATCAAATGTGAAGATGGTGCCGAGGCACGTCCCGTTAGCAACTTGTGTGTCTGCAAAGTGAACGTGTTACCTCCATCCGTAAGTTTAGTAAAGGGGAAATGTCTTCTTCCTTGAATTTAACGATTTTCTATGCTAGTTATGCCCAAACATTAAAGGAAATAGTGCCACAATGTGAAGCTGAAATGTCCAGGCGTACTCGAATGTGGAGCTTAAGCGTGCAGGCACTTCATCTTTCCATAAAAATCAAAATGGGTTGTAAAATTACGCAGAGTTAAAATGTCATCAAATTATGGACTATTCTGAACACTAATCTTGACATTCAAACTTTAAAATCAATTTTAGCTATCTGACGTTTCTGATGATGCTTTTGAACATATCTGTATATTCTGATGATATCAGAAGTTAGCGCTGAAGATTCCGTATCTAATAAATGAGGCCTTTCATGCTGGAACGGGTTATAATTTATAATCAATCACATTCTTTTTTTTTAAACAACGCTCGCGGCACACGATTTAAAGAACGTGTCAGAGCACGGAAAAATATTTAAAATAAGTGAGGATAAGACTGATGAACCGGTATTAAGGTAGTTTTTTTTACAAAATATATATGCTACCCCTGGAGTATCCAAATTTCGACTGCGGGAGCAACTTATATCCATGAACAATCCCTCAAAATTTGGTTGCTCTAATTTGAACGGTGTAGAAGTATTTCACAGGAAAAACCGAGTATACTGCCGGATTTATAAAGAAACGCTAATTAGGAATAGTATAGCAAAACACAAATTTACTGACATATTTTTTCCTAATTTCAATAGAAATTGTCACAAAATTCATCGAACTAGGTTTGCAGCAAGGTACGTTTTCTTTGGCTTTTTTTAATTGTTTCGTCTGCAGATCTGGAGCATAACCAACACTAAAAATCCACTCAAAAAATTGCGCTCTGAAAGCATTTTCATGCGATCATAACATAAATGAGAACGCTGACATCACTGCACCTACGTTGGTTTTTAAAGAAAAAAAAATCATGAAGCACATTGATAACCTCGTTATTCGCGGTTTCGGTAGTTGCGATTTCGATAATTCGCGAGCTCTTCCCACCCGTCCCTCCACTGTCTCGAAATTCTTCTAGACGCGTGGGCATAACCGTAACCACGGCTCCAAAAAGAAAACCATCTGGCGATGGAAATGATAAAGAACCAAAAAGACAGGTGATGAACTTTACTTGACAAACTCTCAAGTGGCGTGCGTCTATCGTAGGGAGGCTTATAGGTGCTGAGTGCTCGACAGTGCGTCCGATCAAAATAATAGGAATAATAGGTGCTGGTAACTTAACCGGGTCACACTACGTAGTTCAACGTCTTCACACCAGATGGCACTACTTATGCGCGTCGGTCTGCCTTATAAGAACATCGTTTTTTTGCCATTACGTGGCACTGTGCATTAGTCGATGTATCTGCGATGTTTTTACTACATTCTCATCCCCGGCAGATTGGGAGTTCCCAGAGTCCAGGGATCGTCACAACTCAACCATTACTTGAAACCCTTATGCGCCGCCACTATAACGTCAGGCGTAAAAGTTATTATATGTACCTTTAATGGAACCTATTCCTCAATCTCAATTTGCATACTTAATCTCTTTTCAGATATTATCTCTTTTCAGATATTATAACAATTACTTTTAGCAAAAATGTTATGTGCACCTTAAATGGAACCTATCCGTCAGTCCCGGTTTGCAAGATTGGCTTGCAAGATTTTTTAAAGCAATTAAGTTTAGCTAAGAACGCTAAGAAGTTCTAACGGGGTGCCTTAAATAGTAGCTATCCCTCAGTCCCGGTTTGCAAGCTAAAATGGCGCATCTCTCGCGAATAACGAGGTATTACTGTAAACGTAATAGAGAACTTTCATCATTCATACAAGTGGCACGCGTCCCTGAGGTTTCCCATCCTTGGTATAATCCATACATACCTATAAAGAAAAGTGATTGTGTTTTTTTATAGCGCAGCAACTACAGCACGTAGATACAAAGGGAAAGTGTCTTTTTAACCGGAATAAAGAGCTAAGTGGTGTAGTCAGATTTTTAAACCGATTTGATTGGCCTTACTAACTTTTAAAATATTTTCTATCTTCATTTTCTCCATTTGAATAACATAGGGATGAGTGCAGCTTATTTTTCATTTGAATTGTATAATTACTTATCGTTAGATATATGGTACGAACCTGAGACTTATATGGTTCTATGCAGGAAAGAACAAAGTTCTTTTATTGCAGACAGAATCGGAATCCTGATCGAATTGGCGTCAAAATGCATTTAGTATCAGAAAAATACGTGATTTTATCAGATTTATGACAATACCAAGCTACCTTGACAACTCCCATTGTCGCCAAAGTTTTGAGTCCAATTTATTTATGTTTAACGTCATATCGTTTTTCAATTTCTGTGTGCGATTTTACTTTGTTCACATGGCAACCAAATATTTGTTGATTTTAATTGAAATATTACTAATAAATAGTTTTGATGATATTTTCGTGTGAGTACTCCAAAGCAAGTAACTTAAGTAATTAGACGTAGATTTTCCACAAATTGTGATGAATCAATCGTTTCATTGTTTCCCAAGTATTGTTCATATAAACAATTTTCTCGTAACTGAACTCGTGGATGAGAGAATCGAGTTAATAGTCGGAGAATAAAATTCAATCTGTGATTCTTAAACGTTCGCTATTTACCTTTTTGTCTTTCGTTAAATTAATTAATTTCGTTTGTTCATTTGTTCATCCCTTTTCTGTTGTGTTCTTGCTGGTTTTACTTACAATTAGTACAATTTTCATTTTGAAGATATCGTCACGAAACTTCGCATAGGTATATAATTTTAACATGCGGGTAACATAGGCTATATGACGATAAAAAATTGGAATGAGGGAGAGCTTAATTCAATAATTACGTATTTTCCCATAATTTTACACGTAATTTTCGATTTTTCCAGTGCAAGATTTTCTCCCTTCATTCATCTAAATAGGTAAATTCGGAGCGTTTTTCTTCAGTTTTGCTTTATCCGACGGTTAAAGTTGTGTACTATCTTATTACTGCGATGTTTACATGTTACACGGTCGAAGTTTTAGATTCACTAAATCCGTTGAAATTCAACGGGCACTTCTGCTAGTTAATTATAATTAAAATATTTGCAAAGCAATTTCATATCTCAAACAAAAACTTCATTTATCAATTGGGGAAAAAATACATTTTTTGGCAATTTCACGAGGACCGCAAATTTCAACGCGTTTTTCTTTTGAGATGACACGAGCTGGAATGTTCCGCACAAAAATATCTATTTTCCGTTTCATTGGTTTTTGTTTTTAAAATCCCGGTTGGAAAAAAGAAGCATTTCAATTAGTCATTAAAATTAATATGAACGTTTTAATTTAAAAAAAGATAAAAACATTCCCTGTCCCATTCGCAAAGTAATCATCGAAATAAAGTTAATTTAAAAAAAATGAACGACGCACTAAGCTTTTTGTTCGCTCCGAATGATGTCTCTCAATTACCTCGACGATTAATAATTCAATTTCAATCGTTTTTCACTACGTCTCTGCAGCCGTTTTTTTATTTATAATACGATCTCATTATTTTTTCGTTCCGTACGACTACCTAGATTTTTTTACACGAAATAACGGTATTTGTTATTGCATAACTGTTTAAATGAGCCAATATCGAGAACGTAACTGGTTTCAAAAGTTCTGAGGTAATTTTTTCTCTAATTTGCGGCCGAGCGATTCACCAATCTCGCCGTGCATTAACGGTGCAGAAAATTAAGACCGTTTTTAGGCGCGTTTCGCTTACAGCGTGAGCGCCTATTATCGTCCGTCCGCATGTTCGTTCTCGGCTTCTACAGAACGGATTTTTATGAAATTTGATATTAAGGACTTTCAATCAAATATAATAAGAAAATCGCAAAAATGAATCACATACGCCAATCAGGGGTACCACTTTACTAGAGACAAAAAATTAAATTTTCGTCATATCTCGTAAACTATTGTTCATATCAAAATATTTTTCAAATAAAAGTTGTAGAGCTGGTAAAGTAGAGTATTTCCTTTTCTATATATTTTCATCGTAGGAGTAGCCGTTATCGAGAAAATCAAACAAGAATGTCTTATATGGAGTTGAACTTATTGTTAGAAAATTTCTTGCATGGTTACTTCATTGTTGCTAACATAAACAATCTCCCAAACAAACGTTTTATTTCCTTACGTGTGCATGTAATACTATTAAATAGGAAGAAAATAGTTTATTTATGATGAAGAAAAGGACTTTAAAACGCTATTTCCCTTACGTACAGGTATATAATTGCTTTCTAATACTCCATTGCACGAAACGCGCCCCATTTGTGATACGTTGTACGCTTTCCTAACTTGTTTTATTTAAATCTACGGTTCGATTAAATGAGCTATTTCCCCAATCACTGACAATATTTGGCGTCGCAAGGTTGGTCCTTGGGGAAATGGCAAGAACGTGCGGTCTGCACGCGAAATGTATGCATAAAGAGTCTGAAGAGGACTCGCGGCGTAGTGGTGAGGGCGTTGGATTTGCGTGGTTCAGAAGAGAACACGCAAATCAGCGCTCAGTCCTTCGGAAGGGACTTAGAAACGTTGGTCCTATTGGTGCTTCTTGATGAGATTAATTCCGGCACCGAGTTTCTTTCCTTACTTGCTTTGTGATTGAGACTGAAAATCCTGCAAGTCACAAGGTCTCCCCAATTGAATTGAAATGTTTAGTGTGTTTTAAAATTTAAAATGCAAATTCCGTGTGTTATACGACAGTGATGATTGGATACATTTATTTTATATAAAAAATCTTTAATTAACATTTTTTTAGCGAAATCATACATGAAGTTAAAATTTAAAAGATATACTATCGGTAGACCACGTGGAAATATAGATGTTTCAACTAATGATCGTAAAATATGCTTGTTTTGTAATGCGGTACTTTTAAAGTTTGAGATTTGGACATGAGAGTAGATGTGGATTTTTTGATATCCGAGTGCATGACTGATTCGAGAAAAAGACTGGACAACGAATGAATCTAATTAATTGTCCTTTATGTCAACAGATGTTCTGCGTGCCGGGATTTGTTCGTCAACTTCTGGAATATTTGACCGCATTGAGAGATTCGAAAAAAGTCAAAGGAAAAGTTTGAATAGTTTAGAAATTTAAACCTAAATACCGCTGGCGCGAGATTAAGCCTGCCCAATCCTATTCTACGTAAGCATACAATAAAACCTGTAAACAAAAATTTAAATGCCCACTTTTAGCAGATTATACACATAATATACCAATTTCGTTGCATCCATCGATGTTTCGAGTAGAAGAAGTAGAAGAATGTAATGCATTAGCCATCCAAATGAGTTTTCCTTTGATAACCACTGGACGTGCAACGCTCGTGACTTAATTTTAAATCATTCATGATCGCAAACAAACATTTTCCTAGGATGAAATCAATTCACGCCATTCAAAAATTTGCATCAGGGGCCACATAAGAAAACATTCGTTCCTTCAAGCGTAAAAAAAAATTCGTAAACTAAAGCCACATTATTTTTCTCGCGAACCAATGCTTTGAATTTTTCCATCCGGCAAATACGATGTCAATCGGTAGCCATGTTTTATATTTCAATCTCCTCCATTTTCACCTCCCAGAACATCTACGACGCATACTTCAGCCCCCGTCTCTCGAGAGGGATCGAAGTAGAGCCCTCATAACGAATCACAACTACAAATTTCACGGTATCACGCGAATTCCACGTCAGTTTTGCGAGGGTGCTAGGGAATTATGGTCACGCGAAGGAGGAACCCAGGAAACTCGATTCAAATCGCGAGTTGCGAGTAGAGGTGAGACTCTTAGGGATAAACCGTCGCATTCGATTACTGCAGCGTTTGCCCAGCAACGGGACGCGTTCGTTTTTTTTTCGAGTTAAATCTACGCAGCGGAAAAAAACGATATTTTTAGCGATTTTTTTTACAAAAATCCGTTTATGTATCCACTTTGTCTGTCTGTCCGCCCGCGTGTGCAGGCGATATCTTTGAAACGGCTCAACCTTGAGAGACCAAATTTCCGGGATAAGTTACTACACATGAGAGCTACATGTGGCAAGAATTTTGTACCCTTAAAATTTGAATCTTAGATTTTTGTAAAAAAAAAAAGTCGCCTTACATATAACAGTAATATCTGCTTTTGTCGCACTTTCCTAACTTGTTTCAAAACTGTTTCAATATAAAATGTTTTAATTTCAATCCTTATTCTTTAACAAAAACGCATACCAATGCCGCTCTTATTAAAATTTTCGGTATTTCGTATTAATGAAAATCAAATTCATCAGCTAAATCTGCTGGAAGAAATTCTCAAATACAAGTTTTTGGAGAGCATTATCCTTATATTGTCAAAAATTCTGTTTCATTGATTTAATTTAGTAAATTTATTTTTATTCAGCACTATCGAAATATCTAACGGTTAAATTATTTTTTTATTTTTAAAGATGTTTATTTTTAAATGGCAAATGTCTTCTTTTCAAGAAGGATATAACTCGAAGGGTTCCACAACACGTTTCTCCATGCGCGTCTCTCCTTGGCTTTCCAAAAGATAAGTTCACAGCAGCAAAGGTTTTTCAATAGCAGTCACACTTGAACATTGGTAAAAGATCTCGTATTAACTCGTCATATAATTGTATTAATATTTTCTCATCTGCAGGTATTTATAAAGATAAACTGTACAAACAGACCAATCACGCAGCAAACGAACAGTTATCTTTTTAAAAGTCAGAATTGAAAATTATTTTGGTTTGAAACAGAATTAGCGTCGTGTTTCACTAGAACGGAGTGTCATGCCAAAGGATTCGGTCAAACAAATATCTTTTACTGCTCATAAATCTAAAATTATCCTAGAATAAGTTAAAAAGGCGCGTTTTTCTTTCCTTTAATGCCGCAAGCTGTAATTACCCTGACTGCCACGAGCACCGTCTTACCTTACGACACTTACATCAGTCTGTCGCGCGTGGGTACGAAAGCTATATTAAGATCAAATTTGGAATTTCCGCGTTGAATTAGAGGGAGAATATCTTTTAAAGAAAGAACCTCGGCATTTCAAGATCCTTATTTTAATGTTTTTTTTTTAATATATCCGGCCTCCTGTTTTTTATCCTCCCTCCTCTCTCTCTCTCTGAATGACTCAAGATCCATTCATACAAAAAGGGCGTAAATAATTGGTTCCTACTGCGATATCTGGAGAGAAAGCAATCCTATAAATAAAAACCACGGTGAAATCGGCATGTATTTGATTTGAGGAAGAACCGGGAAAGGAATTGAGATTGGATTTGTGAATTACGAAAAGTCCTTTGCCATATAGATGATAACTCGCGTAAAGAAAATGATGGGCGCTCTAACCAATTAAAATAAAACAAAAGATTTACATAAATTTATATGTTTACTATCAAAGTTTCCCGGCGTTGCTCGGTGTAGCTTTCGGGATCGGTTCCCATCTAAAAGCACTGATCTCTTTGCTATAGCATTTTCCATTGTTACAAACCTATAAAAATACGTTTTTTCATGATTATAAACTAAATTTTACGCTAAATCGGCTTAGATTCGAATTCTGTCCTTAAAAAAATATAAATTCGATTCTTATAGCTTAACACACGTTTTTGTCCCGAGTTCGTAACTTCATTTTAAGTAATTTAAATTTGTAAAAGAATAAAAGCCTGCACGCCAAGTAATGTCTTTAGAAATTATAAACCTTATGCTTTTAGCTTATTACTTGTTTTTGTTCCGAATTCGTATCTTCATTGTAAGTAATTTAAATTTGCAATTTTTATGCGTTATCTAATGGAAAAATGTTAATCCCCTATATTGGCAGCACTGACTAATCCCGGGCTTTTTTTTTAGAGAAGAAGAAATTCGGCTGTATAATTTTATCCATGAATGGGTTCAAGAAACGGAGAGAGGTTTTCCGAAGGAAAAGGGGAAGAAATGAAAACCTTCTTTATTTGTTCTCCGCGAAAGGGCTGTGAGACCTCGAATATTTCCTCGTTTAATCATAAAATCTTGACGGAAATCGATCATTCAATTTATATGGATTCGGCACCAGAATAAAATTTCGAGGTTTTTGCAATGTTGATTATATAGATTTCGTTTTCTCTCGACCCGTTCTTTTTTTTTTGCCATCGAGATTAAAAATTAAAGAACCTCGCACGTTGACGGAAAACTATTCAACCACAACACGGACTGGCAGGAACTAGATTCATTAATTATTTGTATGGCCACGGGTCCATTTTCTATTTATTTGATTTTTCCCATACACTCCGGTAATACTATATATATATATATATATACACACACACACACACATATATATACATATATATATATACACACACACCAGAGGCGTATATTCTGGATGTGCTTAGTGTGCAGCGCACGCCCACCGAATATTACGATATATACGTATACGTAATATTATTATAACTATGGAAACTATGAAATGCGGTTGTGCCGAAAAAGTTCCGCGCACAAAAATACGTTCACTGGAACAGTGGTTATAAACCTTTTGCCTCTTGCGTCCCACCTACCACATTTTCAAGAAACCCTGGTCCCATCATGATATGTATAAAGAAAAACCTCACTTTTTCTAATAAATGTATTTCTACGTTAATAAGCATACTAGCAGAAGTGCCCGTTCAATTTCAACGGATTTAGTGAATCTAAAACTTCGACTGTGTAATATGTAAACATCGTAAGAATAAGATAGCACACAGTTTTACCCGTCGATGAATAAAGGAATGTGAAAAATCGAAAATTACGTGTAAACTTATGAGAAAATGATTATGGAATTAAGCTTCCCCCCCTCACCCCCAAATTTATTATCGCCATATAGCTACGGTGACCATTCATCCTTTATTTTAAAGGACAGTCCTTTGTTTTAAAAGGGCAGTCCTTTATTTTAGGGCGTTGTCCTTCAGATTTAAAAAAAATTCAAAATCACGTTTTGTCCTTTATTTTTTTAGGTGAATGCCTGACTGTCAGGCAGAGTACCGGACAGGTGGTACTATGTTTTTCAGTGGGTGTCCTTTATTCCCCTCCAGAAAAAATGGTCACCGTACATATAGCCTATGTTACCCGCAGGGTAAAATTGTATATGTATACCTATGCGAAGTTTCGTAACGATATCTTCAAAACGAAAACTGTAAGCAAAACCAGCAAGAACACAATAATCTACGGAAAATGGTCAAATAAATACATAGAGCATAAATAATAAAGCATCTTCTAATTGTCAATCTAATTTATTCATTATATTATGTATCTTATTTGGGTTTATATCTACTAAACTCGCCCTAAATTGATCATTGCGCAAATAAATTCTTCCGAATGCATCTTCCACAGATATACTAAGCTTTATAAAAAAATATTAAACTTAAAACCCAGCCCAAGTAACCTAAACGAGAAAAAATCACTCCCTCAAATATAATCAGCATAAAAATAACCACGTTTCCATGCTGATAATAACCAGGCAACGCGATGATTCTCGACCTCCGAGCGAGTTTTCCTCTCTCCCATCCCACGTTCAACCCGTTATTAATAAGCGCCGAACACATGCGAAAATAAATAAATAGATAAATAAAGGACTGAGCAATCGATTTGGAAATTGTTTGATTAAAGGTTAGGATAGAATAATGATGAGAAAATCAACGTGGGCGTAGAGAGAGAGAGAGAGAGAAAACGAGAGAGGGGGAGAGAGAGAGAGAAAGGGAGAGGAAGGGTATAATGGGAAAGATGAAGGAGGCAAAAAGAATGGGGTGGGTGATGTTGGCGCGAGTGTGGAAAAGGGCAGAGAGAGATGGGGGAGGGGGGGGAAAGAGAGAGAGGAGGGTATGGGCGAATTACCATGGAGAGCGAGATGGAGTTGGAGGAAAGAGAGAGAAAGAGATGGAAGCGGAGAGATTGGGGCATAGAGAGACGAGCAAATGAGGATTCCCTCCCCCCCCCCCCCCCCTCTCCCCCCTTTTAAAAGAGACGAGAGATAAAACGAGCAGTAGGGAGGGAGAGGGGGAGATATGGAGAAGTGTGAAGAGAAAGAGAGAGAGAGAGAGGGAGAAGGCTGAATTGAAAAGGGAAAGGGAGGGGGAATGGGGGGTAAAGTATGCTCAGAGGAGAGTGAAATTAGTTTTCGGGAATGGATAGGGAAAAATATGACCGGAGGAGAGAAACTATTATGGAGGGGAGGGGGGGAGGAAGGAGGGATGCTTAGGATAGGGAAAGACTAAGGGGAAGCCGCACGCATGGAAATCGAATGTACTTCTTCCTCGCCTTAAATTGTCTGAGAGAACTTGATTGAAGCCAGGCGGTGGCGGTAGGAAAAAATCGGTACAACATACATTGTACAAACTTTTTCATATACCAATGCGTCGTTTAGTTATCTTTAGAAAATGAAATTCGTATGAGCCGGTTTTTAGAAAATCCTATTTTTGTTCAAGATGCCCAAGAATAAACTTTCCTTATATTCATTCATTGAGAATAATGAAATATGTAGTATTATTGCAGACGTATACTCAAGTAACTGGACGAAATTTGATGAAAATCTTTTGAGACGTTTTTGAGAAAATCTAATTAATATTGTTAAAGTTGCTAAGAATAAACTAGCCTTATATTCATTTTTTGAGAAATATGAACTATACAGTATTATTGAATACGTAAAATAAAGTAACTGTTCGAAATTTGATCAAAATCGTTATAGCCTTTTTTTTAAGAAAATCAAATTGTTGTTAAAAATGCGTAGAATAAACTTCCCTTAATTATCGAGCAATGTCAACTATTTCTATGTATACTCTGCTCAGTATGATAAAATGCCTAAATACGAGATTTCGTTCATTTTCGCTCTACCGTTTAGGCTCTAGAGCCAGTAACAGACAGACAGACGGCATTGCTAAAACCACTTTTTCGGATTCAGCGACACCTAAAACGTATATTTCCGTAAAAATCTCGAGGTCGAATTTTTTCGCGATGACAATACTTTCTCAACATGCTTCGTATATGAGAAAGGAAAAATGTCTGAGCCCAGCTAGGCAAACGGAGCCGTCTTATTTATTTTTAAAGGAATTCTAGGAGTACGAAGTGGATTCGTCTCGTCAAACGGCGATCCGAACCAGAGGCACAGTAGGTATAGCAACAAACTTTTCGATACATACGTAAATTGTTGTTAAATTTAAAGTTTTGCCCAGATCTGCTCTTTCTTGAATTTAGAGCAGACTATAAACGTGCGGATAAATATATTTTTCATTTAATAGCTAAATTAGCCATGAATAATATAGTAAAACAGTCGAATTTATTAACTCCATCCGAGACACCAGTCAAATTTATCTCAATCTGCAAAACTTATGTACTACATATACAGAAATAAATTACTACGCTTAATTTTGTTTTGTTTGTTAATTTATTTATAAGCACGCGAGTGAGTGTAATTCAACCTTCTTCTTCACCCTGAACTTTTCCGGTAAGGACGCGAAGAAAACTGAATAAAGAAATGGGTGCGTTAATTCAATTAGCATAGTGAAGTACGAGCAAAAAAAATGAATATTACTTTCTTATGCAAATCCCAAGGACATTTTCTTTAATTTATTACATATGTATATGCTAAAGAGAGTTCCTCCTTTTAAGTGAGAAGCTCATTTGAACTCCCCTTTAACATTCTCATTCGAAATTTCGCCTTCTCACGGAGGGAAATTTTCGTCCTCGAGATCTTTTACCTTACGAGAACTTTTAGAGGGAGAAAATTATAACTCTCTCTCTCTCTCTACTCTCAAGATTTTTATCTCATCAGGCATTCTGTTTCCAGCAAAAAAATATTTAAATCAACTGATGAAAATTGAATAATATGAGGCGTTGCAAAGCATAATGACGGTCTCGAGAAATTACAGTTTCGAGTAATTGAGGCGTAAAGTTTTTCAATTTAATAATAACCATAACTTGGTCACTAACTGTCAGATTTACATGAGGTTTGTACTATTTTGAACGGTTATGGGTGTAAAATAACATGGTATTGATGTTAACATGACTGCTATAATGGATTGACACTGTTGCAAGGCCGTTTATATGCTTGTGGACATTGTTTTTTCGTCCATCACTCACCTTCCTACTGGGAATTTCACCTCGCTTGTAGCACTCAACAGTCCCACTGAGACCTTATTTTGAAAGCACAGTTCGTAATACCGTGAATACTGTAAAATGCTTTTCGACACACGGAAAACAATACATTTTCAAATTTAACACTGTACCCTATACGTCTTACGGTTCGGGCAGGACTATCCTTAACACTGGAACGCTTAACATCGTGAGATGTCAGGAGCGATGAAAGATAAGCATTCTGTTTGTCAAAAACCCCAAGTTTTCAAAATTCACAAAATATTACGTTAATTTTTTCAATGTCAATCTTATCAATGCATCTACACTTACGTTTCAGGCCAAGCTTTCGCTCACTCACTGGATTGTTTGTGAATCGTGATGTGTACTCCAGGCCAAGGTTGCTCTGCCTCTTAGTAACCTCTTTTCTCCAAGATGAAACATTACTGACTCGTTTCCTTGAATATCCAGAAACACGAGACTGCTCTTCATCACTTACAATCATGATCAGGGCTTTGGAGCTGAAGTCGGAGTCGGAGATCTAAATTGTTGCATAAATTTCCCCGCTCCGGCTCCGACCACCGTTTTTTTTTTTTAATCTTCTCAGACTGAGACATTTTTCTCCCGCTACTTTCATCATCCCAAACGAAATAATTACAAAATAAAAAATTAATTCAAGCATTCTTGTAAAACTGGCCTTTCTGGAGTGGTTGTTCTTTTTAGATTTATAAATATATGTCATCTTTATTTATTGCGGTCCCCAACGTACGAAACTACGGTAAGATACGAAAAAAACTAAGTTACGTTATGGAATTACGATATGATAATTTTCCAACTTCGAATTACGAAAAAGATTTTGTACCGTGCCGAACTTCCAACCTTGCTAGTAGCCACTCGGAAGAGTCGAGATCATGTAAAGGTCTCACACTCTTTTGAACTTGCTTCAAGACTAAGGCAGGAATGAAATTTCTTCTTTTGAGGTAAAAATACAATCCACAATTTCAATAAGTAAATTAAACACAGAAAATCCGTGGGTATCACAAGCTTGGTGTATTGTGGTGTGACTACTGAAGTCATAACAAGGGCTATCGGCATGTAAACTTATCTGGGAAGAAAAAAATATTCATCACCTCCCAGACCGTATTCCGTCACAACAACAGTATATCACTCAATAAAGTGTGCCTTGATGAGGGAAGGCTATATGAAAACATCAATGCAGAAAAGGGAAGAAAAATTGCTTGAAAATTATATTTTCCTAGCTGCAATTTATGCTGGTGCCCGGTACTGTATTTTGCTGACTCCTAGGCAACTTGTACTTGCAAAAGAGGTTTTAGAGGCTGTTGCAAGACTAATTTTGAAACAGGAGGCAGAAAATACCCTAGAAATGGCTGAAATGCCAAAGAGCACACAGAAGTGGAACAACGTCTAGTCAAAAGTCCAAACAGCAGTAGTGAGGTGGATGATTTTGAAAGGGAGATTGATCATAAGGGAAGAAAACGTCATATAAATTTAGTGTTGAAGTCAGAAAGAGGAAATTTTGAACAACATTTTGAAGATGATTGCAAGGCCATTGAAGAATTGGGGCGGTTAAGAGTAAAATCTGTTTTTGAGGGAATTGAAATGTACCCTAATCGGATTCAGGAGGCATGCAGGGTTGTATCAAGTATGCCTGTTTCTCAAGCTAGTGTTGCGCGATTATTTTCAGCGCTAAAGTTCATTTGTAGTGACCTCAGATCATCATCATCATCTACGTATGAATCAAGAGTTTTTAAATAAAAAAATTGATTTTTGCTAATTGTAAGGGATATCAAAATAAAATAAACTTACCCAAAGTATTTGAATTTTATCTTACCAGTGAAGAGAATTTCAGTAAATTTATACTTATTTGCATGTAACACTTGATCCGATTCATATTTTTTATTTCTTTTGTTGTAAATGATGAAAATTAAGTTAATTAAGAAATAAAACTGAGCTTTGATTTAAAAATCTGGACACCATTTAATATTTCATTATGAATAAACCTGATAACTGTTTTAAAAAATAAAGTAATATTAAAATGAAAAATTATTAATTGAAACAAAAGTTTGGCCGGAGCCGGAGCTGGAGCTGGAGCCGGAGCCAAGCTCCAAGACCTCGACTCCAAAGCCCTGCTCATGATTATAGATCAGTGGTTCTCAAGAGATATTTTCTTGTGGCCGCAGATGCGGCCACAAGCAAACCCTCGTGGCCGCATCAAGGAAAGTTTACAGAAAATGTAAGGATAATCATGTAAAAACATCTATATACCCTCTTATTCAATGACACCGGTTACTTATTTATCATTAACAATTGTTTTTCTTTAAATAATTCGAATTATTGAAATTTTTTTGTGGCCGCACCGAAATTGTCTGGTGGCCGCACTTGAGAATCTATAATATAGACACTAGTAGCTGGCGCTTTTGTTCAGCAAGAATTTCTGCTTACTTTAAAAGTATTAGATTTAATGACTTTTGGAAACAAAAATTTCAAAACACTAAATATAATTCTTTATAAATTGATATTAATTAATACTGTTTTTCTCTATCAGAGTCAAAATACATCGTCAATCATTCAACGATAATTAAAATTAATTATTAGCGTTTATTACTTTGCATCTGGAAGGGGAGGTATATTGTAGCGTATAGGAAGAGGTGAGGAGATGGAGGGGTTAGCTAGCCAGCTAAGAGGGGATTCTCAGACGGAGGGAGTGGAAAAGATGACTTTGTTAGCTACTAATGCATTGGTGTTCGTTTTTCGCTCACCAAATTTCAACTTCCTATGTCAGCCAGATGCACCTTAGGTTTTATATCATTCTATACAAGTGATAAGCAGCGGTTTATATTATATGAAGTCATTAATTCCTATTAAAATCGTTAAATAAATGCAGTCGTAACGTCTGTTATCAGTTCCCATTTAAAATCATTGAGGTCGCTGCAGTGGTGATAAGCGTTTTTCATTGTTGAAAACCGGAAACAATAGCCTTTCTCTGTAATTAAAAACTAACTTATAAGGCAATTCGGCATGGATTTTAATTCTGCTTTCAATAATTAAAAGCTTCATTCTTTCATCTAGAGAACTGTACTCGTCCCGAGTTCGTTTCTCTATTTAAGTAATTTAAATAATTTAAGCTTCATCACTATTCACACGCGCGTGCCAGGGAACCCGCAACATTAGCTGTTTTTTTTATTATTCCTGCTTTGACATTAGCGGCATATAAAACTGACTATTCGTACACTTTAACCCGCACCTCCGTCCGCAGGCTGTCGCTTTCAATGGGCAAGTAGTAATTTTGTAATATTCGCGGATTTATTAAACTGATATGTGCGTTCATTTTCAAAAACGTAATCCCTGCGAATGATCCCTGCGACCCCTAGTTACCTTCCGTATCATATTTTTGCCTATCCTCTTCCTCAAGTTTGTGAGTGTATATATATGTATGTACCCATGTGCGTGTACACACGGCATTTTCAGAGGTGACGGGGACAACAACACGCTGAAATTCAAAAGATGCTGAACTGTAAACAAAGTTTTAAGATGGTCGACAGATCAGTGATTAGTGATTGGCTGAGAGCGTACCCACCCCAAGCCAAGCGCTCTGATTGGTTGAGATGCTGATGATTGATGTGTAGAAACACTCGAGAGATTCGTTTTCTTTCATTAGATTTCAGTTGCGCAGATGAATTCGTTTTCTCGCATTAGAATTAAGCTGGAAAATAGTAAATGAATTTTAAAATGTCATTTTTGGTCGATTTTGACTTAAAAAAATTGCAGAATATTTTTTTTTCGCGTTATAAAGAATTCGTGCTCACCGGGGTCGTGTTTAGCGGGGTATTGCTGTATATAACAGCAATTAGGATAAGGATTTAAGTGTTACAGGCCAGGAACAGCATCTGGTGATTCAATTTCCTTAACTTTATTTTCCATGGAATAAATACATGTACTGCGAAACTTAGTTGCCCCGGGCGATCGGGTGCCTCTGTTTTTTTTTGCGTGGAGAACGGGATGCATAAATCTAAAGGAGATCAACCCCGCATCTCCCTCCTTCCCCCTCCTCCTCTGGTGACGCAAGAGCGCGAGGTGAAATGCTTGATCGCTTGGAAATGAGAAGTCAATGCGTCAATTCAATCCCCGTCCTCTCTCTCTTTCTTCCTATATCTTTAACTCTCCACGCGAATCCTGGGAAAATAAAGGGGAAAAAAGACGAAGAAGGCACGACGCCGATTAGGAATATATAAAAAAAAGAAAGGAGAAATGGTAAAGAGGATGACGGAAGAGAATAAGGAAGACTTTCCGATAATGTTCTTCCCCCCCCCCCCCCCCCTCCCGCTCATCAGGCGCCATCTCGTTTTATGGAATGGAAAGGAGGAATAGGAGAATGGTTTTTTCAATACGTAGCTTCCCTCTCTCTCTTGAGAAAAAATATATATATATATATATAAGGGAAAAAATATACGTGGAAAGGGAACGCTGCCGCAGATTTTCCAAGGAAATGCCACGCGAGATTATTCAAATTTATCCAGCCTTGACGGCTAGATTGACGGGAATTCATCTTATTTATTCGAATTTTGAAAGAGACGACGGAGCATGCACCTCGTTTCCTTTACATCCGTTTCGTTCTTTTTTTTTCTTCTTTCCTATCTTGGGTGCCATGAAGTAACATAAACGGAAATAATTCCGAATTTATTTCGGATAATATTTCGAAATTAGCAGTTTGCGCTAGGGTTTTTATTTTATTATTGTGTGATTTGAGGTCCTTTATGATTTCTGTGAAGTAAGCCGTCAAAAAATTTTCGCCTATCAAAAGATGAAGGCGCGAAATGTCTTCGCGATCGAAAATATTATTTTATCAGCCCGTAAAATTCGATTTCCGGATGAATGTATTTCGTGTCGCACGCCATGAACTTTCCAGTGATTTGTAAAAAGGGAAAAGGCTGCGTGAGTGAATATTTTATCTCGATCCGGTACCTGGAAAAGCTGTGCATTGGTAAAAATAACTCTAGCAAAGTGGTATCATTAAGGCGGATCGAGTTTTTTTATCAACTTGTATTTTTATATGAATCGACGAGCCTGAATATTTGAAACATGTGCGGTAAAAGTTTTATCCTAGCGACCAATTTTTTTTATCTCCGCATTTTGTAATGAAAGAAATTGCTGCGATGTTTTCATGTGTTGATTTCCTATGTTCAGAGCTAATAATGTATTAAAATATTTCGAAATCTACGGATAGTGATGATAAAATTTCAATGGCTTTTCATAACCAAGAACTGTGGTCAGTAATGGCGAAATAATAATAAACACGATGATAAAAACGTTACATATATTTATCGCAATTTTCCGATTATAATTTGCACCCTGGTTTTCATTAGCGAAACTCGCCTTATCGCCATGTATAACACGCACCTAAAATTGTAGTAATACGTTCAATTTAACCCATGCAGGTTTAAGTTAAGGTGATCAAGAACTTTCGGTATAAAACGCCAGCTGGATAAATTTCCAACTATTACATTATGTAAGTATAATAAATATAAATAATCTAAAACGTTTATCTTCTTCATTATTTCTAACGAAAACCAGCTGTATAATGGCTGAAAATACAAGAGATAATTCTTAAACACTACACAATTTACTGACTGGAAAGAATTCCGAAGAAGAACTGTTGCTATTAAAACGACAAAACCCGGGGAGAATTTTAACCACGCAAATACCATTAATATATAGATAACCTTAAATATGTGATATTTGAACTTGATAAATAGCTAAACCGTACCAAACTATAAAGTGTTAATATGTGGATTAACGAAGCCACATAAGCGCTGAAGCATTATTGCTGGACGAAGATTGTTGAGAGAAGCGAAGACAGCTGGGCGGTAGCTGGCCATAAAAATCGATATATTATAATGTTCCTAGAGGCTACATAGTTATTATTTGAGAAATATTGCTTACGTAATATTGTTT
Organism: Uropetala carovei; assembly: GCA_036926305.1. NCBI lineage: Eukaryota > Metazoa > Arthropoda > Insecta > Odonata > Petaluridae > Uropetala > Uropetala carovei. Next base: position 5,517,161 of record JAXCHB010000129.1, on the reverse strand, counting down.
GCGACTTCATGCCCTATAACTGAATGGATTTAAATCAAAATCATTAAAACCATTTTCGAATAAGTCGACATTTTTCGAAATTCGGCAAGAACGAACTGCACTTCATTGTTGCGATATATCGTCCATTTTCTTCAGAGGGTCTATCCTTGATGATTTTATCCTTAAATACCAAGATGTACGATATCACTTGAATTTTTCTCAACCGTTCAGGCCATAGACACGCACACAGACGGACAGACAAGTTGAACGGCTAAAACCACAATTTTTTAGTCTCGGTACACCTAAAATTATTTTTTTTCCTTATTTTCTCGGCTTCAATTCCCAAGACAAAAATCGCTCATCTCAAGCGCGACGAGAACAAATGGATTTCTACTCACCGCCTCTCTTGCTCTTCCGATTCCTCTCCGATCACTTTCTCTTTCCCTGTTTTCACTCATGTCAGACTGCAGAGACCCCTGGATACATCCGACGTCACAGGAGACACGAGTTTCGTCGCCGCCTTTATCTTGCCGCATTCGTCCGCACTTTCACTCTCCGCTCGAATCTGTGGGAATCAAAAACACGAAAGAAAAAAAATAGATAAGTGCCAAATCACTTGCGCTTCGATTCCGATTTGTTCTCTTCATGTCCCGATCCGATAATATGGCGATCGATCAATCGATCGATTGACAAGAAAAACCTTCCTTCGCAAAATACGATGGAAAAAATTAAGATAGTGCGCTGGGTGAATGTAAAAATCCGGCTCGTTTTCTTTTTCGACCTAAGTGAAATTCGTAGAAAGCAACACAATCTCCACACAACAAAAAGTCCTTGTCCTGTAATTGTTTGTTTAATAATGCCACGCTTTAGAGCGTTGCCTAGACTGTCTATGGTAACTATAGTGTCGCTGCAGTTAAATAAAAGAAAAACGGTAAAATCCTCCGAGAAGCACCACGTACCAGGGTGAGTGGATAATTTAACTGTATCTAAGAACATTTTATTTGCACCATTTTGCTTATTCTCTATAATATTTACATACGTTCTACGCGTATTTACCGACAATTCGGAATACTACTAAGATATGAAAAAATCGTATATTAAAGACAAATTACCTCTCATTTATAAATAAATCCGACAACTGTACGCGCATTGCAAGAGATAAAAAAATCTCTAAAATCTGTAAAATCGCAACAACGACGACCACGTCCTCGGTCGGACCCTAGATATACTAACCACCGCTCTGTCAAGAGCAGGCAAAAAAACACTGCCTCCTGTGAGAGCAGAACTCACGACCCCCTGGTTTACGAGACCAGTGCTCCAACCACTGAGCTAAGGAGGCTCTGATAATTAATACGAAAAAATTAAGCGCAAAGTGATAAATTTTTCTTTACTTTTGACTTTCCCACCAAGGGTTCATCCGGGCATCATCCTTGGAGGAGGGGGGTAATCAAATTTTTTAAAAACACAAAACATTCTCGAAAGGATACTGATTGTGATATGAAAAATAAATAACATTATTCTTAACAAAATAAATACAGTAAAGATGTAACATTGCTTCCATCTGGTATTTTTTATCTCATTGATTTTTCGGAAATCTTAGAGGGGTATTTACCCTCTCTCCTAAATACGCCCTAATTTTCCGCGTTCTATAAACTAGCAAATAACTCGAGAATGGCCAAATCGATTGCGTTCATTCTTCCGGCGAAATTAAGTATATGCCTAGAAGAAGACTTTTGGATGAACGCAGAGTACTATAACGCAGTGCTTTCCAACCGGTGTGCCGCGGCATATTAGTGTGCCGCGAGGAAGGCACTAGTGTGCCGCACAGTCTGAAGATAATTAATTTTCACAAAAGCGTTTGGAACGAACAAATTCGCATACATTTTATCATCCAAAGAATTTATTCCGAAACTACGAGCGGAATTGGTAGACCTTAGTAACGATCATAAAACTTAAAATTAGTATTAATACCTTTGAATGTATTTTGACTAAAAGCTAAAGGTGAATATCCTTCAATATCTGAATACGCCATCGATATGACGTTCCAAATTTAACAACGCATTTATGCAAATTTAATTGTTCGTCAATGGCTAATATCGAAAATATTAAAAGGGCATGTTTAAAGAACCTAATATGAATTTTTTGTAGCTCATTCTATTATTGAGCATTTGTACGAAGAAGGAAGGACTAAATTTTCCGTCGTAGAGCATAACATTTTTACACGCTGAATTAGGTATGTACTTAATTTACAATAAAAATTTACATTTATTTGAATATTACTTCACCAATCATAACAGTCTAATGTAATTGCGACTTTTACCTGTTTTGTGCTAGTTTTTTCTTTTAAAATGTGTATTTACGTAGTGAAATTAATTAGGGATGGTTTGGTGTGCCGTGATGTTTACAAGCATGCATGAAGGTGTGCCGTGGAGCAAAAAAGGTTGAAGAGCACTGCTATAACGGACCGGTTTCGATCCCGGGGACGTTTCAATCCTCCATTTGAAAATAATTTGGTTGGGTGCATCGTATTTTTTTATTAGAACTTGGAAATGTTGTTATAATCATTTTGCATGCTAGGGACTTGAACGAAAGAACGCCTTAAAGAATAGTCGATTTTCTTGTGTAATTCGAACTGATCGATAGAATTGTTTTGAATGTGAACATCGTGGGATATTTCAGAAGAAAATCTTTCGTTACTGAGTAATTCATTTTTGCCGGATTCATTACATTACCTTGAATTGGATTTATATAAGCTAACAGGAAGGGAGTGAGGGGTAAGGAGAGATACAATGATAGGGAGAAAGAATGATAGGGAGGGCCTGACGGGCAATCACAGTAATTCCCTGATGTGGAATTTACATTGACCATGGCGTCATAACTCTTACAGATATAATCTAATCTAAATGCCACACATTTCTAGGATACCAACAGTGTTACTAAGCAACACTGCGCGACCAAACCCCACCACATTACGCTTAAGACGTCCCTTGACAACGGTCGCCAGCATTATTCCCACTCATTAAACACCGCGTGTATCACAGAATAAAAAAAATACGAATTAACCGCTGCCTAGTCACCACAACCATAGTTACAACACAAAAGAAAACCTAAAAAGCTCTTCTTTGAAGAACTGAACCCTTTAATCCCCTTAATCAGTTTTCACTTTATTGACGAGTCTATCACCTTTGGCAATCGATCTTCTTATTTCCCAGACGAAAAAAGACATACAGAGACCTTCTTCCCACGATCCCTTTCGCGACACCTCTCATCCCGAACCCATCCAATTCCCGGAGACCTCGTCCTCATTCTTTATCTCTCGAGAACGTCTTCTTCGTTCCGGAGAGCCATTTTCCCCCTTTCAACACGCCACTAAAACTAGGATATCACCGCCCGATCCAAACAGTGATGTTGATATAAGGTCCGGTAAAGACGGACTTTCCACTACCTCTCCTTCCCGAATTGATAAAAGGATATTCTAAATAAAATTTTCACCTTTTTACTTTCTCAAATACGAAGAATACTGAGCAAGTATAGTAATCGTGAAAAAATTCAACATCGAGATTTTGACGGAAATATACGTTTAAGTGTACCCGAGTCCGAAAAAGTGGCTTTCGCAATGCCGTCTGTCTGTCTGTTATGGGGTCCAGGGCCTAAACGGTATAGCGAAAATGAATGAACTCTCGTACTTAGTCATTTTATCATACAGAATAGAAGCTAAGACGAAATGGTTGACAGTGATCAATAATTAAGGGTAGTTTATTAATTTTAAACAACATTTTGATTTTCTCAAAAACGGCTCTAACGATTTTGATCAAATTCCGTACAGTTGCTTGAGTTTACGTCGTAAATAATACTACACATTTCATTTTCCTCATTGAATGAATATAAGGCTAGTTTATTCTTGGCAACTTTAACAAAAATTGGATTTTATATGAAACGGCTGGAACGATTTTGATAAAATTTCGTATAGATCTTTAACTTGATGTTTGTAATAATTCTACATAGTTCATATTTTTCTGAAGATAACTAAACGACGAATTAGTATATGAGAATATTTGTACAATGTTGTACCGATTTTTTCTCATTCTTCTATGCCTGAAGTATTCAATATACCTACCCTAACGGATTCTCTAAGGATTATAAGTACCTCTAGGATAGGGGCATCAAGATCTCTTGTGAAAATAAGTCACAATGTAAAAATTGATTTTACAGACGGATTTTATACACTCAATACCAATACGTGCATTTTCCATAGGACACAATATAATGTAATTTTACTATATCAGCAACAATGGCGTTTCCCTTGACGACTAAAGTTTTTCGAATCGGAAAAGGTAAAGTTTTCATGTTCATAACAAATTCTTGTGACGAGTATTTGAAAATTTAAGGCAGGAAAATGAATTTTTATTCTTTTTGTGGCGTTCTTCTCCTCGAGTATGGATTGTCCCATCCCTCTAAAAATAATTGGACGAACGCGTTTTCGTAACCTCTAATACTTTCTTCATAGAACATTTTGAGAATTACAGGATCTGTGTTTACATAAAGTGAAATAAAATCAGCTTAATAAGAAAATAAACCATTAAAAAATTGTTTCAAGGCAAATGTGATAAACATGTTATTTCTTGAAAAAGAAATGGCAAAAAAAGATGTGAACCAAAAAAAGAACATGTTGTCTCCAACTGACTTACTCTGAGTTTTTAAATGACAATAACTTACTAAATGTTTCCAAATAGGACAAAATAATCGATATTATTATTGACCTAAACAATATTTTCCGGTTGTATGCACGTGTGCGTTGTTAAGGGAAAAATTTTAATTTTTAAAACTACGTCGAACTGAGTTACATATACAAATGACACCAATTATCTCTGTGTTGATGAGCATTGCAATAAAAATGCCCACTTAATTACATCAACAGCGGATCAAAGGCTTCATTGTCAATGTAGCTCACAGAATCGTATTATTTGAGTGATTAAGTGGCAATTAACTTCGTTATTTCGAAACCACAATGCACGTCACGGAAATTATTGGCAGAGCGCCCGAATGCGAGGTTGCCAACAGCGTTGCGATTACTCCAGTCGAGTTTCGTTACAGAATTATTACTTTAAAATCAAATTTATCAAACTCCTCCCAACCGTTTTATTACAGTTGGAGTAACTAACTATATGATGAGAATTTCTGCTGACGTCATTATACCAATAAAGGTAGAACAATATTCATCGGGGTCCAGATTTAGATTGCGTATTTAATTATTCTACGTTATTTTAGGACCAAATGTCTAGAACTTTAAATAAAGATGAAAGAAAAAAAATCACTTCTCGATAATAATTACTCTACAAATGTAATAATGCTTTTCATTCTCCAATAAAACCTTCATTGCAGATATGAATATTAAATTAAATGTTTGAATATTATGCACCTTTTTCTAAGAGAAAGGAATTGTTGATCAGGTTATGATAAAACGTATTTAATCCATCCCTGAATTTTTGGAAGAGGGCTTCCAGTCAGTGAGTTTTGTGTATGTGGCAACAATGTATGTAACGATGGTAACGAAAGCGATTCGCCCAACCTAATGATGAGACTGATATAAGAAAAATTCTTATCAGCTTCACTGCAATCACTTCCTGAACGCGATTTAAACATGCAAACACCATTTCCATTTCTATGGATATTAAATTGTCTTGTATCAATAAATACTGATGGGTATTATAAAAATAATATGTTGATAGAAAACAATTGGAAAGTGTATGACCTAAAGATATAGTAATTGTATTAGTGATGTATTCAGAATTAAGATGGTTGTAAAAAAAACAAATAATTTAATCCCCAATAAAATTTACGTATGAAATTGTCAATTTCGACAAATTGTATTGCATGAAGGGAACACAAATCCACGGTTCAATTGATGAAGAAATAATTAAATTTTTAATAGAAATATTCTGCGCAGTGTTTTATGACGGATAATGAAAATTTCATATTGCAAATAACTTAAATAGAAACCAATTTATTAATTTGCTCTCCGAATGGCTTCCCAAGACACTAGTTTAGGGAAACCTTTCGTAGCCAACCGCCCTATCAGGAAAACTTTAATCGGCGATCATAGACGAAGAAATTTAATCTGTATTGAAAACCGAAGAAAATATTTAAATTTACGAATGAAGAAAAAACAACCGGAGGCAATTTTCAACATATATCGTTTTACCGATTCAAAATGCAATGTCCTCTTTTTCTTTCTTTTTTTTGATTCGGCAATGGCACGGTGCTCCACGTGTGCAATAATAAAATGTTTATGGCTTTGCTGCGTTTGGGTACACAAACAGCAGTGCAAACATAAGAGCTAATATTAAACGAAACGCGAAATTGAACTACTACTGCTACTACGTAAGGTGCATGTGTTTGATTAATCGACGTAAAAAAGCGATTCCTACGGGGACACGCGATGTAACTTCCCCTGTCGATTTTCATTTTTTTTAAACATCTGCCGTTCATATTTCATGGCATTTTTTTGACTTGCTGTAAATCATTTTTTTTATCTTTACATTTACAAAAAATGTAGAAATATCAAAGAGAAGTGATAAATTCACCGGCGCAACATATCCACACGGCAGTAGAAAATCTGGGAAAAGTATCATATTTTTCTAAAGCCTAGAGCCAGAATTCAGGGCCATTGCATATGCAATATTTCTTATGAACAAACTTGATAGCTAACTTAAATTTGTATCGGGGTTACGATGGCGAGTTTGTTTGTTTATACTGTTTATTTAATTTAAAAATCTTGTTTTGTGGCATGTCTGAATATGTGGACAAATAATATGTTGCCAAGGTAATATAAAATGATAATATGCAATATTTAAAAGGGCTTGAATAAAATTCTTTCTGTTTTTCCCTTAGGTACTTCGCATTCGTTGGGATTTCTATGAGCGTCGCTGAAATTTAGAAGACGTAACTTTTACTACAGAGAAGTACGTTAAAGATAAGACTGCCCTCTGGGAATTTCTCAATCACATGACGGTGCGATTAAAAATGGTGATGGGGCTTTATGATCAACAACATCGCCCTTCGGAAAAGAGGGGTGTGCACGAATGAAATATTAAATTAAAAAAGTAGATGTAGACCTTAGTTAACGTACATATTTTATCTGTTGTATTGTTATTACTGCACTTTGATTATTTACAACGTGGATTAAAATGTGTTGCATAATTTTCCAGGCTGTTTATTATGAGCACCTTAACATTAGAAAATACGGATGAAAAAAATCTGCAACTCATCTTTTTCTATGTAAAGAAAAATAAATCGTATGTAGTTATTGAAAAAGGATTCTCGATGAACATCTTTACAGTGAAAACCAAACCATAAGTTTGCAAATTTGTCAAATTCCACGCCCAACCCTGTATTTCGCGCATGTACCGTAAAATTCAAACGCGAATTGTGAACAACACACAAAAATATTTTACATAAACGCTGACGAATCGTTTCAAATTTCATATAATTATGGATGATTCATATAAGTTTAAAAACGTAAACGCGTATCAATTCATTTACGAAATAGCGTCAAGCTTTTTTCCTAATTCATCTACATCGCGAAGTTCAATTGTTTAACCCCGTCCGATTTAAAAAAAAAAAACAAAATACATGTACGCCTCTCGCGCAGGGCCGGCCCGAGATACCGGCGAGCCGGGCGGCTACCCGGGGCGCCCAAAAATATAACCCTACCATCTATCTCTACATTACTTGCAATTCGATAAATACTGGATACCAATTTACATCGAAGGATAGGCGGGTACGTATAGAAATTCCTTTTACTTTTCCTTATCAATCATTTTACGGGGCAATTAACAAATGGACGATCCATTTTAAAAATATCTTAACAAAAATTTGAGAGGGGGGGGGACACGCAAAAAATACCTCGGGCCGCCCCTTCTCCCGCAGATATGGAAATTGGCGCGTGGAGTTGCGCCGCCATTTTAAAACGTTCTTACGTGATCCCATCAAACCATGTTTTAACGGTCCCTCGAATGAAATTGGGTTATCAGCTTGCACCGCCTGATTAATATGCAAACTAGAATTCGGCACACTCAAAATGCGCGATGTAGTTTCGGAATAAGTGAAGCGAAGAGGAGTAGGAGGAACCCCCCTTATGGAGAGTGTTTGGTGTGTAAATTAAACTGTGTTTGAACGGCTGATGAAAAGTGGCGAAAGAAAAGTAGGTTGCGTCGTAATTGCGAGGTAAAAAAAAAGACAAAGAGAGAGCATCGTCGTATCGAAAAATGCACGGAATTTTTAAAAATAAGCAAATAAATGAAACGATGAGTAAAAAAAATGGCCGCCTTTGTTCCCGTTAATCAAACTTCCACATTCGAACATGCCGAGGGATGAGAAATGCAAAACATGCATTTCTTAACAAACATATTACCATCTGCTGAATCTGTTATTATTAATATATATATATATAAAGTGAAATTTTATTTTTGCTTGTCCGCTATACAAATCCATACCTTTGAAGATATCGTCACAGAACTTTGCATAAGCATATAATTTTACCAGGCGAGTAACATAGGTTATATGGCTATAAAAATTGAGGGGAGAGCTTCATTCAATGAATGCTGTTTTCCATCTGGTCCCGGGAAACGCCGCGCCGGGTATTTCCAGCTAGTATCATATATTTTAATTTTTAAACCTGAACATCCAATTTGACATATAGAAAGTTTAATCGGAGTGTTACCACGGGCTCCAAGCGACCCGATGTCAACCGTTCCTATTTGCATATTGTAATTCTATTCCTATAACGAGAACTACCTCGCAATTCGCTAAATTGAAATTTTGATAACGTTATAGGCATTTTCAAAAAATCGCGTTTTTCGTATCGCTGAACCCACAGCGGACATCAGAGTAAAGTTCTGGTTCGGATTTATTTCCGAGCATTAACTAAATTAATCCTTCCCTTTGAGAATAAAGAGTATTATCATCTGCAAACAGAATTGCACGATTGGAGTTCATCGCATGGTTTGACACGATTTTAATTTAAATATTTTTTAATAGTTAATAATAGCTTGATAACTGACGACTGTAATCGATATATGATCGATGTCTCGATCACAAATTAAGCATTGGAGTCCATCGGTATGTAAAATATATACAAATCGTTGCTTCAAAAAAAACTTGATCACTCTTAAATAATCTACCAGATGCTTTCGTAGCGCGAAAAAAAGAGAACTTTCCCTCTGACCATTAATTTTTGCCTTCCGTAACCCGGCGATCCGATGGGATTATAACAAAAAAAACAATGGGGAAGGACGAATCTCTTCCGATAGTTTTTTCTTCTTTATTTTCGCTTACATAACGCATTCCAATCCGAGCGATTGACGCAATTATAAAGGATAAAAAACGAAAAGGGTTCCAGTTATTCCCGACGTTGATAACCATCAATTGATATTCTCTCCCGGGAACTTGACCAATCCAAACCTTTTTTTTACTTTCTCCATATACGTAGTACTGAAGAAAAAGTACTGTTTTCATGAAAAAATCGAATTCGAGATTTCAATGGAAATACAGGTTTTGAGGTCCCCTGAACACGTTTTGACCGTTTTCTCGATGGCGTCTGTGTGTCTGTCCGTATGTGTGTGACAGTGATTTTGTGGGCGCTCTAACTCAAAAGATATTCGTCAGATCAGCATGAAATTCTATATTTGTGATTTTATATACATTCTTGAGATTTGAAAAGATTTTGATAACAATCAGCCGGAAGCAGCGGTTTACTCCTGTCAAATTTTAGTTTTACTTAAATATTTCGCTTAAAACTGAATTTTGTTAACACACACATATATATATATATATATAAGTTGTATTTTTTTTTCTACAACTCGTTTGAAATAAATTTTCATATGAAGAATATTTCAAGAGATATTCAATTTTCTTCGAAATTGACGGTTAGTGGGCAGCTCGCTCGCGTGGCAGTGACGGCAAAGGGGAATTTACCCTCGTTGTTGGCAGTGAGGCGCGGAACTTACGTATGGAGAAATCCATGTGTTGGACACATCAATTTATTTCTTACAGGCCAATACTTAGTACACTTAAAGCACACATTCACACACACACACACATACATAGTTCTTTTTTCTCTCTCCCTAGATGGCAGAGTGACTTTGTTTTTTTTTGTTTCATCCTCTCGAGGACACGTCTCACTTTAATCCCATCTGTTCTTTTATTCCTACTCGGTCTCCAACTAACTCCAGGCCTTTCTCTTATAACGCAGTCTGTTATATCCCCTTTATTTTTCTTATCATTTTCCTAACTCACTCTCACTTTCATATCTTCTATGTCACTATCTCTCCCTTCTCTCCCCCTCCGTCCATTTCTCCCTTCTCCCCCCTCTCCTTCATCTTCCTTCTTCTCCTACCTCCCTCACCTGCTCTCCCCCACCTCCCTCCTCTCTCTTTTCCTTCTCTCTCTCTCATCCTCCGTTTACTTTTCGAACAAATTTTTGCAAACAATTGTAATCTCAAATTTTCCCTTACTCATGTATTAATTACGTTGTAAATACTTGTGGAAGAGGAAAGGTACATAAGGATATTTAGGTGTTGAAGGAAACCCAGTGAGCACTTACCAGCCGCTGGGGTTTCGGAGAGACACATTTTTAGACGATGTTGGAACTTTCGGGATGATCCCTTCGTCAGCACAAGAGAGAAACAACTCCCACGATCTAATTTTTTAAAAATTTTAAATCGTTAAGTGGAAGGTGGGGTCGGCTACTTAAGACTCAACCTCGTCAATTTTTTCTTTCTCTCCTCCACCTCCCATCCTCCCTCTGTTTCTCCCCTCCCCTCCCCCCCCCCTCTCTCTCTATTTCTAAATCTCATCTACCTCAACATCGCTCTATCAACATTTACCCTCCTTCCATCCGTTTCTCTTCATCCTCCTCTTCCGCGCTTCATCATCACTCCTTCTCCTTTCCTCCTTCCCCTTCATCGCATTCAATATCTTCCCTCTCTTTCACTTCCTTCCCCCTATCCCATCATCCTTCCCGTACTATATCCACTCCTCTTTCGCTTTCTCCCACTCTTGTTTTCCCTCCTCAGCTGTAATCCTCGCTCAAACACCGAGGGACTCCATCCTCATCGGCCTCCTTGCATACAAACGAACCCAATCTAGAATGCTCCGTCGTTACCGAGTAAAACCGTCGGCTGGATTTCCGGATAGGATTAATTTCATGGTTTTCTCCCGTTATATCTCGCGAGGAGGCGAATTTTTCCCCGTCCCTTTGTTCCGATTAATTGGATGTTGTTTAAGGGAGACAAGAGCGCCTGGCGGCCATGATTGCGTGAAAGCTTATCGTTCTCCGGATAGGAGTGCGCAAGGGGTAAATTATATATATAAACGTCGGAATATTACGCAGACTAGATAAATAACCACAGGACTCGAATCGGAACTCGGAGATAAAATTGCTGACCCGCTTTTTATTCGCATTCACGTGCTTCTGTTGCAAAAACGTTGAAGGATACATTTTTCTTGCGAAAAGGTAAAAACACAACAAAAAACATATAACTTACGTTAGGTCTATTCCTAAAAGAAATTCGCTTGTGTATTCAGGACGTCAATCCGTCCATCTGTCAGGGAAATATCTCTTGAACCGTGCAACCTGGTGATATCAGTCTTTTAGTATCTATGCGGCCAATAAATACGGTAAAAGCTAGGCGGTTCTAGAACTAGAAATTTTCATGCTAGTAACAAATGACGAATTTTTCAAAGTGATTCTATGCATTAAAAGTTGGCAAAGTGTACAAAGCATCGGATGTTTTCTATATCAAGTACCTAGATTTCCATTTCACGAGATTGTTTTTAAATTATTTAAAATTTCGCAGAACATATTAAAATATTTTTTAATAGGTTTTATGAAAAAAGAAAGCCCCTTACGCGATTTTCTCTGTATTTCTTTCCTCGCGTGTTTAAACTTTGGCGGATCGTGAAAAATATTTCAGGAGTTTGTTACTAGTTTTTAAATATCTCAGAAAAGTTTGTTTTTTTTATGTTAAAGTAAAAAAAGTCAGTAAATTGAATATAAAGAGAAAACTTCATAGGTCAATTCTCCGGACCAATTTAACAGTTTTTCGACAGAAACCAAACTTCGCTGTAACGAGAAAGACTAAACAGAAGTCTTTCTAAATAGTTTAACAAAATGTCAAAACAACCGTTTTCCATCATAAAAATGTGATTAATGTTTATTTTTTTCATAACAATACCAATTATTTTTTTTAAAAATCGTTTCTAACATTTTTCTCCGTACGACAATGAATCCAGGAAGAGCCAAAAAGGTCGTATCGCGGAATATTTTTATGGATACATCTATGGGACGCAAAGCGTGAAATTGAGGTGCATCATAGAGCGGCCCCTTTGTTTACCCTTGGTTCCTGGCAGTATAATGGCGGCAACTTGCCACGAAGATGAGGAAAACTACGAAGGGACTGAAAAAAAAAAGCCCTCATCGTCGCTCCTCTGACCTAGATCGAAATAAAAATGTATTTTTGTTCATAAAAATACGTTTTCACCATGTGGAGCATGGAAAACGAACGAATACGAGTTGCACATGAAAAGGCAGAATATTAGGGGGGGAAAACCTTTTGATCAATTTAAAATGTTTACGACATAATTGATATAGAAATTCAAAACTAGGCTACATTACGGTTAAACGAAAAAGGTTAATTTACGTGGTCCTATTCTTCGGGAAAATAAATATTTATGAGAAATCATACGACATTACTATAAAGTTTTATGATGAGTCAACAAATAGGACATCACAATGCAAACTGGACAACGAATCTTAATATAAATAAACAAAATTAGTGGATTAAATAACAAATAATACATTCACCTACTTAAGAAATGTTTTCTATATGAGATAGAAATGTTCTGAAGAATGAATATCGATACAGTCATGCTTTGAAATTAATTAGTTAATAAAAATGCAAATTCTCGTGATTTAAGATAGTGCAAAAAGCACATCTGATCTTTCGAAATATCCTCTTTATATATTATTTATCGCGCAAGATTTCCCGTAAGGATCATATTAATGTATGTACTCAATTTCATCGCACAGTTTAACTGTTTATTCTAACATTTTTTCTCCTTTATCGAAAGCTTTGCATAAATTTAATCTTTTTATTTAAAACATTTATTAATCATCTCCTAATTATAAGAATATATATATATATATATATATATATATATAAGTATTATACATTCAATATAATTTCCAATAATTCTCCAATTTTTTTCTATTCACCTAAAACATTACAATTTCCTAACAGGGCATGGACTCTCGCACGTTTACGCACTTTCCTGAAGAATAACTCTCCCTCCCCTTCTTACACGTCTTAATCTCGAACCCGGTCCATCTTTTTATGCGTCGATAACAAAGAGAGAGAGAGAAAATAAATAAATCAGAATCCGATAAAGGCTTTGAAAAAAAAAATCCGCCGGAAATCCAACGGCGGAAAAAGGCTGCAATAAAAACGGATCGGATAGATTGACGACACTGACGTGCAACAGTGGACCGGGGCAAAAGAGAGAGAGAGACAGAGGGCGACAGTTTATACGTAGTGCGATCGCTTTCTCTCCCTCCACTCTCTCTCTCTCTCCAACACACGCCCTCCTTCCTTCCTGTTTCCCAATCCAACCCGACGCCTTCGGGCTTTCCACTCGGTTAAACTTTCCGAAGCAAAAAAAGAAAAATAACGTACAACGCTCTGCCACTCCCCCCCCCCCCCCTCCCTTCTCTCCCCAACCCAACCCTTCCCCCATTTCCCGCCCAATCTCCTTTCACTCCATTTGGGGCATTTCCATCTCGGCCGGCAATTTTTTCCCCCCGTTCCAATCTCGGTCGATATATTCCTTTAAAACGATGAAGACGATACTTCTTTTTTTTTATCTATTTTTTTTCCTCTTCCCTCAAATCCTCCGTTCCCTCCGTATAGCTCAAAAGAATAGAGATTTTTTTCCTCCAATATGGAGAGGACCGCCTTGAAATTTGATGAAAATGCGGACCGATCTATAGCTCCCCCCCCTTGAGCGGTGGGCAGAAAAAAAATGATATGTACCTCGGATCGTATGGCGGCTCGAAAACAAGAAGGTATTACGAAAAAGGTAATAACGAGTGGGATTTTATATATTTTAGTACATGGATTGATTCGTTTAAAATGAAATTTTTTCTGAATTAAATTCGCGTTATTAAACGTTTTCTTTTTTTTCGCATTTCGGTTTAATTATTTGCTTTCGCAAACCGCAATATTGATTCCTTTCTATCTCATCTCTTTTTTAAAAAAAACTCTCACTATGTATATTTTTCATTAATCTTCTAATTTACATTAGTCGCACTTCCATAATTTTCATTGCTTCTTTTATCAATATGAAGACGTAATAAATTCATTTCGTGTTGTGATAAAAAATTAATTCGTTTATATTTTTACTATTTTAAATATATGAATTGTAATTACTCGATCAATGATATTTATTTGCCTTGATACAGCAATCATTTTTTTCATCAATCAAGAAAGTGCTTAAATGTATAGCTCGATCAGAAATTTAATTATATTAGGTTTAGCTATAAATACTGCTTGTATCCTTTTGTTACACTGGTTTGCATAAAAATGTATGTTTGCAAGTGAGGTGGAAACGCTATAACTTTAGAACTCAAGAATATTGAATTATATAAAACTCTATTGCTTCTTCTGAGTGCATGTTATATTTATTCCTCGAGCAAAAAAAACAATTCAAAAATAAAGGTCCCCTGATGTTGATGTACATTATGGTATAAATTCGTAGTGGAAAACCATAATTTAGTACGATTTTTTCCAGCTACACTTTGTTTGTTATAAATAATCCATAGACATCAGCTTCCGGCATTTGATAATGAGCGGAATAAAAAACGCGATCGTAAACAACCTTTCCCTAGGCAGGATTCGAACCCAAGACTCGAGCATCCCTCTGCCAAGGCAAATTAAATTTAAGAAAAACTGGAGGCGCCGGGTATCGATGCCGGTACCTTTTGCATGATAAGCGAGCTCTCTACCATCTGAGCTACAATCCCTGTTCAATAAAAACATAATTGATGACTATCAATATTCCTCAGGATACAGTATTATTCTACAAATTTTATTCACAATGTGATCACCGACGCGAACGATATTATTCTGTAAAAACGGATTTCTAGTACACTAAACTGCACCTCATTCAAAGGGAAAAAACCACATGTTAATTCAGTCGCGTCCGTCCTACCCTTTATCGCCGTCTCGCTAAATTACGTATTAAATTCAGCTTCTATTTCGAGCGAATAAAATTATAAATATCGCGAGAATTTTAGATCCTTTATCGAGGTATGAGGTCCACACATTGTTTTTTCCGTATGTCCGTCCGTTTGTCTCAAGCTTGCATTGCCTTCGCGCAGTACAGCACTAAAAGAGACCCATACCATCGATGGAATTCGATGCAGGAAGCTTTCGTAAAAATTTATTGGACCACTCGCTTTTTGTCCTTAATGAACAATAGGGGGCCATAAATTTTCACGAAATGCCGAACCTGAACTTGAATAATAACGGAACTTCGGATCACCGAATTTCGATGAAACATTTATTTTGCAAGCTTTATCCAATTTCCGATTAGAAAAATTAAACAAGTTCGGCTCTCTCAGCTCCCTGCGTGTTTTTTTATCCTTTCCTCTGTCGGAACC
Organism: Uropetala carovei; assembly: GCA_036926305.1. Classification (NCBI taxonomy): domain Eukaryota; kingdom Metazoa; phylum Arthropoda; class Insecta; order Odonata; family Petaluridae; genus Uropetala; species Uropetala carovei. Next base: position 5,501,464 of record JAXCHB010000129.1, on the reverse strand, counting down.
CTTCCGACACCGATTTTACGAATTTTTTTTACTGCTTTATGATCGCGTACCGAGTATTATATATCTTCGCCAGTTAGATTATTTGACATCTCTTTTAGTAGTCCGTACATACATAGTTTTCAGCCCAATTAATTTGTACCTGTTAGGGGTGAGGATGGAAATAAAAAAAAGTTAGAAAAGGGTAAAGGTTATCACAAATGGACGCGTTTAGTGCAATGGAGTATTTGAAAGAAATGATATGTGTGTGCGTAAGGAACATAGCGTTTTAAAGTTCCTGTTTTCACCAAAAAATAATGCTTTTTATACATGCACGCCGAAAAGTCGAGTGGGCACACATACAGAAGCCCCTTTATATATACACACACACACACACACATATATTTGTTTGTTTGTTTGTATATTTATTTATTTAGGACAACCAGGTGTTGAAGGAAACCCAGTGAGCACTTACCGGAAGGAGAGCCGCTGGGGTGTTGGAGAGAGACATTTGTAGAAGTTATTGGAGCTTTCGGGATGGTCCCTTCGTCTTGTGCTGACGAAGGGATCATCACGAAAGCTCCAATAACTTCTACAAATGTGTCTCTCCAACACCCCAGCGGCTCTCTTTCCGGTAAGTGCTCACGGGGTTTCCCATATCATTCCGTCAGAATAAAAGTCAAAAGATAATCCGCCTCTTCTCAATCAACTGTTTCTTACGTTTATTCGGCCTGCTGATATTGAGAGGACTCCTGTGGTTAAATTGAGGTAATCATACTTATAAGGGAAGGTTTCTCGGTTTATCTATGTGTTAACAAGAGAGGAAAGATATACACATCAGGAGTCTATACATGCAAGATAGAGGCGCAATTTGCTAAATAAGTAATCGTGTTAAATAACTAATTATACAACCTTTCTTAGGGTCTTTCTTGTAAGACTAATATTTTCCAACGAAGTATGACGAAAAGGTAAATATTTTGTTCATAGAAAGTTGCTTGCGTAGATTTGGCACCCCTTCTAGGGTTATTTGAACCAATTACATTATTTTCTTATTCCCAAAAAAGTCCATAATAAAAATCTACAAAAACTCACTCGTTATTTTCAGAGGTGAAATAGGCGGACGGACTCGATCTAACCGTAAAGCGTTTATTTTTATTTTTTTTACTTTTTGTAAAAACGACTGATAATGGAAACGTACAGCGGTTACGGAAGACATTTCCGTTGAAATTAAGAAATGAAAATGAACCTTACCAGTAATTTCGCAGAGTCGGTTATGTCAAAGGATTGTATCGTGCACAGCGGATAAACGCACATTCATGTCCCTGTGCCCTAATTTAGTGGAAAAGCTCCCTCCTACAAAAAAAAAACAGTTATTAAACCTCAACGTTTTCCCCCGCCGCAAAAATTAGGCATCATGTTCAATTAATAAGATGGCTCCCGAATTTTAACTGGCAGCTTAAACACTTCAAAGACCAAAATCCGCTCCACGGATAATTATTTGTCTACACACCAGTTGCACAACCATGAATTGGAACAAAAAACGAAATCTGGAGCCGTCTGGAAAAAATAAATTTTGAAGGAATATTTTATACGACCTAATTTATAACACCAAGCGGATCCTGTGTACTGTGAGCCTATGGGTGTAAGGCAGGGGTGGACAAACTTTTTACGAGGCGGGCCACATTAGTAGTTGTCGACGGTTAGGTGGGCCACATTAGGTCTCACATAGGAAGTTATTTGAGAGGATGCGAAGGGTCCTATTAGTGAAAATCAATTATTGTTACATTTTTAATACAATAGATTCGCTATAGTATAAGGTTTTCCGGTCATAATTTTAAACACCAAACGTGAAATTTACTGTTTCACATTTCATGGTTCTCTTTTATAAAGGCATAGCGGGCCACATAAGGTGCTCTCGCGGGTCAGATGTGGCTCGCGGGCCGTAGTTTGCCCACCCCTGTTGTAAGGGGTGCATCGCAACCGGGCGGCAACATATTAAGTACTTCAATTCACGGGCGGAGGCCTGACTGTGAGACCAATTCGTATACCTTAGTCGCTTTAATTTCATTTTTCATTAATTTCGAAGCTTCCTCGTCGCTCGCTTTGGTAAAAAAAAAGACGTAAACGCAACTTTGAAATAAAATCACGGTAATACGTAAAATCGGTTTGCGTTCCAAGTGGAGCACCCCCTGCGTTCGCCATCCTTGAATTATCTTGCGGTAAATTTCTGCATTTCCTGTTAAGCTATTCTACTAAATACAAATTCTCTCATTTTTGGGATGTCGGCATTTTCAGATACACAGTAAACTCCCGATTTGCGAACACCATGCATTCCTGAAAAGTGGTTCGTAAACCGAAAGTTCGTAAATTGGGAGATTTCCCCATTAATGCAATGTTAAAATCATGGGATGTGTTGGAAAACTAATTTTTCCTCTTATACGTCACAGAAAAAGGAGAAGGGATCAAATTCTAATAGATTTTAACAAATGAATTTTAATCATAACTTACGCAGTCGTTGAATTTGGCGTCATTTTCCACATTAAGCGGAGGGTTTGGGCAATACATAGAGCTCTTACGGGTGTGTAGGCAGATTATCAGGGATGATGACGTGGAAGGTGCACAATTTATATCAGAAAATTCGTTTAGCAAAGGAATGAAAAACGCATCCGCGGAAGTCTGACGCGAACACAATTTCATTTTTATCAAATCTTTTATATGCGTTCGTCCGATATTTATTTAAATTTATATTTTGGGGTAGACCGTTTTTTGTTCCCTCATATCTCTTGAACGAATGATCGGATCGTAAAGAATATTACATTGTTTGATAGCGTATGGCTTTTAGATGGTTTTTAGCCCACAAACAATTTCGTATCACATCTAAGAAGTTAAACTGTGAATGTTCAAACTTTCCAAAAGTCTATTTGTTTGCGGTGACACTGGCGGTGAATTTGGGGCGTTTTAAGAGCAAGAAATTGTACTACTGCATATTCACAGCATTCCGTGCCCCAACGTTAGAAACGATAGCGGGAAATACGGATTTCAAGGTGAGTTGTCATTTTGACCAATACATGGCGATAGAAGTTACAACGCTAAATTGTACGAAAAGTTTAGCTTATTTCTATTATGTCATTTTATAACTCAATAATGTTCACTATTGGTTTACAAATTTTGAACTTTTTCGTAAAACAATTAAAAACTCGTAATCAGTAGTTGGTTCCTTTGGTAATGTATTTTTATTCCTCACGCTGCGGTAGATGCCTTCTGGGTAGAAAGAATCTTCGAAATTTCAAAACTTGCGAAATGGGGTGCCGTGGCGTAGTGGTGAGGGCGCTGTCCTGCTACGCTGAGCATACCCCTTGAAAACTTGCGAAAGTTGCATTTTTTTCAATAGACCTTGCGGCCCCTTATTTGCGTGTTTAGAGGAAGGGACATAAAGCCGTTGGTCCTCCTTGGTGCTTTTCGAAAATAGTAGGCTAATGCCGGTACCGGGTTTCTCATCTTATTTGCTTTGTGATTTAAACTGTCGGTCCTACTAACGCTAGAGTCGTTTGAATTCACACAGTTCCACAAATCACAAACTTGGACTTCAATCATTGTAAGAAAGCGATTGAGGTAAATTATTTATGTTCGTTATTTCGCATTGAATGTTATTCATTTTCGCACTTCAAAGATGAAAACAACTAGGTAAGAATTTTCAAAAAATTCAAAAATAAAATCTCTTTGCTCATTTTTACAGCAAACTCCCGATTTACGAACATGCTGTTTACGAAATATATTAAATAAGTAAGAATTTTTAAAAAATTCCAAAGTAAAATCCTTTTGCTTTATTAAACAGGCGGCCTTAAAAGGATAAAGTAAGAAAATTTTCAGATTATTTGTTCGTTATAAAAGATTTTGGTGTCATGTACTTGTCATTACTATAACTTTACATATCATTTACGTAATATTTTCATTCCATAAGCTGGAATGTAAAGTTAATAGCAAAACATACTTTAATGAAGCTGAACCTTGAAAACCTCCTATCAAAGCGAAATTATTACGTAAATTATATGTAAAGCAAAAGTAACGAAAATAATATGACACCAAAATCTTTTATAACGAACAAATAATCTGAAACTTTTCTTTTTTTAACCTTTTATAAAGCGAAAAGATTTTATTTTTGATTTTTTTAAAATTCATAATTGTTCCATATATTTCTTCATATTGCCGTGGTCCTTTTGAAGTCGTAAGTAAAATTCGTGACGCAAAAATTCTTATTCGTAAGACCGAAATTTGGTAAACCGAATGTTCGTAAATCGGGAGATTACCGTAAAAATAAGCGCTTTTTAATTCCTACCCCAAACCCGTGTGACAGTTCACTTTACCTTTTTATCGTTCGTCCAAAGTGAAAATAGAAGTCGTCATGGAAGATCTTTAGAGCTTCATAAGCGTGACACCACCACCCTACGTGTTACTATGGTTGTCTAATCCAGGAGATGTGGTATTGCAAGTATATACATAAGTCTATGCCCGCGCCTAAGGGAATGTGCCTGTTTGGGGAAGTTTACTTCGTATTCATCCCTCCTCGTGTACATGTTCTATTCTTACGAATACTAAGTCTTCACTATCATTGCTTCAAGAAGCAATCACTGAAGAAATTTTACCCTTCTTTCGATGCGTCCTATTGGAAATCGCATTCACGTAGCTTTTCTTTCTAAAAAATCTAGATCAATTTGCTAACTCGGACTAAATTTCGCCAAAATTATTGTACTGAACAGCCCAATTGTGATACTCAACAAGTTAGGAAAGTGTACAGCGTATCACAATAGGGCGCGTTTCGTGCAATGGAGTATTTGAAACATTATATACGTGCACGTAAGGGAAATAGCGTTCTAAAGTTCTTCTCTTCATAATAAATTATCAATTTTCTTCCCATTTAAAAATATTTCATGCATGCATAAGAAAATTAAACGTAGTTTTGTGAGATTGTTTATGTTAGCAACAAGGATGAAGTAACCGCGCAAGAAATTTTCTATCCTCGAATTAAGACATTCTTATTTGATTTTCTTGATAATGGCTACTCCTACGATAAAAATGTATAGGGTAATAAATACTCTACTTTACTTGTTCTACAAGTTTTATCTGAAAAATATTTTGATATGACCAAGACTTTACGAGATATGATGGAAAGTTCATTTTTGTCACCGGTAAAGTGATACCCCTGGTCGGCTTACGTGATTCATTTATGCGATTTTCTTATTATCTTTGACTGTAAGTCCTTAATATCAAATTTCATGAAAATCTGTTCAGTAGATGCTTATAACGAACATGCGGACGGACGGACAGACCGACGCTAATATGCGCTCGTGCTGGAAGCGAAACGCGCCTATAAAGGATCTAGCATCTGCAGCATTGTCCCACGGATTGACTGTGGCTCTGAGGTTTGGAGTAGGGTGGAGGGGCTAAACCGAAGGCTATGGTCTTTCTGTAGGGACATGGGGGTGGATTTCGTTGACCTTCGTCCGATTCTCGGATCGTGTGGGGCACCCCTAAATGGCTCGGGGGTTCATTACACGCAGGAGGCATCCCAGGGTGTAGCGCGTAGGATCCTTGATCATAGTAGGGCTTTTTTAGGCTAGAGAGCAGGGTAGAGTGTAGGCGTCCTAGGGGAATGGGTGTAATTGAGAGGGTAACAGAGAACAATATTACGAGAAATCCGGCCAATACCGCAAATAAATTAGAGTTACCAAGCGATGAAGGCGCTGACATCCGTGATGTCAATAGTGTTAACGTTAGGGATTTCGATAAAAAAGGTGAAATAAAACGCGATAAGAAAGAAAATGCTATATCAACCAATTGGCGGAATAATAGTATGAAGAACGCATGTATTCCTAAAACGATTACCAATGGTAAGGCTGAGGTTTATCTGAGAAGCGATAGTGAGAAATTAAATGTCGTCGTATTGAACTGCCGCAGCATCCGTAAGAAAATTGCCGATTTTGAGCATATTATTCGCAGTCTAGAAGCCGATGTCGTGATCGGTACAGAGAGTTGGCTCACTGACGAGATTGCAAGTCAGGAGGTATTCCCTCAAGACTATAGAATTTTTAGAAAGGATCGTAGTATCCGGACGGGAGGTGGAGTATTTATAGCAGTCAGCAAGGCATACGAAAGTTTTCCACTACCGATTAATGACGCCGAAATAGAAAGTGTTTGGTGTGGAGTTAGAGGAAGCGATTACACTATAGCAAACATATGCGCATTTTATAGGCCTCCCAATGCAAGTTTAGAAATTATTCATAATCTCCAGAAACAAGTAGCAACGCTAATATCGAAAAATAAGGACAGGGTCATTATAATTGGAGGGGACTTCAACTTACCTTCAATAGACTGGAATAATAATTGCTTTGATCCCGGTGGTAGAGAGCGTGAATCCTGCGAAGCACTTATAGAAACCTTCGTTAAACACTCGTTGTGTCAGCTAGTAAGATGTCCCACGAGATCGAACAATATATTAGATTTACTCGTAACGAACTACCCCGAGCGTATGAACAAGCTTTCCATAGAGGAAGGAATAAGCGATCATAATGCTGTGTACGTAGAATTTAAGCTAAAAGTGGAGAAACAGGTTAAGGCTAGAAGACGCGTATATATGTACGCCAAAGGCGATTTCTCGAAATTTAGGTCTTTTTTACAGACACAATTCCCTAATTTCTGCGAGGCATCTATCGACGCTAGTACAGAGGAATTATGGTGCGTGTTCAGGGATATGATGCGAGAGGGTACGGATAAATTCATTCCACATAAAGTTAAACGTGATGGTGCGGAACCAAGATGGTACAACCAGAAAGTTAGATGCGCTCTTAGACGGCAAAGAAAACTTCACGCTCGCTTAAATACCAATTCTTCAAAAGTCACAGAGGAACAGAGGTCAATGATACGGCATCAATACAGAGAGGCGCGCTCAAGAGCTAGAGTAACAATGCGAGAAGCATTTAATGATTACAAAAAGAAAGTTTTGCATAATAATTTGAAAGAAAATCCGAAAGCATTTTGGTCGTACGTTAGGGAGGTTCATGGTAGAGGTCCCACCATAGCGTCATTGAGAACGGAGGCAGGTGATGTAGTACATGATAGCGCGGAAAAAGCGAATTTGTTGAATGACCACTTTCAGCAAGCGTTTACTTCAGTGAGCAACGAGTTTGAGGAACCAGATTCGAATGATAAGGGAAATTCGATGGAAGATTTGATATTCTCCGAAACAGGTATCGCGCACCAGCTAGAGTCGATTAAGTAAAATAAGTCTCCCGGGCCGGAGGGCATACCCGCGCGTGTGTTGAAAGAGCTAGCCTCGGTAATCGCACCTTACTTGAAAATAATATTCGAAAAATCCGTTGCACATGGTACCGTTCCAAAACACTGGAAGCTAGCATACGTAACGCCCATCCACAAAGGCGGTGATAAAGAGAACCCCGAAAATTATAGACCGATTTCCTTGACGTCATTATCGTGTAAGATTCTAGAACATATAATCGTTAGCTCTGTTCTGCGTTATTTAGATGGTCGTTCTTCGCTAAGCAAAAACCAACACGGGTTTCGGAAAGGTAGGTCATGCGAAACGCAGCTCGCCCTATTCGTAAACGATTTGTTGCAATGCGGAGAGAAAAACAGTCAGGTTGATGCAATTTTTATTGATTTTAAAAAAGCGTTTGACAAAGTACCCCATAATAAATTAATAGGAAAACTAGGAAAGTACGGCATAAACCCTAATATCGTGAGTTGGGTAAAAGACTTCCTCTCCAACAGAAAACAGATAGTAGTTATTGATGGGAAATCTTCATACCCGGGAAAAGTCGCATCAGGTGTTCCACAGGGAAGTGTTATTGGCCCACTGCTATTCCTGATATATATAAACGATATCTGCTCGGTAGTTCGCTGCAAAATAAGACTTTTCGCAGATGATACCGTTTTATATAAGGAGATAACGAGTCAGGATGACTAAAAATCGCTTCAGGAAGATTTAAACGCCCTTTCAGCATGGTGTCAACATTGGAAAATCGAAGTTAATCAGAGCAAATGTTCCCTATTGAGTTTCTGGAAGAGTAAGAACAATGACTTAAACTCGGAGTACAGAATTGATAGATTGAATATCCAATCTGCAGAGTACGTTAAATATTTAGGAGTCACCATTTGTCCTGATCTATCGTGGAATATGCATATTCGAAGGATCGTAGGCGCAGCTAATAAGAAATTGGGCTTCGTAGGCAGAATAGTAAGAAGTAGCACAGAACAGGTACGACAAACGTGTTATTTATCATTGGTCAGATCTCAGGTCGAATACGCTTCCAGCATATGGGATCCGTACGAAAAGGGACAAATACTTGAGTTAGAAAGAATCCAACGCAGAGCAGCCAGATTCGTAAAGCAAAAATATGAGCAAAAATTAAGCGTCACATCACTCTTGAAGGAGTTGAATTGGATATCGCTAGAGGATCGCAGAATTAGCACTAGGTTAAGGCTTCTGGAGAAATTTAGGTCGGAAGTTCTCTTAGAGGAGGTCTCAGGAATATTAGAGGCACCTACGTACATGGGCAGGCACGATCACGAGAATAAAATACGAGAGATCGACTGTAGGACCGAGCGATACCAGAGCTCGTTTTTTCCAAGGACCATACGGGATCATAACAGGAGAGTGATTCCCACGAGGGACGTTATTAGGTAGGGCTTGGTGTGCTGCACCCCCTGCCACCCACCAGTCTGGTGATTTGCAGGGTATCATGTAGATGTAGATGTAGCACGTGCATCTGTTCGTGAAAATATTACGTCGCATCCTTGGAAACATTCGCTTTGCTACCCAATTTATTTTTAGAATTTCGCCGCTTGAGGTAATTTTTAGGGACTCCCGGTTTCTATCCCACAATTCTATATAAATTGCACAAGCTCAGTTATTTGATTAGATTTCAAATACTCTCCCATATAATAACCGATGTAGATCTGTAAAAGTTGTTACTTTTTCGTGGAATCAAATTATCGTTCGGCACAAATAGAAAATCGGAAAATAAACGACTCGAAAATCCCAAAATTTTCCTCCTCGGCTTCTCACAAAAAATCAATTTTTCAGTTCCGCCTACACCCTGCTTTCTCGTTCCAACTCCTTCTTCCGCTTTTACATATATACACACTTATACGTATACATATATACTCTATACGGACACCTCATTTTATGGATAAGTCCCTCGAGAGGAAAAGTCAAACCCATTTCTTTTTTCTATCATGATATATTTCCGAGCATAGCAGCAGAATAGCTACCCGTGTGCGGATTTCCAAACTAGAGCACGCACATCCCATCACATTCGCAGAGCACGCGCGCGCGCACGCTGAGGCAAAACACGATCGGAAAGAGAAATAGATAGCGAGGCGTCCCCTAACACAGTTCCCGGATACTAAATCACGGAGCAATCTGAATTCGGGAAGCGATTTTCTGTTGCGTCTCCTAGGAGTGAGATATGCTTCAGCGACGGTTTTGCGAGTGTCGGGTAGATAGATAAAAGAACAAAACACAGATACAAATATGCGTGCGCGGCTTCTTCCTCTCATCCGTATACGTAAGTATAAAAAGCCCGTCGATGTGACGGGCCATCTTTAGTTAAATTTAAAACATTTGCGTATATTCTTCCAGGAAAGAGAATGAATGTATATTCAATATAATAATTTACGAGTATTGTTTACTTTGGTTGATATGTAAATCATTTCCCCCTTCTTCTCTCTCTCTCATATTAAAAGAATTCAAAGCACGCTTACACCCATAAGGATTGAAAGAACAATAGAATTTCGAGGTCTAACAATGTAATTGGTAGGTAAGGCAACATCCCGTTAAAATGGCAAGATTTCCCCCAAAGAATGTGAATTAAACGTTTAACATGAGCGATTTCGAACTGGATACGGAAAAAAAATTACAGAATAAGAATCTTTATATTCCAAGATTCCAAATATTAATTATCCAGTCCATCAGGTGGTTAGATCCTATTATAGTTTGCAATCTAGGCAAATTAAAATGTCCACTACTTTATACAAAAACACAGATGCCAAGTTCGGTTACAATTCGACCTTCCCAGAGCAAACTCGCCCAACTTTGGTCCGTAAAAAACTGCTGATTTTTAGCCTAAATACACTTGACAAGGGCGGATATAATCTATAGCAGGGATGGCAAATACGTGGCACGAAAGCGATTTTACTGGGCACGCGTAAGCTTGTATTTTCTGTATAAAATATTAAGTTTCTTATAGAAGGAGTAATCTAGCGGCACGCGAAAGAAATTCTGATGGTTCACCTTACTTTCTTGGCACGCGACTCAAAAATCATTTGCCATCCCTGACCTATAGATTAAATAAAGATTTCTGCAGGAAAAGCAGAAAAATTCTGCCGTGACCGGGAATCGAACCAGGGTCATTCACCACTCGGGTGGATACTCTTACCCTTGAACTGCGGATGCAGACTAATATTTCCTATTCAGAATCGGTTATTTCTCTCATTGAAGTCAGTTATATATGTCTCGGACTTGGACAAGTGATTTTATTTTCCAAACTTATTCACGAAATTTCGTCCTTCTTCGGGTCTCAGACTTATAATAAAACGATGTGTTTACATAGCAAAAATTTTTCAGGATGTAGGTATTTATGATGACCGTATGAGAAAGTTTAGACAGCTTGGGCCAAGAGTATCGGATTTCAGGACGCGCCCGGCCAACTTCTTGTGTAGCCCTGCCGGATTAAGGGTGAAAATTTCTGTCCTTCCAGATCTCTCTACTGAGGAAGGGGGTCACGAAACTTTCGGATGAACGAAGTTTGGGATCCAATAGATAGGCCGACAAACTGTAGGAGAATAGTCAAGGCCCCCATAAAAATGCATAATCTGTTACTTGTAAAACTAATCATTAGACCATACCGTTCAATAACATTAATAATGTTACTCACTTAATGTTACGAATACCAAAACTGGCCATATAGTCAAGACGAAGTCAGTATAATTAACATGAAATTATTGTGAATAATTAATCTTAACACTAATCTGAGTAATATGTTTCAATGAAAGATGCTGTAGAAAACAGAAAATCGTTCATGTCACATAGTACATCTTCCGTGGCTTATTGAATAGATCGTTATCCTATCTGATAAAAGTTGTCGATTACAAAATCCCTCCGTCCTCATTGGAGCATTTTCACCGCCACTTTCAACAGACCCCAACGAAGCAAAACACGCGAGAGAATATATATATATACACATACATATATATATACATACATACATACATATATATATATATATAATATATATATATATATAGACAACACTGGACATCCTCAATAACGTTGGAAACGAACAGGCTAATATTTTGACCTCGAAAAAAGAAAAACAGATACGACACAGAGGGAGTTATTCTCCCTTAATGGCGTCAAAGCGAATAAACAGCAACGAAACGTTTAAAATATGCATCGGCAAACGCTCCGCCGCGGCAATAATCACCGCCAGCGAATTAGTTCGCGAAAGAAAAGCGGTTAAAAACACAAGCGATTTTTAAAAACGCGTTTTACGGGCAGAGGGAAAGAAATAATCGCCCACAAAATTCAAAAAAAAAAGAAACGAAAAAACGAAACGGGGACGCCGAATGAATCACGTTAATTGGCTTTTTCCCGTCGATGCACCGCAACGAGTTTTTTTTATTTTGTCATAATTTCTCGTCTTCCTTTTTTGTCTTTTCTACCTTCCTCTCATCACCGGCGTCCATTTAAAATGGTTTATTTTCGTGTGCTCACGCTCCTAAAGTTGTTCATCGAAAGCGCCAACTGGCGGCGGGGAAAAAAATTATAATTGGACGAGTCTGTAGCAAATGGTCGAATGCGAAAACGGGTCGAGGTAATAATTTCTATCGAAAACGCAGGACCGATTAAATTTCCCGGTTATCACCTAAGCCTGATTTGGATCGAATTATTGCACGGCAGTGCAAGAATTACTCGACGGAATTTCTTTTTTTTTTTAGGGTATACAACTATCGGTGATAGTTGGTGCCTAGCAACCGGAATGCGCATTTATTTTTTCCCAACTGTATATTGCGTGGCTATTGGAGAGACGGTTCGCGAATTTGAATAGAGCTACGAGGTGAGATACACATAATTCTTTGTTGGACTCGATAGAATAAACGGGAAGTTTCCAAAAAAATCGAAGCAGTATTTGCGGAATGACGTAAAATGAGGTGTATACTATTCTGACAAGGAAAATGTTTACGAAATGTCTTACATAAACGAGGGAAGATGGCTGATCGCAACGATTGAGATGAAAATGCGTCAGTTCCTTTATGTAAAGGTGGTGAACGCAACAACACTATTTATACACGAATAAATGCAAATTTAAAGTACCCTAAAGTCTCGTAGATAACGCGCACCACATGCTGAGTCCATGCTCCAGGAGTCTCCGAATTCTCGTGTATAACGCTCATTCATAGCGGGTTGCATACACTAAGGAGGGTATCCAAAAGATTATTTCTTTTAAAGCAGTGGTGGGCAATGTACAGTCGGCGGGCCGCATGCGGCCCTCAAGGGCATTTTATCCGCCCTGTGAAGGTCGAGTAAAAAATAATTCATTAATTTTCTTACTAATAATTTCATTATTGTAATATAAAATAGGGCAAAGAAATCGTTTCTGCGTAAGTCTCAATGACAAGAAATTATTTTGAGTGGATTGTAGACAGTATGGCTGGAATAACTCGTAATTGCATCATGAATGGTTTCCGGGCATCGCGGATTCATTCATTCAGCAAGACTGTGACCAGAGTGATTCATAGTCTGACGAAAGCGGAAATATTCCTTCTAAAGGGAGTTACCGGAGTCATTTGTTAATCTCTTCAATAATGTTGATTTTAATTCTGAAACCGAATATGAAGTGTTTGACGGATTTGAAGTGTAATTTTCTTTCATTAATAAAATATTTAAACAGCTACATAATTAAACTCATCATTTCTCCTTGTCTTTAACATTTAATTACCTTACCCCTAGAGTGCTGTAGTAGCAATGACAATTGAATTTCATATGTAAACTCATTTGGATAAACTCACATTTAACTTTCGAATTCAGGACTGCTTTTATATTTCGATAATGCTCGGGTGGGTGCAGATTAGTTTTGATTTACATTTGAAAATTAACAATACTAAAGATCGGGAACTTGAACTCAAAATGGCTGAAAGAATGAAAATTTATTTTCCTGCTTTCGATGTAGTGCAGTCATTAATTTTGAATACGAACATACTTCTTTTATAACTGAAAACCTCTCGCTGACAAAGTAAATCCTTTGTCGATAATGTAGCGAAATTGTATAGCATAATGCATTTCATAGATACAATTGGATGGCGGAAAAAAAGGAACTCTTCGGGTAATCTACGTGTAATACGTGCAGTGTTTGCGTAAAAGTAAGTAAAGTTGAGGAAGTGCATTAAATATAAAACAAAATTCATTTTAACTAAGAAGTTATTCTTAGAAAGTAGCTTACTTTGAGTAAAACTTTTCTCTCTTAAAAATGTATACTTCATAGATAACGCGCACTAGCAAATTACATCAAATTACCTAAAAAACAGCTTCTATAACGCGCGCGTTATATACGAAACTTTAGGGTAAATCGTCTCCCGATCTGTATCTATAGGATCTGTATTTCCACCTTATTCCCATTTTGAGTCGCATCAGGGGCGTACAGTATGAAAAAATTACGTCTCGTATAATGCAAATTAATGAGAAAATGAGAATGTTTTAAGCTGGTGACTTTTCATCGGCGGAGAAATGTGCAAATTCATAAAGTTCCACATTAGAAATACGTATATTTTCCGTAAGTTCACATTTTCTTCTCAAGACAATTTTTTTGGCATGTGAATTCGAATAAAAGTGTCAAAAAATTTTATATTGAATATAATTCATTTTAAATAAAAAAGAATGTATGCCTTAAAGGTATCGTTGTTATTATTATTAAGGTTAACGTTTGTTACTTAAGAGTATTTCAAACTTTGCTACTAATGCAATGTAAAGTGTGCTGTTAAGTGAAATTTTTGCACAGCAATTGAATTGCAGGCCACGAATGATAACATGTTGAGATGAATCATTTTGAAAGAAAATAACAAGCATTCAGTCACGTTTTTCTACGATTACGTTTTCATATTTAAATCAGCACAACTCGTTTATGACGTATAAAAATTCATAGTTTTCCTTATAACACGTTTCAACGATTCGAAAAACTTTTCCACCTGCTAATGTGACCATACGTATGCGTGTGCAGGCCATTGAATGTTTACACAAGCTTAAACGAATCATTTTTAACGTTCACACATTTGAATTTCCTTATATATATACAGTAAAACTCGTTTATTACGAATTTGAGGGGACCGACTCATTGCTTCGTTATAAGCGTGACTACGTTATATACGAGAAACATGGTTTTTGGCCTATACATCCCATATAACACGTATACACATACAGTAAAAGGTGTGCTATCCGGCTATTTAGAACCGGCCACCCTTAGGTACCGGTAATTACACAAATACAATTCATTTTGTATTTCTTTTTCTTTTTTTATGAATTTTTGTGTGAATAGTATATGTGTAATACCACAACTTCCACTTTAAAATTTCTTAAAATATAAGATGTATATATTACGTATTTACTCCGTATACTTTGTGGCTGCCGAGTAAGCATGGCGTTTTTGGTTACGTAAGTCATTTTCATTGTCTAGATGTTTTGGTGTACTTCTACAATTTCCAGTTTTATCGCTTTTTATTATTTAAAAAATTACCCATCCATTGAATATTGCATCAAAATAAATATGTAAAAGCAAGGAACAGGAGAGATAAGGTTGGTTTAACGCTAACACAAAAGCTGGAGCTGATCAAACGAATGGAAAAAGGAGAAAGTAGAGCAGCCATAGCAAAAGAATTCAACATCGGATCTTCCACGCTCTACGATATCAAGGCTCATAAGGCTAAATTAATGAAATTTGTGTCATCTTCTCAGACGAGTAAATCAATTAATAAACATCATACGCTTCATAAGCCAAAAATTGAGGAACTGGATAAAATATTATATGACTGGTTTTCACAGAAATGTTCTGAAGAATTAAATACTTTCGTCCTTTTCTAATAGAGTAAATAAAGATAAATAAGAAAGATATAATCCAATAAATTCAATTTTGGGAATAGGTTCACTGCGGTAAACCCCAAACTTACCGGACGCCCTAAACTTTTCAATAGTCTTTTTGTTTTGCATGTAAGCTTAGCAACGTATTAAATAAGAATGGGTAAATAGTGTCTATATCTAACTAAGTGTGGAAGAATTAAAATGGAAAATGCAAACCCCATGCATAGTTATGTTTGGGGAGTACGATAGTGAACCTAAGCCCAATTTTGTTTGGTTATTGCTAAATTTGCGATGTCGAAATCGAAAATCGCTCCACTAACCGGATATTTCTCCTAATCGGCTTTCCACAATCCCCAAGATAGCCGAATAACGCAGCTTTTACTGTATTTGCAGTGAGTCGACTTCAATACCGTACTTACATATGCAAAGAGATGCTTATCAACTTCGCGGCATGTAAAACGTTCGACTGCTATTACGTACGATTTTTTAAATGGTCAATTAATATTATTATTATGGTCATTAACTTACATAAACATTTCACATTTTTAATATCAATTTCAAAACAAAGGGAGCGTGGAAATTCGTATGGAAGGGGTAGATGGAGGAAGGGGATCTCTACGAACAAGTGCGCCGTAAATGGGCGGAAACTATCCATTACTTATCGCTCTGCTCGCCAAAATTCGTTATATAGGGGGCATTTTTTGCCACGGGACCAAACATTTGTTCGTTACAGCCGAGAATTCGTAAAATGCGTGTTCGTTACATCCGAGAATTTTAACCAATGCCCTTATGGAGAAGTTCAAGGGACCGAGACATTTCTTCGTTATAGCCGAGATTTCGTTATAGGCGTGATCGTTATAAACGAGTTTTACTGTATATATATATAGGGCCGTGCCGATGGGTGAGGCGGCGAGGCAACCGCCTCACGCCTCTCGTAGGGGGGCGCCAAAATTTGACAAAAATGAAAACATCAAAATAAATTCATAAGGCCAGCGAGGCCAGGGGGTGCCATATTATATCTCGCCTCAGGTGGAAAAATGCCTGGGGCACGGCCCTGTATGAATATATATATATATATATAAGGAAATATTCAAATGTTTAAGCGTTTGTTATATATATATATATATACACACACAACAAACGCTTAAACGTTTCCAAACAATCTGAATGATTCCGCAAACGCTCGTAGTTTACCCACGATTTAAGTACCTCTTTCCTCTCAACCATATCATCCCCATTAGTATAAATACTCTATGTTAAAGGCTTGCTTGAAATAATCGTCTTAAAACGGTGACCTGTGGCGGTATTTCTATCCCTCACTTAGGACGCCTTCCGCTCTCCCTACCTCTCTCTCACACACACACTCGGAAATTACCCAGAATTCCAATTTCCCTTATACAACTCTAGTTGTACGGATTTGCTCCTAGAGTAAAGTTGAGTAGAGTGGAATGGAGAGAGAGAGAGAGAGAAACTCCAACGTTTAGGCATAAAAGGAAGCAGGGAACTCATTTCGCATTCAGAGAACAGACTCTCTCTCTTACCTTTTTCAGCAAATAGATCCCACGGACTTCGAAGCTTGCAGTTGGCCCGCAGTGAAATCCTCAAGC
Source organism: Uropetala carovei (assembly GCA_036926305.1). NCBI lineage: Eukaryota > Metazoa > Arthropoda > Insecta > Odonata > Petaluridae > Uropetala > Uropetala carovei. The sequence goes on along the minus strand of JAXCHB010000129.1, from coordinate 5,484,736 downwards.
AGCGTAAGGATAATGACCGTTTCCAAGGAACGTTTACGTGTCCACTTCGAACAGGATGGGACAATAGGTGAGCTGAATGTTTTAATATAGGTCCTCCGTATAATCCCCCATAGGAGCGTCGTTCGCAGGATGGCCTGAAGAGGACTCTGGCGTTTTGTACGAGGGCGCTCGGAGGCACTATGTATGCGAGCGCTGGGAGCGGAGAAGCAATTGCTCTTATGGTCGACGATGGCTTCAAATGGGTTTGACCCATTAAAGGGAAAACATTAACCTGCAATGGGAGAGGACGGTCGTTGCGTGAAAAAAATTGTATTCGCAGTAGAACACACTCATTTGTTTGCGGTAGCGCTCGTCAAAAGGTTCATGAGAATCTTCCGCGGAAACTAATTTTTTTAACCACTCCAGTCTTCTTCTGCTGTATTTCAATTTCATCTTTCAAAACTGCATAAAATTGACATTTTTTCACCAATAGCTATAAAAATTGTTCGGAAAACCAGATGTAAATTTCTGTTACATATAAGCCGTGTAATCCATAGTGATTCCACGATAGAAGATTCTAAAAAAGAAATTCTTCATCAACTTTCCCTTGGTTGCCGATAAGCTGATAAGGTTTTCTAAGCACAAACTGGACGGTGTTGGCTATGATTGCATGTTATCTCAAATTTGAAATTCAAATATAATCGAATTGTCTAAAAACGACAGGTTAAATAAAACCAAAACCAGGTTGTGGCATAATAATAAATTGTAGAAGCATAGTTTTTATATTCTAGTGCGTTATTATTTATTAATTAGTTAAAACTCAATTTAATTTCATATTTACGCTACAGCAATATTTATTAATGGAACGGTTGGTTCCTTTTACCATCCATAAGTCAAACTAATCATTTTTGTTCGACAGCCACCCTAAAAAATCGGTACAACATACATTGTACAAACTTTCTCATATATGGGTAGTAATGAGTCGTTTAGTTATCTTTAGAAAATGAAAATCGTATGAGCCTGTTTTTAGAAAATCCAATTTTTGTTCAAGTTGCCCAAGAATAAACTAGCCTTATATTCATTCATTGAGAAAAACGAAATACGTAGTATTATTGTAGATATATACTTAAGTAACTGTACGATATTTGAACAAAATCGTTAGAGCCGTTTTTGAGAAAATCAAATTATTGTTAAAGTTGCCTAGAATAAACTAGTCTTATATTCATTTTTTGATAAATATGAACAGTACAGTATTATTGAAGACGTAAACTCAAGTAACTGTACGAAATTTGATCAAAATCGTTACAGCCGTTTTTGAGAAAATCGGATTGTTGTTAAAAATGCGTAGACTAAACTACTCTAAATTATTGATCAATGCCAACCATTTCTACATAAACGAGATTTCATTCATTTTCGTCCTACCGTCTAGGCTCCAGAGCCAGTAACAGACAGACCACTTTTTCGGATTCGGCGACACCTAAAACGTATATTTCCGTAAAAATATCGAGGTCGAATTTTTCGCGATAACAATACTTTCTCGATACATACCTCGCATGAGAAAGTAAAAAAGATCACGCTTAAAAACACTTCCCGAACTTCACTCCGGAAAGGAAATTATCTTTCCCGTTCCTTGCTCTCCATCTAATGCAGGTTATATATAAACATATTTTTCCCCCACTGAGCTTGTTTCTCGGTCGCTTATCTCAGACGCATTCTGTATGTACCGTTTGCTGGGTGTTTAGGGCAAAAGCGAGCGGTTTGAAACGGCGTTGGATGGAGAGAGAGAGAATTTACGCCGCAAATTGGACTGGCACTGATTGCGATGCAGATGATAATGGTTAGGGAGAGGAGACGGGGGAAGGAGAGTGTGGGAGGGATGGAGGGTGGGAGGGGGGAGGGGGGGAGTGGGGAGGGGGGGAGTGGGGAGGGGGGGAGGAACTTTGGAACAGGGCAGAAATGAAACCACGGGGGACAAAAGCAAGTGAGATGAGGGGGGAGGGAGGGAGGGAGAAAGAGAGAGAGAGTGGGAGAGTGAAGAGAAATTAGGGGTTGAGGGCGCATCGTGAAGGACGTGCACCATATGAAGGTCGCTACCGAGCGAGGTTTGAGATCTGCCGAGGGGAAGCTTTCGAGATGGGAGCTGAGGAGAGACTGGAAAAAGGGAGGAGGGGGGGAAGAGAAAGGGGGAGGGAGGAGGATGAAGAAGAAGGGAGCCATTGGGGACACAGGAGAATTAACTGGGCGTGAAATGATCGGAGAGAGGCTGACGGTGATACCAGAAGGGCAATTCAGAATGTGGGGTGAGAAAGGAGAGAGAGAGAGATAGATAGAGAGTGGATAAGGGATGGGAAAAGGTAAGATGGATAACACAGAGGGGCAGGCAGAGAAAAGATGGTGGGGGTGAAAGAGGGGAGGATGGAAGGAGAGGGAGTAAAGGGGTTGAGGGAGAGGAAAACGGAGAAGGCAAGGACTCTTGAGACGAAGGAAAGGTTTTTGAATAAGGAGAAGACGAGAAAGGAAAAGAAGGGGGGAGAAGGGAGACGAGGGGAGGACAGAGATGGGTAGCAGGAGGGTGGGTGGGAGAGGGGGGGAGAAAGAGAGGGAGGGAGGAAGGGAGGAGATGGGAGGGAGAAGAAGAGGAAGAGAAAGGAGCAGAGTGATAGGAAGGAGGGAAGAAAGAGAGAGAAAGGGATGGAGAGGAAGAGAAGAGGGAGAAAGGGGAAAAAGAAAGAGGAAGGTAGATGTACAGCTGAAGTGGAGGGAAGATGGATGGAGAAAGATTTAAGGGGAAGATGAAAAGGATAGATGAATTGCGAGTAAGCGAAAGGGATGTGAGTGGGGATGGTTGCAGATGATAAAGAACAGACATAAAGACGAGAATAAGAAAGAGGAAGTGAGTAAGGAAGTAACTGGGACGGGATGAGAGGAAGCGAGGAAGTCAAAAAGGACGGAAGACTAAAAGGGGGAAAAGCAGCGGCAGAGCAGACAGAAAAAAAAATAAAACAACGGCTAAAGATGCGAGGCAAATAATTTCGGAGCGAGGATGATTCAAAAACGTGGCCAGATAAAAAGGCCGGAAGACGAAAGGGAAGGAAACGCAGGAGGAAAAAAAAGCACGAGTTAAAGGAGCAAAAAAATAAAAGGAAAATGACGTCGTAAGCAAATGGAAGACGGCTATGGTAAATTTCTCCGCGCAGGAAGGGGAAAGAGAAAATGGAATTGCGATGGAGGACGGAGTGAATGAAAAACGTAAGACGAAAAAATTAGCATGAAAATAAAACGGCAAACAATGAACGAAAATTAAAAGAATGGAGCACAAATTTGAAGGATTGTGATAAAAAATAATTATAACAAGGGATTAATGAAGCAGAAATCGAGAAAAGTAACATCGTATATTTTTTGGCAAATTTAGACTGCCATTGTTATGTATCTGTTTTGTTTAAAAAAAATTATCACTGAAATATACAACTATTACCTATACCAGTTAATATACCTGAGAATTAACGACCAAGGCATTTTAAAAAGTGATTAGAGGAAACAAGGGAAAAATATTTCCAAGGAGATATGTAGTATAATTCCGCCTAGTACTGACTAGCCGTGTGAATTGTATTGAAAGAGCTTATATGCTCAGTAAAAACTGAGCATAAATCTTCACGAGCCTAAAGTAAAACGATCATTTGATCACACGCCACACTTTTTCAGAATATCTAATTTGGTTAGAAACGGACGGTATGGAAACTATTTAAACAACGATTTAACTGCGAATTTAAGTTTAAGCTTTTTAATGTGAAATCACGTATCATCAACTAAAATTATTCCTAAAAGGAGCACAAATATTCCATTAACAAATACAAGCGATTAAAAATTACAAAAGTGCAAAATTGGAAGAAAAAACGGCCATCGTAAACGCAAACGTTTAAAGATAAACCCAGATGAATGTGTAACTCAACTGGCCTTCGATCTATTACCCAATAGCATGTGGTCAGGGAGATATCTGTGGTATTCTATTTAATCAATTTTATTTTTGCTAAATAAAATTATTGTCCTAAAAAATATCAACAAAAATCATTAACAATAAACTTACATATACATGATGATGAAAACTTCTTATGCAAACTATTATTCGGGTCCCTCGAAATACTTCCATCTTTCAAATTAATTATACCAATTTGACAGCATATCTTTTGAGCGGTTTTTGGCGGTAATAATTTAGAATATCGTAGACAATTAACAAAAATCGAAATTTCTCCAGGAAAAATGAAATAAGAGCGAAAGCTTAGGATCGAATAGAAAAACTAAAAGGAATACACGTGAAAATTGGGCTACAGAAAAGAAAATTGATTGGAAAGATGCAATTAAAGTGAAAGATCAATGCAAACGGATTAGACTAATAGAAAAAGGAATGAACGACTGACGGAAACATTACCGAGCTTCTTCATTTATATCGTTAGATCACGTTTACCTTTCCTGTTCTCCTACCTAGTTTGAGTCCGTTTAATGAAGATATGCAAAAATCATTTTTTTTCAATGGCGATTTGCTATAACGCCAATAAAGAACGCGGACGGCGGACATCCGAGAAAGAATTTCGGACATGAAGTACCTAATCAGAAATCGGGCGGTGAATTTCACTGAATGCGTCAGATCTTTATCAGAAAATTAAACTCGTGAGACGGGAATATATTGCAATGAAGTTAGGACGAAGAGAGAGAGAGTAGTAAGCCCACAAGGAGAAACAAACGAATGACGCTTTATTCCGAATAAGTTATTCTCATTCGGGAGGATTCAAAAACAAGAAAGTGAATTACAACTGAAGACGGCTGCTTTGTATCCTAAATGCGCGTGTTGTTTTTATAACATTGTTGTGGCTATTGGATATACCTGATACAAGTGTCTTTTGTTTTTTAAGTGCTCCTCCTTGAATTTTTTTTTCATCCATAAGACGAGCTCAATAATTTTCTGTTCGATATGGGAGAGAGAAAACAGAGCTCTATAACATAAATTTATGTAAGTTAAAGCACATTTTAAATTTAAAATTGAACAATCTTTGTACAAATTACGCAGAAATTCAAAATATATATGTACATACGAATTTTTCATAGGACAAAAAACAATCTTAATAGTGATCCACTTTTATAATGCAACGTTTCGTGATAATCAATTTATACGTTCCTGTTTACTTAAATTAGATATTTGCGAGTCAGTCCACCCCTAAAAGCAAATCGAATATAGGTACCTACTTAAATAAAGTAAGAAAAAAATGTTTCCCACTCAGAAAATATACCTACTTATGTTATCTATTAAGGGATGATCAATACAAATCTTTGTGTTGGATAATGAAGTAAAATTTACAATTAAAGTGAAGTTATTTACGTTGAATTAATATAAATGGTAAACTTTAAATAGCGGCGTAGCTAACACGGATATGTTTTTGATAAAGTGATCATCAATTTTCTATTTCAGTTTCGTCAAGACGGTGTAAAATTATAACTAAACATTTTAAATGTTACCAACCAAGGGAATACGCTCCGATTATTTTTCTGCTCCACCGCACCACCCGCAAATCTTTTAAAAAAAAAACAATCGAACAAAAAAATAAAAATAAAAAATTCACCCAAATACAGTAAACAAAATCTTTAACACAAACAAACATCATTATAAACGAGTCGATATAAAAGCCATTTAGAACAAAAACTTACGAATCGCGAAACTGAACGATTCAATAAATCGTCGATTTCCGCACTTCCCACGAAAACTCCACGCTTAAAACCTCTCTCATCTCCCTCTCTCTCTCTCTCTCTCTCTCCTTTTATCTCTCTCTCTCTCTCTCTCACCCCTTCCAATCCCGGTCCCTGTACTAATGACGTCGGATTCGTTTTAATTAAAACCGCACCTCTCTCCTTATCCGTCCCGTCCCGGCACTCGACATAGTCCCACTCAATCTCTCCTACCTCCCTCTCCCCTTCCCCCCCCTTCCCATCCCCCACTTCCTTCCCGTCTCCCCCCCCCCCTCCCTTTTCCATCATCCAATTTCCTTCCCAAATTCCCCCGATCCAGGAGCTCTGTCTTCTTGCCGCTTTCTTCGTCTAACGAAAAAGAAAATATTTTAAAAAACTGAAAAACATGCCTCCCAGTGCTGACGGAGCTGGCAGATTTTATTTTATGCTTTTTATTCTGTTCGGTCTTGCGTGGAGGGAGCTTTACATTCTCGACGCTAGATGGCGTCTGAAGAATGGAGAGGCGAGAGAAAGATAAAGATACGGAGATATTTAATGTGAAATTTCCGAGCTGTGCATTTCCTAAAAAAATATTAAAAAATATATTTTTTAAATCGGATTACACAAATGAGTTTTTTTATATTCGCCTAATTAAGGTTTCTTGGAGGTTTTTTATTGTATTATTTTCAAATAAGCCAGACGGGTATAATAGAAGGAACCAAGGCCTTCTTATTTTCATGAATCCGAGCGAAAGAATATCTGCGATGATGTTCAATACAATCGAATTCATTATTTTTAATAAAAATTCGACTCGACTTCTATTCAATTATAATAAAAACGTAGCATGTAAATCCGTCTTAACTAAGAATAATGACGGTACTTATGCGCAATTTCCCCGCCAGACTCGTGGCGCCGGACTACCGATCAAAATGAGAAATTTACCAAACGGGTACCACTGGATTATCCCGGACCCCTTTTGAGAAATAATTTTTTGCTATAACCATTTCCCGGAAAAACATTAAAACAAACTAAGAAAATAAGAAATTGTCAAAAAAAACTTTATTAAGAAGTAACCGAGGATATTGGCGAGCCTTCGGCTCGCTTTTTTTAGATTATAATGCCTTTTATATCGGGTGTAGCCGTCTCCGGGCGCTATCGCGCCCTTCCCCTCTCTGGAACGAAACTATCCCTCCCCATTGTCCGGTGATCGGATGGGTAAATGTCGCCACGTGCAGATCCCTCACAAGTTGGGCTGTGTAGACGTAGGGTAAATGTCGCCACAGGCAGTAGTTCTCATTCTGACCGATAGGTAGGCGCCACGAGTCTGGTGGGGGATTGCGCATTAGAACCTATTGCTTCATATATGTAATCCCCTCTAATATTGAATAAGCGCCCACATCTTAATATTATGAGAAAAACTTTTCATATAACGTAAATGCTACTCTGAATGCCTAAATGAACATTACTCAAATTTCATTGCGCAAAAAGAAGACTATTATCTACTGTTGAGAATATTCAGCTGATGGGTTACATTCGGTGATGAATGTGTGGTTGAAACGACTAACAACTGTTCATGGCTAAAGTAATTACGTACAAGTCATAAATTCGTGTTATTCATCCAGCGTTTGATTTGTTATTTATTACAGTAAATCTTTGTATTTTTGAGTAACCTTCCGTAATAATATTTTCCATTCTCTGCTCTAACTCTAAATTAAGATTAAATGTCACAATGCTACGGCACCTTTAAAAAAACACAATTTCAGTTAGAATTTAGCATTAAATCAGTATTATTTGTATTTTAAATTCTCTGTATTCTCCATAATTATCGGATGTCAAAATATAAGAATATTCATTCCGTTGAAATACGATTGGTGCAACATTCTGCAGCTATTGTAAGCCACAACTGTTGCGTAAAAATTTTTTCTATAAAAAAATAACGATTACTTTTTATTGAACAGCCCTTGAAATATGTCAACTAGGGCGCTCTCAATTTCGAGGGATGAAAATTCCAATCACGTAGGAAACAACACAATATCTTCCCACGAGGTTAACCCTCTCGTGAATATTTCTTCGATGTACCAAAAATTCGACCTTTGCCCGGGGTCATATATATATTAGCTCACAGGGTTAGGGAGAGGGGTGAAAAAAACGCACCTACTGCCTTCGGACTACAGAGTGCTCTCACTATATACCAAAAACATCCTCACTATCCATTTAAAAAATCCTCCTCAGCGCCACCTTCGGCAAATCCCCGTACTTGATGTTACGTCACTCAAAATTCGAACAGTATATACGTACGTACTCCCAATATCGCTCAGCTCAGTTCCATATTAATCTTAAATGCAAGGCATGTTCATTAAATACTGACGGACGGAGCTAAAGTTCACAAACTCTTCTCTTCGTCCGCCTTCCACCCCCAAATAGAGCTTGGATTAAAATGGCAGAAAGCAGTTAATCGTTCTGCACGTAAACCGATTGGCAATTGTCGATATTCCTCCCTAACCGTAAAATAATTTGGAAGGAGAGTATTGCAAGGAACGAGAAAATATCGGCGTTAAGTTTAAACCACGACAAATTAATACTAAAATGACATTCAAACGATTTTTAAAAATTGTTTTCTTTTAATGGAGAAGCGTTAACTTTTTTCCCTAGATGAAATAAGTCAAAACGTTAACAATGTAGGCTGCTGCTATGACAACTATTGCATCAAATATCCGGACTCATTTTTAAGCGAATATCTTTCATATAGTTTTCCAATTCTGTCTTTCTGTGTATAAAGCTCTTAGAATCTTTCAATATCTCAGCACTGAAAGCAGCTAGAGATATGAAATTTGGTGTGTTCTTAGATGACCACATTAACTATTAGAAAATGTTATTACTTTTACATAAAGTGTCCTAGGTTCGACTACAGGTATCCTTTTGTATTGCCATTTAAAAGCACGGGAAAAAAACGATTTTGACCGTGCAGACATTTATTCCTTCACTCATTAAAATAGTTACCTAAATATTAACTTAGAATCTTTAAACAAAGACTAAAAGACGAAAGAAATTTTAAATTATTTTATTGTAGCGGTATTTTATTGTATCTCTCCCTTTAAATATTAAAAAATACGTTAAAGTGCGTATTTTTGTTATTTTAACGCTTAATCTAGCAACCTGTATTGTTTTGTTATTAATTAATAATGAATCCACTACAATCTTCCAAAGCTTATTTTTCTTGAAAGAAGCAAGCAAGAAGAAGTGTATTCAGTGTTATCAGTTACAATAACATAACTAAAGCATTTAACGAAAGGTAAAGTGCACAAAGTGCCATCTATTATTACGATATTAACATAAATATTATATATAAAAATTAAATTTAGTGTTTTCGGTATGTTATAATTTTTAATGTTACCCGTCGTATGACGGGTTATTATTCTAGTTAATAAATAAAATTGATTTTATTTTTATTGCACGCAAAAGATAAAAAAATTCTAGTAAAACACGATGTGGCCGAAATGATAGAAAATTTTATATTCTGCGAAGTTTGGAGGGGACGAGTGATCATATTTCGTCTGACAGTTGAAGATCGATCGCATGGAATTTCGTAGCCGAGTTCTTCGATAAAGAAAAGGATAATAAATTCGGACGCAAGTGGGCGATTCAGTTTCATCATATGAAAAGGATACTCTTTTTATCCGACCTTCGTCGGCCATGGCAATTTGAGTGAAGCCCTTTTATCCTAACCAGGCTGACGTAAAATAAAATATTTCGTATGATAACTATTGCAAGTCAAATAGGATTGCCTCCTCGACAATTCTATTGTCACCTTATTTCTGTTAAAAGATTCAAAAAAGACGAATATTAATGTCTAAAGAGATGTAGGTGCTTGCTTGACGGCGTATTGCAGTTAATCGAATTAAAATAGCACAGAATTAAAAAACCGTGATTAAAGAGATGCTTTTACTAATTAAAAGTTTAAGCTGGATTACAGAATTCACCAAGTATAGCCTTCTTTCAAGCTCGCCGTAGTGGTTAATTAGTTCTGACGCCATGGAAAAATGTTTCTGAATAACAGCTACATTTAAATGCGAAATTCGTTCGTTGTAACCAATAAACAATCACGCCGAAAAATTGTGAGGCCAAGGTAGCCATTCTTAAATTATAACTGAATGGAATCTTTCTCACTTAACATACGTATGTACGTCACGCGTCCTCTACGCTCAAAGAAGGATCGCTTATCATTATATTTTACAAGTTTTGGTGGAATAAATGTCGTATTTAGTTGACCTTGTATAATCAAGCATCCGCGTTGTGGAAACCAGCTAATGGCCAAGGCCTCACTGTATAAACATTAAGTGATACGTTCGGGGACTACTAAACCAGAGTATGTAAAAATTACTAGTAGAATTGCCCGTTAAAATTTTACGGAATAATTACGATCATTCCAATCATTCAGAAAGCGAAACGTTTCAAACAAAATCATCCGAATGCTCTAAATAAGTATTCCATAAGGCCATTATAATTTTTAATACTCACAAAAAAATATTTTATTAAAAACTTACGCTTTTTAACCAAATCTATGCTAAAATCGTCTTATTTACGGTGAATAATCGTACTAAAGGTTCTGGAGTTAAAACCATACTCGTAATGTAGTCTTTCGTAGTTATATTAAGACTGAGACAACAAAACGTTAATAAACACAAAAATGTAGAATATAATGATAATCTTCGTTCTATTTGAAGAATTAATCGATGTTAATTGACTCGGAGGCAACAATGAGACTCTCCTTGGCAACGCCCGGAATGAGTACGAAAAATCCGAAAAATTTATAAAAAGAATACGTATTTCTGAAAACCTCGATAGTGTAACATGCAAACATCTCAATAATAAGATAGTATGGAGTTTTATCCGTCGAATAAAGCAAAAATGAAGAAAATCGTCCATATTTACGTATTTTCGTGAATATGGAAAAAAAACCTTGCACTCTGAAAAATCGAAAATCTCGTGTAACCTTCTGGTTAACTACAATTGTCTCCTAGAGTCGAAACCCGGGACTTTATGAAAATTAAAATAGTTTTCTAGGGACCTCCTAGCTTGTAGAAACAAAAGGCAGTTTACCGCATATCTCTACAAAAAACGGCTTTTGAGATACAGGGGGGGGACGGATGAACAATTCCAAAATTATATATAGAACGTATAGTTTCGATGCATACCATATGTACGCTCCTAAATGCATACGTACAAAACCACGCTTGTAACTCAACAAACGCAATTTTTATCCCCTTAAAATGCATCCATGAATTGACTTGAACCCGGAATCATCCTCAATTTTTGTTGTTTCCACGGCTTTAGCTCACCTAAAGCCAGTAAAAAACGACGTCGACTAGCCAAAAAAGTTCTTTTATTTTCCTTCGAAAAAAAATGTTTCGAACGGTACGGACTAAAAAAAATAGAATATTGATAGACGAAGTTCAAAGTCCTACAGGAAAAAAAAAACAAAATACCTATTGTTGGCGCACAAAAAGCAAATTGGCGGATGTGAACGGAAATTGGAATCCACGGAGAAGAGCTGTTCTACTTTTTTTTACGTCTCTATTTCCTCGCGAAACGTATCGGGGAATAGGAAGGGTTAGCGAAGAAAGAGAATGGTTCCTTCTTTTTTTTTATCCGCCTCGGCTTACTCCTCTCTCTCACTCGCCCTCTTTCTCGCCTCCTCTCGAAAGCGCGCTCGCCTTCGACGAATGGAGTAACACCGAAGGCAACGTTCCACTCGCCATGTGCGAGGGGGAGAGAAAAAGAGAGTATTTGGGAACGAGGGGGCGTGGTGCAAGGGGGTGGGGTGGGAGAGAGAGAGAGAAGAATTCGTAAGGAATGGCTATATAGTCCGTAAAGAGAGAAGAGGAATTCTAGTTTTTCCTTCCCTTTCCTTTTTCGTCTTTTAAAGCCAAAAACGCTTCGACTCATTCCGTCAACAAGGCCCTTGTATCGAGAAGGGAGAGATGAATGAAAAAATCTGATGTGGTCAACACATGACTTTCTCCATATTTGGGGTATAGATATTTAAATTATTATGAATAATATTACGAGGAAAAATTATTATTTCGTATCGTAAAAGAACACACGTCGTTGCCGTAAATTACGTATATTTTGAATGTTTACAGAATTCACCGCTACATGGTGTTGGCGCTGTAGGCTGGTATTAAGAAAAAGCGAAATATATCCGAAATGGATGGTTCTACGAAAATTAGTTTCAAACAAAACTTGGAAGAAATATTATTCTCTACAACTTTGGCCCTTACGAAGATTACCAATAACGATGTTGTTAAGGAGATATTTAACGGAAACCGAAAAACCGGTTATTTATAAATAACTCCTAAACAATAACTCCTATAGAAAATTGTTTCAAATGAAAACTGTAGGAAATTACATTCTCTATAACTTTTGTTTAGAATTGTATATACAATAATGATGTTTTAACAAAGAAATATCGCAAAAACCGAATCGGGTTTCGAATAAACCGCGACTTCCGGTTATCCGTTATCGTCCAAAAACTAATTAGTTCTTTGTGCTCATGTTCAAGTGTTATATATGAAGTTTGGTAACGATGTGGCATGTACTTTTTGAGTTAGAGCGCCCACAATAACATACACACACAGACATCATTCCGAAAATAGTCTAAACGTGTTCCAGGGACCTCAAAACATGTATATCCGTTGAAATCTGGAAGTCGAATTTTTTCATGAATACTTTCCCATTACTACGTATGGAGAAAGTGAAAAAATTGATGGACGCGAGGTGGTAATACGTCCAGGTTTGTTTTCTATTTTTTTTTTTAATTCTTGGCGTGGTTGTTCCTTTTTTCTTGTTCGTGGATTTGTGGAGGAGGTATAAAAGACCTAAGCCGTTGCCAGGGCGAGTACATAAGAGAGACTCGTGAATCGATTGCTTTCGATAAATAAAACTTTCATCCCATCAAAAATTTCGCCCCGGGAAATGTTGACAGTACCGTCGGATTATATGGGAGTAGGGGTAAGTAAAGGAGTTCGTCTTTTCTTAACCTGCCAGTTCACGTATTATACCCTTTAATAAATGAAAAAATTAACAATTTGCAAAAGTAGTGTAGCTGTTTATCTTGACATTCGATATTTAGTTTGAATATCTCTACGGTGACAAAATAATTTTAATTTTGTTTTTTTCATTTCTTAAATCTGCAAACGTGATAATATATGTAAGTAAAAGATACGAGCAGATAATTAGCGTTTTGTAGAAAATAACACAGAACGAAATCTGAGAGGACAAGTTAAATTTTCCTAAAAATTGTAACTTATGTTAAAAATCAAGCTAATGAAACCCAGGCAACAAAAACGAAAGACGTAACATCCTGCGCAGAAATACATACATTCCCTTTAAAAAAATCCCGCGCTGACGTTTTTCTAAAGAAAACCCACGGAACGCGCCTGATGTTGAGCCAACTTAAGAGTACCTATGTTGAACAAATAACTACAGCGTAATTCGCCAACTTTAAACCGAATTAATTTCGACGACAAAAAAAACCGTACGATAAAGAATTTTTCGCGAGACTTGCGATCTCCTCTTGCGAATAACAAGAAATTATAGGGAACGAATAAAACTCCTGCGCTTCCGGTACAATGCTCTTGATAAAATTCATCTCATCGTCGTAATTACCATCATCGTCCCTCCTCCCACTTTTTCTCCCCCCTCTCTTTCTCTCTCTCGCGTAAGCGAACAAACAAGTGAGAGAAAAAAAGAAAACTCATCCGCTCCTCACGGTGCAACGAGAAATTTCAAAAAAATAAAATAAAATAAACTTCCGCTCCCGCCATAAAACCGCATTAAGAAAGGCGGAAGAATTCGGTTTTAACTTAGGCGTTTCAGTTTTGAGAGAGAAAAGTATGGAATTCTCACGGAGCGAGGATAGATGGATGGAATTTATACAGGGGGAGGAGGGGAAGGAGCGGGGATTCTGAGAAGCAAGGAAAAAAAAGAAAGAACTTGGCATCTTTCGGCTAAAAAAAAAATAATTTCCCACCGCCTAGGAAGGAAATGCAATTTCCGAAGAACCGTCGCCTCTTAAGAGATTTGGCGAGTATTATATAAGTCTAAAAAGGAAAGAGAAAAAAGAGAGATCCAGGAGGCGGAAATATGAGGAAGATAAGAAGTATCCGCGGAGGAAAAATTCCTTCCGCTCTTACGTTCTTCTTTTTTTTTATTATTATTATCATTATTATTCTGCATAACGGGAGGAAAGTTTTTTTTAAAGACGTTCAAGGGAAGAGATGGGTGGGCAGGAGGCGTGGAAGTATGGAGGAAGTAATGTGAAAAAATGTCGAAGGCAGTCATGCGAGAATACCAGAAAGACTAGGAAAGCGTGGAAAGGAAAAATGAGGTACGGAGGTAAGCCGATAGAAATGTGATAGAAACCGGTTATAAAACTGAATACATATTTTGATAAAAGTACTTTTTGGGCTTTGAGTTTACATCGACACCCGTGCACGATAAAGACTTACATTAGAGCATTACGGTATTCAAACATTCACAATGGTACCGTAACCTCGGTCATTGTGATGTCTTATGTAATATAGGTAATTATGTCTGTGGTGTGAACTGTTTCGTTACACCTAAAAACGTTTATTGAAGGATTTTAAGTGTGTCGTTATCTGGAATGGTAAAGCATCTTAACCCATTTGAATATAAGTGCAATTTCTTTTGATTATCAATTCGTTATAAGAAGCTATTTTTCATACTTGTCACACATACCCGAGCACAAAATTACACGTATGAATGATAATAAATAATACCACGAAACTTTCTCAAATATACCGCCAGCTAATCACTGCCAACAACAGTAATTAACTCGTAAGCTTTTAAGTCATATGTGACTAAAAAAAACCTCTTCCGCAGCATTGAAAACAAGTACTATATAGGTAAAAAACATTTTTAATTAACGACTTTTGCCGTTTGCGGCGCCACTGTCAAGAGGCGCCATTTCCGTCAAGCCAACAATGAGAAACTCATATTTTCCTCTCCCATGCCCTTATATGATCCGTAAGGTATCGATTAATAAATTTAATCGGATAGAGGACAACATTTTCAACATAAAATGTCCGCGAGAGCATATAGGTAATTAGGACTTATAGTTTAGTAGATAAAAATCCGAGAAGGTCCCGCCCATGTTATCTGATTGGGAGAATAAAAACGTCCCTGGAATCGAGCTCAGGCCGTTATTTTGCATGGTGATTTAAGTGTCTTTATGTGTGGAAATATTTGAAATTGAAAGAATGGCTAAAATACAGGCAGTCGTTATCGAGTTATTAGACATAATTTGTGGTGTCTTAAAACTTACCTATACATATAATATATCACGATATGATATACTACCATTTAGGTAATTACTTTCCGTTTGTTGTGACGCCGAATTGACGGTTGAATTTCATTCATTTTTCATGTTAAATTTTATTTTGTTAATGTTGCGTAAGACATAAGTCAGGAAAATACGGGAGAGAGGGCAAAGAAATGATTAAACAGGAGAATCCCCCAATAGAACAAGAGATTTGTAGAGCAAATTATTTTATATGATGGGTTTGTGTAAAGTAAGATGAAAGCCAGAACGTATTTTTATACTAGGTTGTGACTAATATTTATAATTATAGATATGGACGATAAATAATACCATATATTAAATTTGCGAAAAGAAATTTGGGAAAAATTGTCCACGTGTGGTTAAATATATAGAGATTTTTCAGTTTCCCCTGAATTCTATAAGCTCAAAAAGGGAAATAAAAACTCTTCTCATTAAAGATTGTCTGTTACAAATTACTTCAATCACATAATTATAAAATCCTTTAACATATAAGTATCACGCGTTTTTCGCCACCGTAGCATAAACACAAACATTTTTATGTCATTTCCAGCCTTGATAAGATGCGGAATTAACCGAAAGCGTGTCATGTTTTCCTCTTTTATGTTAAATAGACAATTTTAACGTAATGCTGCGGGAAAACAGCCCTTCCGACGGGAGCGATACGCGCATCCGGATCTCCAGACTAATAATCACCAAAACTCTAGGTTGGAGTATTTGACGAGAAATTTCCGCGAATCTCCGTCAGATTGCAATCTCTTAGTCGGTGCAGTTTCATTCTCAAACAGAGTAACGCGATACGTGAATGTCTGGCGGCACTACAAAAGCTAGCCGTTCCTTAGTTGGTGAACGGAACTCCTGTTAAATGGCAGGAAATTATCGCGTTGCTTCTTAAGGTATATCACGGCCAAGTAACAGCGAGGCAGGAGAATTGGTAATTAACGGGAATGCGCCCGGTGTCTCGGGAGACTGCCTCCTAAGGCATTTCAAACGAGGTAAAATAGTCAAAGTAAACACACTGAGCCGTATTCGAATAATTTGTGGTTTATATATATATATATATATATATATATATATATATATATATATATATATATATATATATATATATATATATATATATATATATATATATAAAGGATTACATTTTCAAAACCAACAGTCAAATTTTAATATGAGTTTATACCCAAGTGAGCAAAAACCCAAATTGCGGACACATTTCAGGAAAATATCAGCTGAAGGTCAATCCGTGTATTTTAAACAAGACGGGGTTTTCTTAGCCGAAAAATTGTTCTCCCATGTTTAAAAATTTAACAATTATAAAACAAAAAGTGTTTATCGAAAAAGCCAGCAACACAATAAAATAGCCTGACAGGCTGATGAACTGTACTTAGATGTAAGAAAATCTAGGTAAATCTATTAATTAATAAAGGTTATTTTGAATTGAATTGTGTATTTTTAAAGTTGAAAACTTCTACTATCCATTATCAGGTAAGTATTAATTTGTAGAATAAATAGTATTATTAACGAATATGGAGGCATAGACTCATACCTTCAGATAAAGTTTTTTCTTGTGAAAAATAACTTTTCATGTTAACTCAAGGCTTTGGAATTAAAATTGTATATCTTAGAAAAAATAAGCTCTTATATAACATATATTATCTTTCGCCTTAGGTGCTTTTTCAGGAGCAGTTTCTGTTTTTATAAAATTCAAGGCAGAATTTGCACTACTTATGACGGAAATTTTCGTTTATTTATGCTTAAAACATCACTTACAATTAGACTTTCCATTCGACATCACAGCCTGACTAATTATGTCTAAGGGCTTATATCAGATGCATTCTCATTAAGTTGCATGCTTCCAAATAATTACATCTTGTGATTTTTTGACAATTTTAAAAACATTCAAAAATATAAATTTAACTGCTGACATAACTAAAAATTCTCTAAACTAGAGCCATAACATGTTATTTTGCTTGTGTGCTATTAATTCCATTAATTTATCATGCGAACATTCCCATTACGTCGCACGTACGTGTGGATAATTAAAACCGTTAACAGTACTGATAAATTATTTTATAATATCTCTAAGAGAACATAATTAACCGAAAAATGTCTCATACAATCAACTACGACGAAGAAACACGTCTCCTCATATAGCCCTGGCGAAAACAAACGACCGAAGAAGAGCGCATGCGATAAATCGAACAGTTCGAGCGCGCGCCGAAACTATCGAACAATTCCCATTTTTTGCGAGACCGTCGGATCAAATGATTCGACTCGATTCCTTCGACTTTAGAAATCATCCAACAAATCCTCCTCAAGGTTTCTCTTTAATAAAACTTTAAATCGAAAAGGGTTTCCTTCCTTCGATATATGTGTGTGTGTGTATGTATTTCCACTTCGTTTTCTGGAAACTGTTTTGCTCGCTCGTAGGAGGAAACGCGTTTGAACTTGATTGTCTGAGATCCTGTCCGCCTCCGTCCCGTACTCTTTTTAAAAAACTTTCCATTCCCCCGAAAACTCTTGAATTTCCAGACCTCTGCCCTCTATTCACGCTCCGTTTCAACCCGATCCGGCCCGTTTCTTTATTCTCATTCTTTTTATCCGAATGCGTTAAATTTTAATGCGAGGGTAACATCGTGTCTTCTCGAATAAGGGAATAAGTCTCGCGGCAAAATTTCGAGAAAATGAAATTCATGAAGAATAACGATGAATTTCAAACTAGAACACGATTAGTTTATCGTTCTTTAAGTTGGTAATATTGTTCGTTAAAGGAGGATATTCGCAAGAAGTAGATAAAATTCTATTTATGGAGTATATCTTTGTATGGGTCTAAAACATGGACGATAAGGAAAAATGATGTTAAACACTTGGAAAGCTTCGAAATGTGGACACGGAGAAGAAAGCTGAAGATAAAATGAACAGATAGGGTGAAAAACGAGGAAGTACTAAGAAGAATAGGAGAAGCGAATGATTATACAGACTATCAGAAAGAGGAAGGCGAACTGGATTGGACATTACCTGAGGAGAGAGAGCATGATTACAGAAGTGCTAGAAGGAAAACTGGATGGAAAAAGAGAAAGGTTTCAGCTGATAGACGACTTGAAAGGGAAAAAGAGCTATCAAGACATGAAGAAGACTGCGGAAAATAGGAGTATATGGAGAACCAAGTGTAACCATACATAAACATGAATATCTACGGACAGACTGCCTATGCTGATGATGATTGTTCTTTATTCCAGTTGTCACTCTCCATCCGCGGTTTCCAGTATCCGCGTTTGAAAAATTGTACATGGTTTTGCCAAACGCGGTATCCAGCCTCGAGTATACGCGCGGGCTTGACTAATTGACTGATTTTACAAATTTAAAATTGATTTTATTGAAGAAGCTACGTACTAACTAGTCTCTATAAGAACGAGAGTTCCCGATAAGACTACCAGTCAGTCGGAAATTGGAGGCTCGAGGAATTTTTCATGCCAAGGTTGGTTTTACCGGCGTTCTTTGAAGCGTAAAATCAGGCAGTCGGCGTCAGCGGTGTCTTTGAACTTACAACGTATTTTCTTTTGTTATTTTTATATGATAAAAAGTTTTCCTAGCATATATACATATTTTCAACATCGAAGTGTACATTATAAGACTTTAGATTTGTCTCTCAAGAAAAACTCCCCCTAATCATCAATTTCCCAGAAGCCCTAAGCCATCGTCAACCATGGATTGAGCTAGAAACGTACACCCACGCGGTTAGAGAGGTACTATACTGTACTTCCTATGTTCCAACCTGGAATTCCATTGCAAACTGGTTTGTTAATACTTGGATCAAGATTTAATTTTATAAAATTCACGCTTCCAGTTACAATATGTACCGACTTACGCATCCGTTCAATGTTTCAGGTTCCTCGTACGTAGGACAGGTCGTAAAAGATGCCGCATCTTTGAGTACCGATGAAAACCACATCATGCATACAGTATGAGTCATGAATTTTATACACCGTAAAAATAAACCTCGTACATCAAGTAAATCTCGGTTATGACTGCTCTCATAACGTCTTACTTATCTCCTCTAGCACATCCTGTTAAAAGGCACAGAAATACCTCGGATAACGACGTTTCGCGGTTACGACGCAACCCCTCTTCGCACATACGAGATGTATTATTAGCGGTTGTAATGCTTACTCTACTAAAAACTCGGCTTGGTGGGGATTATTAACTAGGAGATATCATTCCCGCACCCCGGCGGATCATAGACGAATTTTAATACATTTAACGCGTCCCCTGTATACGTTTCTATAATCATTGTGGAATTGCGATATTGGAGCAAGGTTTGTAATGTTCTAAGGGGAAGAGGACGTGGATTTTAATTCTTATCACAAAATTTCGACAATCGACCGTAGTTTCTTGATTTTCTAGCGAACTATCGACTTTTTGAAGTTTTAAATTGCAGGATTGCCATGGAGACGATTACTGCCAAACATAGTCGCGTGCACATGTTGGGGTTATTTTTCTCTCTACAACACTGTTGATCCGAATCGTGCATTAATGAGAGATAAGAAAAATAAAGTCACTGCCATCGTAGATTTGGAACCTGCTGCGAAGGTAGAGATACCTGAGATCGGAATTGAGGATGGGCCTCGAGGTATGGGCCCTTAACCCGAGTTAATAACAGTCGAGGGATCTAAGTCGCGGTTAGTATTTGAGGTGGTCCCAGATAGTCGACAAAAGCCCCAGATTTTATTATTTGGCTGCAAATATTATATAAAATGAAATTTAAAAATTCTGATGTGCCCGGCACGTGACTTTCTCCATACAGAGCAATGGATATGATTGCTCTCGAGATCAGCGTCCTCAGGAATAATTATCAGCAATTGCACTCGTGAATAATTTTCAACCGTTTTCAATAGTCTTTCTTTAATTAAAGAACAATAAGTAAAGAAAATTGTTAGCTGTTGCTATGGACAACAAAACCTTTTCAGATCTTCATTTGCTAATAAAAACCTCAACTAGAAGGTTTCGTACTGATCTGATCATTAGTTTCTGAGTTAGAGCGCCCAAAAAATTCTGTTACATAGACACACAGAGATCATCGCGAATATAGTCAAAAAAATACTCAAGGGGACCTCAAAGCATGTATTTCCGTTGAAATCTCGAATTCCATTCTTTTTTCGCGAATGCAACACTTTCTCCTACACTACGTATATGGAGAAATTATAAAAAAAGACAAAATCAGCCTGTATTAATCCCGTCCTGGACTCCTTTCCAACAACGCCAACCCTACCTTTAAATCCTGCAACTCAATCTTCACTACGCCCCGGTGTCATCCAATTGCGAGGGCAGGTTGGATATAAAAAAATATATATACACACACGCCAGGCACGAGTCCATATTAAAGCTGTTCATGAAAGCGAACAGATCACGGAGCGAGCGGAAATTTGATGCGGACAGAATGACTCGGAAGGCAGGAGGGCGGTCTGAGGAAAAGGCGGAATAATAACAAAAATAAAAAAAAGAAACCTCCGACTTAATATGAAACGAGGATTTGCGGACTGGAAGAAAGGATGGCGAGAGACGTATGGGAGGAGGGGAGGGGGTGAATAATTGATATGTGTGTGTGTCTGCCTAAGAAAGTGGGAGGGGGAGGGAGGGGCGAAGCGGAAGCACGCAACAATGATAATGGAATTTTCAATGCGACAATGGAAGGGCGCATGAAATATTGAAGGCCTCGTAATAAGTGCATCTCACAGGTGAACAGCTGCGTCGTGAAGAGAGAGAGGAAAATGCGAAGAATTTTAAATTGGATAGATAAAAAGAAATCGGATGAAAAGCGTGATTCAAGGCATTGGGTCCGTAAACAAAAAATATCGCTGCATAAACATGTTTGATGGATTTTTAAAAAAACCCATGCGTTTTTTGTGGTTTCTGTAGGGTTTTAAGTTGGTGTCATCGTTAAGTCGGTGCGTGTGTACGTGCTTTGCGAATATAGAGGGAATTCGATAAGCCACAACCCAATTTTTTTCGCATAATTTGCAGAGAAATTATGATATTAAAGTACGGTTTTCAGCATAAGGTAATGTACCAAATGGAAGAAGGTATTTTGATGTCATTGCCTGGCATCTCTTGGCATGCAAACAGGCCAGTAATTGAGGCGCTGCATGTAGAGATATGCACGTACAGGCTTTTAATGTTTAAATTTCGATCACAGTTATAATTGAAGTTATCCATTATTTTATTTCCCCGCAGAATATGGAGAGCACATTACTTCTAATTCTCGGGATTCATTTTTCGAAAGAATATCGAGTAAAAATGAAAAAAAAACAAAATGTTGCATGTACCACTGTATTTGTAGATGTAAGAGTGGAAATATGTTTACATGCAAAAAAAATGTCTCTGATAATTAAATTTTGTGAATTTTATTCTTAAAAGAGATACCAACTCTGTAACAGATAAGATTATTTCTCCACACCTCTAAAAAGGTAAACAAATGGAAAAATAGCAAAGAATAGGAAACATGCCTAATTGTATGCCAGAGTAAATAGCGCATGGATCCTTCGTTTAGTGAAGGAAGGCAAAAAAATAAATGAATTTGCTGAATTTCAACGGAAGCGTGGAAGATCATCGTGAAGAAATAAATAAAATTAGGACGATTAAATAAAATTCTACTAAAATTCGAATTCAAATTGTAGAACTCCGTGTAACGAGTCTTAGTTTACGTCAAAAGAATCCCCCTGCGCAAATCGGAAGTTGCGTTGTTGGAAAAGTTCGCGTTGGAAAAAACCGCGTTGGGCAAACTTAAGGCCCTATAGAAAGTTCGCGTGTTCCTATTGGCCGAGAGCTTTTTCTCCTCACGTTCATAAGTAAATAGAGGTGCGCACCCAATTCAGGATAGCAAATTTAATACTTGTTTGGCAAATGCTCGTAACATTTATTAAACCGTCTATAATCAAATAAAGGAGGATATCCTCAAGAAGTCGATAAAATGCTGTCTGGAGTATAGCATTGTATGGGGTTAAAACTTGGACTCTGAGGAAAAATTATATTAAATACTTGTAAAGCTTCGAATTGTGGACATGAAGAAGAATGCTAAAGATAAAATGGACAGGGGTACAATCAAAGTTGAAAAATTAACTAATTGAAAATCTTCAAAAATCATACAGATTTTAATTCCCAAAACGGAAACAGACATCTTCCACAACGAAATATATTTTTTAATACTTTATTTCTCCGAAATTTTATTGTTTTAGTAATTGTATTTTTCGGGGCCCTAAAATCTTTGTGGTGGATTTTTATTAACTACCACCTTCACGCTCTCATGTCGAGTACTGTGTCGAGTATTAAAGAATGGTGTTCCGTAAGACAAGAAAAGGAAAAAAAAAGGACCTAGAAATAGAGATATCACAGCAACTACTTCTTCAGAAATGTACACACACACACCCAACCTACACGGAAAAATAAATAAAAATTCCCTATCCCCTTATTCCTTGGCAGCGGCCCCAGAATTTATATTTTAATTTCACTGCGGAAATGAATCTTGCGACCATAATAGGCGCAGTTTTCCTCCATCGTCTTTTACGCCGGAAATTAAGAATCGAGGTTCTCTTTGGTTCTTCGCTGTTCTTTTATTTTCACCCCCCCCCCCCCCTTCCGCTCACATCGCGATCTCCCAGCCGAAGGGGGGAAAAATGAAAAAATAAGGTACAGTAAATTTTCTCTGTTACATTTATATTTTATATCAAAGAGTTCCTTCGAATAGATCCGCTCGCTTCCGGATTCTCTTCTTTTCTTAATTCGGAATTAACCTCATATTTCATAAAAATTCTCTTTATTACTCTTTTTTTCTCTCCCGGTTGCCTCTTTTCCTGCACCCGCTGCCGAGTCACGGACCATAAATGCTGATTGGATGCAACCCATTGGGAGACGCTCCCAAGTTTAGCAGCGGTTTCGAATTTTTTTTACGAAATTTATGTTCTCGGTGAAGGAAAGGATTTCTTGATTGCTATAAGATTTCGTACTGTCTTATTCTTTCGTTTCGAGGTAGTACTTCTGTTCGAACAGAAGGAAACCCTCGGCGCAAGTAAACAAATGCTCTGATGTAGTGCCTTCTGTTTCGGGGAGAACAAATAACGTTTCTAATGACTCCGCAGACTCTCATGTATCATTATTATTTCTTCGCATTAAAAGAATACAGTCTTCTCCTTTAAGACCGAGAAACTCTTGCGGCGGAAGTACGTATTTCATATGTTAAAGTGTAATGCAGGGCTCAGGTAAAAAAAGAACATAACCGAAAAACTACTAAAAGACATAAATAACATAGGTACGTCCCTTTGCGCGGTGTATTCGTACCTGGAAATGATCGTGTAAATCAGAGGCTGGGAAACTACGGCCCCGCGGGAGCACTTTATACGGCCCGCGATATCATTACGAAAACGAACCATGAAATGTAACACGGACAATTTCGTATTTTTTGGTTAAAAGTAGGGCTGGAAAGCCTTTTCTTGTGAAGATTAGACTATAAAAGAATATTAATTATCAATTTTCAGATAGAATCCTTCGCATTCCTTCAAATAACTTCTGACGTGGATCCTAATGTGGCCCGCCGAAGCATTTCCATCTGTTAATGCAGCCCACCTAAACCTCGTCAAAAGTTTCCCCACCCCTGGTGTAAATCGAAACCGTGTAAAGTAAGATCGCGTAAAGAGAAACCCTGTTAAGCGCCCTCTTGAGTTCAGCGTGCAACAATTTAGTTGTGTTATATTCATCATTGTTTCCTTTGTTTGTTTGAATAACCTCCGAGTCAAACTGAAGCATATGAGGAATTTTTAATGCTCGGAGACCGTTGTTAAACCGTGCTAAAGTGAAATTGATGGCCATTCAATCCGAGGAAGTTCTCTAAAAATGAATACTGTGCTGAACCAAAAACGTGTAATGCGAAACCGTGCAGAGAGAGAGAGAGGGATGGGTGAAACTCGCTTTACGTTAAGGTGGGATTACACCAAGGCAGCAATGTGCAACACTGTGGCATGCCTAACATAGACGCATGCCTCATTCTGGGGCACGTTGTTGGATGCCTCATAACCATTTTATTAAACCAAAGCAGCAGATTTTCTTTCAGTTTCTTTCATTTTTTCATTTTCTTCCTATTGTTCTTACAGTTACTGTCAGGGCCGGCTTGGTAAATCGCGGGGCCCGGTGCAAAGTGTTTGCGCGGGGCCCACCACGAATAAAAAATTTTCAATGACAAACTGTAAGAAATATCGCAGGCTTATCTCATACTTTGAATGTGTTGAGTGTTAAATTCACGTAAGTAACTTAAATAATTAGACGTAGATTTTCCACAAATTGTGATTTCCACGCCTTTCAATATTTACCCATAAGTTTATGTGTAATTTTTGATTTTTCAGAGTCCTAGGTTTCTTTCCTCCATTCATCAAAATGCCTAAATTAAATTTTCTTAGTTTTTCCTTTATTCGAAGACTAAAACTATACTGTATACTTTACTATCTTATATATTTACATGTTACACGATCGAAGTTTCAGATTAACTAAATCCGCTGAAATTCATCTGGCACTTACGCCAGTTTGGTGTAATTTCTTATGATCGACTGATTGTGAGATCATAAGCTCGTATCATCGTCTGTCCACATATTCAAGAAATTTACTGTTTTTTTTTAAAGTTTACGCAGTTCTTTGGGTAGGATAAATAATACGACGAAAATAACGAAATATTCAATCATTCATTGATATTTGTTAATGAAGTCACATAAAGAGACTAAAATTACTGAACTTTTTTAAGTTCTTTGAGGACAATTTCTGCGAAAGCTAAATTTTGAAACTTTGACTAAAAGCAGAAAAATAAAATTTGATATAATTTAAGGTAAGTTATTTTTGGTGAAATCGCTAATTTATGCACTAAAAAGTAAAAAGAAAAACAATCTAAAGTTAACATAATTGAATGATCTAGAACAGCGGTTCTCAAACTATGGTACGCGTACCACTACTGGTACGCGAGCAGAGTGAAAAGCAGCAGAATACCTGCTTCGAATAGGAAGAAGCAGGAACAGATCAGTTGTGGTACGTGAGTTTGGTGCCACATTCACTACTACATTACTAGTATTATGTGGTACGAGGAAATTTTGTCATGTTTTTGGTAGTACGCGAAAAAAAAAGTTTGGGAACCGCTGATCTAGAAGATAAAAATAGTTTTCGACATATAAAAGTTGTTATGACTATACCATACGTCCTCATTTTTTCGGACGTCCTAATTTTTGGCATTAACCCGTCAGGGCCGAATTCCGAAAATTCCATAAATTAAGACAAAATGTAAATAAACATACGAAAGTCTCACCTGTTTTCTGGCCGTCCACCACAGGGAAAGCTTTCACCTCAAGTAAGTAGATGAAAAAGTCGTGAGCATTCGCGGCTACGCCACTTTTAAAGGATTACTGGAAAACAGCCTACAATACAACTCGTTTAATTTTGTAAAGAAAATATGGTATAGAATACACGAAAACATATCAATAAAAATATAATTACCTTTCTCCTGTTACGCGTAGCGATTCAGTTATCTTGGCAATGGGCTCCCATTTGCGGCGTGAAACGAAAAAAACATTGGATGAGAAACGGCGAAATAACATGTTCAAGCGTTAGTTATTAGTGCGTTAAAACTAACTGACTAACTAACAAGAACAAACTCAGAATCATACGTTTAAGTTCCCCTAAATATTATTCCCTAACGTGCATAACACGAAAACAATTCGCTCCTAGAAAACACGAAATACGAAAGTGACTGATGCGTACAGATGTTCTGTTGCGTCGGCCTTACACTAATGCTACTCTAAGTTAGTTAAAGAGTTAGTTAGTCAAGGTTAGTGGTACAGAAATTTTCTTCTACCCTTGGCTGGGGCAGAAACATCGTCCGTCGTCCATCGATGGGAGCGCCATCTGCTTTGATTAATTACTGACCTTAGGGAAAATTCATTCCATCGGCGATTCCATCTGGAGGAGTCTCAGCAATCCCCTTGCGTCTACGGACGACCTCCTCTGATGCGACTTGCAGAGTCTTGATTTGGCACTGCAATCCTCGCTGCTTTCCATCTGGAAATGCAAGAGGCCAAAAGTTATATATTACAAAAATTTTGAGATAACAGTTAGTTACAGAGATCATAATGTTTCTTTGGTAAGAATTTAATATGCAATTTCGGCAGGTACAATCGACAGCGCTTATAGTTTCACTTTGGCGTCTGCCTGTCCGTAATGTTTCGATGTGACAGCAGACCGCGCCAGGCCTCAACCCGGCCCTGGTTACTGTCTCTTATATTTTACAGTATTTCATTACTTTTATAATCTTCTGTAAAGTCTACAGTTTTTTATATTTCACCAATCCATCTTTACTACAACTTGCTCTATCACACACTATCACAACGAAACACAACTTGAAACTGAACCGAAACAACAAAACGAAGTGAAAAAGATTGTTGGAGAGGGAGGTTTCTGGGTTTGTTTATTTTGCGTAAGGTAGTTTCCCGAAAAACTTGTTTCCTGTGACAATTCGTCACAAATGCAACACTCCTTGCTTCCCACCCCAGTAGGGAAGCCTTGCAATAACGTGCGGCATCGGTGTTTTTGTGGCATGCGGCATATGGCAACAATCTGCAACATGCCGCATGCAACGATGTGGCATGTAACATGAATTGCCTTATGTTTCCCATCCCTGCTGCTGTACCATTCGTGTGTGTGTGTTACATTGAAACTCATCGTATTCATAAATACTACATTACTAACCGGCCCGTTACAGCTACGCTTGCAATCAATGTAGATTCGGGTCGCAGATGTTTAATAATGTAATATCGGGACTCAAACCAAGGATTCCTAAACTTTTAAACTTTCGGGAGCACCTTGTTATTTTTTTCAGAAGACCAAGCGACCACCGTCATACTTGAGCAAATATAGGAATAATCAAAAATAAATGAAAAACCGACGTAAAAGTTTTTTACAATGCTATTTTAAGAGGTTTAGAGAGGAAACAGCCGAACGAATAAAATTTATGACATTGAGCATCTGTTAGAGGAACACGTGTCTAAGACACTGGTGTCCAACCTGCGGCCCGGGAAGGGTTTTTGTGCGGCCCGCGGAGCCATGATGAAAAATGTAACAAACATTCGTGGATTTTTATTTATTTTTTATAAATAAACTTTTAATATTGGAATATTTACCATTTATATTTGATTTTCACACAAATGGCACTAAGAAAATATAGATAACTTCCGATTTGAAATACAATCCGGCCGTCAGAAGAATTGTAACGTGCAATGCGACCCGCCGAAGGATTCGCAATGTAGAAAAGGATGGACATCACTGGCCTAGATGAACCACTTGGCTTAAACTATTGGCAGTGCACGAATTTTGCTGTTTTCTATTAAGTTTTAGTGCAAATTTTATGCCACAAATCCACGATTTCCGCACGTTGAAACTAGGAGACGTTTTCCTGATAATATCTATTTTTTTTTTTTTTTTAGTTTTACTTACAGAGCATGCGGAAATCGTATTGTGTAGCATATCAAAAAAGTAAAGAATCCCTACATTTTCTACAAAATATTTGATTTTTTTCTGACGAGTGTGCCACCAACGACAATCTGAGTAACGCCAATAAATTAGGAATTTGTTGAACGGTATTTTTAAAAAATAATGCGAAGATAATTTTTTAAATCACTGAAAGTATAAAGTGGAATTCCTCGCTGCCTTCCAGTAAGAAAAGAAAGAGCAAAACGATAAGACGCTTTGGTCTATGCGGACGCCGTGAGCGTTTAAAAAGCTTCCATGCTGCTGGCATTGGCCTGTGACGCTGACGCGCATATTAAAATTAATACATACTAGTCTGTAAATTGCAGTTTTGGTTCCAACATGGATGTTACGGCGAAAGGAGATTTGAAAAAGAACTGAAAAAACTTTAATTTTCGCGGGTAATAAAATTTATTTGAGGAATAATAAAAAAAAGGACATTATTATTGTTATAAAATAGCCTTCCATATTTTTTCTCGTTTCTTCATTTCACTGTATAAAATGCGGTTTTTTAATTCTATTCTATGCTCCATTATTTCGGCCGTACAACTATTCTAAATATCAAGTTCGTAAAATACTAATTCCAACTAAATTAACTTAGAAGTGTTGCGAATATATACGGCGACACAATGTGTTCCTTATGGAAAATAATTTTATTTAAGAAAATTAGGTAACTGCTTCATAACCATTCCACAGTTAAAGGTTTTCAGATTTTTCCTGATGTTTACACATTTATATTTACATATCTGCCAAGTGTGTGTGTGTATATATATATATATCAGATTCCCAACTATTCAGAATCTTTCACTACCGCCAACGGGTGTGATGCAAGCACTCAACTACACTAAAAAAATAACATATAAAATAATATGAAGTACTTCATAGGCGCATTAACCTTTAGAACGCGAATCGCCACGAAAAAAGAGCAAGATATCACAATGGCGCATGAAGACCTTTTCAACATTCTTCTTGTATTCTCAGCTAAGCGCACAAATCATTTCCTTCCCCTTTTGGTACCGATCGGCTGTGCAACATGTATGTACTTCCAGCTGCTATGGAGCTACTTGTACGCTGCCCGTGTCGGTTTGTCCCATTATTTACGTCGCACACAGCCTCGCCCTTTTACCTTACTGGGTTCCCGGCTTATTGGAAAACCTTTACTTCTTTTCCTTAAAAAGAAAACAGACAAACCCATTCATCGTTGCAACAGACCATGTTTATTTTTCACCCGTGCCTTGAAATAATAACGAGAATGCACGTCTCCGTGCTTTTCTTCGTTGTTTCGAAACGATGCGTTCAATCTAGAGCCGCGTTCAATACCTCGTGCACTTTTAATACGGCAAGTAGGAATAATTCCACGTTTTATCCAATAACGACCCGTGTCGTAGAGAATGTAAAGGAACACGGCACCTTCACAAAACATGAGAATCGGCAATTAACCTCAGCGCCATATTTCCAAAACGTTCAAAACTGAAGCAATAGCAAGAACCATAAACGCCTTAAAAACGTCGCTTGATCGTGAAAAAAAAAACTGAATAAATTAAAGCCTAAATCGGGTGACGTAATTGGCTCTTCCGTAGTAAAATTTTAACTGGTTTTTTTACTGGTTTAATTTTTTTCTGAGATGAGTCTAGATTTTTTTAATTTATAGCACTAGTGAATAACCTCCTCCAATTAGCCTTTTAAGCAGTATATCTGAAAGTCTTTAAGTTTTGAGGAATCCCATAAAACGGTGACGCCAGAGAAAGGGAGATTTTCTAATGCGTTAAAAGGTGGTTTTATGGCCTCTTTATTCGCCCTTTTAATTAAAAACTTATCTCCTGCTCGAGAAAAATAACCACAACGTAATTAGTACCTGAAGGTAAAAAATGTTACATATAACCAGAAGATAAATCGACAAGCGCATCAGCAAGTGCATGGAATGACTGCTTAAAACGTTACAATGGGAAAATAACGTTTTAAAAATAAAGATACACACAAAATTATCGCTTATACTGTGTTAATGTTAATCGATAATATGAGGGCAACCTTAGTAGAGGGAGGGTTAGCGTGTCTAGCTCCCATTGTTAGGATCGCAGGTTCGAATCCTGCCGAGGGCATGGTCGTTTGTGTTCGTCTTTGTTGTTGTTATTACGCTCATTACAAATGCAATCAAGTGCTGTACATGAACCTCTGAAAAATAAATAAATAAAATAAATAAATATTTAAGACATGTATCAAACGTTATCAGTATGGCGTGAATTTTTAGTAGGTTAAAAGATGTACACCAACTCGATGGTTAGACATGAATCGGAACGTAAATCGGATGTTTTTATTTTTAATCCAATTACCGTAAAACCTACACATTCGCGGTTTTAAGCAGTAGTGGACGGCGTCTGTTTACACCTATTTAACAATTGCGGTGCGTAGACTAGGCTATTCGCGGTTTTAACACGCGACATTAAGCGAAAGTTGTTGCTCCCAATACGGAAGCGGCAGGGTTATTTTTTTGCCGTATTCACAAGCGCGTGTGCATATTCCTGCCACGCCGTTTATTTATTTTTTTGCGTGAAAACGATAGCATTTCGGGTGAATTTGACCTATTTTATTCCTTCTCCTGAATGACCGCGTCGCATCCACGGAAAATAAAACAGAAAATAGCCTCCAAGACAAAGGAGAGAAAAATAAAACCGAGGCAGACGTCCCCTATCTTCGCCAATTTAGTTACCGCTGCCGTGGAAACCCTAAAAATCAATTTTGCGGACCACAAGGGCGGAGTAGTTAAGTCGGCTGTCCCATCCATCTCAATATCAGGGGGCTCCTCTTTCCTTACTTCTCCCTTCACCTCTCGCTATCTCTCTCTCGCCTTACCTATTACACTCCAA
This sequence comes from Uropetala carovei, assembly GCA_036926305.1. Classification (NCBI taxonomy): domain Eukaryota; kingdom Metazoa; phylum Arthropoda; class Insecta; order Odonata; family Petaluridae; genus Uropetala; species Uropetala carovei. Next base: position 5,454,265 of record JAXCHB010000129.1, on the reverse strand, counting down.
CCGCCTCTTGAAACGTTGCAAAACCCCTTAAAATGTCCGTCATTCTTCCCTCTCAATTCCAACGCCTTAAACCCGTCATTTAAGGTCTCGACTTATAGTACTCCAAAAATATCCCGAATGAAAAGCAGATCTCGAAAGTTTGAAGGTTGAAATTTTTTTTTATATATTTAAAATATTTTATACAGTGAATTCCCTTGCGCATTTCTCTAGCGTTTCACTTCACTGCGAAATGATGGTCCACGTTATGGTTTCATTAAGCAATTAGCCGGATTTTTAATATTTTTAAATTTATTTTATTTAAAGTCGCAAAATTTAATATTATATTTTTTACTTTCATCGCTAATAGAGTGAAGAATAATAGAAAGATTCCTCCAATCTAATATACCTACTAACTGCACTCGGTAAAAATTGGTATATTTTAACAGCTGAAAATTCATCGCCAGCAATTGTTCAATGGCCTCTGAAAAGTCGTCAGCCTGTTTTCTAGTGTTTGTTCCTTACTTTTGTCATGACAAATGAGGCTCATTTGTTTAAAATGCTTTTCATTAATCTCGAACCAAAATCACCATTGCTACAACTTCACTCATTGAGATAAATCAGGCAATAAAAGTGTCGATCATCGTGGATAATAAAGTCAGAAAACAATTTTAAGAATAAGCGTTACTCTAACTCCCAAAGTACTTGCTATATCGTTACCAAATTTCATATATAACACTTGAGCATGAGCACAAAGAACTGATTAGTTTTTGGACAATAACGGTTAACCAGAAGTTGAGGTTTATTCGAAGCCCGATTCGGTTTTTGCGATATTTCTCCATTAAAACATCATTATTGTATATACAATTCTATACAAATGTTATAGAGAATGTAATTTCCTACAACTTTCATTTGAAACAATTTTCCATAGCAGTTATTGTTTAGGAATTATTTATAAATAATCGGTTCCTTCGGTTTCCGTCAAATGTCGTTACTGGTAATCTTCGTGAGGGCCAAAGTTGTAGAGAATAATATTTCTTCCAGGTTTTGTTTGAAAAAAATTTCCGTAGAACAATCCATTTCAGAGATATTCAACTTTTATCGTAATTTCCAGTATACAGCGCCACCACCATGTAGCGGTAAATTCTGTAAACATTCAAAATATAATTTACGGCAATAAGAATGACTGTATTCTTTTACGATAGGAAATAATAACTTTGCCTCATAATGCTATTCATAATAATTTAAATATCTATACCCCAAATATGGAGAAAGTCATGTGTTGGCCACATCAGATTTTTTAATGATGGGATACATTCTTCGGGTACCTACAGTATATCTTGTATAAATATATTTTACTTGTACAAAAAGCGTCGTAAGCAGATTGTAGGAATATAAATATCTACATTTAAAGCTCCTGAAAACATTACTCCGTTTTCATGTGGTATATTGACAAAACAGAAACACGCTCAATAGAAACCCTTCAGCCGTGCAATCAACCCTCCAAAATCCTACACTTAAATCTAACCACCATCAGATATGACGTCCTTTATCTCGAAGCAATCTTACTTCACTCAATTTGAGCCGAACCACTCCTCCGAGAATTCCTCCTCTTATCTCGAGATTAGTGCCACACACAACTTCCTCAATAATCCTAAATCACAATCAACAGGCACATCCTCATCGAAATCCGACCCTTATTGTTCCCGCGGAAACCTCGCTTTAATAACATTCTTTGGCGTTATATCGAGCAAATTTCCAGGAGAAAGGAGCATTGGTTCCCGGAAGGACCTAAGTTTAAAAGGCCCCTATCCTCCCTCCCGTAGCCGAAGTATGCACAAATTGATGATGGGAAACGCGATCCTCATATGCAAACCATATTTAAACAGCAGTCTCGAGTTTTGCAATCACGTCGACAAGGGGGAGGAGGGAGGAAGGGGGAGAGGAGGAGAGGGGGGGGGGGGGAGAGGAGTAGTTGGTAGGGAGTTTTGCGCGTTGAAGGTGAACGACCCCGCGTAAGGGCGTAATTATCTTCCGGAAATCAGTTCGTAACACGCTTAATAAGGCAGCCCATATTAGCCAGAAGTGCCTCACCATGGTGAGAAAACATTGGGGCCTCTCCGGAGATAAACAGCTGTAATTTTAAAGGGACGGCGAAGATGTTTTGAGAGAAGAGAGGGAGGGAGGGGGGAGGGGAGGGGAGGAATCGAGAGATAGACCTCGTTCCGAGTTAATGGCGGCGCGGAGCTTAAATTGTCTCCAATTAATTCCTTTGAGGCGGATGAGAGATAGAGAGAGAGATGACGCGTGGGAGGATGCTTGCTTGCGCCTGACATGACGGTGGGCTGGATCAAATAACTTCGGCCGGGTTTCGGAATGATTTAGGAGCCGTATGGAAATATCACGCTGGTAACGCGTGGGTTTGCGGGTAACATGACAAAGTGTTTGCTAAGAATGTGAACAAGCTGATTTTCGATCGTTCTTTCTTTTTAAGTTGGTAGCTATCAATAATAAATAATGTTGGAGGATACGGCGAAGATGGATACGGTAGGATGTGGTTCCTAAACCGTTTAGTTAACTATTTAGGGACACTGACAAAGATACTGGGAAAAGGGAAAGGAAAAATTACGCTTTTTTAATTGGTGCAAATAATCGGTAACAAAGACCGATTTCCAAGGGTTATTGTTCGTCGCCAGGGAACCGATATCACATAGTCACTCAAACACAACTAACATCACCCTTCTTCAAATCTATATAATTAAGTCGTGTTTGATTGGCTGTTTGTGAGACAGACAGATCCCTGGCTAAGATTAAATAGCCCGCAAACCTGTATTTTTTCCCCGATTCTTATGAATTTATTTTTAAATATTCTCCCCTTTGTTATTTTTTTGTCTTTTCTTGCTAATTTTCTTATTGTTTCTTTATATACTTTGACTCTACGGTTTAGGAGTTACCTTCAGCTATAAATAGTTATCCAATTATATTCTAGAGATATATCAAAATATCCTAGCCATTAAATTCCCATACGCAACGTACGCTAATGCACTTATGCCTTGAAGATTAGATTTTAAATATTTCTTCAAAAGATAATACGCGCTTCGAAGAAAACTTTGAATGTGTGTCGTAGATGGCACCACGGGACAGAAATCTTGAAGCCATCCGAAAGGAGCCGAGATCGAAAAGGACAAGTTGCTTTGAAGCCAACCACGATGCGCAAAAGACTATATGGAAGAAGCTGATGACGAAATGTTGCAAAATGGACATTATCGTGAAACACGCGCATTATGAACGTGAATTTTGTTTATAGGATTACTATATGAGAAAACTAACGTCTTGTCTGGTTTTAATTCATTTACTACATTTCGTAAATCGGAAATATGGTAAATTCTTACTTCTCTCTTCAATTTTCCATCTTCGTGGTTTTAGTTACACGCATAAAAAACATTTCGCAAAATCTTTAAGACGCACAATGATCGCTCCTTTTGCATCAAGTTACAAATATTACTAAACGAAATAAAAAAGTAAATTGCATTTTAACACAAAATATTACAATCAAATGGGCTATGATTTGCTTACAAAACCTATACTCTATTCAAGAGATTATTGCCACATTAATAAATTTCCAATTGCCCAACCCAACTGCCCGCGAAGGATCTTTGTGCAGCACGCGAAGCCATGACGAAAAAGCATTCCGAAAGATTTAACACACAAATTCCTATATTTTTAGGAAAATTTTTATAATGGAACTTTAGATATTGAAATGATAACCACAAAACCACCTTACTTTGAGTCGATTTTCATTTAAATGGCACCTCAAAATATATAGGTAACTTCTGATTGAAACGCTAATCCGGCCCGCAGAAGATTTTGCAACTTCCGATCATAGTTGCCAATTTGGCAACTCTGTCGCTAGTTTAGCGATTTTTTACTTCCTTCAGCGACATGTAACTAACTTTGCGATTTTCTGCTAATCAAGAGACAAATTTAAATATTGCTTTATGTAAGCAGAAATACATGCAATATACAACATAAACCAAACAAATTAATTTTATGATTGATTTATTAAAACCAGTACAAGTTTTAATAAACCTTAAAATATTTCTACAGTTACTTCCCCAGTTATGATATTTTAAAAACTTTTATACTAATTTTGAGAGATCTCATTATAATTTACGTTGACGAATACATCACAAAACGCGGTTAAATTACAGAAAAAATTATATCCATTAAAAATTAAAGAAGGTAGGTATTCTTCTCGATGTAGAAATTAGACTTCGATTTTTATTAACACCTTAAATACTAAGTCGATGGGGATTTTGATGATAATTGGACGTCCGCCTCTTAAATGAAGCTTACTTTATTTCGAAAATCCAAAAGTTTTATTTCCCTTATTAAAAATGAGGACGAATACAAGTTTCTATAGATTGATTTATAATATCGCAATGATAAATAAGTGACTGATACCAAATTCTATAAACGAATGCTTGCCATGCGCGGGCAGGGCCGACCCAAGGTACCGGCGAACCTGGAGGCTGCCCGGGGAGCCAAAATCTTGGGGGCGCAATATTACTTGCAAGTGAATAAATACTGGATACCGATTTATATCGCCGAACAAGCTGCAATCTTTCTTTTTTGCGATTTTTCTTTTTTCCTTCATCTATAATATTTACAGAGCGATGAACAAATTAACATTTACCTCGTAATTATCTCAACATACATTTACGGAGGGGGACGCTAGAGTGCTATTTCGCTCAGAGCGCCAAAATTATTCGGGCCTTCCCTGTGCGCGGGTATATAAAAAAATCATTACATGAGGCGGAAAACCATGCATCTTAAACGTATTTACGGTATTTTATTTTTCTACTTATAAAATAAGCTTGACCTATAAATGTTAATATATATTTTAATTTTTATTAATAAAAGACGCAAAAATTCTCCGTTACTTAATACTAACAATTAAATATTTTCTTGATTGATATTCATTTATAAAATAGACAATAAGCATACTAATTAGATTAATAAGAATTATTTGAAGCGTTTATGATCTATTTTATTTTTATCGACTCTTTAGCGACATTTTCTCTGAGTTTAACTACTTTTTAGGTTGGATTTAGCGAAATTTTCAAATTTATTTTGGCAACTATGCTCCCAAGGGTTATTAACGATCGATGTGGCCCGCCATGTTGTAAAGGTTGGGCACCACTGCACTATACGAATTATTATTATTTATGAACTAAAACCCGTGGAATTAAAAAAATACCCGATGTAAGATTTAGTTACTGAAAACATTACTCGCGCGTTAAAAATGATTATGCAAAACAGTGGGAGTAATACGAAAATGTTATACTATTGCAGTTAAGAGATCGTATTAACCATCCTCTATTACGTGACAAAGAAAAGACGTAAACGTGCTGTGATTTAAAGCAAGGGTGGGGAATCTTTTCCACGTTGCGGGCCGCATAAGTGGTGGCGATGCCTTCGTGGGGGGCCGTATTGGAAGTGACCAATGCTTTGGTGGGCCTGATCAGTTTAATTTGAAGTTACTGAGAGATTATAAGTTATCATATAAGTGGAAATAAATTCTAAATTATAGTATTTAGGATTAACATATCAGTATTAAATGCTTTATTGTCATCATCTGGATTTAAAAAATGAGTTTATGAGTTAAATTTTACGGATCTCTTTATCGCCACTGCGTAGCGGGCCACACAAAACGCTCTCGCGGGGCCGGATGCGAGTTCCCCATCAACGATTTAAAGAAAAAACGCCCGAGATGCATATTTAATTAACCGATAATTCATCCCGCGAAGACAGAAAGCTTTGCATCGGTTTAATCTGATGCAAGGGGCGTATCGAGCTAATTGGAGTTCAAATAAACTTTCCGGGGTTGCAGAAGTCGAACATCAGAGAGACAAACACGAAGTGCGAAAATGTGAGAGCAACTCAAAAAAAAAAAAACAAACGAGCGGGATGCACGACTCCGAAATACTACATTGCGATCGTATTTCGCACCTTATATACGTAATTAATTAAAAGGGGGCATTTGTTAGATGCATCCTCAGGAGATGCTTTCGCGACGTATTCTTAATCAAGGGAAAACGACGAATCTTTCCATAAGATTGAGCGTGTTCGTTTTTCATCACGATCTGAAAATAGGGACGTGTTTTAAACCTAGCTTTTTCGCGACGGTTGCCGAAGATTATCACCCCCCTCCCCCCCGTCTCTCCACTTTAGCTTCACGACGTCGTTTTATCTAATTTCGCCGGAGTTTTGTCCATGAATATTCATTATTCTGTCGGTGTACTTCCAGTCAAATTAGGATGCGGAAAACGGCTTCTCATAGTAGGGAGGAAAGCTGTTCAAGAACCATGAGACGGTTCAACCCGCACTTCCGTGAAAAGGGACGTGCTTTTACACAGGTAATAAGACACGGGGACTTTATTTCTATTAAGTATAAAAATTCATGTATATGGCGATACCAGTCAAGTAACTTATAAATTCAAAGTATCCACAGTGCAAATTCATTGATAGTTTAAGCGCACGTGTCTGTGTGTGCGTTTTATGCGCGTGTACCTGTCGTTTACGTTTACAATTCATTTTCTTCCTTAAAGAATCACAAATCCGACCTCACATAAGGCCTATATGTTAGTTTTTGTGCTGTTCTTTATTGGCTTATGTTTAAAGAAGAAAAGTTTTTTCTGGCAACGTCATTAAACACTTCCACAATTTCTATAAATCTGCAATTCAGTCACTGCGGCCTTACTTCATTTCTTTTGATTAAATCACGGGTAAACTATTGACTATCCGTTCACATTCTCTCCCAGTGAACCACGTTATATTTTTTCGTCCTCAACGCAGCGATAAAATCAAGGCGGTCGTCTTGAGAATCACTCATTTGCCGAATCCCGACACCGCGAGCAACCGAGACAATAATTATCGGGCATGTTAATCAGCGAAAAGCAATACGGACCTAGATGTATCCCTTTTTACACTCTGATAAGGCATGACGAAGTAGCACCTTGGGCGATTTAGTGGCCTCAGATAAAGGTCGCCCTTTTAATGGTATGGCGCTGTAACCTGAGTAACGCAAGGAGTGGGAGTCGAATAGGAGGATGGAGAGAAGGGGGGGAGGGTGGGAGAGGGATGGAGAGGGAGGGGGAGGGAGAGAGGGAGAGAGAGAGAGGGAGAGAGGGGGAGAGAGAGGGGGGGGGAGAGAGAGGGGGGGAGAGAGAGAGGGAGGGAGAGAGGGAGAGAGAGGGGGGAGAGAGAGAGGGAGTAGTAGTAGTAATTAGGTTGTTGAGGTGCGTCAACAGCTAAGGTTATTTTGCACCGTCGAATTCTCTTAGAGAAAATCAACATACATCACAACATCCATGCCCAAAGCGGGATTCGAACCCGCGACCTTTTGGTTAGAAGGCAGGCGCACTGCCTACCAGTCTAACTCGGCCGGCGAGAGAGAGGGAGAGAGAGAGAGAACGGTGAGGATAGTCGCGAAGAATGAAAAGCTTGAAAAGGGACTCATAAGGGAGTTAGACCAAATGTATACATAGATAGGGAAATAAAAAAGGACAGCAACTTAGAGATTAAAAGTATAAGAGAATTGCTCGGAGAGAGTTGTTCTTCGAATAAAAGGAAATTCAGATAATGTACAATGGGCATTTTCGCTGCGTACCAATGTAACTGATAACCATAAAAAATAAACTGATGTGTCCAACACATGACTTTCTCCATACGTAAGTTGTCAACTAAAATCAAATAAATACGGCGAAAGGAACAGTTCAACTTACTTGCTTCAGCGCTAGCGACTCAACTGTTGTCACTACCACGCGCTCGAGCTGCCCACTAACCGTCAATTTTGAAGAAAATTGAATATCTCTTGAAATATTCCTCATGTGAAAATTTAGTCCAAGGAAAAGTTGTAGAAAAGATAATATCTACAACTTATATATATGTTGACAAAAATTCAGTTTTCAGCGAAATATTTAAGAAAAACTAAAAATTTACAGGAGTAAACCGCTACTTCCGGTTGACCGATTGTTATCAAAATCTTTTCAAATTTAAGAATACATATAAAATCGCAAATATAGAATTTCATGCTGATCTGATAAATAGTTTTTGAGTTAGAGCGCACGCAAAATTTCTGCCACACACACACACAGACATCATTGAGAAAACGGTGAGAAAATATAAGTACTGTAGTATTATCGTAAATAAATACGTCATCTTCGAACGAAGATTTGGAAAAATTGCCTCTAGCAACAAAATGATGTTTACGTTTCCTATCAATTACGAATTGGAAATATTAAAAAGCTAACACCCCATTAAAAATAGAGCCGATGAAAGATGTGGTAAAAAATATCAAGGAAAACAGGCTAATATGAATGTAACATCTAAAATAAAAGGCTCACGATGTTTAGGAGAAGAAGTTCCTACAAGACGCCGTAAAACGAGAAATTGTCAAAAAAAAAAACGGTACTTGCCTTTGTATTAACGGGGAACCCATTCTAAAATTCTAATAACAATAATAATACCATTAAAATAATTACTTAATCATCAACAGAAACGTTAAATTAAACAAATTAACATTTTAAAAATGTTTTCAACAAAAATGGAAAAATACGGTCACATTTTGATTTGTGGTTCTTATGAATTAACTGGGAACCCAATTAAAAATGTATATTTGTGTGCGTATGTATGTGTGCCGAGCCAGATAGTGGGGGCCAGTAGGGCCATTTGGCCCGGGCCCCGGACCCAGAGGGGCCCCCAAAATTTATTCTAAAGGTTATGTGTTCAATATATTTATTCTAATATATTGAACAAATAACCCTGGCGCAAATAAGCACCGATCAACGGTTGAATACATTCGAATGCATTCTTTTATTAATTATATGGTTTGAAATTTTAACCTTATTGCAACAAACAAATTTATTAATTGAAGCTTGCAATGCGACTCTGGGTGTCGAGATGAAAAACATAGACAACCTTATTTCAAAAATTCGGCAAGGACATGGGGAATGGGATGAAATACTTTCAAAGTCAAAGGAAATTGCAGGAAATTCTGAAATTTCAATAGAGTTTCAAACAACCTGCAGCATTAAAAAAACAGTCTGACGCCGAAAAACATTACAGAATCGGAGTTTTTTTTGTAATATTGATTCGGTTATATCTGGATTGACACGGCGTTTTCAATCCTTGCGCGAAACCTGCAACTTATTTGGAATCCTATGGACTTTTGAGGATTTAACTGACGAACAAATAAAAGCCTCAGCACAAAAATTACAACGCAAAGATGCGATGAACTTGTTTTTATGTAGAAAATTCACAGAACAAACTTTAATTCAGAACCAACTCTAGCGAATTTGCTACAGAACATATTGGAAACTAATTTAATTGGGTTGTTTCCAAATTTGTCTGTAGCACTCAGAATTTTTTTGACTCTACCCGCTTCTGTTGCTTCTGCGGAAAGAAATTTTAGCGTTATGAAGAGAGTGAAGAATATCAACAGATCTACAATGTCTCAAGAAAGGCTGAATGGGCTATCAATTCTTCACATAAATCCTGACGTTGCGCGGACAATAGATTTTCCATGGATACCAAAGGAATTTGCAAAAACCAAAGCTCGAAAAGCATTTTTTAAATAATTTTAATTCGTTTCCATTTTCAACTTGGGTAATGTTATACAAGTCGTCGAATTATATCTCAAATAAATGTAAATTATATTTAAATTGTGAAGCACTGTAATCGGTAATGTAAATAAGCTCGGTTATATACATTAAAGTTTCTTTTGATAAATGGTGAAAAATCTGTATTTTTATGTTTTATTGATTTTATTCATATATTTGTATGGCTTTCGGAGTGAGGTGGGGCCCCACGTTTGTGACTGGCCCGGGCCCCATCTCACCTCTCTCAGGCCCTGTCTCTCTGTGTGTGTGCGTGCGTATGCATCAAGGGCGGATCCAGAAAATTCTCAAGGGGGGGGGCAATCGCCCCTCCACCTATCGAATCCGCCCCTGCCAACTGCCCTATATTTTGAAAATCCCTACACCTATCAGAATCCTTCTTTCCCTTGCTATACAGACCTAATCTGCGGCGTATAATTGAGGATTTTTGCGCCGAATGAATTTAAGAAAGCGCCCAGTGGAGTGCAATGGAGTTATCCAGGAAGGGGGCGATCGCCCGTATCCCCCTCCCCCCTTGGATCCGCCACTGATATATATATATATATATATATATATATATATATATATATATATATATATATAAGGGTAGCAACAAGGTGTTGGAGGAAGCCCAGTGGACACTTACCTAGAATGAAGAGCCGCTGGGGGTGCTGAGGACACACGAAAAACACAAAAGAACAAAAACTACACAAAAATGGAGCTTTCGGGCTGATGCCCTTCTTCAGCGACGGAGAAACATGAGTATATGTTTCTCCGTCGCTGAAGAAGGGCATCAGCCCGAAAGCTCCATTTTTGTGTAGTTTTTGTTCTTTTGTGTTTTTCGTGTGTCCTCAGCACCCCCAGCGGCTCTTCATTCTAGGTAAGTGTCCACTGGGCTTCCTCCAACACCTTGTTGCTACCCTTATTATTACCTTTCCTTTTCCTTAAGTATTATATATATATATATATATATATATATATATATATATATATATATATATAAAGATTAAAGAGGATAGATTTGTTGCGGGGAGGTCCGAGGGAGGTAGAGAGGAGGGGAGGGAGGTAAGAAGGGTAGGAGTGGGAAAGAGAGACGGAGGGGAAGCGAAAATGTGGAAGATGGATGAGGGGGGTTGTACCGGAGAAAAAAAAAGGATATGGCGGGGAGAGTTGGAAGCAATAGACAGAAAAGGACGAATGGATTGGCTCTTGGGCTCTTGCCGTCACCCGAAGACGCGTAACAACCTCGCAAGGGGAGAGAAAAAATAATAACGAAGCGAGAGAAATAAAGCGAGCGACAGACCTTGAAGGAAAAAACGGTCAGTGCACGGATAGTCTGAGGTCTTTATCCATCTATCTATCTACTATAATATATTTTGAAGCGTGTGTTTGTGTATTTGTGTTTGTTCATGGAATTCCTCATAAACGGTAAAAGCTGGAATAACCAAATTTGGTACTATTCTTCCTTACATCCTAACTTAGTGAATGGTCAAGCTTTGGTCAACCGGGATTAATCAGTGTTACCAATATAGGGGATTAACATTTTTCCATAAGATAACACGTATGAATTTCTTGACTTGCAAGGTATTCTTCCTTCAAGCATTAAAATACGTACGTATATACCGATTTTTTTCCTTTTTACTTTATTCGACGAATAAAACTCTATACTATCTTATTCCTGCGAAGTTTACATGTCACACGGTAGAAGTTTGCAGAAATACGCTTCTTGTTTCGAAATTTTTTGGATTTTTCGTACTCTTTGCAGGCGTAACCAAGGCGGCCATCATTGTTACCTCCGATTCAATTAGCTTCAATGAAGCTTACAAATAAACGAAAGTTTAGCGTTATTCGCTTCGCACTTTAAACAACGAAACCATGGATGTTTATGGATAGCAACGTAAATAGATACTGATTATTATTCAGGAAGCTTTTATTGATGAAAGTAATTGAACCTTCTTTTGTCTATTAGAAACTGGAATCTTACATTTTTTGTAAATAAAATCATTACATTTTACATTATAATGTTTATTAACGTAAATAAGCTCACGTATCTGGTGTACATTTACCAGTCAATGTTCAATCATGGAATTGTACGTTGCTTTTTCAAGCCATAAAAGTAAATATTTCAGCAAGGCATAATTACACAAGAAATGAAGCTGGATTTGGCGAAAGTGATATATATGATAGGAAATACAATTATCGTTATATTTGAATGCAATACGTTCGGAAACGGATTGTTACAAGAAAATATGATTAACTGTTAAGAAAAACTAATTGTTATTTAAAAAGTATCTACTATATAATATTTTAAAGAGGTTGTATATTGTGCTGTAGTAGCTTCACTAAATCCGTTGAAATTCAACGGGAAATTCTGTTAGTTAAGAGATATAAAATTAAATAAAAGAAAGCGGAATTCGTAGATAGAGACAGAAGGGAATGTGAGAGATAAGAGATTCTTTGAAATGTCTCCTGCATAAAGCGAGGGTGTGGACGAAATTAATGATGGGAGAATTAGCAAAGAGGTTCGAGTGCACTGAATAAGTATAAAATGGGTCGCGGATGGATAGGTGAAGACAAGGGACGGCGTTAGAAACGGAGGTAAGGGAAAAGAACATGAGAAAAATGAGGAGAGAGACTGGAGAAAAGGGAGTTAGAGGAAGAATAGAAAGATGAAATTAGAATAAACTAGCAGAGTTTCCCGTTGAATTTCAACGGATTTAGTGAACGACATCTTAATTTTCAATTTCGTATGCGGTCTATGTTTATTAGTAATAAACAATCAAATTCTGATTATAAAATTCTAAATTATACTATTTATTTATTCATATTTACCGTTTTGGTGGAGAGAACAAGGTTGGATTGGTTTCTACCAAGATATCTGTAGTCAACAGAGGAATTATATCTCGATTGACTGTTGCGTCGCAAATGGAGAGGATATTGGCGAGCCTTCCGCTCTCTTTGTTTTTATTTTAGTTGTCGTCCCCAGGCGCTCCCGCGCCCTTCGCCTCGGCTGGAACCAAACTATCCCTCCCCGTTTTCCGGTGATCGGGTTTGTAAATTTCGCGACGGGCCAATTTCAAGGTTTTTTGTATAATAAAGTATTATAATTATTTGATTGTTTGTTAAGTATCTCGTTGGCAACATAATTAGTAAATAATTAGAAGAGGGGGGGGGATACAACCGAAAAGAACCGACATTTTGATATGACTAATACTTTTCGAGATATGACGAAAATTTCACTCTTTGCCACCAGTAAAGCGGTACCCCTGATTGGCGTACGTGATTCGTGTTTGCGATTTTCCTGTTATCTTTGACTGTAAGTCCTTAACATCAAATTTCACGAAAATCCGTTCGGTAGAAGCCGAGAACGAACATGCGGACAGAGTTGACGATAAAAGGCGCTCTACGCTGGAAGCGGACCGCGCCTAAGAAAAAGGAGAGACAGAGAGAAGAAAGGACGGAGCGAGAGAATAATAGGGTGCTAGAGAGAGTGAGAGAGATATCCTTACGAGGGTTTTTAAGTGAAGGTGGAGGAAAGGGAAATGAAGGAGATTAAGTGACGGAAGGGGACTTAAGAAGTATTAAGAAAGGAAAATAAAGTGTAAGTTGAGAGAGAGAGACAGAGAGAGAGGGACAGAGAGAAAAAAAAGGAACGACGAAGGAAAGATAGCGGGGTAAATGGAAATAATAAGAACGCGAAAAGGATTTTTACGAAAAGGTTAAGATTTACGGCCGAGAAATGCTAGGAAGGAATCGAATGTAAATGTTTCCTTCTCTTTGGGGGGGAATGTTTTGTGAAAAGCTCTTTTTAAGGATGCCTCCTACAATGGACGTGTATATGCGCAAACAAAACGTCATTTGCATAAAGTAGCAAAAAGGCCTCGCGGAGTTGTTCCTAATAAAAACCTGCGATATTTTCGCCGTTCCCGATCCCCTTATAAAATAATACGGTAAAGGCGCAACGAACTGTTATTCCTTTTAAGTTTTCCTCCCGATAATTATTTTTAAAAAGACGACTTTACATAATTCATCGCTTAGTTTGCTTCTTAGGGAAATGTTTTCCTTCTTCGAGATTTAATCGCCATTTTCCTTCCTTCGCTTAAATAAAAAAATCTCTAGAATCAAATGAAAAAAAACTGCGGGCATTGTTGAATGAAGGACCGCTCCTTCGAAGCCGAGATTTCCCTAGGCGAAAAAATCTTTTGTTTCGAAGATACCCATTGTATATTTGGGAAATGAAACGTCGTAAATATACTGGTCATAAAATTAAATGATCAGAAAAGGAAAGAAACTTAAGAGCGAAAAAATTCTCTCAAGACGAAAAAAATCACGCGATTCATTAAGAGTCATCATCCACTGATGGAATGGTGGATTTTTTCTTATACCGTGCCATTTCATATTTTATGATCATTAAATTTTATTAAGTGCAGCTCCGCAAAGTAACGGCTTCCTAGTTCAATTCCATCCTTTGATTACTTTAAAATAGTGAGGCGCAACCATCAGATGTAATTAAAAACTCTGCGAATGAGCGCTGAATCTAAAGAATAACTGCTTTCGATAGAGAAAATACTTTAAATTAATTCCAGCAATTAACTTAGGAATTTTACTTTAAATAAAACGTACACTAAACTCAACATAGCTTGAAATATCAACATATTCATATATGTACGTACATATGTATTCGTTCTACTAATAACTAATTTCTGCGTTTTTTATCTTAAAAAAAGATATTCCATTCACAGCCTTTAAACCGGTTGCATTATATATTTCGTTGTTATCTAATTAGAACAAACAATCTATCTTTATTAATCGGCGATGTATACCATTGTAAATGTGCAGAATGTGTGTACTATGGATTCTTTTGCATTCTTCCTCCCTTCCGGCGCCAGGAAGTGGCTGAGGATGTTAGCATCAGCAGACCTTCATCACATTACCCTACCTCATATCCTCCTATCCGTGAGAATGTCTACCCAACCACACCGCCCTACCAGCCTTTGAACACCTCCCCAATAATGATCTAATGTGCCGAACTTTCACCACTAGTGGCGTCATTACATATTGGCCAATGAGAAGAACACACGGAGAGTCACGTGGGGACGCCACTTAAAGACGTCGAGACTATAACTGTAACGACGAGTACATAGTATGTAGTAGAGAGCGGTGAGAAGAATAAATGTTGTTGTACGTGTAAGAGCCTGTCTTTTTACCCTCTTCCTCCGTGTTCCCTCGCCCCTCTCCGGCGAACCCAATCTCCGGCGAACCATCGATCGCCCAGTCAAAGCGGTTGGAAGGTTACAGATAAAAGTTAATTTTTGAATTGACGTAAGTTTTTACATAAAAATTACTGCAGAACATGCAGTTCCACAGCGGGAAAATCGATAAACGTCAAATTTTGTTAAGAATGGTATGTAAGAACACCGAAAATCAACATAAAAACCGACAATTTTATTTGCGAACAGAGAACTATGGAAATTCTAATTGTGGTTATGAAAAATTTCTCTATAAACAACATATGTATTGATTCTTTTATGGTAACAGAAAAAGCATTGGCTCAATGGAAATTGCTTTCTTTTCATATGGAATGGTGAACCAGTCTGACAGCAATAAATTAATGGTGTGTTTGGCCTTTTGCAGTACAAATATTTGCAAGATCTGGCCACAATCTGGTGTATCTGTTCATAAATATTAGTTTCAGAGGTAAAAACCATAATGTTAATTCTCCAAGTGGATGTCTAGTCAATAAGGTCATGCAGTTTTTTTCTAAATAATCTCCACACTGCCTCAAAAGTTGAAACACACCTTGCACATACATATTATTTAATGACATCAAGATTGTCATGCGATATATCTATATATATAATGTCCAAATTTATAGCTGTATTTCACACCGGCAAATGAACTGCAAAATTTTCATTTTTAAGGGGTTTTCTCAAACACTTGTTTCATTTCTATCCCTCACACTAAAAGCACGGAAATCCTTGCAGGAAATAAAATTGGATTTTTAAATGAGTTAAAATTGAGGTAGGAAGGGTGGTTTAGTGGGTAGCGCCAGAGGCGACTGGATATTCTTATTTTAACAAGAAAGTAATTTTTGGGCTAATACTTTCCTATCAATAAAAATAATATTAATTCTGTTTTACGTACAAAGGCTTAAACCTGGATTGAGTATCTCGATTCTAACATATGTTAACATGCAAAATAATAATACCCTACTTTCCTTCCTCTGATAATCCAATAGATAAAAGAATGGTTGTTGGAATCGAACTCTGAAATCTTTTCAGAGGTTTTCGATTTTTATGGGTCATAATCCACGATCACCCATAATATTTCAACAATTATTCCACCGGGAAATTCCTACAAAAAAGCATGATGCTGTTAGGTGGGCAGGCGCCCGGTTAGACACTCGATTATTTTATATAGAGTACGATAATCTATCAATATATCATTAAATATACTTGTAATAAATGATTATTATTAAAAACCTAGCTAAGTGTATGTTCCATCAAATTTTAATCATTGCAGAGAAAAATAATATGGACAGTCAGCCTTGAAAATACTCCTGTGTACCATAAACATCAAATTATTAGTAATAACTCATAAGAAGTTATCGCTGATTATACATTTCCTTTTACGATGCTTAGTTAAATTTTTAATGCAGGATAATGCAACTACTCTCACATTATTCATCTCTACGACATCATAACCATGACTGCAAATACTTGATACCACCGTTTCCCCCATATTTGAATAGTAATACCTATTATAAAAAAAGTCCTAGAAGAATTGTTCCATCACCAACTTGCCAAGTTAAAAGAAAAATAGTCAGAAATAGTACCGGGCCCAGAACGGCACCTTGAAGAATCTGAGCCTGAGGAGCGAAAAGATCGGGAATACTCGGATGCTGAGCAAAGAGGGAGGGAAAACTGGACGGCTAAGGAAGAGGAGGAGCAAGGACGGAAGAGGGAGGAAGAAAATGGGAAGAGACGAAGACGGGAAAACGCCTGCAAAATGGGGAGGGAAAGAGGGAGGGACGAATCGACAGGGGACTGGAGATAGAAAGTTGTTCCCACGGTGTGCGGAAAGGACTCGTAAAATTTGATGGAGATGAGTTGGGACTGGAAAGATAAGGAAGACGCGGGCCAGAAGGGATAATAAAGGGTAGAGAGAGAAGGAAAATGGCGGGAGGAAAAGAGGAGGATGAAGCGAAATGGGAAGATATAGAAAGAGGGCGGAGGATGTAAAAATGAGCGAGAGAAGTTAGGGGAGGAGGAAAAAGGAAGGGTTCGCTTCTAAAAGTTGAGAGAATAAAGGATAAGCAGGGAGAGAGAGAAGAAATACGGCGGAGGAGATAAAATTTATTTTGAATTACGCGCATGAATGCGCACAAGGATATAGAGGACGCGTGTGACGAGAATGGCGAAAAATATCTTTACTTAGAAATGACGGACATGTGGAATTTAATGGAAATGAAAACGGCGCAAAAAAAGAGGAAATAAAATTGACAGCGACGACATCGTAAATTTTTAAAAATAAGTCATCGTGTGCATTTAAAAACCCCTGCAAAATCAACGTTTCAGAATTTATTTAATTTTAAATAAATCCAACTTTCGTTTGTTATTTCAACGTCGTTTTTTTAATTTTAGAATATTCCGCGGTCAAGAGGGAAAAAACGACCCTACTAACGCGCTTCGCCTGCGTGGCAACACCCTTAAATTACGAAACAAACGTTAATTAAGCCTAGAAAACTGCCATAAACACAAGGCCTCTTCTTCCTCTGATTGGTTTCAAACGCTTCCTGGCGTATTTAGCGCCCGGGGGTAATGGAGGGAACTCTAAATGGGGGGGGGGGAGAGGGAGGCGGAAAGGAGGAGAAGGGTCTTCTCCATATTCCACTTGGACCGCAATTTCGGCAGGACTTTGCGCTAGGGCGCGAGGACCATAATTGCCGAGGGGGTTTCCGACTTGTGGTTCACGTGACCATGGAAACCCTCCCAGCCGCAGTAATCAAACTCTTTATCCTATGAATTAAGGAATCCCTTCGGATCGAGGAGAGCGTAGGAGTCGATTTAGCGCGCGTTTAACGATATACCAGATAAGGAGTTACATGCCAGCGTTTGCTCGAGGCTAACATGCCGTACTTCTTAATGGCCTCTCCGGTTAAAACCCGTATACCTTATTGGCACTTGGCCGTAAATGTTTGATAAATATTGTGTAAGAATTTAAAGCCTTTACAGAACTCCATATGGCGTTTTAATGATAATATAATCATAAAAGAGACCATTTTATATATAAGTTAATCAGGGGCGATCGAAGTAACCGCTTATAAATTCGCGATCCTAAATTCGTCGAATATTTTTTACCTTACCAACGCAATTAAATGTATTCACGCAAAAAAATCTAAAATAGTTCAATTTTCGGCGCGTTTTTACAATTATTCTTTTTTTATGGAAATAAATTTGATTCCGATGACACCATATTATTTTCATGACTGAAAATTGCCCTTTTTGAAAATGTTACGATTTTAAAGGTGATTAAAAGCAAAATGTTCTGAGAAGTGCTAACGGAAAATGTACCCACATTTACAGACAAAATGAAGTAGAACACGTTTAAAAATGCAAATTTTTTATGAAGAACGGAGTTACCGGTTTTCTTTTTTCCGCAGCTGTTGGTGTAAATTCTAAATACATGCATGAAAATTATAATTAACTTATTTTTCAATTGCCATGAGCAAGTCTTTTACGATGAAGTTAATGCCCTTTACAAAATTAACCGGAGGAAGGATTCGATGATTTCATTATATTTTTCTATACTAAGTTGCATAGCATTTGGAATTAAGAGCGTGCATGAATGACAGATGATGTCCATCGCGTACTTTATGAAGAAACTGATCCATTTTTCCCCCATCTACAACAACTTATGTTTGGCTATCACAAACTGTACCAGTTTTCCGCTAACTGCTCTAATATTTTTCTTTTAGTGACTAAACCATTGCTAAAAGACTTACATACTACATACATTCATGACGAAAGATAGTGGTGTCTGTACTATATACACGGAAAAGGCTGTAAAAGAAGGGTTTAAAGACTGTAAGATGCTTTGCTGTACACAGCATGAGTTTCTGGTGTTCGAATTTTTTTAATGAATGTTATCTAATAATTCCAAGTAAGCTTCGCTTAATACTATAAATATTTAAAGAGGAAAACATTATTTCCTAAAGGGTATAACATTCCCTGACAACATAAAGTCTTTAAGCGACATTTCGTACAGAAAAGTGTCGTAGGAAGCGAATACGGTGTTATTCCGGGCACAAAGCCACTCGCACACCTGTGCACATCGGATCACACACACACACCCACGCGGTAAAGTACGTCTCCTCTCTGAAGCTCCGACGTGTTAAGTTTTTTTCTTCCGACCTAGTTCCGCCAATGCCCCTTGTCACCCTCGTGTTTCACAGCGGGATCCCGAACAAACAAACAGGGATCTCGCCCTCCCCCAACCTCTTCTGCGACGCCGACCGCTGCCACGCCCCACTCACGCGGTGTAATCCTACACATTTACCAGAATGCAATAGCGGTCGAGGGCGAACAACCATTCCATAATTATTTGCCTCTAAACACTTAATCGGCATTGGAACCCCTTCTGCATCGTGGCATTGCTTGTGTTGTAGAGATTACTGCGAAAATTTTGCTTTTTTTAATGTAAGAAACTAACGTAGTTAACGAATATGTTTTTCTTTTTCACCTGATTATGCTCGCCGTTGCCTTGACGGTTTCCTGGATGCTCTTTGTTTTATTGTATGAGAAAGAAGCATCTTAAATTATAGGAAAATAAAAAATTTTCTTTTTACATCCCGTGCATATATTATACGACACATCAAAACTTTTTATCTCCTTGTATACATCAAACCCAAGACTTGAGTAACTCCAACAGCAGGATAGAACCTTCCAAACAAAATGTATGTAACTACGTAAAATTAACCGTTCTATAACGCCTTAACGTCAAATAAATATATATATATATATATTTTACGGCTTTTTACCAGAAATATTTAAAATACAGCATTTTTATAAAATTCACTGATTGAACGTTAATGTTAGCTGTATTTTAGAAAATCCTCACGCTCAAAAAAAAACATCTATTTAGAGCAGTATCTGACGATACACTTCGTTAGCTTGCATAGTAAAGTTCGTGGAAACGCGGAAACACGTGCAACCTTTAGTGCCGCATTTAGAAGGCTACATATAAAAAATATCGCCGGGTAAGAAAAATCCATTTATAGATAGATCAAAAATCTTGAAAATTATGACAATAAATCAACGCATTTCGGGAATAAATGACGCATGGTGTAGAGTTTGTTTGCAACATATTAATTCGATCCATTCCCTAATTTGAAAATTAAATCGTAAAAAGAAGAGAATTTTTCGAGAAAAATCATTCTTCCGAGCAGTGATTGTTACCCGCGAGAAAATCGCAGGTCTCCACCTGGAAGACCCTTCCTATAGAGTCTAGAATTGACCTCCCCCTGTCGGGGTGTGGTCTAACGCCTAAAGGACTATAGGGGAGGGAGAAGAAGGTGCGCGCACGTACGAGGTGTTCCGGACCAATGAGCAGCGTATTTGACGGTGGACCTTGCTGCCCTGGCAACGCAAAGCCGCATGACGCTTTCCTGTGTGTGTAGGATGAAAGCACACTTTCCCAGAAGCCCTGGGAGCTTAGTTCTCCAAGCGGATGCATTCTGCAGGTCCAGATTCCATTTCTTTTCGTCAGACGAGAGTTCATCGACGTAGGCTGCAATGTCTTTGAAGCCGTCCGAGAGGAGAAAAAAAGGAAACTCGACAGAGTAATTTTATCGATTGCTCTGGAGCAGTAGGCGGAAATGGAATCTACGACGGATCTTAAACGATTCGGTTGGAAATTATACTCGGATTTAAGCTGGCATTTTCGCAGCGAATTGCGTGTAATTAGAAACTGTTGATGAATACGTGTGTTATTATTCTTAACTTTAGTGTTCAATTTGTTAGTGAACTCAGCTATAAATTAACAAGCATAAATTCCGTGAATAGAACGACCATTGCCGAACTTCGGTTTATGAAGAATAAAAATAAATTTTAAATGCATACCTGAATGTAATTTCTAACAAGAAAAATGTATTTTCTCGCACCTATAGCCAAGGCTAAGATCACCTACAAACAGAAATTGAGTGGAAGAATAAAATATTTGATACTGTTAATAATTTAGCAGCGGAATTAATTCCAGCTCAGAATATTTTATCTGAAAAGACGATTAATTTCAACGAAAATCAATAGGGTCATTTTCACCGACTGGATTGATTCAAACTAAATAGTCCAAAGAAAAACAAACGCCACATGGAGATGATATGAATGAATGATTTATTTTGAAATACAATCGGAGAAGTTAATGTGACTTTATTCATACAATTTAAAATTTAAAAAGTATCAATGCCGCAAAACCTCACTATTTCGGACCACCTATAATTCGGACTGCCTTCTGTGCGCGAATCGGGAAGTGAAGAAAAAGTTAAATTACACGAAGCCAGAAGCTGCTTCGATAGGAAACATTAAATAATCTAATTCCGACAAGGAATTCTAAAAATATTTTTACTCCCTAAGAGAAATTAAGAACGTCGCTATGAAACGGCATTACAATAGAAAATTTTCGATCTCTTTAAAAAAGACAATGCGACTGGGAAGGGACCGTCTACATCTGATTAAATTTGTAGTTGTTACCCTTTAACACATTAATTAAAGTTTATTGTTTTAAAAAATCGTATTCGTGTTCTATTTCATTTGAATTATTTGTATTCAATTTTGTTTGCGCAATAAAGTAAAGCATTTTCTATTAGAAACAGTAAGATAATGTGACAGTTGCCCGTGATAAGAAATGAAGTATGATATGCGAATAAACTTCGTATGAGAGAATGTGATTTTTAACATGCGTTGCTGAAGTGTGAATACATTTCCTTGTTTTGTGAACTACGACGTGAAAATGCATAATTATGTTATATAATTCGGACTTTTCACTAATTCAGACTATTAGTCCGATTTAATGTGGTTTTACTGTGGTTTGTGTAGAATAACAAAAGTATTGTAACCGAATGAGGATATAATACGAATGAGTGCTTCACTGATCTTGTGCAAAATAATCTACTGGAAGTCAAAGTTGAGTTATTCATTTATTTACTTTTTCCTAGCTCATGAGCAGCTCTAATCGTCCATTACAATGAGCGTAACAACAATAACAAGGATGGACAGGCATACCATGCTCTCGGCAGGACTCGAACCTGCGACCCTAGCATGGGGAGATAGACACGCTAACCACTCCTCTCTAAAAAATTCTTGTTTAGAAAATTTTTCTCACAGGCGAAGTTTTTCTTTTTTTTTAAAAAAAAAAGGGGGATTAAGGCGTGGGTGAAGGCAGTGAGTGGGCTTTAGGTTGCACATTTATATCCTCCGGGTGAAAGACGGCCGACGTTGGTACATCTTCCCTTTGAAGACGGGATTAAGGTTAAGGGAGGGAGAGATTGAGGGAAGAAAAGAGAAGAGCGTAAATGATGAAAAGGGAGAAAAATGAAACGATAAGAACTGAAAATTGAAAGAAAAATGACCCCAATGGCGGAAGTTGTGTATGGAGATTCCTCTCCTCCTACTTAAAATGCAGCAAAATATACTTTTAAATATTCATCTCGTGAAATTGTACCATATTTACTATCTCATACACGAAGTATATTGAGAAAGTAAGGTAATTGCGAAAAAAATCGATCTCGAGATTTTCATGGAAATATACGTTTTAGGTGTACTTGAGTCCGGAAAAGTGGTTTTTGCCATGCCGTCTGTCTGTTCGCGGGTTTAGAGCCTAAACAAGAGCCGCTAATGCTTCTGTTAAAAAAAATCGGAATTCTCCAACGATTTTGATCAAATTTCGTACAGTTACTTGTGTCCACGTCTACAATAATACTATATAGCTCATATTTCTCAAAGAATGAATATTAGGCTAGTTTATTCTTGGGCAACTTTAATAACAATTGAATTGTCTGAAAAAACGACTCATACGATTTTCATCAAATTTTGTGTAGTTAGTTAAGTTGATTTTATAATGATTGTACATAGTTTATGTTTTTCAAAAAATAATTAAACGAAGAATTAAATTATGAGAAAGTTTGTACAATGCATATTGTACCGATTTTTTTTTACTTAGCGTGTATATACTACATGTGGATAAGACAGGGCAATATCAATTTATATATGCAACAAACCTAATATATAAGTAATTTTTTTTCAAAAATGTGCTAAAAATATGCAAAAAATGGGAAATTGGAGAGGGAGAGACGGAGATATGAAGGGAGATAGAGGAAGATGCGGAAAGGGAGCACTGAGAGAAAAGTCGAGGGAAGAAAAGCTGGAGAAAGGTGTGGTAAAGGGTGGGAGAAAGATGGAGGGAGAGAAATGGAGAGGGAGAGACGGAGGTACCTACAGAACAAAATGGAAGGTGAAAACGAAAGGAGACGTAAAGAAGGAATGAGTGCGCTGCACCCCCTGCCACCCACCAATCTGGTGACTTGCAGGGTATTATGTAGATGAAGTGAGGATAAAGTTTGGTAGGATTAGATGAGCAGAGGGAGGGAGACGTGGAGAGAATGGTGCATGGAGGGAGGGAGAGAGCGGGAGGGAAGGAGAGAGATTAAGGGAGATATATATATATATACATATTTATATATATGAGGTGGGGGGAAAGGGATTTCACGCCGGGGCAAGGGGGGGGGGCGGAGGTGATTCACCTCGGCGGTGTTCTCGCCCCTCGTTGGTCTATAACGGACGGGACAGTCTGACAGTGTAAGAGGAAGAAAAAGTGTTTACGAAGGGGGAAAGGAGGGTGCCTTGCGATGGGGGGTGGGGAAGAGGGAGGCGAAGACGCCGAGCTGACATCATAAACGCGTTGAAACACAGCTTTCACGCAATATCTTCTCCTCATTATTTCCACCGGTGCTCGTTTCCAGCTATTTCATTATTTCTCCGTGCAGATTTAAAGTGTTTTCAAAATTACTAACTTTTTATATACTTACTTACTATTTTATACTTATTTTTATTTTATAAAAGCGCTTACGTTACATTCATCTCCACTATATTTTATTGACAGTCTGTCTATCTGTCTGTTCCTTTGTGCATGCTCACATTTCTCAACCGATTCCGACCAAATTTGGCACGTTTGTCAAGGGTACCAAGGGGAAGGTCAACGCGGGGTTTTAGTGTTCGTCTGTCCACTTGATTCAAAATGGCGGCCGATTTAAACATTAAACTACGCGTTTTTTCCCGGGTCTTACTATTGATTTGAATCAAATTTGGTACGATTGTGGAGGGCTCCCAGACACAATTCATATGTGGTTTTTGTTTCTTTATGCGCGTTTAATTCAAAACGGTGACCGATTGAATTCTTAAATGCCATGTATCATCTTGAATTCCGATCGGATTTGAACCAAATTTCCCCGGGCAACGCCTGGTATTTCTGCTAGTAATTCATAAGTTCGTAACATCTAAATACTGATCATAAATGTGTTGCGCATATCAGTTGGTTTATTTTGCCATTTGATATAAGAATCTTGATTGGTAGTCATTAATTTCGTTTAATAAAGCTTCAATGGTACTAGATTTTATTTTATAAACGTTTTCGATCTGTACGTCTATATTAGCGATTAAATAAAGTAGCAAGTAGAGAGATACAATACTGAAATTTGCTAGGTGTATGTGACCTACGATTCGATTTATTACGCTTTCGAAGAATAGTTTTGGAGAAATCCTTGGATGGTAGGGGGTGCCTTTAAGGTTTTAAAATTAATATTAGGAGAAAATTATTACAGATAATCAAAATTGTTATTATTTATTTAACTTTTACTTCCATCTATAACACTATAGAAACTATAGAAGAAATATTTTTGAAAAAAGAGTGGGCGCCATGGGGAGGGGGGGACTCCAAAGATTTCAAATTAAGATTCTGAGCAAACGGCCTTACATAGAAAGTTAAATTTCTTAATTAATTACTGAATAAAATACTTTGTCATTCAATTATAGTATTAATTTATAAATAATTTTAAGTTTAAAATTATGAATAAACCTCAATAAATAAATCGCGCTTTTTCATATTGCGTTAGCAAATGAGGCTCCAATGTTTTAATGCTTTTCGCTGCCCATCAATTTCTTGGTGTGAAGCACGATACGTAACTCTAGAATAATTCTACAACCAGGTCATAGATATGCGTGATAGCAATCGCTAACAGGGACCTAAAAGCAAACGACTTAAGGGAACCTTTGAAGATTAGAGCATATGCGTTAAATACCTGAGGGTAAGTAAATTACCATGAATGAATGACCCAAATTGCACCTTTAAGGCAATGAAACTATCCTAGGAGATATGAACATGATGGTCTAAAAACAGGTAGGATAGGCAAATCATGGAATTATTATTCGGGCTAACACAGAAAGAAGAGAATCCGGGGACTGTGAACAAATCTTTTTAAAACAATGTCCCCTTATAATTCATTAAGTATTCTTTGTTATTTTCAGCGCGTTTTTTTTTATTCGCTTAAATTTTCAATTTGGCCTCTCCTTTTCCGTCTGTCTGCGTACTTATTTAAATTAAAATTGTTACGAAACCGTTAAAGGTAGACAGCTGAAACTTGTAATGTAGAGTTCTATGCTGTTGTAATTTGTTTTTATTTAAATTTGAGTTTTTAAAATTATACAGGATCGGATACAAGACTGTTTAAAAGTTTTTTTTAATGTCTCCGAAGGTGTTTTTAAAAAAATGGAAAACTGAAATTTTGAGCGCACGTTTTTACGTTGACGAAACTTACAAATGAGGATCTATCGACGGAATATGCGGCGGTATTATCACATAAAAAAATAAGATAAGCTAAATTTTCGCATATAACAGGTGATCAAATTCCAAATTCTACTCATTTCGTCAACTAGGTTCTTGGTAGAAATCTCCATAGAGAAATAAAACAAATATTACTGACTTCAAGAATACGAAGAAAAAACGCGTTAATTTACAAATTAAAATCACACAGACGATCATGCGATAACTGAACACATCTTTAAATAATTTGAATGAGTTTTTATGGATACTCCAAAAAAAAAAGCACCGAACTAAAACCGCGGTAAATGCGAACTTATTAACATCGCAAAAATTTATAAAACGCTGAATGCACTTGATTGACAGCGATAAAAAGTGGGAAATTAACTGCGAAAAAGTTAACGAACAAAAGAATGAAGAGAATGGGAGGAACCAACGCTTTAAAAAAAAAAAAACCCCCAAGGGATTTTTCGTGAGTTTGGGTTGTTTCGCGAAGGCGAGGTGGCTAATCCCAACTCGGCCAATTAAGCCCATACCCCTTGGGAGAGATGCTAGATGGAAAGACGGAGGAGATGCATTCCCATTTAGACACTTCCGGCTTACGAGTCCGTCTTACCTCCCTCCATCTTCCTTTAACCGACCGAAGACTCCCTTTCTAGCTCCGTAAATCCTCTTCCCATCCTCCTTTCCTTCAAAATCCTTCCTCCGCCTATAGACTCCAACGTCTCAACTTTGTCGTTACTAAATCCTTCACTTTCTCTCTACCTCTCTCTCTCTTCT
Organism: Uropetala carovei; assembly: GCA_036926305.1. NCBI lineage: Eukaryota > Metazoa > Arthropoda > Insecta > Odonata > Petaluridae > Uropetala > Uropetala carovei. The sequence goes on along the minus strand of JAXCHB010000129.1, from coordinate 5,427,983 downwards.
TCTTCGCTATAGTTTGTCCTCACTGAACTAATCCCGCTTTCTCTATTTATCCCTTCACTTTCTTCAATTCACTATTCTTTTCCTTGTTCTTATTTTCTCTGATTTGTTTCTATATGGTGCTAGCCTCATTTCTTAATATTCCACCATTCAACCACTTGTTACTTTATTATTTCCTCCTATTCACTCTATCTCCTCCCTCCCTTTCTATCTCTCCCTCTCTCTCTCCCTCTCTCTCTCTCTTCCCTCTCTCCCTCTCCTCTCTTCTCCATCCTTCTCAATCCATTCTCTTTCTAACTCCTCCCTCTCTTATGTTAGTATGTCAGCATTTAACTACTTGGTAGTTTATTACTCTTCCATTCTCTCTCTCTCTCTCTTCCTACTTCCTCTCACTCCCTCCTACCCTCACTCCCACTTATTCCCTCTCCATCCTCCCTTTCTCTTTATCCTCCCTCTCTCTCCTTCCTACCTCTCCTTACTCACTCTTCTCTCCCTCCTCCCTTTCTCTCCATATTTCGTCTCCCTCCATCTTCCCTCTCCCTCCATCATTCCTCTTTCTCCCCCCTCCATCTCTCTCCCTCTTCTCACCATCATCCCTCTCCCTTCTCCATCCCTCTCTCCATCGTCCCTCTCTCTTCCTCCCTCCATCCTGCCTCTCTCTCCCTCCTCCATCCCTCTCTCCATCCTCTCTCTCTCCTTCCTCCATCCCTCTCTCTCCCTCCATCGTCCCTCTCTCTCCCTCCTCCATCCCTCTCTCCATCCTCCCTCCCTCCCTCCATCCTCCCTCTCTCTCCCTCCCTCCATCATCCCTCTCTCTCCATCATCCCTCTCCCTCTCCTCCATCATCCCTCTCTCTCCCTCCATCGTCCCTCTCTCTCCCTCCTCCATCCTCCCTCCCTCCCTCCTCTCTCTCCCTCCATCATCCCTCTCTCCCTCCCTCCATCGTCCCTCTCTCTCCCTCCTCCCTCTCACCATCCCTCTTCTCACCATCCTCCCTATCTCTCCCTCCTCTTCCTCTCCATCTTCCCTCTCTCTTCCTCCACCCTCTCTCTCTCCATCATACATCTCTCTCCTTCCTCCGTCTTCTCCCCCTTCTTCCTCCCCCCCTCCCTCTCTCTCTTTCTCTCCCTTCCCCCCTCCATTTTCCCAACCATTCTCTATCTCCTCTCTCAATGTGTTTCCCTTTTCTCTCAGATCCAGAATTCTTACACTTGGTCGACTTCAATTTCCTCTGCTTTATCACATTTGCCCGCTCAGTGACAGTTTCTCCCTCCCTCCCTCTCTCTCCCTCGGGCTAGAATCCTTTTTATGGGACGGCGAAGTCCAAAGGTGAGCTTTCTTAGGCTTATCTGTCCTTCTTTCCTAATCCCCTTCCAAAACTACTTCCGCGCCAAACTTTAAAGGGTAAACTCTCGTTAAGCAATATCCAGTGTATCCTATTTTTTTAAATAACTGGTAAATGGGAATTTTAAAATACCACAATTACTATCATTGCGATCACATTGTCCTCTCAATGTGACGAATTATAGGTGAAATTTTTTTAAAAGAGACTTCCCTAAAATTTTCTCTACGAAACACTTTTTCTTCTATTCAACCAGGTAATATAATTACTAAGTATTTTTGCTTTACTAAAGAGTGTACTGTCAATATAATTTTAATATACAGTGTTTTTGTAATCGATGAACACTTTTCACATAAATCGATATAGAACTGTCAATATAACTCAGCGCTATATATTTTATCCGTATAGTAAAAAATACTACATTTTTACGAAAAGACATTAGCGTATGATAGCTTTCTGCTAAGCAATCAGTATAAAAGAATAAGAAGAGTAAAATCATCACATAATGAAAAAAACTTTTTATTTTCATCCCACTGAAAGTGATTTGACACTGACCATGAAGAGTACCGGTTAATTTTTTTTTAACTACGGGATTCGTAGGGGGGAGAAAAATGTTGAAATACAAACGGTAGTGGTGTGAATGGGGTTCTTATAAGGATGGATATGGCGCAATGAGGCAAAATGAGGAAGAAGGATGATTGGGATGGTGCCAATTTGATACCAGAAACAACTTTCACAAACGGGTAAGACTTAAATGATCATAGTTACAGTAAAAACCCCCAATTATCCGTGTTAATTGGGACTTGGCTAGGCACGGATAACTGAAGAACATCTATTATATATAATCCGAATTTTTAGTTAAAATGTGGCATAATGTCTGTTAAATACTGTGAAAACGTATTTACATAAAGACAGACGGCATGCCATAAATAAAAACTTATCAGTTGAACCAAAAACTGTAATTAAGGTGGGATAAAGTGAAAGCAAATTCCTTTATTTTGGTAGTGATCATCTTTCTGATGAACAAATAATCGTTATGTCAGCATATGATATAGATGGGATAAAAGGATATATATATATATGATAAAAAAGCATGCATTCGCACATAGAGTACCTTAATATCACTGCGAATTAAAGATGGTGCTTGGTTTATAACAATCTATCTCAAATAGGCATGCATCCAGGATTGTCTCTTGAGTGGGGCCTCAATTCTAAAAAAAATATTCCACCAAACATTTGGACAATTTGGGCTCCCCTCAACTACAGGCAGGACAAAAAGCTGTTCTAAAAAATGAGAGTTTTGGAACAGTGGACCGTTTCAACGATATTTGAGAAAATCCACCTATTTCAAGATGCAAAATGAAGTAAACAGCGCGTAATTTAAGAGATACCTGTATAATGATTATAAAGTATTTAGCGAGAGAAATACGAACATGAAACAGCAAACCTCCTGAATACCTACATATCTGGTTAATACAAACTTTGAGTTTAAGGTTCTTAAGCCAGAAAATATAGGGTTATGGGTGAGTGGGCTAAGCCCGTCACCCCCCCCCCCCCCCCTCCCTCCCTGGAAAACATCATTGCGAGTAAAAATGGTAGGTAAATGGTTTACGATACATTTTTCGACAAGGAATTCTGTCAAGTTTCTCTTTTGTTGCAATGACTTTTGGTTGACCTGCAAAATGAATGAAGTCCATGTCTCCATCTATCATATAAGTGGGAAAGTTCAAACTGGCTCCATAACACCCGGTTAATCCTCACACGTATAATCAGTGTTCTATCGTATTTATTTCTAAAAATATACTGCCAAACTTTCTATTGCGAACATCAAAATAAGCAAAGGAGTTGGAAAAGGTTAGCGCGAAGGATATAGCTTATTAAAACGGCATAAAACAGCGCCTTTGGCATAACAGATGTTTTAAAATGCTAATCGTTAGGATCCTCACTGGATTCTTCATTTAAGTTGTCAGAGAGACGATATTTTAAGAGACTGTAGAACGAATCCCTGCAGAATTTCGTTTTTTCCCCTTAGGAATATTATGTAAACAGTGCAACTTAAACGGTAAATATGCAAGCGACAGTTGCACCGTCCCCCTTTCTGGTAGAACTTAAACATAGATGTACATTACAAATATTTCTTTGAATGAATGTTACAAATACTAACAGAGCTTAAAACGGCCGACTGAATAATATCCGCATTTCAATAACAACGTAGACGATATTGAACGTAATGTACTTATGGTTAAAGGTAATGAATTTCTAACTACCGCTGCGGCTGTATGGCACGCCTAAATTACGCTTTTGATACAAACCGTAAGTAATGCTCGTTGAATCAATTGTGAGTGATATCCAATGAGCTCAGTCATCTCGATTCAGGTTATCCTCAAGTCTCTTTCCAATTCTTCAGATTTACATGCCTAAAATAACTAATTTCATTATTTGAATTGTTCTTCTTTCTTTGTAACATCCGTTTAGTCAATTACCCATCACTAATTGTTCGAAACCAATAAATGAGTTGCATCAACTCCTACCGTTAATTGAAATGAGTGTCCAATTGGATCGCTAAACGACATTAACTGTATTCTAGTTAACAAGGCGTCGACAACAATCAAGTGGATTCAAACGAAAAAAGCTTCGTGTCCCAGGAAAATTTGATGAGTAATTTACAGGAGATTTTAATTTACTTCACATTCGTTACGTCAGAGGCATACAAAAATGCGCAGTAAACGACTGTACAATGATTTTGCTGCTCTTTGCCACTGAGACAAAAGATTTTTTAAAGCCGTCATCCAAACCATATTCTATCAACAATTACGTTAATAATTGTTATAACGCACATTTTTAACTCTAGAAATCAAACTTATAAGAAAGGCCAACCATTGCAAATGTCTTCTTGCTATATATATATATATACACACACACATATTTAGGGCAACTAGGTGTTGAAGGAAACCAAGTGAACACTTACCGAAAGTAGTATTTATATATATACATATATATAACATCATCATCATCAGCCTTTTTCAATCCACTGACGGATGAAGGCCTCCCCCAGACTTTTCCAGTTTTCCCTGTCAACTGTCTCCCTCCTCCAAGTTTGCTCCAAGAACTTAACAAGCTGTCTGTCCAACCTGTCTTTTGGACTTCTTTTCGGTCTCTTGATGATGCTTGGGATCCATTCGATGACACTGGACGTCCAACGCTGGTCATTTCTTCTAGCAATATGCCATTTTAGCGCCTTCACTCTTCTAATCACGTCACAGACTCCCGTCTTTTTTCTTACCCAGTCGTTCCTCTTGCGGTCTCTGTGGGTGATCCCTATAATACATTTCTCCATGCTGCTCTGTGTTTCTTGCAGGCGTTGTATCATTCTGGTGTTTACGGTCCATGTTTCACATCCATATGTCAGAACAGGCAGAACACACTGTTCATACAGTCTCATTTTTAGGATTACTGGAATATTTTATTTTAAGATGTATGCATTCTTGCCAAAAGCTATCCATGCCATCTTCACTCTCCGGTTGATATCTCCAAGAAGCGAACCATCACTAGTGATGAGTTGACCCAAGTAAACATAACTGGTTACTTCTCCGATTTCTGCTCCGTTGATATGTATCTTCTCAGAATTTGTGAAGGAGTTGTACATAACCTTTGTTTTATTAAGATTCATCTTAAGTCCAGCTTCTCGGCTTGCTTGCTCAAGCTCTTCAGTTCTTCTACGGTGCTCTTCTGGGCTTCCTGCGAACAGTATGATGTCATCTGCAAAGCGCAGGTGACTCAGATGTTCACCATTTACCTTTATGTCTTTTTCTTCCCAGACTATCGTTTTGAATACTTCCTCTAGAGCAGCTGTAAATAACGTAGGGGACGTAGTCTCCCCTTGTTTCACTCTCTTTTCGGTCTTAAAGGCACTCGTTTCTTCATGCAGCTGGACAGATGTTGTCGCATTTTCGTAGATATTCTTTATCAAGATTATGTATATTTCTTCTACTCATTGTTTCTTTAATGCACGTAAACCGACGAAGTTCGGACAGAGTCGAATGCCTTCTCGTAGTCGATGAAGCACGTACATAGAGGTAATTCGTACTCGTTAGTCCGACTGATTACCTCTCTCACGACTTGGATGTGGTCCATCTTATTATACCCACTGCGAAATCCAGCTTGCTCTCTGGGTTGCGCGGAATCAAGATGGTTTTGAAGGCGCATAGTGAGTATTTTGGTGAATATCTTTAGACTGTTGGGAGTAGGCTGATCGGTCTGTAGTTATTCAAGTCTTCTTTGGAACCTTTCTTGTGCAGAAGGATAATACATGCGTGGTTCCATGTTTCTGGTATCTTTTTCTTCCTCAGACAGGAATTAAAAATCTTAGCGAGAATTGTTTCCGTATGATTACCCATTGCTTTGAATACTTCTGCTGTGATACCATCCATTCCAGATGCTTTTCCATTCTTCATACTTCTGATTGCGTGTCTCACCTCTTCCGGAAGGATATCTGGGACCTCTTCGGTGGGCATGTTTCCATCATCATTTACTTCCTCATTTCCTAGAGGATCCTCATACAGCTTGGTGTAAAATTCTTGTACCCGTTTCAGGATTAGTTTCCTACTATGGGTTATGGAGCCGTCTTTTAGCATCAGGGCCACCAGCTGTCTCTTTCTGATCGAGAGATGTTGCTTCGTTTTCTTGTAGCTTCTATTGTTTTCTATCGTTTTCTCGATTAGCTCACAGTTATATTTCTTCACATCTTCCTTGATGCACTTCCTTATAGTTTATTTTTAGTTCTGAAAAATGGAACATTTCTTTAGGATCATTAATAATTTTCATTTTCCTTATTTTTTTACATGAATAGTCTTGTTTTATCGGTAAACCTTTTCTCTGGCTTTGTTTTAACTGTTCCACCTGTTTCTTGAGCGGTTTCCTTGAGTATCTCTATTAATTGTGATTCAACTTCTTGGTCTTCCGGCGCACTGAATCGATTTTTCAGTTGGAGCTGAAAATCTTCTTGTCGTTTTTCAGCACTTGTGTGTTGACAATAGACTTAGGCTTCTTTTTTATAAGCTTCTGCCTTTCCAAATTCAGTTGAACTTTATTCTGCATCTTACCTAGCGATGGTCGCTTCCAGTTTTAAACTGGTTGTGGACGTAACAGTCTTCAGCCAATTGCTTCTTATTGACTAGTATGTAGTCTATTTAGTTTTTGGTACCATTGGATCCTTTCCAGATCCATTTTCTATTGGGACTCTTTATGAATAAAGTGTTTATTATACGCATATAGATTAATACATTCAGCAAAGTCTACAAGTCGATCCCCTCAATCGTCTCTGTATCCATTTTCCAACTGCGCTGTCGTCTTCCGTTTGTTCTCCAACATTGGCAATGAAATCGACCATGACCAGTTTTAGATGCAGCTTCCTTTTCCGTGCAGTTCTCCAACTTCTTGGTAGAAATCTTCCACTTCCTCTATTTGAAGTTGATATCTTTTAATTATTTGAAGCACTACTCTAGCTGCCCGCTCGCATGAACTTTCCATTTCCACGATATTATTCTTCAATTTTTTGTTGAGGATGAATCCAACTCATCCTGTTCTTCCCCACTTTTCAACTCCAATAGGCCTTCACCTTTTCTTCTCACCACTCTAAACCCTAAAATGTCCCACTTGATCTTCTCCCGTTGTTCTTGGAGTTCTTGAAGTCTATCTTCGCCGGACAAAGTTCGGCAGTTAAAGGTAGTTAGGTTGAGGTTAAAGGAATTGGGTAAGGATGAGAAAGAGTGGCAGTGGGTGTTTAACCTCCGGGGATTCTTAGCACCCTCTGCCTTCATGCCTTGTTCCTGACCACTGCCACGGTTAGAGGCAATCCAGCCTCCGGAGAATGAGGGCCGTTTTTATGGGTGTACATGTCATGGGGGGATTGTGGGCCTTAAAACACCACGCTGGCCCAGAGCTGGTTGGTGAGCACCTCTTTCACTTTGGCCGGAGATACTGCAGAAAGACTTCACACCATGGTTGAATCTACCGGTGTCTGAGGACACCACTGTGCTTTGTTCTTTAGCCTCCGTTTACACCCTTCCGCCGAGTGAACTGAGGCATTTGGAAGTGATACACACACATGATACACGTGCTTCTTCACCGAGATATACGTAAAAGTTTATTTGTATCAAAGTAGATTTTCTACTTGAACGATGTTTAGCAAAAATTAATTTCCCTCACCAAGTTTCAATTCATACTTCCCATGCCAAATCTAGTGTAAATCATTGAAGTGGTTTAAAATACGGAATAGGCGGATGTTCAAACACGCAATCTCCATGATGCATGTAATAATAGCATTAAAAAAAAAGGACACGATAAAACACCCTAATCTTAATGCTAAATTTGTAGAATGAAATTGCGGTAAAATAGAATAAAACTCACAGGTGACTATAATCTCAATCCAAAAAAAAAACCTTGCGTGAAAAGTCACGGTATTATAAATACGACACAAAACGAATTTTTAGTTAAATTTAGTGAGGATATCGTTTAAAAAATAAAGAAATTTCGAACTCACCCTTTGCTTGAAACGCAGATGATCGTCCGGTTATCTCCAATGGGCAAGGTCCACTGACAACTCGGAACGCAAAGCAGTTATCGTCGGTTGATTCTAAAAAATTAAAGAGTAAAAAAGTGGATTACAGAACTGCGTATTTGGATTAATTATTATAACTATTAATTGTGAACTTTATTTTCATAGAACTTTTGTACTTTTATGCAAATAAATTTATAATAGATTAGAATATATAGAATTATTACCTGTCTACATCGATTAAGATTCCTTTACTTCAGCCGTGGAATTTGCCAAAATTTAAGCAGTTTGCGTCCTGGAATAACTCTCCCAAAATTTAAGTATTAATTAACGGAGTTTTGAACAAAACAAATGCTATTTTGATTCGATGGTATACCTGAAATTTAAGTCCAATGAATATTCAGGAAATTCATGTACCAACTCAGGATTGCTTACCTTGAGCGAGTCCATGTTTATGCCATAGTTTCTCAAATGCGATGTAACGTAGGACCTCACATTACCGAATACAAGACTTCACGATTCCTTCCTTGCGAAAAATAGAAAATCAATTAATATTAGTAGTACGAAAAAATTAATAAAGAAAATAATGAGAAATGAGCGTGCTTCGACTACAAAGTAGTTTTCCTAAGTTTTAATTCACTAATATACTATATTTATACATTTCTGGTCATATAGCAGTTAAACATGTAATTTATTCAACAACAAAAAACTAAAAAAAAGTTGGTAATTCAGTTTCAATATGGCTGCTAGTAAAAAAATTTTCTTCCTCGTACGTAATAAGTACACACGAACGCGTACTTATAAATCAGCCGCCTTTTCCGATCCTCATTTCTCAATGAGAGTGCAACAAAGAGGCAAAACGCTTTAATAGGTGACGCGCTTGATTTCCCGCATAAAAACAACGCTATCGAACAACGCTTTTGTGGGTTGACAAAGGAACAGAATCCATTCAATAGATGGATTCGGCGAAATAATGTGAAAAGGAGAGAGTTTACTTGAAGTTAGGAAAGAGATACCTGACTTACTTGTCGTAGTAAGGCATGCTCGACGGATTCTTTTATGCCGTCATGAGGAATAACAGTCACTCCTATCAAAATTCGTCCCACTTCCTTTTTAATTTTGTCCACTTCGTCACTTCGACCGTCTCCCCGCTCCTTCAGTGGTCGATTCGTGACCAGTGCGGCGAGGTTCCTTTCTTTTCGTCCGTTGGACTGCTGTGATCGCAGTAAAGGAAGAAGAAATTATAAGTCGGGAAGACATAGAAAATATAATGTTATAAGCTGTCTGCTAACCTAGGCGTAGGCCGAATAACCATTCGTGATTTGGAATGACTACCACCGTAGTAACGTGCGTTGAATGAAGGGCGTGAAGAAAAAATTAAAATATCTTCGGTTGAACTTATGAATATTGCCACAAATACTCTTTAATCCAGGGGTCGACAACTTACGGCCCCCGACAGCGTTTTATGCGGCCCACGAAGCCACGACGAAAAAGTTATCGGTATAATTTAACACAGTCAATTCCAAACATTTTTTGGTGAAATTAATTGTCTCAAAACCTTTTTTGGTGGTTTTAACGCTAGTAGACAAATTAGAATTGATTTTCACTAATATGAGACCACAAAATCTCCAAATAACTTCTGATTTAAACGCCCATAAGGCCCACAGAAGCTCTCGAGAATTCCAAGGCGGCCTTCCGAAGCATTCACAACAACGAATAGAAAAGGTTGCCGACCCCTGCCTTATACGCAAGGGTTTATAATTGTCCTTTCAACAAATACTTCCACGTAATTTTAAAATGTCTAACTCAAGAAAAAAAGGACGTGAATTTATGCGTGAGTAAAAAAAGGTTTTGAAGAGTAAACGCCTTCACGAAGGGGAAATGTGGATCTCAATTTCTAACCCCGAGAATACTCTGACACGAAAATAATACGCTTATTGAGGCAAATTTTATCAGTTAAGTCACCATAAGTGCGAAAATCATTTATCCAGGAATAAATTATGTTCTGAAAAGTATCTACTGCAATACCAAGAAATTCTGCAACATTACTATTTTAAATGAACTCAATTATACACCCGTAAAGGGAGTTTCCTTGTGGATTTTTGTATTATAGTATACGAATACATATAACCTTAAATGGAAAGTGTTGATCTTAAATTTTATCCATACAGGCGCAGGCTATACTATGAGAGTTTCTGGATACTTGGAAAAAAATTCTGCCTTGGTCAGGTATCAAACTCGGGTCTTCTATTCACAGGATGGACATCCTGAAACTGAATTACCGAGGCAGAATAATCATTCTGAGTCTGAATAATATGACCCCGAAAAGTTGAAGACCCGGGATCGAATTTCGATCAAGACAGCATTTTTCTCCTAGTTTTTTGGAAACTCTTACAACCTCACAAGGAAATGTCGAAGGAACGGTTAAAGAGTTCACGTAAGCACATCAGGACATATTTGCGGAATAATTTATCGCAAGATGAATCAATTTTGTCTGCGGTAGGGAAAGTGGAATAACAGCTCCAAATCGATATGTAATTGTGATTCGGAAGAGGATACGTGATATGAACACATACTACCTTTTCTCTGCATGCAGTGCGTCCTTCGTTAGTGATTACCGCTTCGTCTCAGGAATATTAGAGGCACCTACGTACATGGGCAGGCACGATCACGAGAATAAAATACGTGAGATCGACTGTAGGACCGAGCGATATCGGAGCTCGTTTTTCCCAAGGACCATACGGGATCATAACAGGAGAGTGATTCTCACGAGAGACGTTATTAGGTAGGTTTTGGTGTGCTGCACCCCCTGCCACCCACCAGTCTGGTGACTTGCAGGGTATCATGAAGATCATGTAGATAGCCTGCCCATGGAATCGCAGTATGCCATCTGATAAAAAAAATAGAAAGTTAATTAACTCATACAGATTTATTTTAATTTTTTAAAAATTAAAATAATAGTTCTTTCATTATTTAGTCGAATCTTAAATGAATATACGACTTTTATTATTTCTTTAAATTGTTTTATATTTTTCATATTGTACATGATCATGTAGATTCCGTAGAAGAGGTTTTAATCAGAAAAAGTAATAATCCAAAAGGAGCATGCACTAGCGCCAAAATGCTAACAAATACAGCTAAATTCGAATAATGGCAAGCGTACATGATCACGTACAATCAGTGTGAAAGGGTTAAAAAGCTAATCACAAGAAAACGGAGTTTATAAAATTCGCTAAGCATACGGTAATGCAATGGCGCTAACATCGCCGTTTTTTATTTTATTTGTTTTGTATAGCTCATAAGCAGACGCTGCCGGTGTTTTTTACTCTAAGCGTAATGAGAATAACAAATATGACAATATACAACCATGCCCTCTGCGGGATTCGAGCCGGCGACTCTAGCAATGGGAGACTGACTCTCCTTTGCCAAGACCGGCCGAACAAGATAGTGCCATTCAAACGAAAATACATAACTTTCGGTAAGGGCGAATTCCATTTTCTATTACAAATAAGTGCAGCCATTGCCCTATTTCTCATTACAATCTATTTATTTATTTTTTGCCGACATGGGCCAATATCCTTACCGTATTAGAGTGAGGTAGCCATAGAGTATTAAATTCAATTTTTAGGGGAATGACACAAAATTACGCAAATGCATTTAAGTTTATTTGTTAAACAAGAAAATTAAAATTCTTATTATAGGTCCGGCATTCACGTATCGCGCCTTTTTTATATGAGATACCTATCAATTAACTAACTATATATACATGATGACAGCATACATAACTATTTCGCGGCAAATAATTTTCAATAACTTTAAATTTAAATTAAATTTTTTGCTAACCATTTAGCAGTTTAACTCACCTTTTAGTCTTGGTGGTTTTATTCAGCATAACTTGTTCGGGCTTCGACTTGATAGCAGAGCATATCCACAGCATCACATTGAAAGGAAATTAAAGTGGTTATTTCGCATCAGCAAGTATTTTATATAATATTTCCAAGTAGGGATTCCAATAATGTACAGTGGCGCAGCCAGGGGTATTTTACCCCAATATCTGAGATAATCTTAAAAAAAGCATATAATACGAGAGCGCCTTATGGATATAAGGTGAAACGAAGGTGTCCAAAATAGAATCAGTATCTTTATTCATTAACTTCTACCATTACACGAAAGTTCTGGCAGATAAATCGATAAACGAGTGCTCAGATTATACCTCCTTCAAGTATTCACCCTCAAAATTGATTTCTGGCTGCGCCACTGATCCAATAGTCCGCAGACTTTGGTTATCTGTAAGCAGGTAAGGGACTTCGGCTGCAGAAATGCGGTCTATGCCCGTCCGAATTTTTATCCTGTTTTTGTGATATTTAATCAGTAAAAGTGAGCGAATTGAAGAACATAAATAACAAAAATGTGTTTCATTTTCTTACGATATTCCCATTTTTCCCATTAGCATTTCCTAAAATTAAACTAGTAGAAAAAATCATAAATTGCATTTAAATATATGACACCCGATGCTTTATATTCCAGTAATATTCGATTTTAGTAACTATTCTGTCATCTGAAAGACCCCGCCAATTATACGAAACTTACGCTCTGTCAAACGAGTGTGCATTCTTAAGTATAAAGGTTGCTGAAAGCGTTGCTAAAGTTTTTCCTATGAAAAATAAAACTTGAGTAGAATCCATTGACTGTGACGTATATTTACGTCTTCACGACATCATCAAAAGTTTCCAGAACAATGAATTTCAGGAAAGGCTTTGATAGCTTTACCCAAAACTTCCCCGAACGATACTATTTCCCCCCCCCCTCCAAACTATTCCTGCGAATCAAAGAGAGGCATTTCAAGTTCTACCAGATTATACATATATAAAATTTTTAATTGCATACCTTTTTTTAGGAACCAATCCTTTAATTAGGGAAGGCACTAGTAGAGAAGCATTTCCTCCACTTAACCTTGAAAATGAACTTTCTCTTCTGGGAGTGCTTTTGTGTCCTATATTCTCAAGATAAAAATACTTCCGAACAGAATGAGTTTGTTGGGTTGCGAAGTGGAATTGATTGAAGGGCTTGAGGATATCACCGGATGGACTTGCCCGCTGCTAATTAGGGCAAAGAGCGGATGAAATATTTCGCATCATTAATTTATCGTTGGAATATTTGGTGGCTCTTGGATTCCTTTCGAATAGTTTTATCGTTAACTCATAGAGGAAATATATCTTCCTTGAAAATTGGAAGTTCGCCATTCGAAATGCATCGCAGGGATCACGAGAGAGTCCAATTGCTTAAATTTTTATGTAAATACATTGCTAACGCCAATATAACGTTTACTGATATAAGTAAAAATAGACATGGGTCAAGTTTCTCCGCTTACAAATCCTTTTAAAAAGGCACATCGATCAGAAGTAAAAGGCAGCAAATGCTGGAAAATTTGTATTTTAAGTTAGTATTAAAAAAATTATATTCAGTCCATTTCAATCCTGAATTATTTTTAATAAGGAAATTTTATATTATGCTAAGTTGTAGTAGCTACATTCGCAAGTTTGAAATGCTCCATAGCTTAATTGCGAGAGCGTTCGGAAAATAATGAAAAGAATATTTTAAAATTATTTCGCGAGTTCAAAGAAAATAATGGATCAAACTGCTTCCATTATAATGCAACTTTAGAGCGCGTCAAAAAGAAATCGTTATTAATAATGTCAAAAATCGTAAACATTTTCGCAAATCCGCATAATTTCTTCTTAAAAATACTCCCTTGGGAATGCTCTACTTGTAGAATTATTATATAATAGTAATGATAAAACTACATTATATCTAGGTCTGACAATAACTTTTTCCCCTGTGAAAACAACTTTGGAATCCTCTTAACTCTCATCCTACCGGACTGTGAAATCATTTAGCCACCCTAACCTTGGAATGAATAAAATTGGAAAAATACCTCCAAATCACCGTAAAGGCGGTAGGTACTTACGTGCCAAGGCACAGAAGACTCGCAGGATCACTCAGGACGCGCGTTTCGACAGCAACGCTGTCATCTTCAGCAATCACTGTCCATCGATTACTCAACACACCACTATCAAATACAAATTTCTCCAAAGAATTATACTATATAAAACACATACCCGTTCAGAATGGTTTTAAACCAGAACTCATTCATAAAATGTTTAAAAAACATCAACACAGAATGAACCTTAGAAACTGCACAACACTCAACAACAAAGACACCAATACCAAAAAATTTATGAAGCTACCTTATTATCCTTATGCTACCAAAAAACTTCAAAAATTCTTCTCCGAAATAAGATTACACACAGTTTTTGTTAATGAAAATAAATTGTCAAATCTCGTTAAAAACCCTAAAGACAGCATACCTCCCCATAAGAAATCAGGCATAGGTACACCAAATCAAATGTGAAAAATGTGACAAAATTTATATTGGACAAACGAAAAGGAAATTAGAAACACGTTTCAAAGAACACTTAGCCCATTACAGAAACAACAGAATAGACAAGTCCAGTGTGGCAACTCAAATCAACACCTGCCATCATCCTATCACAACCGAAAATTTAAAACTTCTAAAAACGGTCACCGACGAAAACAAACAAGATGCTTATGAAAGCCTTTACATGCACCATAACCAAAACAAGATAATGAATAACGACGCTGGCCCAATCCCCCACTCCCCTTTATTTCAGTTAACGATCGATACACCTTTCCCTTTCCCCTCCCCTACTTCTCTAACAGTCAACAATAGTATAAATACTCCGCCCAACCTTACACACTTTGACATTGCTGAAGATGACAGCGTTGCTGTCGAAACGCGCGTCCTGTGTGATCCTACGAGTCTTCTGTGCCTCGGCACGTAAGTACCGCCTTTACGGTGATTTGGAGGTATTTTTCCAATTTTATTCATCCTGTTTTCACAGTGCCTCGTGAGTTCTTCATTTTATTTAACCTTGGGAGTGCTACAAGACCATTGGTAAACAATACTTTCTTGCAAAAACAGCAGAAAGTCACTTCACCACGTCACTTCGATAACTGGTCAACATGCAAAACAAATGCTTTTATCATTCTGACTTGTAATGCTTGACAGAATTTTATTATATATTCTATGCGATCCCGATAAATAAAAGTCGCAGCGTAAAAAAGACGTTGAAACAACATTAGGTACTAGCATTAATTAAAAAAGAGATTTCACACGTTCACGCAAGATTCAACGCGAAAGAAATCTCCCAGATAAAAATAAAAAACACATTCGGACAAGGACAATGGGAGAGAGAGAGAGATGAAAGAACGCTTGAAGATAAAAAACCATGCAAAAAAAAAGAGAAAAGACAGAAAAAATCGGAAGGAATAAAGTCCGGATGGACACGAGTGATTTGAGGAGCCAGTTTTAAGGGAAAGAAAAGAGTAGAAGCGAAAAAGGACCGAAAGATTTGGCGGAAATAAAGGAACAACGGAGTAGGATGAAAGAGGGAGATATGGCAGAGGCGTGGCCGGAGATTAAAAGGTCGTGGAAGGACTCCTTGAGGGGTTAATCCTTTCGTATGTTCTCCCGAAAAAAATGGAGTGTCCGCTCTCTCTTCATTTCTCTCCATCTCCTTTCATATCACTCATTTTTTTCCTCCTCCGTCCATTCCCATTTCATCCTTCCTTTTTTTTTATTCGCTCTCCATCTGGCTGGACTTAATCCTCCCTCCGTGGACGGAGATACTGGACCCTTCGAGGAGTAAAGCGATCAAAAGTGAAAAACGAAAGAAATGAAAGCGACGTTGAAATAAAAGGACGATGTCTTGGCGCATGCGCGAATCGTGATGAAACGCGCGCAACAGGATTTCTAGAACAGTCGCTCAAAAAAAAAAAAGGTGACGCGAATTTGGATGTCTTTTTTTATTTATTTGTTGCTCGGTATAAACGTATACTTTTTTCGGTATATTCAGTATTCTTATCAAAAAAAATGATGCACGTTGCATGTTTAACAGAATCATGACCATTGGTCATCTAGCGCCATAGTATATGCGGGAATAAATGGATAAAATAAATTTCTTCAACTAGGGCTAAATATACATTAATATTTTTAAGTTGCTGTATATCCCCTCCAAAAATTTAGTATCGGCAATAGGGCATATTTTATAATCAGAATACCGCAGAACATTTTTCATTGCGTAAAATTTGCGAAGTACTTTCTCTATGTTTAATAGAACTAGCGTTCCCTATCTGCACAATCATAATAGGTCTTTATTCATATCAGAGCTAAATTAAAATTCTGTAGGTGATTGAAAAAATTTATTTCACTCTATCTTTGGTTAGTAAAATAAATTAGTTGCTGAAATATGAAGGAATTGTCTATATAGACAACATGCATCGTGATCAACCCCTTTTTACGCACATAACCAAAAAAAATCGCAGATTTAGCTGGAAACAGGACCGTGATTTATAGCCGAATACCACAGTGATTAATTGCGACTGCCATCAAAATATAAATCTTCAGGCACGTTCAACAATGACAAAGCCATTACAAAAATCAATTTTCAACCAGAAACGTCATCTTTTGGGCAAAAAAATATAGTTTGCGCGTAATACGAATGGTTCGGGATGGGATGCCTTTTGCGACCTCGGATAAATCAACTCTGTTCTCCAGATTCTTTCCGTGCGGAACTTCTCTGAGAATGTCGGCTAACTTCACTGTTATAACCTTGAGTGCACTTTTCTCCCTCCACCCATCCACCCCGGCGACGCATTCACTCTGGACAACTTCCTTCCCTTCCTTAACACCTCAACCCCTCGTGAATAAGATTACCCGATCCCACTCCGGACCATATGAAGCGCGTCTCGCGCAATGACATCAAGATCGGCGCAATAGGATACCGAAAATGAAGTAGTCCTGCGAGTAACGTCCGCCATAGGAACTTTGAACATAAACGTGCGATTTACCAGGTCAGACGTCTATTTTTCAAGAAGAGGGAAACTTCTCGTTTGTTAACCTTCAAGCAAACGATTGTTGCGCGAGCTGGTTTTGCACATACGTAAATAACGAAGAGGATATCGATTTAAAAAATAAATAAAATTAAAGGAATATCGAAAATGTTATAGGTGTCCACATCCTCTTGAAAAATATCGTATTTTGATTGTTTTGATTTTATAGTGGCGTTGTCTTATCTGTATTTTCAATGTAGAGTTTCGATTTCTTGCAGTAATTGTTAATTTATGATGGCACCAGGTTGAATCCGCGTTTGCGTTTAAATCTATTTTTTGTGTTTAACTTTAATTTAAAAATAATCTATGCGTTTTATTTTCGAAAGTCCAGTAATTAATGCATAGACTGAAAATTTAATAATATAGATACAAAGAATTAGACAAAATATTTGAAAGTTATTTGTATAAAATTATCATTAAAAAGGAATGTTTAAGATTTATATTCGAAAAATATATGTATAGGTATAATAATTACAATATTTGTCAATAAAAAAGCATAAAGATTTTCTATACTGAAGCAATTCAAAACTGAAAGGCAACGATTAAATTGATAAACGAAAATTCAAGCCATGTACACAGCCCAAATAGGTTATTAAAAGATTTGAGTTTGAATAAACATCTTCATTGATTGAAAAGCTTTATTCAGCATAAATACCCTGCACTTTAAGTGCACTCACTGGTCAACAATATGATGTACTTCTAACATTCGATGACGTAAGTACGCTTTCCAAGAATAACTAACCTCACCTTTTTCAAAAGAAAAGATATCCAATAAAAAAGATATTAAATTGGATGAACATTATGATCCAGCAAAAATAATGACTTGACTTTAAAATAAGGACGAAAATACTGAACTTCCATTAAGGCGGAGAGTGTACAAGGAGTTTCCAAGAAGACTACGCACTTCCATTGATTCAGGACGGCATTGTCTGCCCAGGAGATCCTTTTAAGGGGCTCCTTTCAACAAGTAGTTCTTTTTAGAAAGCATACAATCGCAAAAGCATAGGGGACGTCTAGTCTCTCTCTCTCTATTTCTCCTTGGAGCATCTAGGTGCTCCAAGAATAAACCGTAATAGAACTCAGCCTACGGAAAATTACGTAACATGTCGAGTGACGTGAAACGCCAAGGTTTTTTTAAAAGACCTAAGTATCACAACAGATAACAATAGTGCCCATTAAAACTATGATCTTCATGAATGTGCCATAGTTTTCTTTAATTTAATATGAGAAATATGCATTAAAGTGTACTTCGTCATTGTTCAAATTCGAAACTAAATGAACATCTAAAAGTCCTTATATTTATCATAATATAAAATATAAGTATATTAATTTTACTTTTTTGTCCCGCTTTCAAAAATCTATTGTTATAGGTTTGTCCTCCGTCTGTCAGTCTGTAAACGTTCAATTATTTGTTTTAATACAAAGGTGGGGAACCTCCGACCCGCGGGCCGCATGCGGCCCCAGATAGCGTATTGTGTGGCCCGCGAAGCGGTTATGAAAAAAAGATCCGTAAAGTTAACACATAAACTAATGTTTTTAAGCCCAAATAATGATAATAAAGCATTTAATACTGAAATGTTAATACTAAATACTCTAATTTATAATTGATTTCCGCTTCTATGATACCTTATAATCTCTCAGCAACTTCGATTGAAACTAATCATGCCCGGCCAAAGCATTGGCAACTTCCAATACGGCCCCCCGAAGATTCCTTACCACTTATGGGGCCCGCCATTTGAAAAAGGTTCCCCCACCTTTGTTTTGCAGGGTGTATGTAATCTATAATATGCCATTTATTACGCTGTCTAAGAATGTCTTTGAAGAAAATAGTGGGTGGCAGGGAGTGCCTTGAAAATTTTAAAATTAAGGTTATGACCTAATGTTATTGGACAGAAAGTGTAAATTTTCACTCTTTGCGTGACCTTTAATGCCATCTATAATGCTACAGAAGAAAGGTTTTTTAAATACCAGTTGGCGGCAGAGGGTGTCTTCAAATTAAGATTCTGAACAAATGGCTTTAGATAAAAAGTTTAAATTGATTATTGGATAAATTACTTTATGCCAAATAACTACATTGATAAGTTTATAAAGAATTATAGGCTTCCGATTCTAATTAAACATCAACAAATGAAATGCGGTTTTTCATACCGTCGCAAATGAAGCTCCCATTTTTCTTTTTTTATCTTTGCTCAAAAGTATTTCTAAGATTGAATTCCATCATCATTTTTAATATTGAAGTGTTAACCTTAAAAAACTAATCTTAACTTTATTTCAACTCGGATGGTGTCCAATAATCCCTATGGTAAATTCCTATTTATCTTTAACCCAGTCGCGAGGGAAGCATTGACAATTTCCAATGCGGCCCAGCGAACGATTCACTCCCACCTAATAAGGTCCACCATGCAGAAAAGGTTGTCCGATCCCCTGGCCTAAGGCATCGCCAGAGTTGAGGTGAGTCACAGGGAGTGGATCTAACCCATTCCCCATTTTGCCTTCCTCCCCTTTTACCCCTCCCCCTTTTCAGACTTCCCTTCGGGGGTAAGGTTTGCGAGACTCGCGTCCAGGATTCAAGAAAGACTTCTGCGAGGCAGATACGAGCGTTTCTCCCACCGCCCCCGGGTAGGCACGGAGAAGGGAGGGAGTGCGGCTTTTTTTTTTAAGGGAGATGGGTCCAAGTCACCCGCGCGCCCCATTAGAAGGGGTGTATGTACAGTTACGTGTCCCACGCACGTTTGAGGTGGCTTGCCACCTCGCCCAAGGCCGAGTTTCGTACAAGGGCGATGAATTTTTACCGTGGAGTATGTAAGAAAGAGAGCTTATTGAAAAATGCATGCTCCTTCCACTCCCTCAAGGCAGGTGCTAGACGCGAGATCAGGTTGCAGTCTTATTTATGTGAGAAAGAATAGAAAATGTTCGTAGTAGTAGTACAGAGTGCGCTATAAAGAATTGAATGAATGGCAATGACGCGAGAATTTTTTTAACAAAGCACAAAAATGTATATTAACCCTACACCAGCACACTCAAAAATGTGTTTCTCAAGCTGCACACTGGGGTCCAGCAGACCCCAAGCTCTTCTTTCGCTGTTATCTCCCTTTCTGTTACGTCTTTTTGACAAATTGGTAGTGATTTATTTTCACTGGAACCTCAGGAAAACATATGTAGCTTTGAACAATTTTGTGTACGCAATAGCAATAAATGCAAATACAAATATGGCGAAAATAAGTGAAACGCAAGTGGTGCGGTTTTTAATTTTTAAAATTCTTGGTTTGGTGGAAATGGAAAAAACTCGAGAATATTCTAAAACTAGAGATTCCAGGCTACAAGGAAAAAATATTTAATTAACGTTTTAAAAAAAATCGAATTACCTCGGAAAGTGGAAACTAACAATTAAAAAAAGTGAATAATGGAGCAAATAAAAGTTCGCTTATAATAATCGTAAAAAAGGATGCAAAAATATGTTATTAGACAAAACCGCGGTCGCATTTTGTACTGAGAAGCCATTGTAACTGTAAAAAATGCTTCAAGGTTCAAAAGTGCATCGACTGCATAAAAAAATGTCAGAAGTTACTTAAAACCAATAAATACACACAGTGCACAATAAATAATGTGTAAACATGTTAAAAGATACTTAAAATAGCAAAAATAAATGAAAAATGCAATTTTCACTTACCGCCCAAATAATTCTTCATGCGGCACACTGGGTTCTGGTTGACACGACCCGGATTTCACGTCCGTAGTGTCTCTGTGTCTGAGTCACGACTGACGCTTTCACCTACCTTGCCCTATCGGCAGTGTCCCAAAGTTTGTTTACAGGGAGATCCCGGCGTCAAATTCGGAAAATTACTAGTGCTAAACGGAAAAGTATAAACTGCTCGGGTCAATCAGACCCCACTATGCTGTTTTAGGGTTAAGGATGATATGAAGTTCATTTTAAAATTTTTTATGACGAAACCGCCAATTTTTTTCTTAAAATTAACTAGTTTTATTAAATTTCCTGACAATATAAATATGTATATTTAAATATGTGTAACACGACATTTTAAACGTAAACATCAATTGTCCCGAAAGTTGATTCGTCACTCGTTATAATCAGTGGCGCGCAAACTTTTCAGGCCGGGCCCCTCTTTTGATCCACGTAAATGATGGCACCCCCCATTTCAATCGGAAAAATTTGTTGACATTACATACAAAAAATAATCTCACATTAGCTCAATAACACGACATAACTGACATTTTAGTATACGTAAGGGAAGAAAATTTAACACTTCAGAACACATGACGCACTGGGGGTCTTTGCTGATTCTTAACCAAAGTCCACAAAAATCCAAACTTCCTTATTTTACGATTTGAAGATTCGTTTAGTTTACAGATACTTCCTTTTCACGTTCCCTCTGTATTCTATTTGCAGCAGCATACTCAACAGAGCACGCAGCAGCACCCTTACCAACCCACTTACCCATATTCAGGAGAAAATAATAATACGAGTATTAGAGTAAATCTTCCGAGCGATTCAAGAATACGAACAATTGAAAGTACACTCGACTTCTTCTCACAAAAGAATATTTGTGCTTTAGGACGAACCTTCCCTAGGCATTCTATCGGCCTAAGGCTCATGAAGCCGACAAACAATTTTACATTTAATGGCGCAAGGGTTATACATAGGTTTTTAGGTCTAACATCCAAGGTCCTGGAACGTAACCTCGTTTTTACCATTATACCAATACCAAGCGGAATCGCCGTGCGCGGCGGGAGTCAACTGTACTTAGCTGTGTAGCTCTACAAAGAATCTATAAATGCCAGAGCGTAACAATGTTACATTGCGTTAGATTGACCTCCCAGTTTATCATCGGTCCCGAATACTGCGCCAGGCCGGGTAAACTCACGTCCCTCTTTTAAAAAAAGAAACAGCGATTCGCGGCCCCCGTCAAATCGTTAGCGCCTCCCCCCCCCCCCCCCCCCCCCCCCCCCAGTTTGCGCACTCCTGGGTTATGTGAATGTATTAATGGTATTAATGCATTATTATTATCTGTACTCTTGATATATTTCTCTGTCAGTATACTGTAACTTGGAACTATTTTGTGTAATAATTGTTGTGCAATACTGTGTAAAAACAAGAATATTGGTGTGTATTGTATGGATTTATATTTCAACATGTCATTATAATAAAATAAAATTTATATCAATTCAATGCCAATTTGGTCCAAGTATTTGGAAGCGATAGAATTTGTTCATAAGTGTTAATTAAATGAATATTAACTTAGTTTTCGTCCCTTTCCTTACATATTAAATGAATTTGACAGACACATCATAGACTATAATTTGGATTAAACTTTACATAGTTTATTAAACTCACTGTATATTCAAAGACGCGACTAAAAAATTTTTTTTTCTCTAGTTCCATATATGATTGAAAATATTCTCTGAAAAACAAAGAATTAATAAAAAATAGCTATTAAAAGTTTAAATTCTGCTCATTCAAAACTTCAATTCGATCCGAACTCTTTCGACATCCGACTCGGTTCCCATTTAAGTCTTCGTGAGAGGCCATTCATCATTCGATCGCTTCCATTAAAACCCTTTAGGACTTTTCGCGTCCCGAGTTCCGAACCCCATTACAGAGTTCCCGACGCCCCGTCGAAACGGTATCTCTCCTTTCAATCCGATGCAGTGTCACGTTTGTCACCGCTGCAATGGATGTGTGGTTTCGGTAGCTGCGCGCGAGTGTCCACGCGTGTGTGTGTGAGTGTGTGTGTGAACAATGCCATCCATCCACAGGGTTGAGAGTTGCCCTGATTTTAAGAACCTCTCCACGCCTCGCATTGATCGCTGCGTTGAAGAAATGGAAGGTTAAGGGATGATTGGAGAATGTTGAAAGAAGAAATATATTAAAAGGGAGGGAGAAGGCAAAGTACGCATGTATATTATTACCCTGAAAGGCGACAATGGCGTTTTGCAGGGGTTGTCATTATACCGAACACACACCCTAGTTAAATCTACTATTGAAGTATGAAAGAAAAAGTTTATGAAAGATGTTAAAGAAAGAAAACAAACAAGGGAAATAGCGGATAGAAAAGAACAAACTCAAGAGGGTGATTAGTGGGAAAAGCGGAAAAAAAGAAAATGTGGTGGTACTGCACATAGTGAAATCGAGAGAGATGAAATATATTTTAGAGTGGAGGTAAATGGGAGAATGGAGGAAGATCAAAACAAAGGCGAAAGAAGATAAATAGCGTGTAAGAAGAATACATTTGGGGCGCATAATTGAAGCTATCAGGGAATTAAAAGAGGAAATAATGAATAAAAATAATTTAAAACGTAAAAAAAAATAAAAATGTCAAAAATTATTGTGTAGAATAGGAAAAAAAGATAACAAGGAGATAAGATAGAAAAACTCATTAGAGATTGAATTAGACAGAGATAGATTAGATTAGAAAAAGTAAATAGCAATCTCTGTAATAGTGGAACAGAAATGGACGAAGAATAAAAATTGCATGTAAAAGTTATAAGGGTGAATTTTCAAGTTTTCAAGCCCTCATCGAAAGATAAATGTTATTCTCGACTATAAATAAGACCACACCAAGAGGGATACCACCGATTAAGAATAAATCATCCTAATATTCCAAACTAGGAGGATTTTGGTACCTGCAAACACCCCAGTGCCCCGAAAATTATTCTTACAAACGACGATACACTCGCGCTATCTTAATATAAATGTAAAAAAACCGCAGACCTCCTTAATCGGGAATAAGTGCAATTATTGAACTCCCTTTTTAAAAATTAGGAAGAGGAAGAAAGACGAAGACGGATGAAGGAGAACGAAAAAAAGTTTAAATGAAGAGAAGAAAGGGGTAACGGAATGGAGGAAAAAGTTTTAAAAGGGGTAAAAACTAGAAATAAAAAAGGTATTGGGAGAAATACGAATGAAGAGCGTGCAAACTGAGATTCAGGAGAGAAACAG
The DNA here is from genome assembly GCA_036926305.1 of Uropetala carovei. Lineage (NCBI taxonomy): Eukaryota > Metazoa > Arthropoda > Insecta > Odonata > Petaluridae > Uropetala > Uropetala carovei. The sequence continues at coordinate 5,404,157 of JAXCHB010000129.1, read as the reverse complement.
TGTATTACAACATGGATTCGGGAAGAGGAGAAAAGAAACAAGGTAACATAATGAAACACCGGAAGATTGCGGAAAGAATTCGAGGATAGTCCGGCTCAACATGAGGAACTCTGAAAAAACCAGGTCGTGCTAGAACGTCTAACCTCGGAACGACTACAGGAATCGTTACGTTCTAGTTGGAACTCCGGCTATTTTCCGTTTTTAAGCCAACTACCAAATAATCAATCAACATTAGTCGTCGATTCACCTTTTTTAAAGAAATACTGCGAAGATCAAAAACTTTTCATGTGTGCAAAGAGTCGATGAGAGAAATTCTTCATTTTAGAAGCGCACCTCATTAAATAAACATATTATTTTATTACAACCTCAAATAGGTATTGAGGGAAGTGCAATGGACCCCAAAAGGAGAACCGCTGAAGTGTCGGAGAGAGAGACATTTACGCGAGGAGCTTTCGGGATTATCCCTTCGTCAGCACAAGAGAGAGAGAGACACAACCCTATGCCTAGTTTCCGTTGATATACCTATTTACCTCTCCTCTTCCATAATCATTTATATACATAATGCATGGGTTATTTACGGACATTATATTATAGAACGCTCTTAAAAGTTTTTAGGTAATGAATGTGTCCAATACTAAATTGCGCAACAGAAATTCTTGTAACTGTCTGTCTAACTATATGGTAAAAAGCAAGAAATTTTTATATAAATTTATTATAATTACAAACTATTAGGTAGATGTATTCATACTTACCTATATTCCGTAATCTGTATGAGACAGAAACACGTCATCCATTTTGGGTTAGTTTTTCAATGACCGTTAATAGGCGTGACACATTCGTTATATGAAAACATAACTGAAATGATTAAATATTATTAGGTACTTTAACCATGATCAAAGTTCATTTTTCCAATGACTTCAAAGAAGATTAAGGAACATTTTTCTGCCGCACAAGGACATCAATTTATTTTTAACGTAGCGTTAATGGTGCTGAAATTAAGAAATTTTTTCCTTATTTCATATAGTCCGTATTAATCATTTTTTCTCTTAACGAAATAATAAATTTCTTGAAACAAGTTTTAGCGCCTTTGAAAAATAAAATAACACCTCTTGACGCCCTTGAATAAATTACGATACGAACACTACCCCAAGCTTCCATGCCGTGTCATAGGAATGCATAATTAACGAGGACGAGTCGATATTCAATTAACTCGGGATGCAAAATTAGACTCATTCTAATGCATGTGCCACTGCGAGCTGGAGTATCCAGCACTTCCTTTCTCGTCCTCTCCGTACGACGGCGGACGAAGAGGAGGAGGAGGAGGAATGCGTAAAATACGTGCCGGGATAATAGGATCAAGAGGGGGACGCGAAATGGCCGCTCTCCGTTTTAATGAAATGTCGGCTGCAATTATTCATCGAGACGGCTTTCGTCTTACAAAATTTACCTTTGTTCTCTCCCTGTAAAACGCGAGGCGAAGCAGAACGTCGGCTGCCAAGCCGCTTCGCTACGGCCTGCATATTTTCGGTCTCGGGAAAGCATATTTCTCGCAACATTTACTGCTGCGAGAGAAAAAAAATGCATTTAAACGCGACCCATAAGCTTCCGCTAATCATGTTTCGCAAAAAATAAGTTTCGCTGGGGAAACTATTAGTGTCTTCCTATTCATTTACGGTTATTAAAAGAAAACATTGAGATTAAACCCGGAGTATAATTTAGTTTGACATATCTATTATTTCTTTCCTCACCGTAGATATTACGAATACGGTTTAATTACTTATTATTTTATCCCGTTTTGCCCTTGAAAATAATAAATAAATAAATAAATATATATATATATATATATATATTTAGGGCAACTAGGTGTTGAAGGAAACCCAGTGAACACTTACCGGAAGTAGAGCCGCTGGGGTGTTGGAGAGACACATTTGTAGAGGTTAGAGCTTTCGGGATAATCCCTTCGTCAGCACAAGAGAGACACAACTGATATATATATATATATATATATATATATATATATATATATACTAGTTGTTATGTGCTTGCATTCCGCAAGCATTTTCAAATTTTAGCCTTTTTGCAAATTCAAATTATTCCCAATCGATGTTGTACATAATCATATAACCATGTCAAATTTGGAGTTTGTTGCTCATTTAGAAGTGCCTTATAATTTTAATCCTCGTATGGGGCAATAATGGAGCAAAACAGCCCCTAACATTATGAGTTATTACACTCTCAGATTTTTTCCATCTGTTGTAACTAAAAACCCATAATTCTGCCAAATTTCAAGTTTGTATCTCATTAAGAAGTGCCTTATAATTATCACACTCGTATGGGGCCGAAAAGGGGCAAAACCACACATTAAAAATTGGAATTTTTGCAATTTTACAATTTTATCTTAGTTTGCTATGAAAATCCTATAATTGTGCCAAATTTCAAGTCTCTAGGTCCTATGCAGCTGCCTCGCATTTTTTGTTCTCGCATGGGGCCGAAAAGCGGCAAAGCCTTCCCTTAAAAATGAGAATTTTTGTAATTTTATAATTTTATCTTAGGTTGCAATGAAATTTCTATAACCGTGCCAAATTTCAAGTCTCTGGTTCCAACGCAGCGGCATCGCCTTTTTTGTTCTCGAATTGGGCAATAATGGGGCAAAACAGCCCCACAAATGAGGATTATATCAATATTGGATTTCATTCATTAGGTGTAGTTTAACATTAACAGCATTAAAATATAAGCCTCTGATTCCCATTAAAAGCTTACCCATATGAAAGGATAGAGCTTGTTACCAAGGAAACCTATTGTAAGACCCAAAAAAATTAGCAATTTTTTGCGATAAAAACTATAAAATTAAGCTAATTCTACTCGGATTTGCATTCCGTCTTCAAAAATTAGAAACTACAATTTATATCCTAATCGACAGTTTAAGTCTCGAGTTTGTATCTTGACGGGAAGTAATTTTAAAATGTAAATATAAAAACCTCTGCACCAATTTACATGCTTTCTTATGGGCAAAAAATGGGGCAAACAGGGGCCAAAATAGCCCCTCAAAATAGGAATTTTGCCAGTTTCGGATTTTTTCCTTTGGTTGTGACTAAAAACCTATAATCCTACCAAATTTCAAGTTTCTGGCACATCTGGAAGTGCCTCATAATTTTGTATCCTCCTATATATATGATATATCATGTGTAAGAAGCATCTATATATTATAGATATCATGTGTAAGAAGCATCTATATATTATAGATATATATCTGAAACACCTTGAATTTTCTCATACCTACCATTGATAAATTTTTCATAGAATCAAAGTATTAATAGAATAAGCGCGAAATAGTAACAAAAATAGGACCTAACACGATTTCCATGTGCCCAAGGAATGACGGTTGATGGTGTACGAAGTAAATATCAACAAACTTAATAAGTCGATCTATCTCAATGCCTCGAAACTTTATAAGATAAATTTATATGTATTTCCAAAGTATAAGTTCCAAGGACCCAGACATTTCATGCTAAAACACGGCTATCCCTGAAATTTCGCGATAGTCGTATGACAAACCTTAAAGAGACTTTTATCGCGACTGTTTTTCCCTGCATGGAACTCAATTTTCTTCCGGTTGGTAGGGAGTACCTTTAGCTTACGTTTCAAGAGCTTGAACGAAATGCTAACGCCTTCTAACTGCAGCCTTTTACAGTCGGAAGAGATTAACACATTAGTTACCGCTGTCTTAACGGCTGCTCTAGAATTTAAGTTTAATTGTTCCTTACCCTCGTTCTTTCATCGCTTCCTATCCTCGCCTGAAATATCTCAAGACGCATAAACTTCTCTTTAGCTTTATAATAGACGTGACCCAGACAAGCGGAATAAAGTATTTACTGAAGCAATTTGAAAAATCGCGTTTTATTTATGGAGAATAATTTAGTATTGTAAATTAAAATTGTTTCATAAATTTATTTATATAAATATACGTCATAAAGTAATAAATTCGATAATTAATTTAAAATGTTCAACTTTCTAACTTTAACCATGTGATCAGAATCTTAACCTATTTAATTCTTCAAGATTCAAATTAGTAAACTGTGAGACAGTCTTTTTGGATTTTATCACAACAAAACGTGAATAATAACACAAGCCAATACTTCAATGAAGTTAATTTCTATTAATTTATACTCGATATAGTATCCTACATATTATGCAGCCCAGCTAACGGAACCACCTCTCAATCGCCTGCATTCAACGTTCCTAACTATGGTGGGCAAAATAACGTTTGATAAGGTATTGTACGGGTTATAGGGTCAAAATTCAGCTAAATCTGCCTTAAATTAATGCATGATCTTTGTTACGAGACTCAACTGATGAGGGTAGCCACCTTCTGAAAAATGATTATCAGTTTCACTGATTACAGAGATTCAGTTGTATTGTCTTTTAATATGATGTGTTATCTGAGACGAGTTGTTTAACAAGTTATTTTTAACCACCATTTTGTTGACTTGTTAACTTTACCATAAAAAGGTATGTAAATTCATCAATTTTAATTACGTAAATACACTCCTGTCATGAAACTAGGAACTTAACCCGATTACAAAAACATAATCCGTGTTATTAATATCACAATCAAAATTTCATTGCACTTCTTTAAACAAAAACATTGCATCTGGAAAAATCCTTAGCTCACACTACCGAAATATTTTCCTTCAAAATGTCACCGTGATTAGCTTAAAAAATGACATCACTGTTCCACCGTACAATGGCAAGGTATTTTTATAAAACTAATCGATACAATCTTCTGAAAAAGTCGCAGCGACATGAATTTTCACTTTCTCATACGAAGTATCGACAAAGTATTGTTTTAGCGAAAAAATTCGACCTCAAGATTTTTAGGGAAATACACGTTTTAGGTGTCGCTGAATCCGAAAAAGTGGTTTTCGCAATGCCCTCTGTCTGTGTGTTACTGGCTCTGGAGCCTAGACAGTAGAACGAAAATGAATGAAATCTCGTACTTAGGCATTTTATCATACTGAGCAGAGTATACATAGAAATAGTTGATATTGCTTAATAATTAAGAGTAGTTTATTCCACGCATTTTTAACAACAATCCGATTTTCTCAAAAACGGCTATAACGATTTTGATCAAATTTTGTACAGTTACTTGAGTTTACGTCTTCAATAATACCGTATAGTTCATATTTCTCAAAAATTAATATAAGGCTAGTTTATTCTAGGCAACTTTAAAAATAAATCGATTTTCTCAAAAACGGCTCTAACGATTTTCATCAAATTTTGTACAGTTAATTTAAGTATATGTCTGCAATATTAATACCTATTTCATTTTTTTCAATGAGAGAATATAAGGCTAGTTTATTCTTGGGCAACTTTAACAAAAATTGGATTTTCTAAGAACAGGCTCATACGATTTTCATTTTCTAATGATAACTAAACGACGCATTAGTACCCATATATGAGAAAGTTTGTACAACGTATGTTGTACCGATTTTTTTAAAATTACATAGGACGATAAATAAAATTTCGCCCTGATAAAGAACATCCCCTTGCCCTCTTCCGAACCTGATTATTTTTCTCTCCCGCTCCGAGCAAGAAGGTCAAAAAGTCCTTGCTGCGCAAGGATTTTTTTCCCACGCGAATAACGCAAACGAGAATTTGATGGCCACGTTTAAATGGAAAAGATTTTGAAGATTGCGATCGAAAGCTTTGCAAATGTGGGCGAAAAGAAATGAATGCACGCCCCCTTGGACGAGCCGAACAGCGGATCAATGAGATTTCATGAAATTGAATCTGAAATTGCCTCCGAGCCACTCACGAAGCCAATTTTGAAATCTTCGTCTCAATCTTGCATGTATGTATATATGCATGTGAATATATATTTATTCTATTACAAACACACCACTATATAAATGTATATATGTATGCATGTGTTTGTGCGTGTGTATACGCGCACACACGCACGAACGCACATTAGCAGACATATATACATGCAGAGCTCCTCTATTATGCCGCTAACTTTCAAGATGGCAAGGCATACATTTTCTATTTTATTTTTTCTGAATGCCACTCACAACACATTATAAAATCGGTACAACACACACTGTACGGACTTTCTCATATATAGGTACTAATGCGTCGTTTAGTTATCTTTAGAAAATGAAAATAGTATTAGCCTGTTTTCAGAAAATCCAATTTTTGTTCAAGTTGCCCAAGAATAAACTAGCCTTATATTCATTCATTGAGAAAAATAAAATATGTAGTATTATTGTACATGTACACTCAAGTAACTGTACGAAATTTGATCAAAATCGTTCTAGCCGTTTTTGAGAAAATCGAATTATTGTTAAAGTTGCCTAGAATAGCCTTATATTCATTTTTTGAGAAATATGAACTATACAGTATTATTGAAGACGTAAACTCAAGTAATTGTACGAAATTTGATCAAAATCGTATGAGCCGTTTTCGAGAAAATCGGATTGTTGTTAAAAATGCGTAGAATAAACTACTCTTACTTATTGATCAATGTCAACCATTTCTATGTATACTCTGCTCAGTATGATAAAATGCCTAAGTACGAGATTTCATTCATTTTCGTTCTACCGTCTAAGGTCCAGAGACAGTAACACACAGACAGACGGCATTGCGAAAACCCCTTTTTCGGATTCAGCGACACCTAAAACGTGTATTTCCGTAAAAATCTCGAGGTCGAATTTTTTCGCGAAAACAATACTTTCTCGATACTTCGTATGAGAAAGTAAAAACTACAGCCAACATCGATCTCTATTCAATACGACAAAAAGTTTTCAATTTATGTGGAGCTAAGGCGTTATGACCCGAAGACTACACACACACACACAGTTACATATTTTTAAAAAATACGTTCATTGATAGAAGCTAAACAACAAAACGAGTAAAACTCCTGGAAATGGTTGAGATATCGGTTGTATATTTAAAAGTGCGTGCCGTATGTCTGACAGTTATTTGATAGCGGTGTTTTTTTTAAAATAGCTTATGTATTCGGTTTGTCTGTCCGTCCGTCCGTTCGGGCAATATCTCTGAAATCCCGTAACTTGGAGAGGCCAAATTTTCAGAATGGATTGGTCTATATGAATGCTAGACATGACGGATAGTTAATGGATCTAATATCAGCTGGTGAAGATCAATGGAAGCCTTTCTCTTAAAATTCTCATATCCCATCCCTTCTTTCAACGAATCGAATACACCTATCCTCTTCCTATCTTTTTACCTCTTTCCTAACATTCTTCCTTCTATGACGTCTTTCGGTAAACCGTTCTCTGTTAAAATTTGACCCACCCATTTCTTCTGTCTACCCATTATTACTCAGATTAACTTCCTCTCTTCCCCTGCTGCATTCAAAACTTCCCCATTCGTTTTCCTCTCTGTCCAGCTGATTTTCTCTAATCTAAGCCATATCCACATCTCAAAGGCCTCTAATCTCCTCACATCTTCTTTTCTCATTGTCCATGTCTCGCACCCATATAATGCTACACTCCAAATCAGGGCTTTCACTAGTCTCTTTTTAATCTCTTTATTCAAGCTTCCGGTCTCTCGTCGTCCCGCAAATGCCTCTTTTGCTCTCGCTTTCCTTATCCTGATCTCTTTCGTACTTTTTCCGTAATTTGACAGAATACTAAGATATCGATACAAAGCATTAAAATTTTACATTTTCAAATTAATTAAAATTAATACATCAGCCCGGGACATGGACAGTACTATAGTTGAAAGACAGATTTATATTTTTAAATAAAATAATTCAAATCTGCACCGATCGAGAGCGAACAATTGCTTTTAAACAAAAAATAGGAAATATTTCCGATTTTTAACAACTGGAAATAAAATTGCCATAGCAGCGAACAATTGCTTTTAAACAAAAAATAGGAAATATTTCCGATTTTTAACAACTGGAAATAAAATTGCCATAGCAGCGAAGCCAGTCCTTTTAAATGGATATAATATCATTGTACGGCATATATGTAATGCTTTCAAAGGCCGTCAATCTCAAACAAAGATGTAATCTTTTGATTACGTCATAATCGCAAAACAAGAAAAAAGGCGCCTTATGTAATTCGCTCTGCAATTCTTCCTTCACTTGCTAGTTCTTTTAATTTTTCAAACAGTCTCTCCTCTCCTAAAAAAAAAACACTTATGCCTTAGCGCATCCTACGATAGACGACGGCGGCCTGTTTGCGAACCACTTACAATCTCAGAGTTTCTGACGGAGGAAATTGCGACAGCGCTAAACTTTTCGCTCACATTTCCCTTACTTTGTGATATTCGAGTTTCGACTTCACCACGCATCGAAAAGAAACCATTCCTGAAGACGGCCTTCTATTCTTCGTGCAATCTTTTCTTATCTCCCTCGCTCTTCGCGAAGAAGCTGAGATAATCATATGAAACGGGGGGAAACGCCCTCCAGTAACTTTTCTATCTCCTTAACGACGCTTTGATTGGAGGAGAAACTGTTCCCCATTGTTGGATCGCTCCTCAGGAAGTTCGTTGCCTTTCTATCTCTATCTCCTTGTATTCCTTCCCATCCTCCGACTCTTCTTTTCAATCCTTTTTACGAATATTCAACCGCGCGCGCGCGCTTCAATCTCCCTCTTTCTCTCTTCACTTCGATAACAGAGAGATTTATTTCATAACATACGTGTTATTTAATATTCCTCGGCCTAAGTCGGCTAATTAATTAAAATCCGCTGTTACTTTTGCTAATGAACAGCCCCGATTTTCGATTTTTTTTAATCATTAATTAACAGTAATATGTTTTTAACAAGCGTTTCCTTCTTTTAAGATAATGTATCGTTCACCTTCCGTTACCTTAATTACTTAATAATTAATTATGGATGATCAATATCCGAATAAATTTATTCGCTAAAACATTGAAACTTTCTCATAAACATTCAAAACCATAATTAACTTTTTTGAGCAGAAGTTTACTCAAAAAAAGACAAAATAAATGTCGAGGTTTTGGTAGCTTGAACTAGTTATTTTTAATTTCAGTTCACTTCATTTATATTTTAATGACATACCAAAAATTCTGATTCAGAGCACAAGATAATTACAATAATTTTTCGGCAGTAAGCAAATTATATAGCATATATAATACATGCATATCCTTAACAAAAAATACATTGTTTCAGCCATGATAAAAGTGGCGCAAAAATATGAATCAAGATTCGTTGATTGTCTCAAATTGGAAAATAACGAATCGTTTCGTTTGGCTGAAGTCCGCCACTTTCCAAAATCTACCCGGTAGAATATTCCGGCAATATTTTCTTGAATACTCCCGACAATAACTAATTATAGTTTGAAGTGAAACATAATTACTTCTATCATTACTAATACGACTATCTCGACTGCTATGTCATTTAAACAGAACGTCATTTTGAAAGTACAAGAGCGAGAATAAATTTATGGATACTCGCTCGATATTTTGAGAAAAATCAAATCTAGCGACAACGTATGTACTTCAATTTATCCTACTTGACTTTCCCAACTGCCTCCCGTCGTCATTCTCAAGAATATAAATGGATCTCGCGATCAAAATAAAAAATTAATGTAATTATAACATTACATAAAAAGTAATGCCTAAATTTAAAATTTTTTCCATAAGTACGATAAAACTTAAGACTCTAAGAGAGTTGTTTGCATCGATTACAAAAGTAAGATAAATTCTCTCTCCCTCTCTCCCGTATATTAAGAAACGTTCATATTTACAAGATAATCCACGAGCTCCTTTCTCTCTCTCTCTGCACGCGACACCTTGCATCCAATCAAATTTATCCCTGACAGACTCCATCAACTTTCGGAAGGTAATTGGAAATCGTGATTTCATTCCATGCGCGTGTTAGAGGGACGAGAGACGAGCTGAAGGTGACTTTTATGCCGGAGAAAGAGAGAGAGGGAGAGAGAGAGCGCGGATCGAAGCGGGAAGAAGATTAGATAGGGCTGGAGAAAGGGGAGGAGATTAAAGCTAGTAAAGGACACGCTGCAGATTAAGTGAACAGACCAAGGGACAAGCACACGAACTGAACGAAAGGACCGACTTACTTCATTTCGGACGTCGGCACGTGGCGAGTGTAGAAGTGCTTATTTTTGTCATAATTTACAGCATAATGACAAAATAAAAATCTTCCCTGCGATAAAATGTGTTTTTCTTGCGACGTAAGGGTCGCGAGCAGTAGTCTTAAGCGTGCCTGACCCGGAAAGAAACACCGAGAGGATTGCAAAGTAAGACTGAGGCAGATAAATAGAAATTGATCTTTTATTCAACGGAAAATGAAACGATTTTTTTTCTAAAGCCATTAAATGGAGATGCAACTATAATAACCCGCACTGAAACAGCATATCTCGTTATCTGCATATAGCGTCCTGTAATCCCTAATATCTAGGATAGGAAAAAAATATTTTTTTAAAGCATAGATACCTCCTAATAAGGAACTCCGCTCCATAAATGTATGTCAAATAGGCTTTACTACCCTATGTTTAGTCAAGTAAAGGGCCGTTAAATTATAAATAAAAAGAATGTGAATTATTCGTAAAGCAAGGAACCCGCCCTAAGGAACATGATAGTAGATAGTCTAAGACAGTGGTGTCCAACAGGATTTTGCTAGCTTTTGTGGCTTGCAGATAATAGTAATAGCCTCATAGTACTAACATATATAGTACTGTAATAGAAATGCTATTTTACTTAAAAGATTTTATTAATTACAAGCAGAATTTCCCGTTGAATTTCAACGGATTTAGTGAAGCTACTACAGCACAACATACAAACTCTTTAAAATATATAGTAGATACTTTTTAAATTACAATTACCTTTTCTTAACAATTAATCATATTTGTCTGTAACAATCCGTTTTCGAGCCTACTGCATTCAAATATAACGATATTTTATTTCCTATCATATTACTTTCGCCAAATCCAGCTTCAGTTCTTGTGTAATTATGCCTCGCTGAAATATTTACTTTTATGGCTTGAAAAAGCAACGTACAGTTGTCCATGACTGAACACTGACTGGTAAATGTACACCAGATACGTGAGCTTATTTACGTTAATAAACATTATAATGTAGAATATTATGATTTTACTTACAAAAAATGTAAGATTCTCGTATTCAATAGACGAAAGAAGGTTCAACTAGTATAGAGTTTTATTCGTCGAATAAAGCGAAAATGAAAAAATCGGTCCATATTTACGTATTTTAATGCTTGAAGGAAGAATACCTTGCAAGTCAAGAAATAGATTCATACGTGTTATCGGTACTTTACTGTTAACGGGAACACCTCCTGGACCCTTCGCAGGACCTGGTACTTACGTATTATCCCCATGCCATACTTACGTACAACATTAACGGAAACTGACTGGCCTGTCTCGACATTTACAAACCCAATCTCCGGACGACGTGGAGGGTTCTTTGGTTCCGGGCGAGGCGAAGGGCGCGGTAGCGCCCGGAGACGACTACCCATTACAAAAAAACGAGCCGAAGGCTCGTCAATACATCCTTTCATTGTTATATTCTCTTGACTGTTATGCCGCAAATTGAGAGGATATATCGACGAGACTTCGGCTCGCTTTGTTGTAGTGGGTAGTCGTCTCCGGGCGCTAACGCGCCCTTCGCCTCACCCGGAACCAAAGAAACCCTCCACGTTGTCCGGAGATTGGGTTTGTAAATGTCGAGACTGGCCAATCAGTTTCTGTTAATGTTGTTTTTAAATAAAATATCGTAAATCCAACATTACGTCAAAATATTCTTTCGATGTTATATCCTCTCAAACAATCATAACAATACATATTCATTTTTTAAGGTATTCCCGTTAACAGGAAAGTACCGTGTTATCTTATGGAAAAATGTTAATCCCCTATATTGGCAGCACTGATTAATCCCGGTTGACCAAACCTTGACCATTCACTAAGGATGTGAGGAAGAATCGTACCAAATTTGGTTATTCTAGCTTTTATCGTTTAGGAGTTCCATGAACAAACCAACAATCACACCCTTCAAAATATATTATAGTGGATTTAATATTATTATTATTAACATGTAAATAAATTTGTAATTAAATTCATTTGACACAGAACCTTTACTTGTTCAGAGGATACATAAAAAACATCATAGATGTAAAAAGGACAAAAGTTTATTTCATTATAAAAATTTGAACAATTAGTGTGACACTTAGCAAATCTTTTCCCTGACTAATTTCATGAATTTCCGATGGATCTTTTCGAAAACTGTTCATCTCAATTTTAGCCCGTAAATGAAGAGAAAGGTGGACACTCCGATCAGAAGGTTGCACATAATATTTAATTTGCGGCTATAATTGGAAGGCTGATGGATAACGTCGAATAGCCACATATCCGCGGCAGAATACCCACATGTGGCTAGTGGCTACCGCGTTGGAAACCGCTGGTCTAATATATACGAGCCTAGGAAAGTTCACCGCTAACAATTCAATTAAGAAAACAATGTGAGTTTTGATTTTTTTATTTTGTATGCAACCTTTTGTTTCTTTGAGTATATTAAAAACAAAAATAATCGAATTACTTATCCCAAAAAATTTTAATGCAAAGCGTAATTAAATTTTGAGCTATAAAATTAACCCAGAGGACTAAACTATTAACGGTTAACTATTTAAAAGCATTCCTAGGATTGGCGGCTAATTTTTCAATTAAAATTTGCGGTGAATTTTCCGGTGGTGAATTGCTGACGATTAACTTTCTGGATACAAAGATATTCATACTGGATGTTTTATGAACCTATTTGAATAATATCATAAATAATAAATAACTTAAGCTTTAACGAAATTTTCATTTTCCAAACGAAATCTATTGTGGTATACTAGTAATATTTTCGGAAATGATCTGATTCCGAGTTTCACAGACATCAGAAGACGAAGACAAATGAAAATGGAATGATGTATAGAAAAACATACAGGAGAAAGAAGACAGTCAAAGGTAAGATGGAGGTAAAGAGAAGAAAATGGGGAAGAAGGGAAGGACAGAAGTTGAAAAAATAAAATTATGGAGTAAATGATTTTACTTTTTTACTTTCTCATATACGAAGTATATTGAGAAAGTATTGTTATCGCAAAAAAATTCGATCTCGAAATTTTGATGGAAATATACGTAGTTGCCTAGAATAAACTAGCCTTATATTCATTCATTGAGAAAAATTAAATACGGATTATTATTGTAGATGTATACTCAAGTAACTGTACGAAATTTGATCAAAATCGTTAGAGCCGTTTTCGAGAAAATCGAATTGTTGTTCAAGTTTCCTAGAATAAACTAGCCTTATATTCATTTTTTGGGAAAAATGAACTATACTGTATTATTGAAGACGTAAACTCAAGTAATTGTAGGAAATTTGATCAAAATCGTTATAGCCGTTTTTGAGAAAATCGGATTGTTGTTAAAAATGCGTAGAATAAACTACTCTTAATTATTGATCAATGTCAACCATTTCTATGTATACTCTGCTCAGTATGATAAAATACCTTAGTACGAGATTTCATTTATTTTTGCTCTACCGTCTAAGCTCCAGCGCCAGTAACAGACAGACGGATAGACAGACAGACGGCATTGCGAAAACCACTTTTTCGGATTCAGCGACACCTAAAACGTATATTTCCGTAAAAATCTCGAGGTCCAATTTTTTCGCGAAAACAATACTTTCTCGATACTTCGTATGAGAAAGTAAAAACAAAAATTTCCTTAGTGCCCTGCTGCTTTAAAAAAAAAATACCTCGTTCAATGTCAATGTCCTCAAAATTTGAAAATTTTACGCGATGATTGTCATGTTACCTTATCTCGTTTAAATATGTTTGACAATGGTAGGTATGCATAAATGGCAAGCGGAAACGTCATCAAACAGTCGCCGGACTCAAATGATCCAAGAACATGCAACGTAGTGAGAATTAAATGACCCACTGCTGAAGGCGTCAAAACTTTTGGATTATACGGAAGTTACGCTAATAATCTCTGCAGGAAAAAAAGATTTCTATCGACTGTTTTACCCTGAATGATGAGTTCCTGTGTCGGATGGCGCGCAAAAATACCCTGCTCTTTCACTAACGTGGCTATGAGATCTGAAAATATTGAAGACAAATAACACCACATATTAAATCTGAAGAAAACTTAATTCCGTTAATAAAGTTATGGACAAAGTTACAGATGTTTAACCTCACAGACGCAAAACGATGGTACGAACCTCCATTTTCCATAAATCCTTTAAAAAATTCTGATTGCGCGCCTGATTCATTTACTATTCGACTTTTCCATTATCCTAACAAATCTACATTTTTTGTATAAACCGAACTAGATCCGACCAGAATCATTCATTAGAACCGAAGCCCGAGTGTATTTCTTTGCATCGCGATCAATGAGTTTTAAGGTACCGCAATGAAACCCCATAAAGAAGGTACACATTGAAACATTTTCCCGCCCCGTTTGCAGGGGCAGCAGGAGAAAATGTAGAGAATAGAAGAATTACCAATGGAGAAGGACGAACCTGACGATGGGGAATAAATGAAAGAAAGAATGAGGTATATATACCGTTGGCCAAGTGAAGAGGGAAATGAGGGAGAAGGGAGGAGTGTGGGATGGAAGAGAAAATGAAATTTTGAATGAGAGAGAGTCTGGGAGGCGAATAATAAAAAAGTCAGATCAAGTCGTCTAGGGACTGCGTCAGAGTTGCCGGTCAATGGTATCCTTCCCTCATCCTTTTTTTTTTCTTTTTTTAACCCTCTCCAGCGTTTTCTCTCGGCTCCCCTTTCTATCTTTTTCAAGAAGAACGCTGTTGAGTGGGCGGACACTCATTCGCTTGCAAAGTGCAATGACGTCTTTCAAAAGCGCGGTCTGGCGGCGGATGAAACGCATTGAAAAAAAAAGGAGAAGTGAAGGGGTCGGGAGGATATATATATATATATACATATATTAGACGATCAAGAGGGAGAACATGGGAGCAAGAGAGGAAGGAAAAAAAGGAATAACGATGCCGGAGAGCGAATGGATGCGCAGTGCCGAGAAAATATATATATATTTTTTTAAGGAGAAGGGTTGAAGTGCGTATATTTTTTCCCGCGGAAGGATTGCACGTGTAATCCGCGGAGGGACGGATCAAAGCGACGAAAGAGAGCAAGGGAAAAATACATTCGGCTAATATTAAGATGCGAGACGCGGGCGTATTTCGCTCGCGTGTAATACGGTAGCGCAAAATACATAAATACCAAATCGTATAGTAGGTACTAGGGATGAAATAATATCGACCATCTTTAATACCGGTATTGGGACAGTTTTTTGCTGATACCGGTATTGAAACCGGTTTTGTGCAGAGAACAGTTTATAATCATTTAGTGTATTATTTTGATAATAATAATAATCCTTTACTAACGGGATAAACCCTCTTTCTTACAAAATATCGGAGTTCAAAAGCAAGATATGAGTATTTCAACAACTATATAAATCTGGACTTTTCAAAAACACTCTTGCTTTCAAAATAAGGTTATAACTAGATAACTGCCCTGTTCAGGGCGTTTTTACCACTCTTCAAAACGGTGACACCCATCCCGATAAGGGGTATTTTTCAACCCCAGGACAAAAAACATTTTTTTTTCGAAAAGAAAACTTCATATTCCACAGAAAGTAATGGCTAAGTAAGAAGAAAGGATTACACTACACAAAATAAGTTTATAAACCAAATTATTTGTTTGATATGAAAATAATGAGTCAATTTGTGGACCTGAGGTCAAAAAATACCGCGCTTCGGGACCGAAGGGTTCAGGAACGCATTTCAGGAGGACGAGACCATATCAAATCGTTTTCTCTCATCGAACTAGGTAATATTATAAAACTCTCATACCGATCCGTCCGAGTCACTTTTCGGAAGAATCCCCCCACTGTATTTCTACTCACACAGGCAACAAATACATTTTTGGTAACTTGGCACTGCTCCCACAAACTGCACTTTTCAATACCGAAAACCCGGTATTGTAAATCACGATATCGGTATTATGTGTCTAATTCAATACCGGTATTAATTCCGGTTTTCCAATACCGGTATTCATCCCTAGTAGGTAAGTCGTTCCGAATTGTTTATGAAACAGCATTCTTTCATCTAATCTTATTTTTAAAAAAAGAGGCGTACGTAATATCTGGAAGTATTCGCAAAGCCTCTAAAAATAAAAATCGGTACAATTTACAATTCACGAAATTTTTCATATACCTATGCCTATGATCCAACTGCACTCGCTCACTACACCAGTAGTTTCCAAACTGGAAGGGGCGGGGGGGGGGGGGGGGGGGCGTGAGACCATGAGGGAAAATTTTGTCAATTTTTGCTGAAAAACATTATTTATTTACATTGCCACAACCATATTATATTTGTTAATTAAAATACATATAATATATTGAATAATGTGTTGTTCATTTGAAAATTTTCAATTTTTATCTCATGTTTTTACGCGAATTTGTCATTATAATGATATTTATGCACAGATACATGCTGTAAAATAATTACGCGTTGCTTGTTAAAGAACAATAATACAAATTTGTTACAAAATATTTGTATAATAAAATATATGAGAAAGTTGTATTTAAAAATATGCAATAAAAAACAAATGAACAATAACATTAAGTACGCGTGTACCGCGTTGAATTCACACTAATCAAATAATATAGGGGCGTGAGGGTTTAGTGAAAACCAAAAAGGGGTGGGCGTCATGTCAAAAAGATTGGGAACCATTGCGCTACACTCACTGAACTGCAAAAATTACGGGATATTTTCCGAAGAAAACTAAGTTTAAAATTGCTTGACTGTTCTAAATGAACTCCACAGCGAGGTAAACTGCTTTCTCTTCCGTCCTAATCCTTACTAATATCTTTCTTCTATTGAATAGATTCTATCATCTTTCCTTAATTCCCATCGTCCCTTTCATTTAATTTCCTCTCGTCAATCTTCTTACTAATTCTTCCTCTTTCTTCCTCTTAATAGCGTATTATATAGTATAACATTTTCCTCTTTTTTCCAACTCACGCTCCATTATCAAAAGCTAAGAACATTCTTGTCGTACAAGCCATATTATACACACGGCAAATTCTGAATATACTCCCCCGAAATTATTTATTTGGCTCTGGTGTTCCCTTCATTAATATGAATTTTTGTGGCTATAATCAATCTAAAGGGATTTTATACCGTTTCAACCTTTACGTTATTTAAGGATATTGCTATATATGTAGTGAACTTCTCCGCTATAATTCTCTCTAATCATTAAATTCTCACCTAGAACTTGGCTGTAAAATTGATATGACTACAGTATGTTTTAATCACGTTATTAGATATTTTACGAAAGAATATTTGCTATTACTGTTAACTAATTCACAGTTTTCATACAGATCATTAGCTCAGAAAGCCAATAATTTCAAAACGGAGTTGATGGTTTAAATGATACCGACAAACTATTAGAAAAACGATAATGATTTTTTTTTAAATCTATTAATGGTAGCCATAGTTAAAGAATAACTTTTTTGCGTAACTGTTAGAGGTAAGTGCCGCCCTTTTCAAAATCTTGAAATCTGAAGTAGGAATGAAAAAATAAGCTTTCAGCGGTTTACCTTGCACCCATAACCACCCATGGAGTTAGCTCTAGAACAGTGGTTCTCGAGTGCGGCCACCAGACAATTATGGTGCGGCCACAGGAAATTTTCAATCATTGAAATTATTTAATGAAAAACAATCATTAATGATAAATAAGTGACCGCTGCCATTAAATTAGGAGGTATGTGGAAGTTTTTATATGCTTCTTGTTACATTTTCTTTAACCTTTTCTTGATGCGGCCACGAGAAATTACTCGCCGCATCGGCGGCCACGAGAAAATATCTCCTGAGAAACACTGCTTTAGGGGTTAATTAAGGCGACTCTTAACTCGGAAATCGAGACGTCCTTCCATGAAACACACAACGGGGTCAGAGATGCGACCTCTCTTTCGGAGGAGAGAGGACCCGGATTCTCGTGTGTGTGAGTTGTAGCGTCAACAATGGCGAACGGAAGAAACACGAGAAATCCGAAGAAACGAGGAGAGAGAGAGAGAGAGAGAAAAAAAAGGTCGCGGCGATGCGACACTCTTTTGAGAACAATTTATTTTCGCTCCAAGGGATCGCGAAAAGGGTTTCCGGGAAACCAAGGGGGATAGAAATCCGTGTCGATTCTCCAGACACTCACTCTCAGGTAACAATGGGAGAAGGACAATGGGATAGGAGGAGATAGGGGAAGGGGATAGGTAGAGAGGGGGGAGGAGGAGGAGATTGCGAGTCAGTGGGCGGCCAATGGGACAAAATGGGTCACTCGGTTACACCTTAAGGGAGCGAATGATTTGCGAAGGAAAGAAAAGGGCGCGCTTAGGACTCTTAAGACCGGCAGTTTTATGCTTTGCAATAAATTGGAAGCGTAGAATGAGCGATTTTTTAAAAATCGTTTCCGCGCTGTATACTCACGGACGCGGCAATACTTTTTGGGTGAAGTGAAGTTTTCATCTCGGTTCGCGAGATTCTTGAATATCCACATCTAAAGTCTACATTCTATCCTATGATTCAGCGAACTAGCGTATTGTGGCAGGGAGTATAACGCACCAAAATGATCCTCAAAATTAACCTGTGCTTTTTTCAAAGTATAATATACGTTATGTAATACTTTTTATGAGTTCATTTAGTTTAGACCCATAGAAAAATAAATATATATTAAAAGCCGAAAAATGTAAATATTCTATACATTCCTTCCAGTATTCCATTGATGACTTAGGCAAAGTATGATATTCATTAGCGGATTTTGGGATTTTAGAGACGGCAGGATTTCGGGGTGGTCGGATTTGTATATTCATTCGCCAAGTTGATAGACCGTCAATATATTATATTAAGAAGCACTGTAAAGAGGGCTTTCAGTGTGATTTTCAAAATTATGGAGGTCGAAGAAGATTACTTCGTAATCACGAAGGACCAATGGTACTATCTAAGGAAGTTTGTCAAGGTAATAACTATAAAATTCCAGGAAAATAACGGATTGTTTCTCTGATATAATATATAAATTAAGTCAATTTTACTGAAATTTTTTAAGGAAGCGGAAAAATAATTTGGCCTAGGGGTGGAAAGTTTTCAAACTCGCCACTGATAACATTTAATAAGTACATGTAAAATAAAGCAATGTTCCTATGCTGATTCCAAATTTTTAAAATTAAATAATTGATTTTTAAAGAAATCATTTTTGCTTCTCTTATAGCAGGAATGGAGAAACTACGGCCCGAAGGAGTAATTTATACGGCCCGCGACGCCATTATGAAAGCAAACCGTGAAACCTAGTACAGATAGAAATTTTATATACTTTATATACTTTACCGGGAATTGAACCCTTTTCTGATAGGCGCTCAGCAAGTGGGAGACCCCGAGTTCGATTCACGGTCAAACATTTCTCCTCAAATTTCAAATTTCTTTTAAACTTTATGCGATCAATTCCTCAAAATTTCATCTTGTAGTACAGATACTTTCCTAATTTTTCCTAAAATGATGACCAGAAAAACTTTTCTAATGAAGTTATGACGCTAATATATTAATAATAATTGATTTTCACTATGTACCATGATTCTTCGCATTCTCTTAAGTAACTTCCTATGCGATCTCTAATGCGATCCGAGGAAGCACTTGCAAATGTTAACGCTTCATGAAAAGTTTTTCTACCCCTGCCTTATAAGAATCCCTAGTGAGCTGATTTGTTATTGTCGTATATACAGAAGAGCATTGGTTCTATTATATGTTAGAAAGGTTCTCGTTTCTAGAAAACATAAACATTTACCAAATAAGCCCACTAACATCATACCCACGGTGATATATGTATTTAACAACATCACTCCGGGTGGAGAAATATACGACTCATCTTATGAGGATAATACAAACGCAATAAGGTACCGCTTGCGCTGAAGGAAGAAAAATGGCCCAGGAAAAAAGGAACGCAATAATTCATCGCGAGTTATGACTCCGGGAAGTTGATCTGTTACGTAAATTCGGCATCCGATCCGAAAATAATATCGCGCATCGCGTCCGATGAAAAAAAAATTAAGGTCGCCGAAGATTCTAATCATATAACCGACTGATATTTTTCCTCGAGGAGAAAAGAACGATGTCATAAATTTGGCGAAACGTTGATGCCGGCACTTTCTAAAGGGAAAGTCATGGCACGTTGCGTTTATGCGCCCGCTTTATGGGTTTTGAAAAAATATCGGACGTCAGCGTTAGCGGAGGACGTAAATAAATAAAAACGCGAAAAAAACAGGAATGTCAATCCAAGTTATTTCTTCGCCGAAAAAATAAATAAAAACGTTTTCCTTTCTCCTGACACTTTTTTTTTATTCGGCCAATTGAAACGCAGATATGCAAAACCTGGGAATATTCATTTTATTTTCCTGATACAAACAATTTATGTTCAACTGTAACACCTCACCGATCGCTTAATCGTAAAATAACTCGTTTTGTGCGGGGTTATTGCTGCCGTCAACCATGGGTGTTTGAATCGTTAAAAATCAAACTATTCTTTTGGGATATATATATATTTCCACGTATAATGCAGGATTTTTAGATAAAACATCAGCATTATTAGAATATTATTTGTTTCTCCTATTCACTTCATCTGATTAATACATTTAATATATACTAATTAAAATGTTAACGGATAAAAATTTAAATTTGTATGAAAACTGCTTCAAACCGGAAGACGCTACAATATATTTTTCGCGTTTTTTTCCCTCGGAATGAAGGCGCAAAGAAATATTTTAAGCGGTTCCCTTATCTAAAAGTCTCCGTTCCGTGACGTTCAAAAACCTTGAAAGATAAAAGAAATAGGGCAAGGATTACAAAGCGACCTTGAAAAAAAATACTTAAAACTCGGAATGCGTTCAATTTTACTTTGTAATAACTCCCGACCAACCGGGAATTGCGGTAAGATCCCGATTTGAAATTCTAATCAAGACGGGAAGAAAGAAAGGAACCTGAATGTACGCCTGGAGGATACCCCACGCCGCTGTAAACCTTGCATATATGTAATATATATTTTTTAAATCACATATTTCTCTCAGCTTTAATGCGTTATTCATGAGATGTCGCCGTAATGATTTCATTTTAAATCTCGATATTCTACGTGAAGAACGCATGGCTTTAAGGAATGGAATTCTTGAACATGTATAACAGGAGAAAAATCTCAGTGTATGGGAATGTGACATGAATTTGCTTACGGTAAACTGCGAAACACTGATAATACAAATTAATACGGATCTGTTTTTCTAATTTCCTTTTTGAATATTGTTTTCAAACTTCTTGGACAATGTAATTAGAAACGATTCAGCAAGATACGGAAAATTGTCGCTAAACAATCTTTAATCGACTTTTCCAATAGCAACTGAAATGATGAATCGGAATAATTCTACTGATTCATAGTACTAAGTTACTACTATTTCACGCAGAGTAATTGCTGGCCGGATAACCATAAAATTATAACAGAATGTCGTGTATTATTCATGGTCAGAGCCGCCGAGAGCCGGACTCCTTTTTCTCGGTTTTAAGTTAAAATAAAACAAATTAAAAAAAATTTTTTAGGGAATACACTTTTATGTGAATTAAAATGCACTCAAAAGCAAAAAATAATTTTTTTTCTAGATAAATATTGTTATTGAAAAATTTGTATGCTTCATAAAAGGTGATGGCTTATTGTGGGAAATGATACTGGTATAATAGAAGAAATTAGTTGGCTGATAAAAAAAGGTGATGGCTTATTGTGGGAAATGATACTGGTATA
This sequence comes from Uropetala carovei, assembly GCA_036926305.1. Classification (NCBI taxonomy): domain Eukaryota; kingdom Metazoa; phylum Arthropoda; class Insecta; order Odonata; family Petaluridae; genus Uropetala; species Uropetala carovei. The sequence continues at coordinate 5,382,309 of JAXCHB010000129.1, read as the reverse complement.
ATAGAAGAAATTAGTTGGCTGATAAAAAAAAGCCATCCACTTTTATGAAGCATACAAATTTTTCAATAACAATATTTATCTAGAAAAAAAATTATTTTTTGCTTTTGAGTGCATTTTAATTCACATAAAAGTGTATTCCCTAAAAAAAATTTTAAATTTGTTGTTTTATACTTTTTAGTCTTTTTATTAAAATTATCTAATACACATATATGGCCAAAATTTGATTTGTTTTGAAAATTTTCAATTTAGAAAGAAGTGAGTTGGCAACCCTAAATGTTGGTGACAAACAAGATCCAAGTGAAAATCAATAAATGTATAAAAAATGGAAGCGGACCCCTACGCAGCGACTTCCCTTCTTCTCTGCTATAAGCAGAAATTGTCAAATTCCATTCCATCAAAAAAAATTCTCATAATTAGATATCAAATGTATTTTGGTGCTATATGTAGCATCACATCCTAATTAGATTGGTATTAATCGATTAATGTCGATAAACGACGAATTTGTAAAAATATAATATTCGACGAAGATAAATTGCCGTCGATTTTTTGTCAGTACATTTTTTTACAAAATTATATGTCATGGTTTTTTAATTTTGTGTTTTCGCTCTAGATTCCACCTGATTTTTTTCACCAAGGCTACGTTCTCCTTGAGAATATCTACGCATGCATTTGGTTGTACGGTAGGCGCCGCTTAATGTGATCACTGGTCATTAGAATCAGCCCCTTTATAGAATCAAATGTAAGAGAAACGGATTGAAATCATCAAAATGTACCATATTTTCGTCGTTTATTGGAATCAGATTTTCGGATATAAGAATCAAAGGCTGAGTTAAAAACTTTTAAGTAAGTTAAGTAAATAATCATCTTGAACTTATGCTTCGGCCAGATTAACGCTAACTGGCATTAGCCACTACGGGAAAGTCTGGCCGAGACCGAAGTCCCAGGTAGGATGAAGTTCAACAGCGTCAAGAATCGGATCTGGTGGGGAAGCCTGAGTACAGTTCTACATCTACATCTACATGATACCATGCAAATCACCAGACTGGTGGGTGGCAGGGGGTGCAGCACATCAAAACCTACCTAATAACGTCCCTCGTGGGAATCATTCTCCTGTTATGATCCCGTATGGTCGTTGGAAAAAACGAGCTCTGATATCGCTCGGTCCTACAGTCGATCTCACGTATTTTATTCTCGTGATCGTGCCTGCCCATGTACGTAGGTGCCTCTAATATTCCTGAGACCTCCTCTAAGAGAACTTCCGACCTAAATTTCTCCAGAAGCCTTAACCTAGCGCTAATTCTGCGATCCTCTAGCGATATCCAATTCAACTCCTTCAAGAGTGATGTGACGCTTAATTTTTGCTCATATTTTTGCTTTACGAATCTGGCTGCTCTGCGTTGGATTCTTTCTAAAACATGCTCACTCCATTATCTAAGCATCTCTAATACCTGGGTAAGCTAAAATAAGCCAGTTCATCCGACATCGGTTCGTCTATAACAGGGACGCCAAATGATTTTCGAGTCGCGTGCCAAGAAAGTAATGTGAACCATCAGAATTTTTATTCGAGTGCCAATAATTTACTCCACCAAGAAACCCCATATTTTATACAGAAAATACAAGCTTACCCGTGCCGAGTGAAATCGCTTGCGTGCCACGTATTTGCCATCCCTGACCCTACAGAATGACAGTACGCCGCCAATTTATTCTACGAATAGTTTTTTTTTTAGGAGCAGAGTAATACGATGCCTCTGGAGAGATTGGGAAAGGGACGAGAAGTCTCTCTCACAAAGAGGAAAAAAGCACTTCGCCTGCGATGGAAGCGGGAGCAGCAACATGGTGACACGGGCTGGGTTATAGCGGGGATGGGCCAACCGGTGCACCCGGCATGCAGTTTGGGATGAAAGAGAAAAGGTAAAGGGGAGGTTTTTGAGGAAAGAAGAGGTAGAGGGCGAGGAGGTGATATGGAATGCGCAGGAGGGGAAAGGATGGAAGAGGCGACGATGACGTCACGAGGAACCCGTTTCAACCTTCTCATATCGTGAAGAGTGCAACGCAGAGCTGTCAGAGACGTTGGATGAGAAGCGAGGAAGGTGCGGACGACAAAGGGAAAGTAATGACATCAAACGGAATGTTAGAAAACTAATTAGACTTAATATGTCAATTGTCACAGTTCACTAAATACATATCTACATATATAAACTTCTCTGAGGGGAGATTTTTTTAAAAATCCTAAGAGCTAAGAGTTATGAAAACATTAAAAATTATAATTGCACATTATAAATATTGTGATAGTAGAAATATTTATGTATTAGTTTAGGTGACAAAAAACTGCGTACATATTACTTATGAAATAATTTACTGATTTTAATTCAGGTGTGGGAACGGTATTCATAAGAAGAAAAGAAACCTTACAATTATCAGGTGTTGGTAGTAACAGTATGTATAATTTATATTTTATTACCATATGGTTTCGTTCCCGAACTTTATTCGTAAGTTGGGGCCGTCTTTTGGAAGATAATTTCTCGGACGGTATTAGGACTACTTTAGCGCGTTTTACTTTATAATTAACGCGCTTATATTTTCGCTGTCTGTCCATCTGTGCCATTGATTAAATCAAAGTATTAAATCAAGTAAACGGCAAGAGATTGAAGATTGAAATTTGCAGGATACATGTGATCTACGATTCCATTTATTAAGCTGTCGAAGTGTATATTTGGAGAAAACAGTGGACGGCAGCGGTGTCTTCTTTTTTTTTCAATTTTTTTCAGATTAACATTCCGAGCAAATAGCTACATCGATCATTTCGTTGCTTAAACATAAGTGCAAAGCGAATAACGCTATTCTTTCGTCTATTTGAAGGCTTCAGTAAAGCTAATTGAATCGGAGGTAATGGTCGCAAAGAGTACGCCCGGAAAGAGTACGAAAAATCCACAAACTTTCGAAACAAGTTCCGTAATTCTGAAAACCTCGAACGTGTAACATATGTACATAAGCTTCGCAAGAATAAGATAGTACACAGTTATAACCATCGAATGAAACAAAAAGAAAGGAAATCGGTCCATATTTAGTTATTTAGATGAATGAATATGTCTAAAAAATGGAAAATTACGTGTAAACGTTTGGAAAATAATGATTAAATTAATCAGCCCCTTTTCCCTAAATTTTTTATCACCATATAGCCTATGTTACCCGCAGGATAAAATTATATACCTATGCGAAGTTTCGTGCCGATATCTTCTAAAGTGTGACTTGTATAAAGAACAAACATTGTTTCACTTTTATAAATATAGATTATAGAATAAATTACTTTGTCATATAATTATATTACTAAATTTATAAATAATTTTAAGTTTACAATTCTAAACAAAACTCGTTAAAAAAATACCGTAATTCGGTGTGAATAGGAACAGCGAGGTGAATAGGAACAGTTTTGGGGAAAAAGTTACATTGTACTATACTTGTTGCGCTGTTATGTTCAATGACCATTGTTTGCAACATTGTAACTAGGAGCACATGTTCAATAAGTAGAATGTTTTTCTCAGCGCTTATAGGGGTAGTACCGTGTACTACCTACTTCTTATGTAATCACTCGCTTTTTCATCAACGTCAAAACTTCTCTTACTGGCAACACGTTGAAGGGAGCAAGTAAGTTCTTTCATTAGTATTTGATAGCTTATAGTTTGTGGTGTATGAAATACTGAATGTTACTAAGATAAATAACTCTTAACGAATTTGAGGTGTTTTTACACTAAAATGTTTTTGTTTCATCTAAAAATGGGGTGAATCGGAACATTAATTTTTTTACGCTTACACTCATTTTGAAAATCTGCTAAGGCTTTTTCTCTATTTTTACGGTTACATATACTAATTATACATATGTATGTATGATTTCCAAAAATGTGGGATCGTTCCGCTGGGTAGAAATCAAGTTTTAAATCGATTTCCGGATCCCATGCTGTTTGTTGACAATGACATCACTCAAGATGTTCAAGCAATTGATACATCAATTCTGGAAACACTACAGGAAATGAGATATCCAGCTGTTAATCTAACAAGAAGAAAGAAAGGAATTAATGTCGTTCCTGGGAGAAGCGTTAAAGGAGCTCACTTTGGTCAAGAGGAAGAAGGCAGTAATGAAGTCGCAAATACTGAAGAATTTGTAGTTGACAGTGAGACATCTGAACCTGAGGCTGACCAAGAAGATCAAAATGAAGAAAAAAACACTCAGAGGCAAATTTTCAAGGGAGTTGCACCTGTAAAGGACGTTACTATGGGCGATTGGCTTGTCGTGAGGTTTGAAAAGTTAGACAAAAAAAGTTCCATTAAAAGTTGTTATGTAGGCCAAGTTTCTGAAATCGAAGAAGATATTATAAGTGCTAAATTTGTGAAGAACAAAGAAACTACAAAGGAAAGGGGGAAAACTTTCATTTGGCCATCGCAAGAAGAGTTGTGCCATTTCGAAAAGGATGCCATTATAGGCTGTGTTCATGCTCCAACTCCTGCCAGAAGAGGTGTAATGGTGTTCAAAAATATAGAATATGAAGATTGGGATTAAGTGCCTTCACTTTTACTTCATCAAACTAACTTATCAAGTTCCTATTCAGGTGTCAACATGTAAGTGAACAAGCTGTATGAATATTGTATTGTAAATCAAAACCTTTATTTTTGCAAAGACATTCCTATTATATTTACAAATTACATAAAAATGTACCCACATACATGTTCAGTTTAAAATAAATCATTATTTTTTTAATTACTAAAACCTTCTTTCGGTTCCTGTTCATAGTACGCGCTGGAGAAATAGGAACAGAACTAAAAACATACGGTAGTCCTATTCACCAAAAATATATATAAAATCTGGGGAAGAAGTTAAAAGTGTACTGCAATTAAAATCTGTTTTATAAAGGTAAATTAAATATATTCCAAAACTAAAGCAGGAATAAATCATTTCGATAGGATAATTAAGGCAAAAAAATGTAAAAATGCGTTCGTATTCACCCCAGTTTACGGTACCTTTTTCATATCGTTACGTCAAATTCTCCATTTTTGAAATATAAAAGCCTGTCATACAGCCGAAAGCTTCTATTCTTCGACGATGCTAATTTATGCTTGTACTATATTCCTTTAGATTTGAGTATTGATTGAAATCACTTTTCTAAATTTCATTTTGAATTCAACTTTTGATATAATGTAAAATAAACATATTTCCTACTTTTATACTACGGGGAGAGGGAAGCATAGAGGGAGAACCCTACGGGGAGAGGGAAACATCGAGAGAGAGCCCTACGGGGAGAGGGAAGCATAGAGGGAGAGCCTTATGGGGAGAGGGATACATCGAGGGAGAGCCCTACGGGGAGAGGGAAACACCGAGAGAGAGCCCTATGGGGAGAGGGATACATCGAGGGAGAGCAATACGGGGAGAGGGAAATATCGAGGGAGAGCCCTACGGGGAGAGGGAAACATCGAGAGAGAGCCCTACGGGAGAGGGATACATCGAGGGAGAGCCCTACGGGGAGAGGGAAACACCGAGGGAGAGCCCTACTGGGAGAGGGAAACATCGAGGGAGAGCCCTATGGGGAGAGGGAAACATCGAGGGAGAGCCCTATGGGGAGAGGTAAACATCGAGAGAGAGCCCTATGGGGAGAGGGATGCATAAAGGGAGAGCCCTACGGGGAGAGGGAAACATCGAGGGAGAGCCCTATGGGGAGAGGGAAACATCGAGGGAGAGCCCTATGGGGAGAGGGATACATCGAGGGAGATCGCTATGGGGAGAGGGAAGCATAGAGGGAGAGCCCTATGGGGAGAGGGAAACATCGAGGGAGAGCCCTATGGGGAGAGGGATACATCGAGGGAGAGCCCTATGGGGAGAGGGAAACATCGAGGGCGAGCCCTATGGGGAGAGGAATACATCGAGGGAGATCGCTATGGGGAGAGGGAAGCATAGAGGGAGAGCCCTATGGGGAGAGGGAAACATCGAGGGAGAGCCCTATGGGGAGAGGGATACATCGAGGGAGTGCCCTACGGGGAGAGGGAAACATCGAGGGAGAGCCCTATGGGGAGAGGGAAACATCGAGGGAGAGCCCTACGGGGAGAGGGAAACATCGAGGGCGAGCCCTATGGGGAGAGGAATACATCGAGGGAGATCGCTATGGGGAGAGGGAAGCATAGAGGGAGAGCCCTATGGGGAGAGGGAAACATCGAGGGAGAGCCCTATGGGGAGAGGGATACATCGAGGGAGTGCCCTACGGGGAGAGGGAAACATCGAGGGAGAGCCCTACGGGGAGAGGGAAACATCGAGAGAGAGCCCTACGGGGAGAGGGAAGAATAGAGGTAGAGCCCTATGGGGAGAGGGAAACATCGAGGGAGAGCCCTACGGGGAGAGGGAAACATCAAGAGAGAGCCCTACGGGGAGAGGGAAGCATAGACGGAGAGCCCTACGGGGAGAGGGATACATCGAGAGAGAGCCCTACGGGGAGAGGGAAACATCGAGGGAGAGCCCTACGGGGAGAGGGAAACATCGAGGTAGAGCAATACGGGGAGAGGGAAATATCGAAGGAGAGCCCTACGGGGAGAGGGAAACATCGGGAGAGAGCCCTACGGGAGAGGGATACATCGAGGGAGAGCCCTACGGGGAGAGGGAAACACCGAGGGAGAGCCCTACTGGGAGAGGGAAACATCGAGGGAGAGCCCTATGGGGAGAGGGAAACATCGAGGGAGAGCCCTATGGGGAGAGGTAAACATCGAGAGAGAGCCCTATGGGGAGAGGGATGCATAAAGGGAGAGCCCTACGGGGAGAGGGAAACATCGAGGGAGAGCCTTATGGGGAGAGGGAAACATCGAGGGAGAGCCCTACGGGGAGAGGGAAACATCGAGGACGAGCCCTATGGGGAGAGGAATACATCGAGGGAGATCGCTATGGGGAGAGGGAAGCATAGAGGGAGAGCCCTATGGGGAGAGGGAAACATCGAGGGAGAGCCCTATGGGGAGAGGGATACATCGAGGGAGTGCCCTACGGGGAGAGGGAAACATCGAGGGAGAGCCCTACGGGGAGAGGGAAACATCGAGAGAGAGCCCTACGGGGAGAGGGAAGAATAGAGGTAGAGCCCTATGGGGAGAGGGAAACATCGAGGGAGAGCCCTACGGGGAGAGGGAAACATCGAGAGAGAGCCCTACGGGGAGAGGGAAGCATAGACGGAGAGCCCTACGGGGAGAGGGATACATCGAGAGAGAGCCCTACGGGGAGAGGGAAACATCGAGGGAGAGCCCTACGGGGAGAGGGAAACATCGAGGTAGAGCCCTACGGGGAGAGGGAAGCACATAGGGAGAGCCCTACGGGGAGAGGGAGGGATAGAGCGAGAGCCCTAAGGGGAGAGGGAAGCATAGAGGGAGAGCCCTATGGGTAGAGGGAAGAATAGAGGGAGAGCCCTAAGGGGAGAGGGAAACATCGAGGGAGAGCCCTACGGGGAGAGGGAAACATCGAGGGAGAGCCCTATGGGGAGAGGGATACATCGAGGGAGAGCCCTACGGGGAGAGGGAAACATCGAGGGAGAGCCCTATGGGGTGAGGGATACATCGAGGGAGAGCCCTACGGGGAGAGGAAAACATCGAGGGAGAGCCGTACGGGGAGAGGGAAACATCGAGAGAGAGCCCTACGGGGAGAGGGAAGAATAGAGGTAGAGCCCTATGGGGAGAGGGAAACATCGAGGGAGAGCCCTACGGGGAGAGGGAAACATCGAGAGAGAGCCCTACGGGGAGAGGGAAGCATAGACGGAGAGCCCTACGGGGAGAGGGTAGCATAGAGGGAGAGCCCTACGGGGAGTGGGAAACATCGAGAGAGAGCCCTACGGGGAGAGGGATACATCGAGGGAGAGCCCTACGGGGAGAGGGAACCATCGAGAGAGAACCCTACGGGGAGAGGGAAACATCGAGGGAGAGCCATATGGGGAGAGGGATACATCGAGGGAGAGCCCTATGGGGAGAGGGATACATCGAGGGAGAGCCCTATGGGGAGAGGGAAGCATAGAGGGAGAGCCCTATGGGGAGAGGGAAACATCGAGGGAAAGCCTTATGGGGAGAGGGATACATCGAGGGAGAGCCCTACGGGGAGAGGGAAACAACGAGGGAGAGGCCTACGGGGAGAGGGAAACATCGTGGGAAAGCCCTACGGGGAGAGGGATACATCGAGGGAGAGCCCTCCGGGGAGAGGGAAACATCGAGGGAGAGCCCTACTGGGAGAGGGAAACATCGAGGGAGAACCCTATGGGGAGAGGGAAACATCGAGGGAGAGCCCTATGGGGAGAGTAAAACATCGAGGGAGAGCCCTACTGGAAGAGGGAAACATCGAGAGAGAGCCCTATGGGGAGAGTGATGCATAAAGGGAGAGCCCTACGGGGAGAGGGATACATCGAGGGAGAGCACTACGGGGAGAGGGAAACATCGAGGGAGAGCCTTATGGGGAGAGGGATACATCGAGGGAGAGCCCTACGTGGAGAGGGAAACATCGAGGGAGAGCCCTACTGGAAGAGGGAAACATCGAGAGAGAGCCCTATGGGGAGAGGGATGCATAAAGGGAGAGCCCTACGGGGAGAGGGATACATCGAGGGAGAGCACTACGGGGAGAGGGAAACATCGAGGGAAAGCCCTACTGGGAGAGGGAAACATCGAGGGAGAGCCCTATGGGGAGAGTAAAACATCGAGAGAGAGCCCTATGAGGAGGGGGATGCATAGAGGGAGAGCCCTACGGCGTGAGGGAAACATCGAGGCAGAGCCCTACGGGGAGAGGGAAACATCGAGGGAGATCCCTACGGGGAGAGGGAAACATCGAGGGAGATCCCTACGGGGAGAGGGAAACATCAAGGGAGAGCCCTACGGGGAGAGGGATATATCGAGGGAGAGCCCTATGGGGAGAGGGAAGCATAGAGGGAGAGCCCTATGGGGAGAGGGAAACATCGAGGGAGAGCCCTATGGGGAGAGGGATACATCGAGGGAGAGCCCTACGTGCAGAGGGAAACATCGAGGGAGAGCCCTACTGGAAGAGGGAAACATCGAGAGAGAGCCCTATGGGGAGAGGGATGCATAAAGGGAGAGCCCTACGGGGAGAGGGATACATCGAGGGAGAGCACTACGGGGAGAGGGAAACATCGAGGGAGAGCCTTATGGGGAGAGGGATATATCGAGGGAGAGCCCTATGGGGAGAGGGAAGCATAGAGGGAGAGCCCTACGGGGAGAGGGAAGCATAGAGGGAGAGCCCTACGGGGAGAGGGAAATACCGAAGGAGAGCCCTATGGGGAGAGGGATACATCGAGGGAGAGCCCTATGGGGAGAGGGTAGCATAGAGGGAGAGCCCTACGGGGAGAGGGAAACATCGAGAGAGAACCCTACGGGGAGAGGGAAACATCGAGGGAGAGCCATATGGGGAGAGGGATACATCGAGGGAGAGCCCTATGGGGAGAGGGATACATCGAGGGAGAGCCCTATGGGGAGAGGGAAGCATAGAGGGAGAGCCCTATGGGGAGAGGGAAACATCGAGGGAAAGCCTTATGGGGAGAGGGATACATCGAGGGAGAGCCCTACGGGGAGAGGGAAACAACGAGGGAGAGGCCTACGGGGAGAGGGAAACATCGTGGGAAAGCCCTACGGGGAGAGGGATACATCGAGGGAGAGCCCTCCGGGGAGAGGGAAACATCGAGGGAGAGCCCTACTGGGAGAGGGAAACATCGAGGGAGAACCCTATGGGGAGAGGGAAACATCAAGGGAGAGCCCTATGGGGAGAGTAAAACATCGAGAGAGAGCCCTATGAGGAGGGGGATGCATAAAGGGAGAGCCCTACGGCGTGAGGGAAACATCGAGGCAGAGCCCTACGGGGAGAGGGAAACATCGAGGGAGAGCCCTACTGGGAGAGGGAAACATCGAGGGAGAGCCCTATGGGGAGAGGGCAACATCGAGGGAGAGCCCTATAGGGAGAGTGAAACATCGAGAGAGAGCCCTTTGAGGAGAGGGATGCATAGAGGGAGAGCCCTATGGGGAGAGGGAAACATCGAGGGAGAGCCCTATGGGGAGAGGGATACATCGAGGGAGAGCCCTACGTGGAGAGGGAAACATCGAGGGAGAGCCCTACTTGAAGAGGGAAACATCGAGAGAGAGCCCTATGGGGAGAGTGATGCATAAAGGGAGAGCCCTACGGGGAGAGGGATACATCGAGGGAGAGCACTACGGGGAGAGGGAAACATCGAGGGAGAGCCTTATGGGGAGAGGGATACATCGAGGGAGAGCCCTACGTGGAGAGGGAAACATCGAGGGAGAGCCCTACTGGAAGAGGGAAACATCGAGAGAGAGCCCTATGGGGAGAGGGATGCATAAAGGGAGAGCCCTACGGGGAGAGGTATACATCGAGGGAGAGCACTACGGGGAGAGGGAAACATCGAGGGAAAGCCCTACTGGGAGAGGGAAACATCGAGGTAGAGCCCTATGGGGAGAGGGAAACATCGAGGGAGAGCTCTATGGGGAGAGTAAAACATCGAGAGAGAGCCCTATGAGGAGGGGGATGCATAGAGGGAGAGCCCTACGGCGTGAGGGAAACATCGAGGCAGAGCCCTACGGGGAGAGGGAAACATCGAGGGAGATCCCTACGGGGAGAGGGAAACATCGAGGGAGATCCCTACGGGGAGAGGGAAACATCAAGGGAGAGCCCTACGGGGAGAGGGATATATCGAGGGAGAGCCCTATGGGGAGAGGGAAGCATAGAGGGAGAGCCCTATGGGGAGAGGGAAACATCGAGGGAGAGCCCTATAAGGAGAGGGATACATCGAGGGAGAGCCCTACGTGCAGAGGGAAACATCGAGGGAGAGCCCTACTGGAAGAGGGAAACATCGAGAGAGAGCCCTATGGGGAGAGGGATGCATAAAGGGAGAGCCCTACGGGGAGAGGGATACATCGAGGGAGAGCACTACGGGGAGAGGGAAACATCGAGGGAGAGCCTTATGGGGAGAGGGATATATCGAGGGAGAGCCCTATGGGGAGAGGGAAGCATAGAGGGAGAGCCCTACGGGGAGAGGGAAGCATAGAGGGAGAGCCCTACGGGGAGAGGGAAATACCGAAGGAGAGCCCTATGGGGAGAGGGATACATCGAGGGAGAGCCCTATGGGGAGAGGGTAGCATAGAGGGAGAGCCCTACGGGGAGAGGGAAACATCGAGAGAGAGCCCTACGGGGAGAGGGATACATCGAGGGAGAGCCCTACGGGGAGAGGGAACCATCGAGAGAGAACCCTACGGGGAGAGGGAAACATCGAGGGAGAGCCCTATGGGGAGAGGGATAGATCGAGGGAGAGCCCTATGGGGAGAGGGATACATCGAGGGAGAGCCCTATGGGGAGAGGGAAGCATAGAGGGAGAGCCCTATGGGGAGAGGGAAACATCGAGGGAAAGCCTTATGGGGAGAGGGATACATCGAGGGAGAGCCCTACGGGGAGAGGGAAACAGCGAGGGAGAGGCCTACGGGGAGAAGGAAACATCGTGGGAAAGCCCTACGGGGAGAGGGATACATCGAGGGAGAGCCCTCCGGGGAGAGGGAAACATCGAGGGAGAGCCCTACTGGGAGAGGGAAACATCGAGGGAGAACCCTATGGGGAGAGGGAAACATCGAGGGAGAGCCCTATGAGGAGGGGGATGCATAAAGGGAGAGCCCTACGGCGTGAGGGAAACATCGAGGCAGAGCCCTACGGGGAGAGGGAAACATCGAGGGAGAGCCCTACTGGGAGAGGGAAACATCGAGGGAGAGCCCTATGGGGAGAGGGCAACATCGAGGGAGAGCCCTATAGGGAGAGTGAAACATCGAGAGAGAGCCCTTTGAGGAGAGGGATGCATAAAGGGAGAGCCCTACGGCGAGAGGGAATAATCGAGGCAGAGCCCTACGGGGAGAGGGAAACATCGAGGGAGAGCTTTATGGGGAGAGGGATACATCGAGGGAGAGCCCTACGGGGAGAGGGAAACACCGAGGGAGAGCCCTATGGGGAGAGTGATACATCGAGGGAGAGCCCTACGGGGAGAGGGAAACATCGAGAGCGAGCCCTATGGGGAGAGGGATACATCGAGGGAGAGCCCTGTGGGGAGAGGGAAGCATAGAGAGTGAGCCCTATGGGAAGAGGGAAACATCGAGGGAGAGCCCTATGGGGAGAGGGATACATCGAGGGAGAGCCCTACGGGGAGAGGGAAACATCGAGGGAGAGCCCTACGGGGAGAGGGAAACATCGAGAGAGAGCCCTACGGGGAGAAGGATACATCGAGGGAGAGCCCTACGGGGAGAGGGGAACACCGAGGGAGAGCCCTACTGGGAGAGGGAAACTTCGAGTGAGAGCCCTATGGGGAGAGGGAAACATCGAGTGAGAGCCCTATGGGGAGAGGGAAACATCGAGGGAGAGCCCTACGGGGAGAGGGAAACATCGATGGCGAGCCCTATGTGGAGAGAAATACATCGAGGGAGATCCCTATGGGGAGAGGGAAGCATAGAGGGAGAGCCCTATGGGGAGAGGGAAACATCGAGGGAGAGCCCTATGGGGGGAGGGAAACATAGAGGGAGAGCCCTACTGGGAGAGGGAAACATCGAGAGAGAGCCCTATGGGGAGAGTGAGGCATAAAGGGAGAGCCGTACGGGAAGAGCGGTAGATCGAGGGAGAGCCCTACGGGGAGAAGGAAAAATCGAGGGAGAGCCCTATGGGGAGAGGGAAGCATAGAGGGAGAGCCCTACGGGGAGAGGGAAGAATAGAGGGAGAGCCCTATGGGGAGAGGGAAACATCGATGTAGAGCCCTACGGGGAGAGGGAAGCATAGAGGGAGAGCCCTATGGGGAGAGGGAAACATCGAGGGAAAGCCTTATGGGGAGAGGGATACATCGAGGGAGAGCCCTACGGGGAGAGGGAAACAACGAGGGAGAGGCCTACGGGGAGAGGGAAACATCGTGGGAAAGCCCTACGGGGAGAGGGATACATCGAGGGAGAGCCCTCCGGGGAGAGGGAAACATCGAGGGAGAGCCCTACTGGGAGAGGGAAACATCGAGGGAGAACCCTATGGGGAGAGGGAAACATCGAGGGAGAGCCCTATGGGGAGAGTAAAACATCGAGAGAGAGCCCTATGAGGAGGGGGATGCATAAAGGGAGAGCCCTACGGCGTGAGGGAAACATCGAGGCAGAGCCCTACGGGGAGAGGGAAACATCGAGGGAGAGCCCTACTGGGAGAGGGAAACATCGAGGGAGAGCCCTATGGGGAGAGGGCAACATCGAGTGAGAGCCCTATAGGGAGAGTGAAACATCGAGAGAGAGCCCTTTGAGGAGAGGGATGCATAGAGGGAGAGCCCTATGGGGAGAGGGAAACATCGAGGGAGAGCCCTATGGGGAGAGGGATACATCGAGGGAGAGCCCTACGTGGAGAGGGAAACATCGAGGGAGAGCCCTACTTGAAGAGGGAAACATCGAGAGAGAGCCCTATGGGGAGAGTGATGCATAAAGGGAGAGCCCTACGGGGAGAGGGATACATCGAGGGAGAGCACTACGGGGAGAGGGAAACATCGAGGGAGAGCCTTATGGGGAGAGGGATACATCGAGGGAGAGCCCTACGTGGAGAGGGAAACATCGAGGGAGAGCCCTACTGGAAGAGGGAAACATCGAGAGAGAGCCCTATGGGGAGAGGGATGCATAAAGGGAGAGCCCTACGGGGAGAGGTATACATCGAGGGAGAGCACTACGGGGAGAGGGAAACATCGAGGGAAAGCCCTACTGGGAGAGGGAAACATCGAGGTAGAGCCCTATGGGGAGAGGGAAACATCGAGGGAGAGCCCTATGGGGAGAGTAAAACATCGAGAGAGAGCCCTATGAGGAGGGGGATGCATAGAGGGAGAGCCCTACGGCGTGAGGGAAACATCGAGGCAGAGCCCTACGGGGAGAGGGAAACATCGAGGGAGATCCCTACGGGGAGAGGGAAACATCGAGGGAGATCCCTACGGGGAGAGGGAAACATCAAGGGAGAGCCCTACGGGGAGAGGGATATATCGAGGGAGAGCCCTATGGGGAGAGGGAAGCATAGAGGGAGAGCCCTATGGGGAGAGGGAAACATCGAGGGAGAGCCCTATAAGGAGAGGGATACATCGAGGGAGAGCCCTACGTGCAGAGGGAAACATCGAGGGAGAGCCCTACTGGAAGAGGGAAACATCGAGAGAGAGCCCTATGAGGAGAGGGATGCATAAAGGGAGAGCCCTACGGGGAGAGGGATACATCGAGGGAGAGCACTACGGGGAGAGGGAAACATCGAGGGAGAGCCTTATGGGGAGAGGGATATATCGAGGGAGAGCCCTATGGGGAGAGGGAAGCATAGAGGGAGAGCTCTACGGGGAGAGGGAAGCATAGAGGGAGAGCCCTACGGGGAGAGGGAAATACCGAAGGAGAGCCCTATGGGGAGAGGGATACATCGAGGGAGAGCCCTATGGGGAGAGGGTAGCATAGAGGGAGAGCCCTACGGGGAGAGGGAAACATCGAGAGAGAGCCCTACGGGGAGAGGGATACATCGAGGGAGAGCCCTACGGGGAGAGGGAACCATCGAGAGAGAACCCTACGGGGAGAGGGAAACATCGAGGGAGAGCCCTATGGGGAGAGGTATAGATCGAGGGAGAGCCCTATGGGGAGAGGGATACATCGAGGGAGAGCCCTATGGGGAGAGGGAAGCATAGAGGGAGAGCCCTATGGGGAGAGGGAAACATCGAGGGAAAGCCTTATGGGGAGAGGGATACATCGAGGGAGTGCCCTACGGGGAGAGGGAAACAACGAGGGAGAGGCCTACGGGGAGAAGGAAACATCGTGGGAAAGCCCTACGGGGAGAGGGATACATCGAGGGAGAGCCCTCCGGGGAGAGGGAAACATCGAGGGAGAGCCCTACTGGGAGAGGGAAACATCGAGGGAGAACCCTATGGGGAGAGGGAAACATCGAGGGAGAGCCCTATGAGGAGGGGGATGCATAAAGTGAGAGCCCTACGGCGTGAGGGAAACATCGAGGCAGAGCCCTACGGGGAGAGGGAAACATCGAGGGAGAGCCCTACTGGGAGAGGGAAACATCGAGGGAGAGCCCTATGGGGAGAGGGCAACATCGAGGGAGAGCCCTATAGGGAGAGTGAAACATCGAGAGAGAGCCCTTTGAGGAGAGGGATGCATAAAGGGAGAGCCCTACGGCGAGAGGGAATAATCGAGGCAGAGCCCTACGGGGAGAGGGAAACATCGAGGGAGAGCTTTATGGGGAGAGGGATACATCGAGGGAGAGCCCTACGGGGAGAGGGAAACACCGAGGGAGAGCCCTATGGGGAGAGTGATACATCGAGGGAGAGCCCTACGGGGAGAGGGAAACATCGAGAGCGAGCCCTATGGGGAGAGGGATGCATAAAGGGAGAGCCCTACGGGGAGAGGGAAATACCGAGGGAGAGCCCTATGGGGAGAGGGATATATCGAGGGAGAGCCCTACGGGGAAAGAGGGAAGCATAGAGGGAGAGCCCTACGGGTAGAGGGATACATCGAGGGAGAACCCTAAGGAGAGAGGGAAACATCGAGAGAGAGCCCTACGGGGAGAGGGAAACATCGAGGGAGATCCCTACGGGGAGAGGGAAACGTCGAGGGAGATCCCTACGGGCAGAGGGAAACATCGAGTGAGAGCCCTACGGGGAGTGGGATACATCGAGGGAGAGCCCTATGGGGAGAGGGAAGCATAGAGGGAGAGCCCTACGGGGAGAGGGAAGAATAGAGGGAGAGCCCTATGGGGAGAGGGAAACATCGAGGGAGAGCCCTACGGGGAGAGGGAAACATCGAGGGAGATCCCTACGGGGAGAGGGAAATATCGAGGGAGATCCTTACGGGGACAGGGAAACATCGAGGGAGATCCCTACGGGGAGAGGGAAACATCGAGGGAGATCCCTACGGGGAGAGGGAAACATCGAGGGAGAGCCCTACGGGGAGAGGGATACATCGAGGGAGAGCCCTACGGGGAGAGTGATACATCGAGGGAGAGCCCTATGGGGATAGGGAAACATCGAGAGAGAGCCCTATGGGGAGAGGGAAGCATAGAGGGAGAGCCCTACGGGGAGACGGAAGAATAGATGGAGAGCCCTATGGGGAGAGGGAAACATCGAGGGAGAGCCCTACGGGGAGAGGGAAACATCGAGGGAGATCCCTACGGGGAGAGGGAAACATCGAGTGAGAGCCTTACGGGGAGAGGGATACATCGAGGGAGAGCCCTAAGGGTAGAGGGAAACATCGAGAGAGAGCCCTACGGGGAGAGGGAAGAATAGAGGGAGAGCCCTATGAGGAGAGGGAAACATCGAGGGAGAGCCCTACGGGGAGAGGGAAACATCGAGGGAGATCCCTACGGGGAGAGGGAAACATCGAGGGAGATCCCTACGGGGAGAGTGTAACATCGAGGTAGAGCCCTACGGGGAGAGGGATACATCGAGGGAGAGCCCTAAGGGGAGAGGGAAACATCGAGAGAGAGCCCTACGTGGAGAGGGAAGAATAGAGGGAGAGTCCTATGGGGAGAGGGAAACATCGAGGGAGAGACCTACGGGGAGAGGGAAACATCGAAGGAGATCCCTACGGGGAGAGGGAAACATCGAGGGAGATCCCTACGGGGAGAGGGAAACATCAAGGGAGAGCCCTACGGGGAGAGGGATATATCGAGGGAGAGCCCTATGGGGAGAGGGAAGCATAGAGGGAGAGCCCTATGGGGTGAGGGAAACATCGAGGGAGAGCCCTATGGGGAGAGGGATACATCGTGGGAGAGCCCTACGGGGAGAGGGAAACATCGAGGGAGAGCCCTACTGGGAGAGGGAAACATCGAGAGAGAGCCCTATGGGGAGAGGGATGCATAAAGAGAGAGCCCTACGGGGAGAGGGATACATCGAGGGAGAGCCCTACGGGGAGAGGGAAACATCGAGGGAGAGCATTATGGGGAGAGGGATACATCGAGGGAGAGCACTATGGGGAGAGGGAAGCATAGAGGGAGAGCCCTAAGGGGAGAGGGAAGCATAGAGGGAGAGCCCTACGGGGAGAGGGAAATACCGAGGGAGAGCCCTATGGGGAGAGGGATACATCGAGGGAGAGCCCTATGGGGAGAGGGAAGCATAGAGGGATAGCCCTACGGGGAGAGAGAAACATCGAGGGCGAGCCCTATGGGGAGAGGGATACATCGAGGGAGAGCCCTACGGGGAGAGGGAACCATCGAGAGAGAGCCCTACGGGGAGAGGGAAACATCGAGGGAGAGCCCTATGGGGAGAGGGATACATCGAGGGAGAGCCCTATGGGGAGAGGGATACATCGAGGGATAGCCCTACGGGGAGAGGGAAACATCGAGGGCGAGCCCTATGGGGAGAGGGATACATCGAGGGAGAGCCCTACGGGGAGAGGGAAACATCGAGGGAGAGCCTTATGGGGAGAGGGATACATCGAGGTAGAGCCCTACGGGGAGAGGGAACCACCGAGGGAGAGCCCTATGGGGAGAGGGATACATCGAGGGATAGCCCTACGGGGAGAGGGAAACACCGAGGGCGGGCCCTATGGGGAGAGGGATACATCGAGGGAGAACCCTATGGGGAGAGGGAAGCATAGAGGGTGAGCCCTATGGGGAGAGGGAAACATCGAGGGAGAGCCCTATGGGGAGAGGGAAACATCGAGGGAGAGCCCTACGGGGAGAGGGAAACATCGAGAGAGGGCCCTACGGGGAGAAGGATACATCGAGGGAGAGCCCTACGGGGAGAGGGAAACACCGAGGGAGAACCCTACTCGGAGAGGGAAACATCGAGGGAGAGCCCTATGGGGAGAGGGAAACATCGAGGGAGAGCCCTATAGGGAGAGGGAAACATCGAGGGGGAGCCCTACGGGGAGAGGGAAACATCGAGGGCGAGCCCTATGGGGAGAGGAATACATCGAGGGAGATCCCTATGGGGAGAGGGAAGCATAGAGGGAGAGCCCTATGGGGAGAGGTAAACATCGAGGGAGAGCCCTATGGGGAGAGGGAAACATCGAGGGAGAGCCCTACTGGGAGAGGGAAACATCGAGAGAGAGCCCTATGGGGAGAGGGAGGCATGAAGTGAGAGCCCTAAGGGAAGAGCGATAGATCGATGGAGAGCCCTACGGGGAGAAGGTAAAATCGAGGGAGAGCCCTATGGGGAGAGGGAAACATCGAGAGAGAGCCCTATGGGGAGAGCGATGCATAAAGGGAGAGCCCTACGGGGAGAGGGATACATCGAGGGAGAGCCCTTCGGGGAGAGGGAAACATCGAGGGAGAGCCTTATGGGGAGAGGGATACATCGAGGGAGAGCCCTATGGGGAGAGGGAAGCATAGAGGGAGAGCCCTACGGGGAGAGGGAAGCATAGAGGGAGAGCCCTACGGGGAGAGGGAAATACCGAGGGAGAGCCCTATGGGGAGAGGGATATATCGAGGGAGAGCCCTACGGGGAAAGAGGGAAGCATAGAGGGAGAGCCCTACGGGTAGAGGGATACATCGAGGGAGAGCCCTAAGGAGAGAGGGAAACATCGAGAGAGAGCCCTACGGGGAGAGGGAAACATCGAGGGAGATCCCTACGGGGAGAGGGAAACGTCGAGGGAGATCCCTACGGGCAGAGGGAAACATCGAGGGAGAGCCCTACGGGGAGTGGGATACATCGAGGGAGAGCCCTATGGGGAGAGGGAAGCATAGAGGGAGAGCCCTACGGGGAGAGGGAAGAATAGAGGGAGAGCCCTATGGGGAGAGGGAAACATCGAGGGAGAGCCCTACGGGGAGAGGGAAACATCGAGGGAGATCCCTACGGGGAGAGGGAAACATCGAGGGAGATCCTTACGGGGAGAGGGAAACATCGAGGGAGATCCCTACGGGGAGAGGGAAACATCGAGGGAGATCCCTACGGGGAGAGGGAAACATCGAGGGAGAGCCCTACGGGGAGAGGTATACATCGAGGGAGAGCCCTACGGGGAGAGTGATACATCGAGGGAGAGCCCTATGGGGATAGGGAAACATCGAGAGAGAGCCCTATGGGGAGAGGGAAGCATAGAGGGAGAGCCCTACGGGGAGACGGAAGAATAGATGGAGAGCCCTATGGGGAGAGGGAGACATCGAGGGAGAGCCCTATGGTGAGAGGGAGACATCGAGGGAGAGCCCTACGGGGAGAGGGAAACATCGAGGGAGATCCCTACGGGGAGAGGGATACATCGAGGGAGAGCCCTAAGGGGAGAGGGAAACATCGAGAGAGAGCCCTACGGGGAGAGGGAAGAATAGAGGGAGAGCCCTATGAGGAGAGGGAAGCATCGAGGGAGAGCCCTACGGGGAGAGGGAAACATCGAGGGAGATCCCTACGGGGAGAGGGAAACATCGAGGGAGATCCCTACTGGGAGAGTGTAACATCGAGGTAGAGACCTACGGGGAGAGGGATACATCGAGGGAGAGCCCTAAGTGGAGAGGGAAACATCGAGAGAGAGCCCTACGAGGAGAGGGAAGAATAGAGGGAGAGTCCTATGGGGAGAGGGAAACATCGAGGGAGAGACCTACGGGGAGAGGGAAACATCGAGGGAGATCCCTACGGGGAGAGGGAAATATCGAGGGAGATCCCTACGGGGAGAGGGAAACATCAAGGGAGAGCCCTACGGGGAGAGGGATATATCGAGGGAGAGCCCTATGGGGAGAGGGAAGCATAGAGGGAGAGCCCTATGGGGTAAGGGAAACACCGAGGGAGAGCCCTATCGGGAGAGGGATACATCGAGGGAGAGCCCTACGGGGAGAGGGAAACATCGAGGGAGAGCCCTACGGGGAGAGGGAAACATCGAGAGAGAGCCCTACGGGGAGAGGGAAGCATAGAGGGAGAGCCCTACGGGGAGAGGGAGGCATAGCGGGAGAGACCTGCGTATGATATGCAAAATTACCTTATCTCTAAAAAAAATCTGGGAGATCTCTAGAGTGATAAGAAAGCGGCAGATGGTGTATAAACGAATGCAGCTGAGTAGAAGTCGTCTTAGAAACGATGCTCGACTCTTCGAGCGCGAAACGAGATCGAGAAAAGAAAAAAACTCAAAGTGAAAGGAAGAGAAAGATTAAGCGACACAATCTGGGCGAATGTTTTTAACGCGAGGCTATAATAAAAAAAATCGAAATGAAAATTTTTCTTGGGCCGAAAGGATAAATGGAGGAAGTAGGAAACCAAGGGAGATAACACTACCTATTTATAAGGAGGAAGATTTCAATCAGGAACCAATGGAGAGATAGGAATAAGGCAAATATTAGGAGGGATGGCGGCAAGAAAGTGGAGGACGAGAGGGACTCTTCAGCTTACAGATACGCTTTAAGAGGCGAGAGGAATTACCGCGGAACGAGAGATTTTCTTCAAGCAACCGAACGCGAGAATTGAATGTCGTGGGAGGGATAGGCAGTGCGTTATGTTGTGTGTGTGTGTGTGAGTTAGTGAGTGTGTTTGCTCGGGTTTAATTACTGCGACACGCGAAGATAACCTCGAGACGACGGTTTCCTCATATCCTTTCACTCTCGCTCCCTCCGCGAAAAGCTTTTTCCCAAAAGGATTTCGCCTGCCGTTTTAAGGGGCCTGAGGTAAAGGGGAAATGTTGATCGTATCAATTTTCTCCCGTTCGAACTTTCTGTCCTACGCATTTAAGGAACTCGGTTTGATTACTTTGTCAAGTTCCTCTTCTCCGCGCTCTATTTTATTGCACCCTTTCGGAGAATGATCTGTGCTGATACCTATCCTGGGAAAAAAGGATTGTTTATCATAGTCGGTTTAACCCTCGAGCGGGCGCGCTTGTGCAAATCTGCTACCACTGAAATTTGAAACAAATAGGTCTTCATACTGGTCATTCAGTGGTGTTTATCCCCACTCTTGTTACAGATCTAAGTCCTTAATAATATTTTATAGTGTGTTGGTATCAAAAGTGCTGCCGCGCGCCCGGTCATGTATTTTTTTTACATAACATTTTTAGCTGTAGTTGGTAAAGTATTATTTTCTTAACTTTATTGAATTGATTTATAAATTATATTACCGTAAACTGTTAATTTTAACATCTTTAGTAGGTATTTCGTTCGAATAGGCCAGTTGGAATTTCTGTGTTAGTGTGTGTCAGTCTGGTGTGTGTTTGCGTGTACATATATGGATGTGAAATGGGAATGTGAAGGAAAGTTTTCACATTACAGGGAATCTGTAAAACATAAATGGGATGAGAATGTACGAGAAGAGGATTATCTAAATGTTTTGAAGGAACTCTCTGAGGAGGAAAACGATTTCCTAGATAGCGAAGGAGACTGGGGTGGTGTAGAAAACTTGATCACGTTAGAAAATCAGGAAAATCACGACAATGAATCTGAACAAGAACCAGATAGTGGCACTACAGCTGAAGATTAGGAGGAAAGTGCAGGTTATTTTATTGGACGTGACAAAATTACTAAATGGAAAAAAACGACATTTTTCAAGTTGACATCAAAAACCAAAGCCAAGAACGTCGTAAAAGGCGATGCTAAAGGAATTTTCCATAAATTAGAAGCATTTAGGAAAATTTTCAATGATGAGATGATTGAAAACATTGTACAATATACTAATTTATACATAAGTAACAAACAAGTGGATGTGACGTATTCTCTGGCTAGAGACATAAAACAAACCTTAAAAATCGAATATTAGCTCTCCTTGGACTATTATATTTGATAGGACTAAAAATGGGGAACCGCACAAATGCACGTGAATTATGGACTCATGATGGTACGGGAATACCGATTTTACGGGCTTGTATGAGCTACAAAAGATTTTTATTTTTGCTGAGGTCCATACGATTTGATGATGGAGAAACAAGGGAGGAACGAAGAAAGATCGATAAACAAATAAACGTTTAATACAAAAAAATTTTAGGAAAACGGCATGGTAGCAGATTTGCTACCACGCGCCCGCTCGTTATCCGAAAATAGTGCGCGCCCGCTGGAGGGTTAATTATCCGCGTAATATTAAGTCATGATAGTAAATACGGATATATAAATAATTTTGGTTATAACTTTTTCACAGTATGTAATTAAACAACCTTTAACAGCGACAATAATTCTCGGTTAACTTTTTGTCTTCATGTCTCAAAGTTTTCAATTTGTTTAAATTCATCCAATCGAAAAAATCCTTTTTATATATGCCAGTATTCATATAAGCATAAATATTTTCGATTTGGAATCAAAAAGACGTCTTTTGTAGTTCATTTTCCAGCGTCTGAACAACAGCTTTAAAAAAGATACGAATAGTTAAACAGAAATAACACATTATATTACTCCGTTTACGAGGATAAGGACTACATTCTATAGTACAAGTGCAATCTTTCTTTAGAAATTTTTTTAATGCTACGACAAAGAAGTAATACAATTATATGACATAAAGTAATTTATTCTATGATTAATTTATAAATTCAACTTTTTAGCCTTACCTATTTGCTCGGCATCTTAATTTGAAATTTTTCTTTCAAAAATGTTTCTTCTATGGTGTTATACCTGGCATCAAAGGTAACATAAACAGAGAAAACGAACTTCATTTGCTTAGAACAGTGTTTTTCAACCTTTATTGAGTGGCGGAACGCTTCGGAATGGGGAAAATTTTGGCTAATATATATACAGGTGACGCTCGATTTACGCCAATCCGATTTACGCGTTTTCATTTTAACGCCATTTATAATGAACGTACAAATAACATCCTGTTTGCGCCGCCGTGCTCGTTTATACGCCTTCGCTACCTTAGAATGTTACATTTGTGAAGTTTCACGGTAAATCTACAGATGTGGTCGTCCCAAGTACATTGCACAGCCAGAATATTGCAAGCTTTATTTATATGGTGGATAAATATGAAACTGTTTAATATCTGCATGTATTTTAATAAAATAATTCCTAGATTTACTTTTTTGTTTAATTCAGCACTTTTCCTTTATTTTTACTGCGTATTTGATAAACCCTAAGTGTATATGATCAGTGGCGACTCCCCTATGTCTTTTAACTGGTGGGGATAGCAATAAAATTTTGTCGAAATTTCGTGTACGCGCGTGAGCAAAATTTTCGAACGCCCAGATTACTATTTCGAATTTTTTCACAGGACAGTGCAACCTAAATACAAGTTTTAAAAGGTCGCTTGCATGAGCAATTTATGATGCGTTATTTGCATTAAGCATATAAAAGGAATAACATTAAATACAGGAATAAATTAACCATAAAGAAAGATTTTACGGAGGTTTAAGTTCTGGGAGGGATGAATCCCACTATCCCCATGGTAACAGCCGCCACTGTACATGATCAAATACTGCTGGAAAATTACTTTCGATTTACTCCATAATCCTCAGAACGTATCTATGGCTTAAATCGAGCGTCGCCTGTACACATATTTACGTATAACCACGTCTGTGTGAACGCGCATGCGTACTGTAACAGGCTCGAGGTTGTAGCCTGCTACTGTCTGCTTCCCCGATAGATGAGGTTACGGTGTGAGAGCAAAATAAAAATACTTTTAAACTTTAAATTCATTAAAAACATTAAAAATTAAATTAAATTTACAGAAAAATTAGTTTCGGTTGAATATTTCGCGGACACTGGTTGAAAAACACTGCTGCCACACACCTTTTTCTCCAAAAATATTCTTCGACAGCGTAATAAATCGCATCATAGATCACAAACATCCTGCAAATTTCAATCTTCAATCTCTTCCGTTTACTTGCTATTTTGATTTAAACCATAGCACAGACGGACAGACAGCGAAAACATAAGCGCGTTAATTATAAAATAAAACGCGCTAACAAAGAAGCTTCATCATACGACACCGTTTACTACCAAAGTTCAAATGGTAAAATAAACTAAACGATATGCGCAACACATTTATGATAAGCATTTAGCTGTTACACACTTTTACTTGTGAATCTTTAGATTAACGTTATTTTTTAAAAATTGCCTTTAGCACCAACGCAAACACTTTTATGTTGCATAAACATTAAAAACATGAGCGTGTTTAATTAAGTTGTACAAAAGGGAAATCTAATTTTCGTAATTATTACTACTTTTATGCGCTAGCCGTGTCTAATTATGCTATTATAATGAGCCGAGACACCCCATTACTTTTTAGACGTCGACTACGGAACGCGGGCGCTGTTTCACATTATTCCACGAAAACAACCAAAGCTGGTCAATTTCATACACGAATTCGAGAACCCCCAACAAGTGCACACCCATCAATTACTCTGCAAACATCCCATTCAAGTGTTTCCGGAGGTTAACAATGCCGTTGACGATGTAGATATTACCGAGTTACTGAACAAAAGATCTCTAGCGTCGATTTCCCATCTTAAAGGATTGGAAACCCCTCTCCGTGTTTATGCAACCTACAGGTGTATCCGTGTAAACAAAAGCAAAACGTCATGTTTGTAACACGTTATTGAGGTACTTTAAAATATTATTCGAGTTTAGAGAATAGAAACGCTAAATAAATGGTCTCAGTTAATTTGTGCGTTAATGGAACGCTTTCGATTGATTTTTTTAGAAACGCACGCATACAGCAAAAAAAAAACATTAATGGAGACGATCTCGGCATTCCAATACAGTTATTTTTTTATGTGCATAGTTTTTGTAACATTAACCGTTCCACTTTAATTTAATTTTTGAAGGACATCATTCGATTATCTATGACATGTTCAATCATCAAATAGCGTCTGCTCACTGAGGAATTTGACAAACCGTAACATCACTCTTGAAGGAGGTGAAATGGATGTCGCCAGAGGACCTCAGACTTAACGCCAGGTTTTAAGGCTTATGGAGAAATTTAGGTCGGAAGTTCTATTACAGGAGGTTTCAGGAATATTAGAAGCACCACATGGCTAGGCATGATCACGAGGATAAAACACGAAAGATCGATTGCAGGACAGAGCAATATCAGGGTTCGTTTTTCCCAAGGACCATACGAGATCATAACAGGAGAGTAATTCCCGAGAGAGAAGTTGTTACGTAGGCGCCGGTGCGCTGCACCCCCTGCCACCCATAAATCTGGTAATTTACAGGGTATTATGTAGATGTAGATATCCTCTTTCACCGAAACAATGTTTGCGCACGTTTGCTATAACTAAAGAACGGAATATTTACATTCGCGACGCGCTGCAATTGTTATCGCGCTTTAAAAAATCTCGATATTTGGCTGATCAATGATAAAACATTTTAACTGTTATGTAGTTTTGATTCGTTCTCCAAATGAGAAACCAGAAAAGAGTTATAATGAAAATCGATCCCTCCTCCACGCCATCGATGGCTCTATAAAACGTATTCCCATACATAACGTAGAGAATAGACGCATTAAAAGAAGCCTCATGAAATAGCTATTCAAACCTTGCCTCGACGCACAAAACACACAGCCCCTGTGGCGCAGGGGATAGCGAGTTGGACTTCTAATCCAAAGGTCGTGGATTCAAACCCCACCAGGGAAGAACCGATTACAGATTTTTACCTCAAGGCAATTCTGATACAGGAGCTTTTCAGAAAATTAATTTCCGGCACCGACGTATTTACAGGATAAAAAATACGTTAAGTTATTTGCACATAAATTTCAAATGTTGATTCGCAATATTTGAGTTCATTCATTTTAAGGATATTTTTCAAGAGTATTAATTACCAGCATAAAAACGAAGCAGGATCCCCTTACAACCTGCGACTGGTAAATTAGATCGGAAGACTGAATTTTGATGCATAAGTATCTTCAAACTAACGTAGAACGTTTTCATTTGTGAAAAACATCTGAATCGAGGAAATAATGTCACTGTATGGTCGCTTAGATCAGTTTTCCAACTGTTATCATACGTAAAACTACAGAATGACATAACGATCAATTTTGTAGAAATGGAACGCTATGAGAAATTTATATAAGGTTGAATGGGCGATCGTTAATCAAGTCTCTGTGGCGCAGAGGAAAGCGCGTTGGACTTCTAATCCAAAGGCCGTGGGTTCGAACCCCACCAGGGACTGCATCTTATAATGGAATTAATTTTGTAGTTGGTCCATCAATAAATTTTACTATACAGCGTTTAATGGAGAAGAACTATTAATTAACACGCCGAGTATTGCAAACTCACATAATTAAATTGACTTGAAGGTTAAAAATATTTCGTGCTTTTTGTGAGTCGGTATGATATGAAATTGTTTCCAAACTGCCTTAGTTTTTCTCGAAATCTATCAAATATATTTATAAAATTTATAATAATTTCCTTAATGTTTTCAATACTTCCATAGACACATCTACATAATACACATTTAAAAAAACTCTACACAGCCAAAGTAGTAGTTTCAATTGATTCAAGGGCCTATTAAAAAAATAAGAAATAGAAATGTGTGTCACGTTAAGGCGATAACCGAGATTATGTTCCGGCTTAAGTTGGTGGAACTGCTTCACGATGTCTGGTCGTTTTGAAATGTATTTATAAAGAATTTACAAAGTGTCAATTTTAATTATCATGAAGTAGTTCCATCAAGTTGCCTCCAAAACTATTACGTTTATCATGTGCGCCATTAACGCCAAGAATTATATTGATTATGGAATCGATAAACATCAGCTTTTAGACGCCTCCCTAACTATGTCGTCAACTATGAATGGCAAATATGGGATGGATTTTATATAATTCTGCCTATCAATACATATAATGGGGTAGGTTTACTATTTCAACAGTTATTTCAATCAAACTCATAATATTTTTTTATCTAGCGGTTACTTCAATGAATGCAAATGAAATTACTTTTTATATTAATTCAAGATTGTATTGATAATTATCACGTAAAAATAATGAACAAAAAGATAAGAGCCAAATATAATAAATACATTCTTTGAATGTAAATGTAATGCGAAATACTTTGTTTATATGTTGTAAATTGTATAGAAACGCATTTTGACTTAAATTAACTGGCATTCAACATTTTCTCAACGAATTCTCAGGAGCCCCACAGAAAAAATCGGTACAACATACATTGTACAAACTTTCTCATATACGTACTAATGCGTCCTTTAGTTATCTTTAGAAAATGAAAATCGTATGCGCCTGTTTTTAGAAAATCCAATTTTTGTTGAAGTTGCCGAAGAATAAACTAGCCTTATAGTCATTCGTTGGGAAAAATGAAATACGTGGTATTATTGAAGACGTATACTCAAGTAACCGTACGGAATTTGATCAAAATCGTTGTAGCCGTTTCTGAGAAAATGGAATTATTGTTAAAGTTGCCTAGAATAAACTAGCCTTATATTCATTTTTTGAGAAATATGAACTATACAGTATTATTGAGGATGTAAACTTAAGTAACTGTACGAAATTTGATCAAAATCGTTAGAGCCATTTTTGAGAAAATCAAATTGTTGTTAAAGTTGCTTAGAATAAACTAGCCTTATATTCATTTTTTGAGAAATATGAACTATACAGTATTATTTAAGACGTAAACTCAAGTAATTGTACGAAATTTGATCAAAATCGTTAGAGCCGTTTTCGAGAAAATCGGATTGTTGTTAAAAATGCGTAGAATAAACTACTCTTAATTATTGATCAATGTCAACCATTTCTATGTATACTCTGGTCAGTATGATAAAATGCCTAAGTACGAGATTTCATTCGTTTTCGTTCGACCGTCTGGGCTCCAGCGCCAGTAACAGACAGACAGACAGACGGCATATCGAAAACCATTTTTTCGGATTCAGCGACACCTAAAACGTATATTTCCGTAAAAATCTCGAGGTCGAATTTTTTCGCGAAAACAATACTTTCTCGATACTTCGTATGAGAAAGTAAAAATCGGTACAACATACATTGTACAAACTTTCTCATATATGGGTAGTAGAAATTGTGATTTCTCGACTTTCCATTCTCGAGATTTCTCTTTTTACTTTCTCATACGAAGTATCGAGAAAGTACCTATTGTTTTCGCGAAAAAATTCGACCACGAGATTTTTACGGAAATACACGTTTTAGGTGTCGCTGAATCCGAAAAGGTGGTTTTCGCAATGCCGTCTGTCTGTCCGTCTGTCTGTCTGTTACTGGCGCTGGAGCCTAGACGGTAGAGCGAAAATGAAATGAAATGTCGTACTTAGGCATTTTATCATACTGAGCAGAGTATACGTAGAAATGGTTGACATTGATAAATAATTATGAGTAGTTTATTCTACGCATTTTTAACAACAACCGGTTTTCTCAAAAACGGCAGTAACGATTTTGATCAAATTTCGTACAGTTACTTGAGTTTACGTCTTCAAAACACTGAATAATTCATATTTCTCAAAACATGAATATAAGGCTTGTTTATTCTAGGCAACTTCAACAACAATTCGATTTTCTCAAAAACGGCGAAAACGATTTCGACCAAATTTCGTACAGTTACTTGAGTATAAATCTACAATAATACTACGTATTTCATTTTTCTCAATGAATGAATATAAGGCTAGTTTATTCTTGGGAAATTTTAGCAAAAATTGGATTTTCTAAAAACAGGCTCATACGATTTTCATTTTCCAAAAAGATAACTAAACGACGCATTAGTACCCATATATGAGAAAGTTTGTACAATGTATGTTGTACCGATTTTTTTTCTCGAGAATTTATTTTCACTCTCGAGAATTCTCGAGAATTCTCGAGTGCGAAAGCGTGAAATTTTTCATAAAATAATTTTTTCTTTAAAAGCAGCAATGGAAGATAACAATTCTGAATTTAAAAAATTAATTTATTTAATATTTCTCGTACAAAAGTGAGCTACTTACTATTTTCTATAATAATTTTCTTTAGCATTATAACAGAAATAATTTCGAAATGAATACCATATTTTTAGTCTTTAGATGATGGCTAATTGAAACTCAATAACAAACAAAGGAAATAATGACTTAGAAAGGTCAAGATTAAAATACAATTATCAGTGCATTACTTTTTATCACATCTTAGGAAGTAATGTTTTAAAAAACACAGACAGTCTATTGATTTGTCGGATAATCTTGCCCTTCTCTTAGAGATCAGATTTCCAGAAATAGAGAAATTCCTTTCGTTTTGGGTCGACGTTGGTTTAATTGTACTTAAGGCATTCTTCAGCTTTTCCAAGTTGGTTGTAATTTTTCCCGTTGCTTCGTACACTGTCATTTCTTTTGATAACGAACGGAAGTCATCGTCAATTACTTGGCTTGGCATCAACCATTTACGGATCGATTCTCCCAATTGTTGATTCAGGCTCAGACTATCACCTTGATCCGATTTGAAGTTTTCTTCAACTGGTTCTTCACCACGATTCAGTGTAGTATTCTTTTCATTTGAATAATGGTATAGTCTGTTCATGATTAATTTTGCTGTTTTGACGATTTCATTTTTTGGACTTAGCGCAAAGAAATCGTCTTTTTTACATAGCTGTAGGCATTTTGGGTCTTAAAGATACTTTATCAAAGAAATTAAAGGCACATCTCTTCTGTTGGCAATTTGTTTTTTTAATGCAACAAGGAGATTCGCACTTATTTCAGAGGTGTTCTCGCCTAACGGACGGTTCATTCCTATGTCTTGCAGAGAATCTCGAAATATCG
This sequence comes from Uropetala carovei, assembly GCA_036926305.1. Taxonomy (NCBI): domain Eukaryota; kingdom Metazoa; phylum Arthropoda; class Insecta; order Odonata; family Petaluridae; genus Uropetala; species Uropetala carovei. Next base: position 5,352,718 of record JAXCHB010000129.1, on the reverse strand, counting down.
AGAAATTATTCTTGAGACTCGAGATTCTCGAATATTAGAAAAAAATTTCTCGAGAAAAGAGAATTTGAAAAATAGGAATTTCTCGAGAATTCTCGAACACAATCTCTAATGGGTACTAATGCGTCGTTTAGTTATCTTTAGAAAATGAAAATCGTATGAGCCTGTTTTTAGGAAATCCAATTTTTGTTAAAGTTGCCCAAGAATAAACTAGCCTTATATTCATTCATTGAGAAAAACAAAATATGTATTGTAGATGTAAACTCAAGTAACTGTACGAAATTTGATCAAAATCGTTAGAGCCGTGTTTGAGAAAATGGAATTATTGTTAAAGTTGCCTAGAATAAACTAGCCTTATATTCATTTTTTGAGAAATATGAGCTATACAGTATTATTGAAGGCGTAAACTTAAGTAAAGGTACGAAATTTGATCAAAATCGTTAGAGCCGTTTTCGAGAAAATCGGTTTGCTGTTAAAAATGCGTAGATTAAATTACTGTTAATTATTGATCAATGTCAACCATTTCTATGTATACTCTGCTCAGTATGATAAAATGCCTAAGTACGAGATTTCATTCATTTTCGCTCTACCGTTTAGGCTCCAGAGCCAGTAACAGACAGACAGACGGCATTGCAAAAACCACTTTTTCGGATTCAGCGACACCTAAAAACGTATATTTCCGTAAAAATCTCGAGGTCGAATTTTTTCGCGAAAACAATACTTTCTCGATACTTCGTATGAGAAAGTAAAAATAGTGTATACTCCAATAAACTTACGCGATAGTTGCCTTCCCAAGAGTGGTCGCGTAGCTCGAAATCGCTTAACTCAAAATTATTTTCTCGGTAGTAATAGCATTATCAACGAAGGTTGCTTACGTGAAAATTTACCTAAATTCACTTTTCTGTATGGAGTTATCTTATTTCTAATTATTTTTTATTTGTTACGAAATAAAAACTTTAAAAGGAGAAAATAATGATTAATTAATTTTTGTTGAAACGCATTTTAATAACAAACATTTACATGAAAAGAAATTAGTTATGGATTATTTTTGGCGGCTAAATTTGACTGCTGCGAATCATCATCATTTCATGTATATATCCGACGTTTAAATACTTGTCCTAGGACAGCTTATTCGCATGCTTTATCTTCTCTTTTTAGAGCTCCTTATAGCAACCCATGGCTTTATGTAGGCATATTATTAACAATGTGGAAATTTTGAATTGGACCAATATCAAAAATTTTATATAGAATTTTTTATACACAAAAAATCTGTTGGTTCTGAAAGTAAGAGAAAAAGTTATTTTTTAATTCATATGAAATGCGACATTCGCCTGAGTCTAAATCGGAGACGGCGGATATGTGTATAGAGAACTCAAAAGGGCTGTAGCAAATGCTTTCGTCTGGGTAATGGAAAACATGTCATAAAAGGAAGAATGTTAGGAAAGAGGATTGTGTGTCCCTAAAAATACCGGAAGGTAGAATTACCATGTACTCGTATGTACGCAATGCGATTTTTTAAAGGAAAAGTATGCTTCATATCATACATGTAACAAGCAGTCGACCTACTTAGCTCACTGGTTAGAGCACTGGTCTCGTTAAAACAGGGATCTTGAGTTCGACTCTCACATGGAAGCACTTATTTTGAAGCTCTTCCGAAATTTTGTAGAACGGGAGAATATATCATACAAATGGTTAGCCCAGTAAATAATTACATGTCGAATACTACGATATACATGAGAATGCGCTGTTGTTTTCCATAATTTTCTGTCCATTGTCCCGTTGTATTATTTTTTCCTACCTCAAATCAAAAGAAAAATAAATGAAATCACAGATCTCATAAACATTTCAATTTTTTAAACATATGTCTTACTGTTTACTTGTTATTTTCATTTAATCGGATTAGGTGTGCCTGGCGCTACCGGAAGGTAATGGGATTTTTAAGGAAAGAAATGTTTCGTTACCTTTGTATGGAACAATACCGGCCTCCTTAGCTCAGTGATTAGAACACTGGTCTCGTAAACCTGGGGTCGTGAGTTCGACTCTCACAGGAAGCAGTTATTTTTTTAACTCTCTTGAAATATTACGCAACGGAAAAATATATCCTACATTTGGATTTTCCTATAGAAAATTATTACTGAACAAATTACTCGAAGAATACTAGGACATAGTTGACATTGCGTGGTAAAGTGTTTCCCACTTTTAAATGGTCCCTATCCGACCCTATATATTTTTTCAAAACTCTAATATAAAGAAAAATGAATGACATCATAGACCTCTACACACAGCAAATTTCAGTCTTATATGTATATCTTACTGTTTACTAGCTTTTCTTTTAATTTAATCGTTCGGAAAGACGGACAGACACAGTATTTACGAAATAAAATCCGCTAATGATGCAACCTAAAATGGAAATGACTACGATCGAGATGTACAGATTCGATGAGAAATAATCGACCTCTTTCTACGGCAAAAGTTATTATCAAGGAGTTTTTAAAAAATAATAAATATGAATACATACATATTTATAAAAACTAACCGGTAATAGGACTGAGTGTGACTAAAAATACGTCATAGGATTTTTAATGGAAGAGTATGTTTAATATCCAGTTTATATCAATCAGCCAGCCTCTTTAGCTCAGTGGTTAGAGCACTGGTCTTGTAAACCAGGGGTCGTGAGTTCGAATCTCATAGGAGGCACTTGTTTTAAAACTCCTGAAATTTTACACCTCGGAAAAAAATTTATCCTTGAAGATGTTCCAAAAAATAATTACTTGACGAATATTAACATATTGTCGAAATGCGCCATTTTTGAGAATCGGTTATTTAAAAAGGAATTAAAAAGCAATTACTTTTACTTCCAGTTTAATGTTATGCACAAATTCACGAAGGCAAATATTTATTACATAAAAGTTTTGGCCAAGACTTTGCCAAAACTTTATTATGTTCAGAATATATCTAAATTGCTTCCATAAACAGAAACAAATCACATGCGACTTATATGATTAACTGTTAATTAATTAAGTCCCACTTAAGCGTTTTTCAAACCCCAGTCCTGTGTTCCGCAAGAAATTTCAAAGACAAACAATAAAGCTAAAAAGCATTTGAATTTGGAATTCGTTTTGAAGTCCAGAGAAAACAAGTCTAGCCCTTATGAGCAGCTAACATTCCACCTCTTCCCGTCCTCAGTTAGAGCCGCAGAAAGGATGACATCAAAGGAAAAGTGAACGTGTAAAAGTACTCCCTCATTACTTTGCCTATGGCAATTAGGGAACATGGGACTGGCTTTTATCTACCTGTTCCTCAACCTCTCCCCTGGACCACATATGATCCTGAAAAGAATGACATCAAAAGACCCGCGAAATCCCACGAGTTTGCGGTCATAACACGTCGCGCCATGGCGAATCTATAGCACTAACAATCCATTTAGTAAATGAAGAGCATGTACCACTATATGAGAGTAGTGGTTCTCAACCTTTTACTTTCTCATATACGAAGTACATATGAAAGTGTAGAAATCGCGAAAAAAAAATCGACCACGAGATTTGGACGGAAATATACGTTTTAGGTTTGGCTGAGTCTGAAAAAGTGGTTTTTGCGATGCCGTCTGTCTGTCTGTTACTGGCTCTGGAGCCTAAACGTTGGAGCGAAAATGAATGAAACCTCGTACTTTTTATACTGAGCAGAATAAATGTATAAATGGTTTACATTGCTCAATGATTAAGGGAAGTTTATTCTACGCATTTTTAACAACAATTTGATTTTATCAAAAACGGCTATAAATATTTTGATCAAATTTCGTACAGTTACTTGAATTTACGTCTTCAATAAAACTGTATAGTTCATATTTCTCAAAAAATGAATATAAGGCTAGTTCATTCTAGGCAACTTTAAAAATAATTTGATTTTCTCAAAAACGGCTAAACGATTTTGATAAATTTCGTGCAGTTACTTGAGTATACATCTACAATAATATTACGTATTTTATTTTTCCCAATGAATGAATATAAGGCTAGTTTATTCTTGGGCAACTTTAACAAAAATTTGATTTTCTAAAAACCGGCTGATACAATTTTCATTTTCTAAAGATAACTAAACGACGCTTTATTATATGAGAAAGTTTGCACAATGTATGTTGTACCGACTTTTCCTCATGCGTCTCGGATAATCGAAACTTGGATAAAACGGACGCTACTCTATAAAATGATTAGGTTTGATTTTTCGCCTTCCTACTATGAGAGAGACTTGATTTGTTATATGTGTCCGAAAGAATCTTGTGAAATTTTAATGTAAACGTTCCGACGTCAGAGCGGTGGTATCGGAAAAATATCGGTTCAACATATATTGTACAAACTTTCTCATATATAAGTACTAATGCGTCGTTTAGCTATCTTTAGAAAATGAAAATCGTATGAGCCTGTTTTAGAAAATCCTATTTTGTTAAAGTTGCCCAAGAATAAACTAGCCTTATATTCATTCATTGAGAAAAATGAAATATGTAGTATTATTGAACACGTATACTCAAGTAACTGTACGAAATTTGATCAAAATCGTTTTCGCCGTTTTTGAGAAAATCAAATTATTGTTAAAGTTGCCTAGAATAAACTAGCTTTATATTCATTTTTTGATAAATAGGAACTATTTGATATTATTGAAGACGTAAACTCAAGTAAGTGTACGAAATTTGATCAAATTCGTTTTCGCCGTTTGAGAAAATCAAATTATTGCTAAAGTTGCCTAGAATAAACTAGCCTTATATTTATTTTTTGAGAAATATGAACTATGCAGTATTTTTGAAGACGTAAACTCAAGTAACTGTAGGAAATTTGATCAAAATCGTTATAGCCATTTTTGATAAAAATCGAATTGTTGTTAAAATGCGTAGAATAAACTACTCTTAACTATGGAGCAATATCAACCATTTCTATATATACTCTGATCAGTGTGATAAAATGCCTGAGTACGAGATTTTATTCGTTTTCGCTACACCGTTTAGGCTCCAGAGCCAGTAACAATCAGACAGACGGCATTGCAAAAACGACTTTTTCGGATTCAGCAACACCTAAAACGTATATTTCCGTAAAAATCTCGAGGTAGAATTTTTTCGCGGTAACAATACTTTCTCAATACTTCGTATGAGAAAGTAAAAATCATGGTTTATCCCGAACCACGGAAGTTCCCGGATTAATGAGGTTACGTCAATTGTTCTCTGATGTTTGAAAAATTCGCCTTTTTTCTCGCATCGTAGCCTAACTATAGGCTAACAACCAGATTTTATATGGCTCCACAACCAGAACTGATTCTCTCTAGTCCTTAACGAGGTTTAAAATTTTATATGATACAAAAGTTTAAATGGACTTGTAAAAATAAATGTATGCGTCTGTCAAATAAATTCTGGCATTAACTTTATATCCTCTAATTCGTTATTGGACTTATATCTCCTGAATATTATGAGACCCTCAAAACACCAACTTTGTTTCGAGATTTGTATTCACAAGTTAACTTTGTGTCATTTGACTTATTCATTTCCGATATTACTACTGAATACAAGACGATCATGAAATCTAAATTTTTTGCATAAAAAGGAACCAAGACTAAAATAGAAGCTCTTTACAACATGAAAGAAGGCACTAAAGCAAAAGATGCGAATGCAGCACACTCAAGTAAACGAACTGTACTGTATTTCGAGAATTCACAGTGATGAACGACCAAAGGCATTCAGGCACTCCATTTGTCAATTCATCATTTGCAATCCTTTCCGAGAGCTCTCGCAGTCAAATATGGTCTCGCACGAGAAGTCGTTCATCGGAGAATATTTTTTGCATCATACGACGCGCACTACTAAGAAAAAAATGTCGCAACTCGACTCCTCGTACGAGGAGGAATTTCAAAAACTACTGCGTCATTACGAAACAAAAAACGACATACGGAATTATCACAAAACCAAAGCTTCAGTTATCAGAAACACTGACGTTTCAATTGTTTCATAGTGAAACCACATTGGCTAAAAAGGGTGAAATTAATTAAAAAGAGAGACGAAAATGCTTTGGCACTGCGATCAACAAAATTTAACCTTTTATATCAGAATTGAAAGTCGTCGCTTTTTATTCCGAAATTCATTCCTCTTTGTGAACTTCGTGATTAAAAAGGACACAATCAATATACAGATAATTCCGCACATACTCCAAGGAAGTTTAATTAGCTAGTAAAGATCAAACGAGTGAAAACTAGACTTTGCTAGAGAAACAATGAAAAGCTGACGACCTTTAAAACGACGTTCTAACGCCAACTCGTTTTTCCTCACACCTAGTCAGTCAACCGAGGTTATAATCGATTTACCTTATCAACAAAAATAACTCTGGCTTCAGAGAAAATGGCAAAGGTTAGTGATTGAGAAATTATTGAAATCAGTAAGCAAATAGTTGCAAAACTGGGAGAAAAATAAAAGGAGGAGCTTCCTTATCTGTACGGCGTCTTGATTGAGAAGATCGTCAAGGTTAAGTCTTCCAATTAAGCAACAAGGTGATTAAATAACATCGAGAATCACTTCTGTTTCCAAGCAACCACAGTCAAGAAGAAGGGGATAGTTGAAGTTGTTGACCTGTAATGAAGAGAGATCACAATTATTAATCATTTCATAATTAATCAAGTAAAAGTTTTCATCAGTTGTTCAAAAATTTCATTGGCCGAGTAAATTAATACCGATAGCGAATTTATAAAGACTTATAAACGTGTTTCTTTTGTGCAACATATACGTGCCCTCGTGATTTAAGGCAGTGGTTCTTAAACTTTTTCGTGCCGCGGCCCCCCTGAGGACAACAGTTTTAACTCACGGCCCCGTGTAAATTATCAGTACAGTATATTGAACACAGCCTGTAATTTTCAGATTAAATATTTTGTGTATGATAATTTTCAGGTATTGAAAAAACTGGTATTTTTATTTAATTTATTTCTGTATTTATTTTATTGACATAATATTATACAAAGAAAAGGTAAAAACAAACTTTAAATTTAATTAAGAAAGAAAGTGATATTGAACTTATAAAATAATCCAGGCTCTATATTCGATATTTATTTAATGTGATGGATGTGCCTGGGTACTGCTGCACAATAAATCAATATCTGATTTTATATCTGATATTGCGATTCTCAGATTATTTTCTAATGATACTGCAGATAAACAAGTTCTATGCCTGTTTTTAATATACAGTAGTGATGAGAATGCAGATTCGCATAGGTAAGTTGTTGCGAACGGGATCAAAATATTTAAAGCTATGTCTGATAATGAAGGATATTCTTTTTGTCGTTTTATCCAAAACCCTGACACATCACTTCTAGCAAATTCTGACTCAAGAGTAGAATCCGACCTCATGTCTATTAACTCCTCTTGTAATGGCCAAGAAAGGTGAGCAAAGTGTAAATTATTTGTAAATGGTGTTCTTATCCAATCATGTTCTTTTTTTGGTTCAAATTTGGAAAATATCTTTTAAAAAATTGAATCGATTCCATAATATGACTTGTAATTATTCTTTTAACTTCTATTGGCAGTGAAATGTTATTTTCCAAAAAAAATCATGCAAGGAAACAAAAATATCTGTGTTTCCTTGCTCAAATCTAGAACACCAAATAGAAAGTTTTTCTTGAAAAGCTTGAAGCTTGGTGTTTAGTGTTAATATTGTCGTGCTTTTTCCTTGCAGAGAAAGATTCAATTCGTTCACTTCTTCAAAAAAATCAACTAGATACGACATTAGGAATATCCAATTTTGATCACAAAAATAAGCTGAGAGATTCGGTTTTTTATCAAGGAGAGATATTCGAAGCTCATCTTTTAGTTCCAAAACTCTTTTCAAAACTTTTCCGCGCGATAACCATCTTACTTCAGTGTGATATAATAAGGTTTCATAATTTGAGCCCATTTCTTTACATAGAATACGAAAAAGTCTTGTACAGGTTGCCTGACGCTTTATAAAATTAACTACGTTAGAAACATCTGATAAAACTTTATTCAGTTCGTCTCCCATTTTTCGAAAAACTAAATGTTCTCTATGAATAATACAGTGAATGTTTCTGGGGTTTTGACTAAGTTTTTTCACCTCTGATATAAATCCCGAAATGTTTCCGGTCATAGCCGCAGCACAATCAGTGCAAACACCAATACATTTTAGCCAATCAAGTTCATTTTCTGAAAAAAATTCATTTACCTTGTTAAAGATATCTATTCCTTTAGTAGTCGTAGAAAGATTTCTACAAAACAGCAAATCTTCATGAAGTTTGAAATTATAAACATATCTTACAAAAACCATTAAATTAGCGCTATTTGAACTATCAGTGGATTCATCAAGCTGGATAGCAAATTTTTCACTGTGTCTGATACGAGATACTAATTTAGCCCTAATATTCTCACCAATAAAATCAATTCTTTTTTTAATAGTATCATTAGACACAGGAATTTTTTTAAAAGGCTCGGCTAGTTCTGAGCTATGTACTGTTTCACAAATTTGAATCGCTGCAGGCAAAATTAGAGTTTCACCAATATTATATGGTTTTTTTGCCTTTGCAATTAATAGGGCAATTTCAAAGGAAGCTTTCACAAGTTTTTCATTAACTTTCATGTGTTTCGAAAAGAAAGTTTTTTGTAGCTTTAAACCTTGAGCCTTTCTTTCAAAAAATTCTACTGCTTTATTTTTATATTCACTGTGACAGTATTAAAATGCCGAATCAGCTTTCCAGGCCTCATACAGTCGTTTGACAGTGTTGTGAGGCAAATCAAACACAAAGGTTTTTCCTGATCACCACCTGATGACACAAAACCATACTTTAAGTAGGATGGATCATACTTTCGAGTTTTTTCGGGTCCTGACAACTTAATTTTCTTACTTTGTTGTGCTACGGATGATCTTGAAAGTCCTGATGATTCAGGAACCGACAGCGTTTCTCCTGAGACTTCTTCATTTTCTGAAGAATAAATTTCTCTGACTGATGCGAACTGTGATTTTAAAGGTTGTAATATTTCTTGAACTGATTTTATTTCTTCTCTCATTTCTTCTTCACTTTTTTCATTTGCTTTTTTTTCCACTAACATGTTCTCTTTTTAACCACTTATCCATGTTAGGGGTTAAAAAACATAAAATAAATTCGAAATCAGTTGAACTCAAAAAACACTTCAACTGACACTCAACTGATTGCCACTGAGCTTTAGCTTAATTTTGCACTCACAGTTAACATTAGGAAATGAAAAAAAGTAGAAAGAGATTTCATGAAGCACTGTATTTACCAAAATCTTGGAAAATGAATCAGGCTGCAAAAAACCTTCTTCTGAGGAGCTATAGCCACTTTGTTATAAAAATTTATCTGAAACAAAGATAGAGAATTAATAATAATGATAATAATTTTAAAAAATTATGTAATCATAATTTTTTTAATTATAATCAAAAAGAATTTTTAAAAATAGTTTTTTTATGCTTTTTTTAAATTCAATGAAATAGGTTTTCTGAATTACCATTAAAAAAATAAATAAAAAATCTTTAAAAAATATTTTAAAATGACAATTGTTAGGAAAGGTTTTTTTTAATTTCTATATAAAATATTTTTGTTGTTTTTATGGTCTTTTCCTTTTTTTATATACCTAAATATGTACCATCTTTTCGGAAAATTTATTTATTTAAAAAAATTTAAATTTTGCAATAAGACACCCCTTAATAAATTTTCTAGCAATACACTTATTTCCGCCGAGTAAATTTGTTTAATTTTTTCTCTACGTAGAATTTTTTATTTTCACCGCATAATCATTCCTTATTTTCAATTTTTTCCATATCATATAATAATATTATTACATTAAACCTGTTGCAATTTTATTTAATGAAAATGTCGCGTTTGCTCGCGGCCTCCCTGAGACCATCCCGCGGCCCCCAAGGGGGTCGCGCCCACCACTTTAAGAAGCTCTGATTTAAGAAACTCTTCTAATTACCAGATTATATTCGTACTTATTTTCCCCGCTCCCTGCACGAAGAACGTAAAGAAATTAACCAATTTTTACTTTCCCACTCCCTATGAAGACAGGTACATGCAAATTCTTCGAATCGGACTTTTTTTGATTTGCAAATCCCACGAAAGATGGATTACTCGACCTTTAAGAGTTCTTCTCGACACAACCCGTCAGGAACACGCTACTGGACGACTCTTGTGAAGGTTCCATTCTTAAATCCGGCGATGGCACGGGTAATTAAAGAGACTTGAAACTTTTCAAGCCTTTGGAAACGCACGCGTGCCTGTCGCTCAAACGAACATCCCGCAAATAAAATGCAATCTTCTGGGAAAGAACAAAAATCACGCCGGACGGCTTGACTCCGTTTTTGCGAGCAGACGAAATGTGGCATGAACGGAGAAATACAGGAGTGGTCAAGAAACTATTTAATAAAAGGACAACATGAGGCTTTATATGCCACTGTGCGGGCCACATACAACCTTTTGAAATGACTGATCGGGCCGTGTTCAAATATCAAAGAGGTAATTAATTGAACAGAGAATTATCGAGCTGGTCTAATAGCCACAACAAGGTTGTGAAAAACCAGATGCGACCTTGACTGCAAAGCAGCCGTCTTAAGTGGTAATTCCTCGAAAATAGATCCTAAAAGAACACGTGTGCTAGTATTTGCGGTTTTTTTATGAGTGTGAGGAAAGAGAAGGAAGAGAAAATGGGGTGGGTAACCATTGAGGGTGCTCGTGGGGAAGGGTGGGGCATCTGAGGCGTGCAAATTTCAAAGGAAAAGCATGCGAACCATAAGGAGAATGGAAATTTTATTGCTACGGTAAGGGCTGTGTAGCCTGCGTTGAATTCAGAAGATATGTTTTAACAAATCGACGTCACATGTTTTGTGAGAGAATATGGCGAAGAACGTGGGATAGGTCCCAGATCATAGTTAATGGAATTGGTTTAATATTTGATGACATGTAATATATGCTTCATTTATGCGCATTCTTTTTACTGGCAATTACCAATATTAAGAATAATAAGAGGATCTCGTCACCTCTGATGATTTAAAAGTAATATACGAGATATACCGTAATTTATTCGTCACTGATTAAGACGGAAGTTAGGAAAATTTCATTTCAGAGTACTGTATCAAAATACAAGCGAAGAGAACGATATGTAGAAGAAGCAGGAAGTGAAAGGAATCGAGAAGCGTAAACCTCAACAGCCTCCTTAGCTCAGTGGTTAGAGCACTGGTCTTGTAAACCAGGGGTCGTGAGTTCGATTCTCACAGGAGGCACATATTTTGAAAAGATCACGATAAGGCGTAAAATATACAGATTGTAAACATATTTTCATTGCCATTCTGTACTTACAAAATTACGGCCCGCCAGGAGCTCGAAAATTAAATAACGCAAAACTGAATGAAAGTAATATTATATTTTTCGATTGATTTCGTTATGAATCAACGAAATGAAGAGAATTTGGATTAAAATCACCTGTAATACAAGTAAATTCAGCTTATATTATTTTCATGTGGTTAGCCCCTCATACACTGGTGATAGAGTACGGGCTCAAAACCAGTGCTCGGAATGAGCCAGAACGCACCGGAACTCCGCTCCGGCTCGTCAGACATTTAGAAATACTCGTACCTTCCCTTATAAGAAGAGTTCCGTTTCGTAAAAATTTCCGTTCCACTACCAATATAAGCATTCCGTTTCGTAACGTTTTCCATTTCGAGCACTGCTCGAAATCTGGTGCTTGCGAGCACCGCGTTATTCTTTAGCAGTCATACCGTACGGTTATACGATGCTATCATAAAAATCCTCACTTCCAGCACCAATGATTTGATTTGTTTTCCTGCTTCCTTTCTAAACGTATGAAAGAAACATTATAATCACTTCGACGTTGATTTGATTTTATTTATGGTCATTCCTACTTTTACAAAAGTATGGTATTGCTCGTTGCGTGCTCTAGAATGTAACTTGGTGTTCGCCACCCTCGAAAAGGTTGCGTACTCCTGCAATAGGGCCTCGTTTGTAAGTGGCATCGATGTAAAAATATACACTACAAATTTCAGCTTTCAATTTCGTATGCCTTAGCTGATATTACAAGAAAAACTTTTTTGGCTCCTGTCCTACATTCTATATTTTTCAGAACTGTAATCTAAAGAAGAATAAATGTCATCGTAGATCCCATGCACACTGAAATTTACCGCATAATATTTAATTGCTTTTTAATTTAATTGATCGGAAAGACACACAGGCAGACAAGAGGAAAACATCAACTCGTATATGAAATAAAACTAGTTAACGAAGAAACAAAAAGAAAATAGGAAATTATAGAAAACTATATATTTCGGCTCAACTTCTGTATTCACGTAATAAATAAATAAATTTAAACCACGTAATACTTATACTAATCTTGAGCACAATTTTCGTAATATATGAAGAATAGTAAAGGTCCAAATCAATATTGATGCAATTGATAACGTTCGAGATGCCTTCGAAGAGAATTACTCAACTTCTTTCTACGACAAAAGTCATTCTCAAGGGATTCGAAACAAACACAAGTGTAAATACATGCTTACAAAACGCAACAAGCCTCTTTAGCTCAGTGGTTAGAGCACTGGTCTTGTAAACCAGGGGTCGTGAGTTCGATTCTCACAGGAGGCACTTAATTTTAAACTCTCCCCAAGAATTAGACAGCGAATGGGTTTTCCAATAAAGAATTATCACTTGACGAGAATTACTACGTCGTTAGCAATGCGTCGTCAAAAGCTTTAAAACGCATCTATCAGACCATTCATATTTTTCATAACTGAAGCCTAAATAAAAATAAACGAGTTCATTTACAGTTTACTTGCTATTTTTGATTAATTAATTAAAACGAATCAGTTAATATTGACACCATATAGCAGTTTCATTAAATTGTTCTTCGAGGTTATTATCGATTGCGTTTCTGCCGTGATGGGTAAGGTAATTGGCGGTATGTGGCCCTCGAGCCAAAAATCATGAGTATCACTTTCGTAATCTATGAAGAACAGTAATGGTCCAAAGAAATCTTGCTGCAATTGATAACGTTCGAGATGTCTTCGTAGAGAATGAATCGACCTCTTTCTAAGGCAAAAGTCATTCTCAAAGGGTTCAAAAGAAACACACATACCTTATTGCAAAGCGTAAAAAGTCTCCTTAGCTATTAGACTATTTTTTCATATCTCAAATCTAAAGAAAAATAAATGAATGGGATTTTTAAATAAAAATGTTTCCTTGTCTATCTTAAACGTTCAGCTGGCCTCCTTAGCTCGGTCTTGTAAACCAGGGGTCGTGAGTTCGATTCTCATAGGAGGCAATTCTTTTGAAACTCCCCTGAAATATTTTAGGATGGAACAATACATCCTGCAAATGAGTATTCCAATAAAGTATTATTATTGCAATTACTTGACGAACACGAGGGCATCGTTAGCAATGCCTCGCGAAAGTTTTAATCCGCACCTATGCGAACGTTTCTATTTTTAAAACTCAAATCTAAATTTAAAAAATGGCTTCATAGATCTCATACATACCGCGAATATGTCTTATATCGCTTACTGTTTACTTGCTATTTACATTTAATTGCTCGGAAATACGGAGAGAGAGAAAACATAAACTCCTTTTTGAAATAATACGCGCTGACGATGCAACATAAAATAAAAAAAGTAAATTATAAAAAAAACTATATAGTTCATCTCAACTTCTGGATCCTCGGAAAGGATAAGTAAAAATTAAAACGAATCAGTTAATATTGACCCGCAACAGGAGTCCATTAAATTATTCTTCACGTTTAATATAGACTGCGTGTGAACCTCGATGAATGCAGTAGTTGGAGGTATGTGGGCTGAAAACCGTGAGAACCACTTTTCGTGATCAATGACGAATAGTGAAGGTCAAACAAATTTTGATGCAATTGATAAGTCGACCTCTTTCAACGGCAAAAGTCATTCTCTAGGGGTTTAAAGACCACAAGTGTAAATACCTAATCACATAAAGTATCAAGCCTCCTTAGCTCAGTGGTTAGAGCACTGGTCTTGTAAACCAGGGGTCGTGAGTTCGATTCTCACAGGAGGCTTTTAAGTTTAAACTCTCCCGAAAAATTACGCAACGGAAAAAGCCCTTTCTGTTCCAAAAAGTATTTTAATTGACGAACATTATGAAACGGGATTTACAGGATATTTTGCTTAATTTTCTATGCATAAAATACAAACGGCCTCCTTAGCCCAGTGGTTAGAACACTGGCCTTGTAAACCAGGAGTCATGAGTTCGAATCACACAGGAGGAAAATATTTTCAAACTCTCCTGAAATATTACGCAACAGAAAAATATATCCACGCAAGAGATATTCCGTCAAGTAATTTACTTGAACATTAACAAGTCGTCAAAAATGAGCCCAACATTATGGTATTTATAAAGAAATTAAATAACAATGACTTCCATTTCGAAGAAAATATATTAACCCGCAAGAGTAAAAACATTTTGCATGAAAGTTATATCCAAGTCTTATTCAAAACTTGATTACATATATCCAATACGTATCTAAATTGCTTCCATAAATAGAAACGAATCACATCCAAACGATATGATTAAATCATAATTAATATTGCTAATAATCATGTAAAACAATTAGCAAATTTATAAAACAATTATATTCTCTCCATGTAATTACATTGCGAAAAAACTTGTATCTATATTTTTATAAACTGTATGGAACCCTAATTGGATTCAAATTAACTTACAATAAACAACATATCAACGAATTATGAGAAGCCATAACAGGAAATAATGAATTTATTCGAGGAACGAGTCGCTATCTCTCTACAGAAAATTTTATGGTCAGGGTAACGGGAAAGAGGTCATAGAAGGAATAATACATAATATAAAAGAGGTAAAGGGTAGGTATATGGAATACACTTAAAGAAGGAGTTGGATGTGATAAATTGAAGCACAAATTGGACCCGGGATGCCGAAAACTTTCGGAATTTAAAATAAAAATGTGTGAAACGAGATTTACAGGAAAATTTTCATTGTCTATCTTAAATGAAAACTCAGCCTCCTTAGCTCAGTGGTTAGAGAGCACTGGTCTTGTAAACCAGTGGTCGTGAGTTCAAATCTCACAGGAGGGAATTATTTTGAAACTCCTGAAATTTTACACGTCGGAAAAATATATATCGATCTTTACGGTGGTGAAATTCAATAAAATATCGCATATGTGTACCACGCGCATCTTTTCCCGCAAAAAAGGACTGCGCGTCATACATGAAAATTTCTGACCAAGTTTTAAAAATTGCGAGTTTCGATAGTAAATTTACTGCAGCACGCTTGCGTCTACGTTTATACTCGCAAAAGACGAAGAATTCTCCGAAGTCTCTACATATATGACCAAGAAACGTTTAGGGTTTAAATGTGCGGTTTATACTGCCGTTGGTGCATCTTCAACATTGAGATGACGTAATATTTTTATAATAATAAAGCTGTACCTTTTAATTGAGTTTTAAGTTTATTGTTTTTACTCAAAATAAGCAGTTCTGTCAGTAAAAATTTACTATCAGTTTCTACCTACACTTTTTTGCCGGAATAAGCTGGCATCTGGTATCTGTGTTCGCCAAATTCATCGTAAGCAGCTGACGCTCCTTTAACCCGGGAGAGAAGGCACCTACGGACAATCCCCGCGCTTATTTGATTTTTTTTCTCTAATTTTCCGCCCCCGTACATTTCAAAATATTCCAGCACGAATTTATTTTTTTCCCTCCGAACTGGCCCAAAAAAAGGGGGGCGCATGGTACACGAGGGCGCGTGTTGCACGAGTAAATATGGTATAATCTTCTAAGAAAAATGTTTCCTTAAATATATACAAAGTTACATAGATGTTAGACATGATGAACCAACATGATTGGAATTTAGCATTTCTCTTAATTAAATTGTTTTAAAAAATTGACGAATTCGAATTTAATTGAATTTTATGACTGCTACTTAGGCAGTAGAAAAGTATTTCCAGTAAATGTGATCGTTATCATAAACAATAAATTCAAATAAAAGTGACCAAAGAGTGGAATCCAAAGACATACAGTTATACTGGCAGACATGGAGATATGCAGGAATACACACAAACCAGACGCATACAGGTCGGCACAAGCAGAAACAGACACAGCCAGGACACGCCATCATAATTTCCCGTTCCATTAGGGGTTCTTCTTCGCGCGAAGTACACGTGATAAACGGAGCGGAGAGAAAGTGGTGGTTTCGGAAAGCGAATGGAAACAGCAGAGCATCACGTACCGCCAAGATATCTCGACCGCAAAAGCGCCGCGCAATCAACTCTCCCCCTCCTCCTCCCCTCCCCCTTTCTAATATGTATATGGGAATACTCTCTCTCTCTCTCCGGCGAAACTTCGTTATCACGGTTTAATAAACGAGCAAGGGATGGACGGCGGGAGAGGGAAAAAAAGATTCATGCGACCCCCGATAGAGGGGATTGGCGGTCGGTGCGGAGGAAGAAATAAGATTGCTGTTAAAGATTCGACTCTAAGAGCAAAGCGAGCGGAAAATTTTGAGCAGGAGGGAAATGAATCTCCTTCCATGAATTATTAATGAAGTGTAATTCTAAATGAAAGGACACCGAAGAACGACCGCGAGGAACTTCTCCGAGTTTCGGGATTTCGCGAGTGAAAAAAAACAGATACGCAATATGTTATTTATATTTTTCTCCTCTTTTTGCGGGGGGGGGGGGGAGAGCCACGCTGAAATCGCGCTAACGAACGACTGGATCCATTAAGTTTAAAACGGACGAGTATGATATTCTGTGATATTTAACAATAACAATAACATTTAGAATTTTTAGAACATCTATCATAGAACGTTTTATAGACGCCGAAAGTAATTTTTCTATATTTCCTGCATTTCAGCAAAGCTACTAAAGCATAACAGCTCCAGAGTCCTAAATTGATTACAACTAACTGACATTCCTAATAATAAATTAATAATCTTAAATAATTATCCAATGCCTTACCTAAAAGTTTTGCATAAATTCACGAATCAAGTCACATATGATCTAATGCAGAGGTGACCAAACAGTTTGAGAAGTCAAAACTTTCCTTTATACATTGTCAAAGCGCTAGAGTAAATTTAATGATAAATACAAGTAGGCATAGAATACTTAACTCATGTTCCTGTAAATTTTAATAATGATAACTTGCCCTTTTACATATTCGAACATATGTAAAGTGACCAGACGTACTGATTTAATCAGTACAGTACTGATTTTAGAGATTGTGTACTGATTTCAAATATGTACTGAATTTTAAAGTTGTATTGATTTTAAAAGAAGAAAAAATCTATATTTAGTTCATTTACTGTCGGATTGACGGTTGAGGTGGCTCGGGTGTGATGTTGCCAGTATGTGTAAAGAGGACTTGCCGCACCTCCACCTATGATTGGCTTTGAGGGAGGAGAGTTTTTCAGTCTTTCCTTCCAAACCCCCACCCCTTCTCTACAACTATAAATCTCAATTCCAAAGTAATGTCGTCCAGAAAATAGTAGTTATGGTTGTGTATGTCATGTCATGTGAGTCATGTGACAAGTTTTATACAGAAATTTTAAATGATGAAAGAATTTTAAAAGAAATTGTTTCTTCCAATAAATATATGAAATAAATATTGACATATTTTGTTTTTTCTTAATAGAGTACACTGTATAAAATTTCAATATATATAATATTATATTCAAATGTAGTTTTATTTCATGGATAGGTATAAGAAATAAAAAAATGTACTGATTTTACATCTAGAAAATCTGGTAGTTTTCTTTCATGAATATAAAAAATGTACTGATTGGATATCTAGAAAATCTGGTCACTTTAAACATATGTCAATCATTGCTTTCAACGATCCTCTAGAAAAACACGGTTCGTGATCAAATGAACTCACGTGCAGCACTTCTGTTAAGCGCCTGTCCGTCAAAATGGGTCGGTCCGTGGATTTCACACGTCCGAACGTCGACAAAACAAACTCAAAAAGAAAGCTCGAGGCAAACCTGGAGAGATTAATTTTTTAGCGACAAAATCTTTGATGTTCCTTTGGTACAGATACCCAAAAAGTAAGGTTCCTCCCACCTCCATAATCTGAACAGATTTCAATCGCACATCTTCCAAAAGTTCCATTTTTTTTTTCAAACGCGGTTTCGCTTTGTGGGTGGCTAAATAGCGCTTCAGACGCTCGGCTTCACCACTAAAAGGGTCAATCGGGAAAGCGATTTGAAGTGATTTCTGCAGGAAAAATTTTTTGAAACCCCTTCTAGCTCATAAATCACGCTTTCCTATCTAGCCGTGCTCAATTTTACGGTTCCGGGGAAATCACATTCTACGGGCGTTCCCACGCTTTTCCCTCGCACGTGTTCCCTCCACCCTTTGCGTTCCATCCGATATGAGAGTATTCTTATCTGACTAAGGTGCATCGAATTTCGTTCTGTATAGTATAGGTTGGGGACTGATTGAGACATTTCGCAGAAAAGTTGAAGAATTTCGTAGATAAGCGTTTCCTCTAGAAAAAGATAATGACGACTTCGACGTAGTAGTTGGCCGGGCCAGTTTCATTATATGAAATACTGTTTTTTTTTTTGAGCTTCGCTCCTTCGAGACATGTCCCCTACGAGGCAATTTGAGCATGCTACTAACCTGGCTAGCGAAAAACAAATTTCATAGGATTGATGTCTCGTCGAATACAATTACTTGCTGGTCAATTCCATCGGATGGTCCTCTTTTGACGCGCTTATATTTAGGTTGAAAGTTGATGCTAATACGCTATACGAAGTCAGTCATTCCGTGTTTGTTCAAATATCCCATAAGGAACCGCCTATAGGTCACCCCTGCTTTAACGCATTACCATAAAATTAGAATAAATAAGACGAACGATTATTTTCAAGTAATGGTAACGATACTTTCCAAGTTTACTAAAGCTTTAGGATGGTTGGATGAAACTGCTCTGCAAATGTTATCCACGCTTAATATGCATCAGCACACGTAAAACTTGTGTGATTAAAGCTAAAAAAAAAAACTAATATGCCCAGCACAGTACTTTCTCCATACAGAGTAATGAATATTATTGTAACATTACATGTTTCTCCCGATATCAGCATGCTCCAGAATAATTACCGACCCGTAAATTGAATGATAATTCTACTTCAAGTATTTTTTCAAGAGAAAAACTTATTCAATTTTCACATCGAAAAATAATAAGTTATAACTCCCCATGGCAGCGTTGCAATAATAGTGGCGAATTAATTGATACCGTACAATATACACATATTTATAATGTCATTTGTTTGTTTAAATATTCCGTATAAAAAGTTCATAAGTAAATATCTTTTGCGTACATTTTCTTATAGCGGGAAATTTAAAAAAATAAATAGAATGAAAAATTCAAGTTAACCTTCGGAACTAAACAAAGGATGACAAATTTTAAACAGCCTAGTTACCCGAGTCGTTCACACCTGACGTTTCTCACCTTTTACGCTCAAAGGTTACGTTCCCCTTTGCCAAGCCGAAAATCACAAATTTTATTATTTTTACAGTTATAGCATAAAAAAGCATTGCGTTTTTGGGACTGCCGATACCCTAAAAGGAACAGAACAGCGAAGAGGAAACAAGGGAAGGGATTTTTTCTCTTTTGAACGAGAAGTTTTAACCATCCCATTAAAAATGCGAACCGCTAGGACTTTCTAAAATGAGGGGGAAAAAAAACAATTAAATCTCTGAATAAGTACGAAATCGTGTGTGGCGGAGTTCGCGGCGAAGAATTATTGGATAGGGAAAAAAAAGAGAAAAAAAAAAGATTGGTCGCGTCGTAAAATTAAGTTATTCAAAAACTATTTTAATCACTCGCACTCAAGAACTTCACTCATTATCCGACCTTAATCCTGTCTCTTTCGCCTCCTTCCCGCCCACCCCACCCATTTCTCACTTGCACGACCCATCTCGTCTTTAACCCTCTCCATTCATCCCACTCTTCCTAGCTATAGAAGTTCCTTTTCCAACCAGCGCCTTTCTCCCCTAATATCCTCCCACACCCCTTACATATGTACATACGTTACAAAGTTTCTTCCTTCATCCTCGGAACTCCCTCTCCTCCTCGCAGCATTCCTTCACAACCGCCCTTTGACAGAGAGTCCGCAGTTCCTGTGCTAGATTTATCTACGTCTTAGGCGGGGGGAATCAGGTCATATTTCCATACTCCATCCCGGCTAGGATATATATCTCTATAGTCGCAGAATAATAGACCGCCGACTCCTTATCTCAGCTGTAATAAATCCCGGCGTCTGATGCTACCGTCCCGCAGAATCAGCGGATTTGCTCGCATTAAAAGACGTTAGCCTTATAATGCGTGGTGAAGTCATTAACTCATTATCCCTCGACAAAGAGCTAAAGCACATGATAAGGGAATAGGACGTAAGAGACGCCGTGGTGCAAAACTTTTGGAAGGTACGTCCTACTATGGAACAAAAGCCGTCCTTTCGCCTCGTTTACGTACAATCGCTCAAATAATATAAATCATCAGTCTTTCAAAGCTTTCCTGACAAATATAGTTGTCTCTCTCTTGTGCTGACGAAGTGATCATCCCGAAAGCTCCAATAACTTCTACAAATGTGTCTCTCCAACACCCCAGCGGCTCTCCTTCCGTTAAGTGCTCGCTGGGTTTCCTTCAACACCTAGTTGCCCTAAATATCCTCATTTACCTTCCCTCTTCCGTAAGTTTATATATGTGTGTGTGTGTGTATATATATATATATATGCATATATACATACATACAGGACCTGAGAGAGGTGAGATGGGGCCCGGGCCAGTCAAAAATGTGACGTTAACATGGACGACAAAATATTTTCACCGAAAGGACCGTAACATTTTCTCTATCTCTACATATCGTATTCCAACCCTCCCTTCCCCTTTAACTGTTGATCGGCGCTTATTTGCGCCAGGGTTATTTGTTCAATATATTAGAATAAATATATTGAATACATAACCGTTAGGATAAATTTTGGGAGCCACTCTGGGCCCGAGCCAAACGGCCCTGCTGGGCCCCCTCTATCAGGCTCTGCACATACATGTATACGTGTACATATACTTATACGTATTTATGTACGCGATTTGTAAGTTAAACATTATAGGGACCAATGTCGTAGCAAGCGACGGGCTAGCAGAGTAACCACCTTGGTTGCTAAGGAAAGAGTCGCCAAAATGTAAGTCATGTGTCAATATTTTGTTACAAATGCAACGAAAAACATTTCAGCTGAATGTTATTCATGCATTAATGAATATAATATTTTATGATTCGGCACCCAATCAAATTTGTTATTTATATAACTACGAAATTATAAGGGCGATGTTTATTCGGCCCTGCGCCGGGCATGAATCTTCATTACTGTGATAATGCATAGTGTTATCAATTTTTTCATCACACAGCTTTGGCTTGTAGCGTCGCGTCGCAGGCAGTATATAACTGCCAGATTTGAGGAGAGTATAGGTGGAATACCTATGCATTCTTGCTGTTTTCTAGATTACGAAGTAATCAATCATCCCAAAAAATAAATTTCATTCCTTCATCGATTCCGTGTAGCTTTGATATTTGTGGGCATTTCAAGAAACGGGAGAAAATAAATTAAGCTTATCAGAAAAGTTCTACCGCTTGCTAAATGACTAGATAAAAGATATCCAGTTGCACTTTTATGAAAACATTTTTTTCATGAGGAATCTTAATAATGTGCTAAGCATTGTATACGGAATAAATTCAAACATTAGCAAAGTGTATCATAGAAAAATACCTGAATATGGAAGCATTTTCGGGATTTGCCTTTTCTCATACTACATGAAACTATCCATCTCTTCGCAATATCACTTAATGATATTTTTATAACATGTACAACACTCTCCCTCGTTCACTTAATGTGCATAATAGAATTTTAAAAAGCAAGAACGTAGGACTTCTTTCATCCGTTTCAGTCACGAAAATTCGCGGTTCAAGGTCATTCATCGCCGACACAGCGTTGCCAAACTCCCTCTAAGCGTAGTTACATCAATATCTCCCTTCGCCGATTTTCCCTTACAGAACGCGACAAACACCATGCTATTGTAAATACGAGAGATCGATTAAAAATGACGAGACGATGTGATATTTTCCTGTTAATCCCTTGGCCCTTGACCCAGGGGCGGATTTATGGATAGTGGGGCCCTGCGCGCAGCCTTTTTTGAGGTCCTATTTTTTTGATAATTTTGGAATTCGGGGGGCCCTCAGCAGCATGGAGCCCTACTTCTGCGCGTACTGCACCTATAAATCCGCCCCTGCCTTGACCTTAAAAAAAGCGTTTCCGCGATGTATTTTTATAAATTTTCAACCGAGGTCCTGGTGTCGAATTTTTCGTTTCTTTGCGACCGGCCCAAAAAAAAAACACCCTTGATCTCTAGTGCGTTTCAATCTGTTGTCGTCCCTCTTTTTTCCATCACAAAATAAACTCGATCCTTTAAAAAAATAAAATGGCGCCTCGACTGATGAGAGGCGCGATCAACTGGAACAGAGGATACGGTGAGGGGGCAATCCCGAGGAAAAGGATCTTTTTTTTCAAGGGTGGTGAAGAAAATTGAATAACGAATACGGCAAGGACCGGAAGGGGTTGAAAGAATTTTCCGCTCTCTGACGCAGAATCCCATTCGAGTCGGAGCAAAAGTCAAGGTCAAGTCTGAAAACCGTGGGTGCAAAGGACTTGCTCTCTCCGACTTCCTCCACTAGAGACAAAATTCGTTTTCCAAGCAGTGCAATCCACTTCGGACGAGACTTTTATCGAGATCTTAAGAACAGTTACTTTTTCTTTCTTCCTTTTTTAACGGTGCAATGCATCAGAGAACTCTTCTAAATAATACCTGCGGACTACGAGCCGCCCCCCAAAGTGGTCTTGTAACGCCCTCAGATGCAGATAAAATGCAGAAAACACAACGTTGATGCCAATTAATTGCAAAATAAATAATAAAAACTTTCTTAATGTAACTTTTTTAATACAACTTTTATATTCTGCACTAAAAAGTAAAAAATAAACTTTGATTTACTAAAAATTTTAATTTACTAGACGTGATTTAGAACCTTTGTAAAAGTTATATGGCGTTTTAAAAGTATGAAAAGGTTAAAAGCCATATAACTTTTACAAAGTTACTAAATAAAATCTAGTAAATTAAAATTTTTGGTAAATCAAAATATTTCGTAAATCTAAACTTTAATAATTCCAAATTTTTAGTAAAACA
This sequence comes from Uropetala carovei, assembly GCA_036926305.1. Classification (NCBI taxonomy): domain Eukaryota; kingdom Metazoa; phylum Arthropoda; class Insecta; order Odonata; family Petaluridae; genus Uropetala; species Uropetala carovei. Next base: position 5,329,442 of record JAXCHB010000129.1, on the reverse strand, counting down.
TTTTTTTTAGTGCAAAATATGTTATTTTTAAAAAAATTTTATTATTATTTTATGTTTTGGTCCCGTCCATGTCGTCCAAATGGGGGAATTAAACATCCTTGGAATCGAACTCGGGCTTCTGTACACACATAATATTCTATGTGTGAGGTGTCTCTTTAAAATAGAAAGAATGGCTAAAATACATGCAACCGTTCTCGAGTTATTTCACCTTTTTTTATGAGAGGCCTGATACAAACCGGCAGATAAATTTATATACATATGGACCTGCAGTGAACTTAATATAAAAGTTATTAAAAAGAAATGGAATCACTTGCACCCGTATAAGTTCTTCGAATAATTTAACAAAAATCTCTAAAAATATTTTTTTAAAATTTTTATTTGAATGAAATTTTATATTAAAATTTTTTAAATTCAAACCAGATAAGAAAAGCAATGCTTATGTATGTTATAGGGCACGAAGTATTTCTTGATTAGCCTTTGAATGAATAACGGGGGCTTCTCTTAAGTGAGCAAATGCCCGCCAACCACTATCTAACGTGCGCACTTCTATGATTCTTTGATTCATTTAAACATATAAAATATAATGTTCGATTTTTAAAAGCAGCTTAAAAAGTATTTTAAATTAGTATGACCTTTCGTTCCATCAAAGCTAAATAATGCGGTGCCCGCCATGCATGGAAGACTATGATGCGGCCTCAAGTATTTACTCAGCTGGAAATGGCATTTTTTCGAATTCTAGATCCACTCGAAAATTACAACTCGACATTTGATCTACGCAAAATTTTCAATTTTAAAATTGATATGAAAACTTAACTTCGACGAGCAAGACTTAATATCTTAAGTACCAGAGGATCACTGCGGCTTGACATCGTAATAACACACTGCTACAACGGTCTAATGATCTTTCGTCTTCCGTGAGAGGTAATGTCTGTTTTCAGTCATTATTCCTTTTTAAGGAACATTTTTCAAATTCCGCACTTTGGCATTTCTTATAATCAAGGCCATGTTAAATTTAAATTTTATTCCGTGTGTAAACTCAATCATATTTGAAGTTTAACTGCTATTTGCGTATAATTTTTTAAACTTATTATGAAATAATTTTCTTAAACAATGTTATTAAATCGCTCGAGAAGATATTTCTTACTTGACGCGCATAACTCCAAACGCAATTTCTCTGGAACTAATCCACTTAGAAAGTTAGTTGAGGCCTTTTTGGAAAGGCCGTGCTGTGTAGAAGACTTTTGATAACCACTTCGTTTCGCGTATCTCGATAAATAAACGAGATAATTCTGAAAATTAAATTTCCATGGGGGCATTTACGTTACATTTGTGGCGTTACCAAGGAGACGGCGCCAAATATGGTTGATGCAACTACTGCCAAGTATGGGTACAAATATAATGTAACTTCGTACCAAGTTTCATGTCCCCCTTATCGACCGTGGAAGACGCTATGGCATTGTTTCTAGGATACCGCATGGAGTGCCGAAAAAATCTTTCGGTTGCCATAGCTCCGTAACCTAGGAGATTCGGACACAAGCTTATAGGAACTTTTTTCTTGAAATGACGTTCCCTACACGTGGGTGAAGTTATGCAGTATTGTTTTGAAACACCTCAGATATCAGAAAAAAATCTTCGTCGAACTGGTTGCATATCACTTCACCTCCCGTGAGTGGTTGCCTCTCGTGCAACCACCTTTTAGGGTGGAAAGCGCGTATGTGTGCAATCGCCGTGCTTAAAAATTTCTTGTGAAATTCGCACTTATTTTTCGCTACCATTATTTTGATGAGCAACTTTAGCAGTGCCGTTTTTCAGTTTTTTATTGTGTCCGTGCGTAAATAAACTGAAGAAACTGAGATTACGCTGAAACTGTCAAAATCGTAATTCGGACACAAATATACTCGCCATATTTCTCAGTTGTCTTCGACAATATCCATTTTATGCGAGCTTCCAAAATTTCGAAAACACACGATATGTATCAATTTACCCTCAAATTAAACGCACCGCGTATCTTAACTTTTTTAATAACTTAATTTAATATTTACTGTATTACAGCGTGTATTATCATGAAGATATGGACTATGCTTAACTTTAGGATTAGATACTTCCCGTAATCTGGCAAATTCCCTAATCCGGCTTCGCTCAAGTCCCAAGGTTGGCGGATTAGGGAGGTTCAACTGTATAAAATGTTTGACTAAAAGAAACTTACCTATCCATGAAAGAATATATTCACTGCGCGGAAATTTTCTAAGCTATTACGAGCCTCGCGGAATTATTATATGCTCTCAACAACTCATACTTCTGAAAATAGAATGCGTTTATGTTAGAAAATAAATTCGCTTTTAAGGTCGGTCAAATTAAATATAGATTATATCCTACCGCTCCAATATTTGCAAGATCTAAAGTTCAAACCCGAATATTCGTTCTCGATATTTTGAAGGGGAGAGGGATGGAGTCGTAAATTAGCCATCGGTCAATTTAGATTCAGCGAATGTCCATTTCCGCCGAATTCGACTCACAACGATTCACAGGAAGCGAAGACAATTTTTCATACAAAGCCAAAAAAAATATAATTTTCTAATTCCCCACCGAGTCCATCGCATTGCATTATTTTGTAGCGTTCGCACCACTGTGACAATATTAAATTCAATTTTTCCAAAACAAACGCATAAAGTAAGAGAGAGATGGAATATTCCACTAACGGAAACTCATATCAAGCTAATATGTTTGGGGGGATCCGAATTTCTCTTTTTTACGCATATTCTGAGACAAGTGGAGAAAATAATTTGAAGCCGTGAAAAGAAATTATGACTGGGATTTTTAACACGGAATAAGTATAAGAATAAAAATCTGATAGATAACTATGTCGTGCAAAATACGATTTATTGAAAACATAACTTGCATTAAAACGCACGAAGGCCTGGAAAAACGGGTTTTTGGGATGGCGGTTGATATCTTTCGGTACACATATCACATGGATTTCGGTTCAAATATCAAGGAAAGAGGATTGCTGGGGGAATTACTGCAGCATCGCTTTTAGGATGCGACAGAGCATGGCAACCGAATACTTGCGTGCTTATACGGGTTATACCGGGCGGAAATATCATGCCGGAGAGAAAAAACGCATTTCCAGACAAATCTGAAAGGAAAAACCAGATCCAGTTACGTTGGCTTCGGATATCACTTAAGTGGACCGAGAAAGAAGAGCCTCCAGGAAAACCGAGTGTCTAAAAAGAATTATATTTCATTTAAATGGCAACAAAGATTCCTTACGGTAGATGAAAATAAATTAAAGAATCAACGAATGAATGGAAAATAATTGGAGAGGATCCGGAGCGCCAGAGTGGCTACAGGAAGCGGAAGAGGGAGACGAGAAAGAAAGTTATGCGAATCTTGAGAGGGAAATGTAAATTTTATTTATAAGAACGAATGAATAGATAATTTTTAAAAATGCCCGCCCTCGGCGAAAAGGATGAGTGAGATCCAAGGATATGAGAAATCCTATTCAATGCTCTCAAGTTGTAGAAAAAATAACGACATGCAGCTGCGATCCTTCTCTTAACAAATTTTATTTGGGATATTTTCATTGAGTGAAGTACTCATTGGGTAATTTAGAGCGAACATTCTTTAAAAAAGGTTAGACTTTCCCGTTGTATTTGTTTATAAACTTTCCACAGCTTTACAACCATAGTAAGCGCTTTCATAGTTAGAGCTTTGACCTTCAGCGAAAAATAAGAATTATATCCAGTAAAAATACTGTGTAAGCCGGAAATTGTTATTAATCGTAATTCTCACATTGCTATATTTTTAGTGCATAATTTTTTTATCAGATATATACAAACATAGGGAGAAAAAATAAGGTTTCACGCTAAAAAGCAAGTAAAACGAGCGTAACAGCTATGATATCCAAAATCATTTCCGCCACGTGCGTCATTTGAGGTGATTTTCATGTTAAAAACGAATACATAAGATGAGAGAAGGGGCATTTTTGTCCCATTAATAAATTCAGAGAGACTTTTAACTTACTCTATCTAATAATTCCAACCAGTTTATTTTCTCTAGCAAGAAAAAAATCTTCTTCAGAGCAAATAAGACTTTCCAAGTACTCAATCGTTGATTGAATTTTTTAAAAAATATTATCCTCCAGTGACATCTTAGCTTAAACTAACAATAAGATGTCATTTCAAAACAATGGGAGCTTCATTTGCTGACGCAATATGAAAAAGTGCGTCTTATTTATTTAGAATTCTAAACTTAAAATTCTTTATAAATTAAGTAATATAATTATATGACAAAGTAAGTTATGCAATAATCATTTTCAAAATTTTATCCGTAATAATTTACTCATAATCTTAATTTTAAACTTTAAAGCACCGCCTGCCGCCTGTCGATTTCTACAAAAAGATTCTCTGGCGGCGTAATAAATTGCATCATAGATCACATACGCCCTGCAATTATATCATCTATCTCTTATCGTTTACTTGCTATTTTGATTTAACCGATTGTACAGACGGACAGGAAGAGCGAATACATAATAAGTGCATTTATGAAATAAAAACCGCGCTAAAAAAAATAACTCCGTACGCACGGCGTCGCACGTAGGCCTTCAAATATTCACGACGTTTATACTCCGCACTCCCTCATCAAACCACCCTCATGTAAAGGTCTCCCAGGATCCGAAATTACAAAAGGTATATACCAAAGGCCGTTAACTTCCCGCCGCGGGTTGTTTCATGCGACGGAAGATAAGCAGGCTGAAACGGTCGCGGATGGCCTAAAGGAAGTTCCTCTGAGGATATCCAGAAAGCGCGACGTTTTGAGGTTGATACAGGGCGTCGCAAAGTGTTTTGCGGCACAGAAAAGGGAGATATGAATTGCATGGGAGAGAGAGAGAGAGAGAGAGAGAGAAAGAGAAGCGCCATTCGAGAACGGATGACTCCAAGCAAAAAACTGCAGAGCACCATCCCGTATCGTGGCGCGACGTTGAAATTAATCTCTGCAAAGAAGCTACTAAAGGACTTGAAAGAAACTCGTCAAAAAAAACTCAAATAAAAAAAAAGAAAAGGTGGCCTATTTTGGTACTATGAGTGTAGGTTACAGAGTTATATTACTCCCTTAATGGCTTTTGGTAATATCTTAATGCAAGGATGTCAACATGGTGGTTCGCAGTCCTTTTGCGAACCAATGTAATCATCTATTTTGTTTCTGTAAAAGCCATTTAAGGTTTATTATGTATTCTTTATGATGAAATAGTTTTTATTTCTATAGATTAAGCCACCTCCAACTGTTTTTTCGATTGTTTCTGAAATAAATTACAAATTCTAAGTTGCGAAGAACAGAATTTTCAATGCTATTCACACTCAAACACGTACCTATAATGCTAACGTTACCCTGAAGTTTACACCCTATCCCAGAGCCATAAATATGTGGTACATCATGTATCTACAGCAGCGACGATGCTGATAACACAATTAACATTTTAAGGAAATAAAATCAAATACTTTTGGCTGAACAATTAAAGTTCTGCAAGTACTTACAAGATAACATTCAAAATCGATATTGTGATGTAAATTATTATATTTAATTGCCACTTTGGCTATGAAACTAGTATGTTTGAGAAATTTTGCATTTCCTATCCCCCGAAAAAGTGCATGGCGTTGCTATTACTTACTTAGTACTGCATTTTATAATAAAGTTAAAGGAGATCATTTTACAATATTTAAACAAGTTGTGTCATATTCTGACAATTCTAAAAACATCATTATCTAAACTATTTAGTAAAGCCTATCCTTTAAAAATATTAATACATTTTCCATCGGTGACTAATCGAAAATGCATTGTATGACAACTCTTTCCGTATTGCCCGAGAAAACCTTTACTCGATTAAAAAAAACAACGAATTACAGCAGAAATGACATAAACGCAACGTGAAATCCTATTTCCGGGTACTGGGACGTTTCAAAAGGTATAAAGGGAGGTCAGCAGTCACGTCGGAGACTGGGAAAAAGACGCATGGGACTGTCTCCACCACCCGAGGGATAAACAAAGGAGGGTCGGGATGCAAAAGGGACGCACAGACAGAGACGTATTAACTAGATCTCGTTTATATAGAGAGAGAGATTCTTCCTCGTTCATTTGCGCTAGGCGATGTGAAACATCCGCTCACGCAGAATCGCCGCGCCGCCAAAGAAAAAATGAACTACTCCAAAACTTGATCTACCAAAAGGAAATTTTCATATTTTTTCAAATTCGGGCGCAAAATTGAGAGAACCGCCGCGCGATGTAAATGTCCGCCGTGACGTGGAATGATAGAAAAGGGAGACAAACAGAATATCAAATGAGCAAAAAAATCCAAAGCCTTCGATGCATTTAGGGAGAAATTTTATTATTTTTTTTAACATTGCGACACCTGTCAAGTCAGATGACGTGTTAAGCTTGAAGTTGATGTAAAAACCAAACATATGCCTAATATGCATATAAATATTAAATGTCTTCGGAAATATACATAGCGCGCGTTAAAACGAAAGGTTCGTTCTTTATTTCCACGAAGTTTAAAAAAGCAAACATTGAATGCTAATATATGAACGTATTGTTAACATTTATTAAGATTACCATTGAAAGGTACGATACGTAATTCAATATGAAAACAAGTAATGGGTATTAAATTTTTTTATAAACAACTTTTATATAGTAAATTTTAATTTTATGCTATCATATAAAATAATAAACGCATATATCACCTACTAAAATGAAATGTTTAACCTATTTAGAAATTACGATGGAGTTCGCATTGACTAAATATTAGGTCGATAAATGAGTAAAAGTTATAAAAACAATAGCATGGACAAAATTTTTCATCACTATAAAATTTTAAGTAATGAAGTAATATTATTCACCAGAATGATTATTAAATATTAATAATAATTAAATTACCCGACGTGAAATGCTAATTATAACGTGTGCCTAATGGAAAACAATTTCATACGCGTGAATTTGAGCATATCGGAAACTGTGACAAATTATATTTATCATCACGTATAAATATTTTGTGACGCGGAGCACGAATTAATGCTGTCCCAAATCATAATGGAGTTATTCATCATTCCTCTCACCTCTCTTTTCACTTCGAACCCCTTTCATCTGCCGTCCCTTCGTTTATTTCTTTGCCTCCAACCCACTCCCTCATCTCACCCTACTCTTTGTTTCCATGCCTCGCGTTTGCTATGGTTAACTCCCTTCATCTCTCTCACTATTATCCCTCCATTACTACTCGCATTTATCATGATTTTCGTAGGTTTAAAACGTTTCTAAATTGGATTCCCGACCGGGAAATGAACCGTACAAACATATCCTTTCCAGTTCGAACCTTTATAACGTGAAAATGAACGATGGGCACCAAAAAACCACCTCGTGTAATAATGTCACCCTCCTCCATGGCGGTTAAAGTTCTCATCACTAGGATGACCCGCTTTCACCCCGACATGTAAGGCCGAATAGCGTGGTATAAATATATTAGTTAGTAGAAGCATATCATTATATATTGACGGGCCTTACTTAGGATATACGATGCATGATATAGGATATAGGAGGGTACAAATGTCCAGCCCAAACTGCAACAGTTTGAGATATAAAATTTAATACGGAGGTGAATCGAAAAAAATTATCGGAGGAAAAATTGCAAAACTGCAACAATGTTTATTTTCTTGGCCGTTAGAAATTATAAACGATTTTACTAATATTTCACGGTTTAGGTACTTCTAAATGTACTATGAAGCTGAAATTTTTTCTAATGGTAGAATTTGCCAAATAATTAAAACAGGATTAAAGAAATTTTAAAATGTTTATTCGTTAGGCCGTAATAAATTCTTAAATGTTAAACAAATTCACTAATGTTTATATACTTTCTGAAGATCCAGGAAGCTGAAATTTTTAACAAAGATAGGAAATAATGTTCCGGGGGTAAATAACATTGAAAATTTCATAAAATTTTTATATCGTGACTGTTAAAATTTCATAAAGTTTAAACAACTAAATTCATATAAATGCACTTCTAGAGGTGCTATATCGATGAAATTTTGCTTAAATGTGAGGTATTCGTAACAGATGCTAAAACCCTATAAATGTTTTATAATTATAAATTTTAGGGGTTGTTTTAACCCCAATATTGACCGTAAGGAAAAACAGGTAAATCGGCAAGAAGGTGCAAACTGTTGCGTTTAAAAATTATTTGTCGGCTCATACTCATTACTTTAGGACGGGAGAAAATGCTTGCAGAATGCAAGCACACCTTCACTAGTATTATATACAAAAGGATGGAACAGAAGTCAGAGGAATTTTTAGGTGAAGACCAATTTGGATTCAGGAGAAATAGGGGCACAAGGGAAGCGATTCTAGCACTCCGCATTATGACAGAGAAGAGGATCAGAAAAGGAAAAGATGCCTACCTGGCGTTCGTGGATTTGGAGAAATCGTTTGACAACCTCAGCTGGAACAAAATGTTTAGAATCTCCTGAAGAAGATAGGAGTGAAATACTGCGACATGGTTTAAACAAGAACCAAACGGTTGTGGTAAGATGCGAGGAAAGCCAAAAAGAAACAAGAATAAGAAAAGGAACCAGACTAGGATGCTCACTTTCACCGCTATTGTTCAATGTATTTACCGAGGAAGCACTGAACAAACTCAGAGTAAGCAAATAGGCGTAACGACCCAAGGTCAAAAGGTTCACGGATGATATAGCTGTAATAGCGGAGGCACCGAATGAGTTAGAGATGATTTTAAATGAAATGGAGATGATACTTGCTAACTACCACGATATGAAGACAAATAAAGGCAAGACAAAAGAGATGGTTTGTGGAAAAAGACAGACTAGTAACCTAAGGATAAATCTGAGAGGCCAACAATTGAAAGAAGTAGACGAATTCTGCCATCTAGGAAGCAGGATAACAATCGATAATAGGAGCAAGATGGACATAGCTAGTCGGATCACGCAAGTTAAGGAGGCGTTTTACAAGAAAAGGTAGCTAATGACATCGAGCAAAATAAGTTTGACAACCAGGAAGAGATTTAGAAAGTCCTATATATGGAGCGTTTTATTGTATGGTTGTGAGACTTGGACAATAGGAACACAAGAGAAGAAAAGATTGTAAGCCATGGAAACTTGGTGTTATAGAAGGATGTTTAAGATTAGCTGGGTGGATAAGATGACAAACGAAGAAGTTTTCAAAAGGTCGCAAGAAAGCAGGAGTCTATGGAAGACCATTAAACGCAGAAGAGACAGTTTGGTTGGACACACACTGAGATATGAAGGACTTTTGAAGGATATAATCGAAGGAGGAGTAGCAGGAAAAAACGTAAGAGGACGACGCCCTATATTAGGATACATGGAACAGATTATAAAGGACGTGGGTTTCAGGACATATGAGGAGATAAAAAGGCTAGCCCAGGACAGGGTTGAACGGAAAGCTGCTACAAACCACTCTACGGACTGATTACCTATGAGTGAATGAAGGAAAAATCTGATGTGGCCAACACATGACTTTCTCCATATTTGGGGTATAGATATTTAAATTATTATGAGTAGCATTTTAAGGCCAAATTATTATTTCGTATCGTAAAAGAAGACACGTCGTTGCCGTAAATTACGTATATTTTGAATGTTTACATAATTCACCGTTACATGGTGTTGGCGCTGTAGGCTGGTATTAAGAAAAAGCGAAATATATCCGAAATGGATGGTTCTACGAAAATTAGTTTCAAACAAAACTTGGAAGAAATATTATTCTCTACAACTTTGGTCCTTACGAAGATTACCAATAACGATGTTGTTAAGGAGATATTTAACGGAAACCGAAAAACCGGTTATTTATAAATAACTCCTAAACTATAACTCCTATAGAAAATTGTTTCAAATGAAAACTGTAGGAAATTACAATCTCTATAACCTTTGTATAGAATTGTATATACAATAATGATGTTTTAACGAAGAAAAATCGCAAAAACCGAATCGGGTTTCGAATAAACCTCGACTTTCGATTAACCGTTATTGTCCAAAAACTAATCAGTTCTTTGTGCTCATGTTCAAGTGTTATATATGAAGTTTGGTAACGATATGGCACGTACTTTTTGAGTTAGAGCGCCCACAATAACATACACACACACACACAGACATCATTCCGAAAATAGTCTAAACGTGTTCTAGGGACCTCAAAACATGTATTTCCGTTGAAATCTCGAAGTCGATTTTTTTCATGAATACAATACTTTCCCATTACTACGTATGAGAAAGTAAAAATGGATGAAGAAACATAAGGCTCGACTTGGAGGGAAGGGGGGAGAGCTCACCATCCTAATAAATGAGTTTTAGTTCTATTTAATGAGTTATAGTACGTACGTGATGCGATATTTTATTTTAAACTTCCTCTTTGAAATAAAAGTTACTGATAGTTTGAAAGACGGAAGCAAGGATAGAAAATGATCAGATGACGAAACTGTGTCTTAATATTCGATAACACAGAGCATGTACTAATATAACAAACCAAATTAAAAACAACACAAAAGTTTCATACCGAATTCCAGTCAACAATAAGGGGTTCTTGGCGATAAATAAATAAAATTCGGAAAATGATAGCGCTTTAGTGTAAACAATCTCAAACACTTTTTTGGTGTGAACTTTCAATATAAATCTTCCGTTCTAAAACTTTCATATTGGTACAATTGAACTTGACGTCACCTATAACGATTGGATGAAAATATTGACAGACGATGGCGAGAATATATATAGTTTGCCATGCCAACCATAATTTCACATTGTCAGTGATTTTTCCCTGTTACAAAAATTCCCTTGCGTAAATTCGATCGGGTTTCCAACATTTTCTTTTAAAAAAAATAACCCCATTTATTTCATATCTATGAACCTTCAAGTCCAAAATTCATAGTTCAAATTTTACTTATATAAAATTCCAAATAAAAACTAAGCCGCGTTTCTTCAAGAACAGATGGAATGAGTAAATCTAAATTAATTTAAATATAGTATTATGTTACTGAGAGGCAGCTCAAATGAACGATATTGATATGCCTTTTTTCCTAACAAGGATAGAGCGCTCGCTTAGCATGCGAGAGGTACCAGGATTGACACCTGGCGTCTCCAAAAGTTACTTTTAATAATTAATTTTGTCTTGGTTGTGAATTACTATTTATCTATAAATTTTATTCAACTATAAACTGTTTATAAAAATGCTTGGAAGAAATATCGTAGCGCTATCTATGGCACTTATTCAAACGCGTGCTTTAATATTAACTGATATTATTTGCTTGCTCTTAGCAATTTGAGCACAACAGGAAAACGCTTCAAAAGGAAGTTACTTAAGTTGAACAAATCCAGGGGGCTAGCTCGGATGGTAGAGCGCTCGCTTAGCTATGCGGGAGGTACTAGGATCGATACCTGGCGTCTCCAAATCTTTTAAAAGTAATTTTACAGTTTTGTATTCTGACATGTCATATTTTAAAAAGTAAGATGGCACTGGGTTTTATTCAAACCAAAATTACGCCTAAAAATCTATTTAAATATTCCATGGCCATAACAGAATCTTCCATATATGTCTTCCTGAAACGAACAATACAGTACCTCGTCTATTCTAGACAACTTTAAGAAAAACGTCGGTTAATTATAAAATGTTCTCAATGGTTTTAATTAAAATTCTTTCTGTTGTAAGAGATTGTTGTCGTAAACAATACAACATTAACCTAAAGCAACGCTGTTGCTACTGCACAAAACGCGAGAATATATTTTCATAAAACAATAATGTAAACAATGACACTCGTTTAATGCATGTTATACCGATTTTTTAAATGTGAAATAATGTACGCAAAGAATACGTAACTAACCAATCTTATGACAGAATATCTGCGTTGAATTTTTTCAAAAAATCAGCACATGAATCTGACGTCACAATATGAACAACGCCATGACACCGCACGTAATTTGTCACGTCAAAAAAAAAAACTCTAATTTTGAAACTCTACGTCTTCCCGCGAGAGATTCAGCACCTTGGCATCATTCTCCATTCCTTGAACAGCATTACGCGAGCGTTATTTAATATATAGCCCATCCTCTCTCTCTGTGTTCTCGACTGCGGCGACCCCTGTGATATAAGCCGCGAGGGATGATGTGAGTCGGCCATTTTCAAGGAGGGACGGCGAAAATCAGACCATAAAATTGAAACCAAGAGACCATTAAAGTGAGGAATTGCCGAGGAGGCAGCGAATGCGGTATATTCCCCAGTCCGCGCCGTCGTAAAAACCAAGGTCACAGTCTCTCCCGCGCTGTATGCATACATCATCCCGCATTCTCGAGAGGAAGACGAAAAAAAAAAAGAATACGAAATTCCGCGATGAAAACTCCATATTCAGTACCTATTACATCTGAGGGAGGGATAAAAATATCTGGAGACGCTTTTAAATCACCCGAAATAAATTCGCGGACAAAAACGTCCGCCTACCACGCAAAAGTACACATCTAAAGTTAGTCTTCCATTAATGTGTCATTTTCACGATTATTTATAAGATAAGTGCTAATAATGACTTTTTTAAATTTATGATTTGTAAATAATCATTACACCGTCTTTGTAGGATTTTCAAACTTACAAAATAGTCGTCTGTTCTTTGCCTTCTTCGTAAAATTCGTTCAGTTGCAGCCCGACTAAACGCATTATAATTGAGCCCAGGAGTATGCAACGTTTTTCTGTTGGGTGCCACATTTTTATCAATATTCATTATATGCGGCCCTCCGCTTAAATTTATTTTGTCCATAAAGAGGGTCGGGTGAGCCAAAAACTCAACTAAAGATGAAATAATTATGACGAACCCTAATGAAAATTGATTTTTATATTATTGAGGCATCCTGAATATAATGCTTTATCATCACATTGCAAAATACTATTGAAATAAAGGTGAAATTCTTTTTAAAATGTTGAATAAGTGGCTGTAACGCCTCTCCGGTAGTCAAAATGCTTTTTCCGAGCACATCAATTTTTCAACATCCTGTGTTCGTTCTGCGTGCTGCTGCGTAGTTTGTTCCACCCGCGTGTTTTAAAACGGTAATTTTAAGTTTCGCGTCGCAACTGCCACAAATCTGTAACCGCAACGCTTTTTCATCTCTGATATCATTGCGATCGCCATTTTATATTTTGGAAATTTATAAGTACGAAATACGGACCAAATTTTTGCGTGGTTATAAAATTTTTGACTATAAAAAAGTTTCAATTTTTTGCGAAATGCCGTTCTACTTATCTGCGACCGAAAGTTTCATTTACGTGTTTATTAAATGGTGAATGTTTAAGACGATGGCATACATAAAAGTAGGAGGAAACCTAGAAAACATACCAAATTTGCTGCTTGATTTCAACCAAGTAACTATGCTTTTCTTAACAACAAATGAGATTTCATCTCAGCAAGCGTTAAAATAAAATAGTAGGGCCTAAAATTTTAATCAAGCAAAATAACCCAAGCTTTTTTTTTTACTAACAAGACCAAATAGGTACCTAGCCGAATTCACTTTATATTGTTGGTTTTAGTATTTACACCGATTTGATGATCCATTTTCTACCGTTTGAATCATACTGTCGTAAAATATTTTTATTTTGTTGCGAATAGTATTTGAAAAAAAATATATCTTCAACTATGCAAAGTTAAGTTGTGATAATTAATGTCATCTGATCAGATTACGTAATCGAGATCAACGGCACTTTAATTAACTGACTGCACGCTAATGCGGCTATACAATGAACGGATCCTTGATTTGCACAATAGTGTCACAGCCGCCATGCGTCACGATTATTATTACATTGGCACTGCGGAAACCAATCAAACGGGAAAGTACCACACAATCGGTTGTCATCAATAGCGATTATGTTCCGTGGCGATTTACGGCACATTCCCCCCCCTCCCCCCTTCCCTTCGTTACGCCGTTTGAATCGTCCTCAAGGATTCGATCCAATTACTCCGAATAAGCGACCATTGATCAGCTCGCATAACACGGCATAACCTGTCTAGGTCGGAAACGAATCGCCGTCCGCATCTGCCTACTCGACTGGATGAGATATTTCGTTGCTTGAAAAGAGCCACTCGAGATGCTAATACTGAAGGATTCTCGAACTGGCATCGTTACCGATCTAAATTTTAAAAATTTCAGTAAAAGCATAACCACAGAAGAAATACTCCCCTACTTACATGAGAGAGTTCCATGGGGGGCGAGGCCATGAGAAAAAAATCAAATTTTAATGTCAAATTCAGCTGAAATAGTTTAAACGTATTTCTCAATCTTCCCAATATGCACCAGATACATTACGAGTAATTTAAACATGAATAATGATGTAAATACGAGTGCAAAGGGTTACATTTATTTCCATCAAAGACATGGTGGGGCATGACGGATTAATGTAAACCAAAAGGGAGGCGTCATGTCTAAAAGTTTGGAAACCAGTGCTCTACACCATCAGGTCAAACTGTAGCGAAAATCGTTCGTGCTTTCAATAAAACATTTTCATGGGAGTTACAAACTAGTTTTTTCTGTTGTTATTATGGGTAAATTCCACAAAGCGGAGCTTGGCTTCAGCAAGGAGGCTTACAGTAAAAAAAATCCAAGGCATTCGCATACCACGATTCGATTACTAGATGAAAATCTAACTCTAACCTTGTACTTCTCTAGGTCAATTGGATTCTGCCAACTCTGCTCTCCGTTCTTCACTTCTCCAGTTGCTCTTTTTTAATCTGTTCATTCTAAACAGCCATCAAAATTCCCGTGGCAATATCTCGTCTAAATTTTACATATATTTTTTTTAAAACTTCCGTGGTCTATAGAGGAATGACATTAAACTTACGTTCTTGTCATTACTTACGATTCAATAATGAATACACCTTATCAAAATGAGACAAATTAATTTTCCTAACTCAATTTCCTTCAGTTTCGTTCCTGAATACACTTTTTTCCAGTTTTCTTTTTCAGACAAAAACGAATATATTTCAGGGTTTTAATACATCATGACATAATCACCCACCATCATTTCGACTTTGACTTTTCAATATTATACACAAAGATAACTTTTTTGATAAATAATAAGAAACAGAAATTAGAAAAGTACGCTCGTTTTCTGATAATCATCTTCATACTGTCCTCTACGCCAGACACTCCCAACGGGGCACCCAGGGCCGACGCCAGGGATGAGGCCTCAGGCGGCACATAGCTTGTGGCGGCATTTTCAGGCGCATATTGAGAAAAAATCAACCGACATTGCGGATTTGGCAAAAACAAAAGGGTGCCCATAGACAAAGGCAATCGAGGACAGATTAAGGTATATTCCTATGTCGCTATTCTTTTCCCAAACACCAGCGTGCTTTCCTTTGCAATATTTTCTTATTGGCGCACATACGAAGATTCGGCTACGTTTGTAATAAGCCGCTAACCGAGCTGCACTACAGTACTAGGACTAGCAATGCCTGTGTTCAGCCGATCTCAGCGCCGCTGACAGAGGTTGGGCTGAACCTGGATGAACGTCACTGGACTGCTTGCGACAAGCTCACCATGCACAGGCATTGATGCAGACTGGATAATTTATGTCTATTAGATCAAACGCCAAGCGTTAATATTTCGTGGAAGTCCTAGTACTCGCTGTTGCTATAATAATAAATATTTGATCTGCGTAACTAGTGTAAATTTCGTGCAAAAATATAATTTTCTATTCTATTTTATTTATTCCATTTTCTTCATTATGTCTTTTATTATTAGCATCAATATTGCTCAAAAATAATAAAATAAGACAAGAATTATTTTAGTTTTTTAATTTTTATAAGTATAATATTATTACCATTACATATTCATAATTTTAAACATTAAGTTTGATTTTACTCGTAGAATGAGCGACTTAAAAAGAAAAAATCGGTACAACATACATTGTACAAACTTTCTCTTATATAGGTACTAATGCGTCGTTTAGTTATCTTTAGAAAATGAAAATCGTATGAGCCTGTTTTTAGAAAATCCAATTCTTGTTAAAGTTGCCCAAGAATAAACTAGCCTTATATTCATTCATTGAGAAAAATGAAATACGTAGAATTACTGTAGATGTATACTCAAATAACTGTACGAAATTTGATCAAAATCGTTGCAGCCGTTTTAGAGAAAATCAAATTATTGCTAAAGTTGCCTAGAATAAACTAGCCTTATATCCATTTTTTAAGAAATATGAGCTATACAGTATTATTAAAGACGTAAACTCAAGTAACTGTACGAAATTTGATCAAAATCGTTAGAGCCGTTTTCGAGAAAATCAGATTGTTGTTAAAAATGCGTAGAATCTTAATTACTGATCAATGTCAACCATTTCTATGTATACTCTGCTCAGTATGATAAAATGCCTAAGTACGAGATTTCATTCATTTTCGTTCTACCGTCTAGGCTCCAGAGCCAGTAACAGACAGACGGCATTGCGAAACCCACTTTTTCGGATTCAGCGACACCTAAAACGTATATTTCCGTAAAAATCTCGAGGTCGAATTTTTTCGCGAAAACAATACTTTCTCGATACATCGTATGAGAAAGTAAAAATTATCTGGAAGTGAGTATAAGAGAAAATGACTAACGAAAGAAGCTGAGCAAAAGTAATGGTCGGGTGCAAATGACTATTCCATCAACATCAAAGGTTGAAACGGTTAAAACTGTTGAAACTGAACCGGGACCAGTAGCGGTTGGTGTAGCAGAAATAGACGAGAATAAACAGGACGATGACACAGAAGAAGAAGACGAAAAAGAAGAAGGGGCACAGAAAATTTCAGAAGTGATTACTGTTACAACTGATACAAAAAATGATAATGAAATTTCTGGCGACCCCGTGAATTGGCAAAATATAAGTATGTCTCAACACCATCTCATTATAGGGAAAGACCCAGTACAAGTTAAAGGAATTGATTTTCCCAAAGACAGCAATGGAAGACACTTTTCTGACTCTTTTTATCAAAGAGTGCAATATTTTCCATCGAACATGACATTTCAACCGATTTAAATTTCGAAGATGTTATAGGCGATTTTGCTAAAGAAAAAGCGCGCAAAGTACAGTTAAGTTTTATTGTTTTTAATTATACCGTTATTTAAAGAAAAGTTTAATTTTATTTTTTTGTGCAATAAAACTTAAAACTAATAATTTAATTTATGTCATTTCATTGC
The DNA here is from genome assembly GCA_036926305.1 of Uropetala carovei. Classification (NCBI taxonomy): domain Eukaryota; kingdom Metazoa; phylum Arthropoda; class Insecta; order Odonata; family Petaluridae; genus Uropetala; species Uropetala carovei. Next base: position 5,312,229 of record JAXCHB010000129.1, on the reverse strand, counting down.
TGCATATCCACAACGTTTCCTTGCTCCGCCCCTACCCCCTGTTACCGTGCAAAAGGGCGGCACAAAGTGCGCTCGCCTCAGGAGGCAAGTTTTAGCCCGCCGGGCTTGTGGGCACCAAGGGATATTTCAGCATCTCGCCAGTGTATTTTTGGTAGGATTCGGTCGATTCCCTTTTCCCTACGTTTTCCGCTCCCTTTCTCTTTTCCTTTCTACAGAATGACGGATGAGCTAGAAGACGGCCATTCCGAGAAAAGGGCCAATGTCGCCCTTCACCGAGGCCAACCTGCCGATTATTGCTTTCCCTAGAAACTCCGCGAACCAATTTGGGATTCCGGGAATTATCTCGAACTGCTATAGTCCTTTTCTCTACGTTCTCTGGAATTCATAAATCATTCACCTCGTAAATTCCGTACCTTAAAAGCGAAATCCGTTCATTTTGCGCTCGGAAAGCAATCGAGCAGCGTATTATTCTACGGCAAAGGAAATGACGTCATTTGACACCATCGTCGTCCGCTGCTTGAAATTCAACCGTAGACGTCAAAAATTCCAACTCCCGCACCTTTTTTGCTTATTTTTTTCTTTACTGTTTCGAATGCGCTTCACCTTAACCCTTAAATGGAGCGTATTTTTCTGCTTGGAAAATATTTTCTGCCATGAAAACTTTAGTTACCGTTTAATATACAATTGCCGTTTTTTTATTTTATCGAAATCCTGTACCAAAGTTGCAAAGACTTGAAATCAAATTAATAAATAATTTTATCGCCAGGTTAATGCGCCAAAAAATAGGCCCTCATTAATTAAAACCGAATTAGGCACACCTGTCAATTAAAGGGTTAATTCCGAATTCCAATTCCGAATTTAATGTGGAATCGAATATTTTCCTTTCTTTGACCACGGTTAAAGTCGTAGGTGTGATCCAGGCAATCAAAAAGCTCGAATCTCCGTTTGATGAATTATTTCATTGTTTCCGCATTGTGTGTGTGTCACTGGCATTCTTTGATGATTTTTCTAGCACGCGCAACAAGGAGGGTAGGAAAAAAATAAAATAAAAAGTCGCCGTGGCCACGATCGCGCGGCCAGGACTCTGAACTTCAAACGGACAAAAGGCAGGAAGCTCTTGCGTATTTCAATTGGACGAATAAATAATTTTTACCTGAAAAGAAACACCGTTCGTGGCGAACGAATGTTTATTTCACACAGGATATCGAAACTAGAACGACCCAGACCGTCCTGATTAAAACAAGTTAAAAATAAAGCAAACAAAAGGCAAAACAATATTCCACCCTGAAAGCGATGAAAAAATAACCTATGTTTTAAACAAGTTCAAAATAAAGCAAACAAAAGGGAAAAAAATATTCCGTTCTGAAAGCGATGAAAAAATCAACTAATATGTTTTTTTTAAAGGCAAGAGACAAATGAAAATTGCTGCCTGTACCGACAAGGATTGACCGGAGCAAATTCAGTGACAGATCGACAAAAAAAAGAGTTTGATTTGAAGCTGGCTTCCTGCTCTTGAGTATTCCTTTATAGTTTTCAGCTATCCTGTCATTATTTCAATTTTAGAATACCCTTTCCATTGTTATTTGCTGACAAATAAACCTCCATACTACGTTAATCCATCCATTGACATTTAAATTGAGGAAATTGATAAATATAGCAATAGAAATTTGGTATGACCAAATACGTACTTCGGTAGGAAATTATGTGGTTCTCCAATTCACCGCTGATCGCGGCTATTTTTTAAACAGAAATTCGTTTCCCAAACTTTTTTACGTTTAGTGAGGGTACCTAATTCGGCAGATGCACTCCATCCATATTATGTTCTCATAACTCTTTTTTTTTAAATTTAGAATAACATTACCATTACTGCCAAACTCCGTTTAAAAACACTTCTTCATTTCTTCGTGGTGAAATTTCGTAAAAAGGAAAGTATTTTTTGACATTACTTTATTAAACGTGCTCCACTTGGTTTTTCTATAACTTAGCGGAGATTTCTACCTTATAGGTGGAAAATATCAACATAAAATTTCATAAGATGATGAATGGTTAATGAAATTTCCCAAACACGTAAATTTAAATGCATATTTGCAATGTTAATTCGCCATATTTTCCTTACGGTGAGATTTTCTTTGAGACAGAATTCGATACAGTGCAATTTAACATAAATCAGTAATTCTGTTTTGCGGAAGACCATTACTGTTATTTCAATGACCAGACCATATCTTTTCTTCCCTAGCAAGGTAAGGAATTATTCAAATGTTATTAGAAAATTTACTAATTTTCATCATGTTTACCTCTGAGACCTTCCTTTGACGATGATGCAGCATACATTAAATCATTCCATTCAGTCGGAATTGATAAAATATTAGGTTTATCGCTTAAACTGAATTATTTCTCGTATATTCAATCCATTAAAGATATTAGGAATGGTCCCTTTCTAAACTGCGACCGCATCAGCTTGTGCTGATGAAGGCCGCGCGCTCCGCGTATTGATTATTGTCCGCGCTATGTGAATTCTCGTTAACTGGGTGAGGTCATCCAAACATCATACACTTCGTTATTCGGGAGAAAGGAAAAGAAGCGTTGGTAGGGAATTTCCTTTTCATCGGTGAAACCGATTGAATTTAGAGAAAGAGAAGAAATCCAATGAGATGCGGCAGCCAAAACCGCACTCCAAGTAGTTCTCTTTCGCTAAGAATCAGCACGAATGACGAAATTTCATTTTAAATGCCTCGTCGATACACGAAAATATTAGGAAGAGTGTGAGGCATGTATCTCCTTGGTTTGAACGGAAATGTGGTATTATGGGAAATTTTATCTACGATGCTTGAAAAGGCTTGGAAATGCGAGCATGGAGAAAGATTGTTGAGTAACATTGACGGATATAGTTAAAAATCGATAAGTATCAAGAAGAAATGGAATGATGACATGTATAACAAACTATTATTAAAAAAGTGACCGAATACAAACTTGAAGAGAAAAGAAGAAGGAATAAGGTTTTGTCTGATACATGATTTTAAATGAGGAAGGACGCGGAGGACAGGAATGAAAGATTTGTCACGGTTTGATAAATTATCACCACCAGTCTGCAGGAAGACTTCTAACGACAGCTATGATAACGGAGAGGACACCCCAAGGTGACGCGAATATTTGGTAAATTCACGGTGCATCATAATCTATCTTATAAAAATAAATAAAACCACGAGAATAAACACTCATGCTTATTTAAATTCCATAATTATATCTTTATGTGGTAAGGAAAGTCCTATTTATCTTTAAAGTTGACTTGAAGGTAATGGAACTGTGGACGGGGTGACACATATCTAATATGGGGTGACAAAAAAGGTTGAGAACCACTGCCCTCGAGTCTAAGCCGAACGTGGAGGAGAGAGGTAGGTGATAAGGAATAATGTAGGAGGCTATGGGTGGCCTTCATCCTCCAATGCCCTAATTATATGTATACTATACGTACATTTAAAAGGAAGCGGCAAAGTAAAATAAGATACGGGTGGCAACAAAGTGTCGCCTGAAACCCAGTGTACACATAACATTTGGAGAGCAGCTGAGAGTCTCAAGAGGGACTTTCTCTGGTATGGTCCTGATTCAACACCTGAGAGAAAATATCTCCGACACCCCTAATGGCTCTACAAATGGCACAGACATATATATCTGTGTGTGTGTGTGTGTGTGTGTGCGTGCGTGTGTGTGCCTGTGCATGTATTAGGTACAGTTATGAATAATTAAATGTTAGATCTAAGTAAATCAGTATTTTAATAAGAAATTTTACTTCCTTAACATTTATCAAAAAAATCTGACACATTTTCCCTCTTTTTAAAAAGCATTTAGTTGCAAATATTCGATTCTATTTTTATCCACGAATACTCTAACGAAGGTTTCTTTGAAATGATTGAATGAATGGGAGGATACAAAGCTAGGGATGCGTGGAGATAGGACCATAATGGAAAATATTAAAGAGGGAATGAGCGTGGTGATTCTGTGAAAGAAACAGAGAGAGATAGGGTGAGAGAGAGAGAAGGAGGAAGCATAAAATTTACATGAGAAAGGGGTTTAAAGGTGAAAATGAAAGGAGCGAAGCGTGGAAATTGAGAGATGAAAATCACTCCTCGAAATCGACAAAAATATGGTCTGTATAGGCATGGAAAGGGGAATTGAGGAGAGGAAAATGGAATAATTTATGGGAGCGAAAGAAATGTTGAGGAAAAGTAAGGAAAGGAGATCAAGAAGGGAGAAAAAGAGATCCGATGAAGCGGGGAAACTTTTGACGAGACGAGCCGCATTAGACGCATTGCGATTGCTTAGAGGGGGAGACAGAAAAAGAGAGGAGAGGGGGAGAGTGAAAAAGAGAGAAGAGAGAGGGGGAGGGAGAGAGAGGGTGGAGTGGGGGGGAGAAGGGAGAGGGTGTGGGAGAGAGGGAGAAAGTGGGAGGATGAGAGAACGAGGCTAGGAGTGATAGGGAAGAGAAAGGATAGAAAGAGAGGTAGAAAAAGGGAGTGAAGATGTAGAAATAGGGAGTGGGAAAGAGAAATATGCAGTGAGGGAGAGAGAGGGGGGGAGAGAGGGAGAGGTAGAAAGAGAGGGAGAGAGAGAGGGAGAGAGAGAGGGAGAGGGAGGGAGGGAGAGAGAGGGAGAGAGAGAGGGAGAGAGAAAGAGGGAGAGAGAGAGAGGGAGAGAGAGGGAGAGAGAGGGAGAGAGAGGGAGAGAGAAAGGGAGAGAGAGAGAGAGGGAGAGAGAGGGAGGGAGAGAGAGAGGGAGAGAGAGAGGGAGAGAGAGGGAGAGAGAGGGAGAGAGAGGAAGAGAGAGAGGAAGAGAGAGGGGAAGAGAGAGGAAGAAAGAGAGGAAGAGAGAGAGGAAGAGAGAGGGGAAGAAAGAGGGGAAGAAAGAGGGGAAGAAAGAGGGGAGAGAGAGGGGGAGAGGGGGGGGAGGGGGGGAGAGGGGGGGAGAGGGAGAGAGGGGGGGAGGAAGGGAGGGAGAGAGGGAGGGAGGGAGAGAGGGAGGGAGGGAGAGAGGGAGGGAGAGAGGGGGAGAGAGGGGGAGAGAGGGGGAGAGAGAGGAAGAGAGGGAGGGAGGGAGGGAGAGAGGGGGAGAGAGAGAGGGGGAGAGAGAGGGAGGGAGAGAGGGAGGGAGAGAGGGAGGGAGGGAGAGGGGGGAGAGAGGGAGGGCGCGAGAGGGGGAGAGAGGGGGAGAGAGAGGGAGAGCAAGAGAGAGAGAGGAGAGAGGGAGAGAGAGAGGGGAAGAGAGAGGAAGAGAGAGGGAGGGCGCAAGAGAGGGGGAGAGAGAGGGAGAGAGAGAGGGAGAGAAAGAGGGGGAGAGAGAGGGGGAGAGAGAGGGGGAGAGAGAGGGGGAGAGAGAGGGGGAGAGAGAGTGAGAGAGAGAGGGAGAGAGAGGGAGAGAGGGAGAGAGAGAGGGAGATAGAGGGAGAGAGGGGGGAGAGAGAAAGAGAGGGAGATAGAGGGAGGGAGATAGAGGGAGGGAGGTGGGAGAGAGGGGGAGAGGGGGGGACAGAGGGGGGGACAGAGGGGGAGACAGAGGGGGGAGATGGGGGGAGAGGGGGGGGGGAGAGAGGGAAGGCCCAAGAGAGGAAGAGAGGATGGGAGAGGGGAGAGAGAGGGAGGGAGGGAGAGGAAAGAAGAGAGAGAGAGGGAAGGAGAGAGAGCGGGAAGGCGAGAGAGCGGGAAGGAGAGAGAGGGAAGGAGAGAGAGGGAAGGAGAGGGAGAGGGAACAAGAGAGACAGAGAAAGAGAGGGAAGGAGAGAGATGGAAGGAGGGAGAGTGTAGGGGGAGAGGGAGTAGGGGAGAGAGAGTAGGGGAGGGAGTAGGGGAGAGAGAGTAGGGGAGGGAGTAGGGGAGAGAGTGTAGGGGAGAGAAAGGAGAGAGAGGGAAGGTGGCAGATTGAGGCAGAGAGAAAGGCTAATATTTTTAAGTGTAACTAAAGATAGGACATCATATTGATGGGCTTTTACACTAGTTCTAAAAGGTTCTCTGGGTTTTCCATATCTAGTTAGGAGACTAAATTTCTCTTGTAAAAATTATGCATTGTAAGTTGTAATTATGTTTAAAAAATAGTAGTTTCATTTTTTCACTCCAAAAAATCATTCATAAGCATTTTAAATTAAGTGAATATAAAGTTATTTAACAAAAATTGAGGTGCAAAAATGTTGTTCCTAAATGTGTGCTCTGAAATTATAACAAATATCTATTTATTTAAAAAATAAAATAATTACTTGCCAAATAAAATAATTAATCATTGATTAAATTCGACTAATGTAGGAGTAAATTGTTAGATGATATTTTTCATTTGATTTAAATTTTGTGATTCTTAAATATCTCTAAAATATTTCTAATTCTAACTTGAAATTGTTTCCTAAATAAATCAAAATTTAAATAAGTAATTGAAAACGTTATTCTCCACTTTAATTTCATAATCATTTAATCCAATGAAATGCATAACAAAAATATTGCACATAAATTGGGATGTCAAGATGTTGTACGTTCAGTGACCACTCCAAAGCTAATTACTAAGTTATATATTTTAACATTACATAGTGAGTTTATAGCTTGACAGAGAAGTCTTTACAGATTTTGAAAAAATAGGAAAATAATTTAAAACGTGAATCGCAAGAGACCATTAATACATGGATGCCGTCGATCATAAACATCAAAAACCTGAAGTGAAAAAACACCTATAATATAAGTACAAACGGATGAAATGTGAACCGGGTTGCTAATATAAAACAGCACTGGAAACATTAATGTATGATTCAGTAAGTATATCGAAAACAGATTAATTTTCAAAAACAACCAAAAAATTATTATTTAGATTGTCTTAATATATAATAAAAAAAACTTTGGTTCGACAAGTGTCAAAAAATCAGTTGGTAAAACTAGCGAGAATAAGCGAAGATCACATACCAATAGTTACGAATGAATGTCAATATTCCAAAATTGGACTTGATTAATACATTTATTTAGTAGTATTTATAACAAAATTAAACAAATAAAACGCCTCCTAAACTAACACGGTCACAGAATCGCATAATATCTCACTCGATAACCGAATGAAAAACCGTCTCAATAATTAATCATATTGTGAAAGATGTTCGACTAGTTCCAAACAATCAGTTGGTAATCCATCGTGAATGCGCAAAAATCACATACCATTAGTTACGAACGAGTGCAAATATTCGGTAATTGGACTCGATTATTAATTTATTTAGTCGTTTTTATAAAAGAATTTAATAAATTAAACGCATTCTCACCTGTTAAATCAAATAAAGAAAACAACTCGTTTTGGAAAATTAATACAGGAATAAAAAACGTAAAATACAGTACATTTACGATTAATCGCCGTAATAGCGGTAAACCACCGATTATTAAAAGTTCCTCATATTCGTTTTCTTTAACAGGTAAAAGTAATGGCAGTACAAGTTCATTGCCCAGAAATATCGGGATTAATTTTTGTTATATTGGCAGATAATACACGCGCAAGCTATTTTGCTTTGCACGAAAGGAAATAATTTTGTTAAAAGTGTACCTTAATATTTACATCTCCATGCTGATGATAATGAATTATAGTGATTGCCTTGGTTTCATATCGATTAGTAATTAATTGAATACTTCCTAGGAAATTTCCTTACACGATGATCGATCGCTATCACTTTTCCCGTATTTCGCCGAAGAAGACGTTCTGCTACGCCAGCGAGATCTCCAAGAAGACGAAATAGGACACCTTTTCACCCAGACCGTCGTTCCTGGATATTGACACTCTTTCAAGATGGCGGACGGTTTTGTTTGGAACATGGATTCTGTTTCTCGACTAAGGTTAACTTTAACATGGTTCCAGTTATTATTCAGACTAAACTTCACGCTTAAATACTTTCCTACAATTATGGCGCAACTTATTTATCTTCATAAATTAACTGGCATATATGGACATAAGAAAAATTATTATTATTTAAATAAAATATTTTATTAATAAATACCGGGAAGCTCGAGCCGCCATATTGAATAATAAGTCGAAGAAGGTTGTCTATACAGCCACGGTCAATTTCCACGATATTAACTGCGGCGTAGTTCACTCACTTCCATTATAACTACTGATGTCTCTAAACCGATACTTTATAATAGGTAATTCCAAAAAAGCATACTGAGAATACCATTTGCACTGCCCTCCGATAAATAACACACTCGAACCTTTTCAAACGTCTAACCGTTAGATTTCGAAATCGTCGTTTTTGCCGGACTGATCACACATTTGCACATAAAATAATTCACCAGATGAGTAAATACAAAAAAATCACTTTCAACTGCACTCCCTCTATGCATTCCTGTCTTATATTACGTAGATGGTTTAACATATTTCATTACCCCAGAGGAAATGATTCACGCTTACCTTTGTCGCGGACGGAGTACTTCCAACGGCCTATGACTTCTGCTCCCCAGCAGCGATTTTTCTCGAAGGCCGGTGCACCGATTCACGCTCAGAAGACGCCGTATGAAACTGATTATATGCATAATCAAATTCATCTCGCACGCTCATGTACTGTAATTAGAACGGAAGAAAAAGGAAAGCGTTAGCAGAAATGAGCGGGCAGTGGCATCTCCAAGACTCATCGTGGCGATCAACAACGTCAATGGACGATAAAAGTTTGATTTCAACTCATGTCACGACAGATAGATGAATAAATAACTTGCTGATAGGTGTTAAATCGTTGAAAGACCGTAGATGTCTCCGCGTTTCCACCGAAACTGTCGACGGTGACTCGGCGTCTTCCGAAGTCGCTCACTGCTGGACGAAACTGTAAAGCGTTCGAAAAACAGCGTTGCATGATGGGAAAAAATATTAAGGTGGTGGGGGTAAAAAAGTTTTTTCCGCCGTTCGCGAAGATGTATCTTCTTCCAATCGTCAATCTGTTCTGTTAGGCGCACTTGAGATTCTTTTAGATGTCGCGTGTCGATGTAGGTGACTTGATTTGCCTTCTTCATGCCGTTGGATATGTTGCTCTGAATAAATTAAAATTTTTTAAATATATCTGTTAAACAGTGTTGACACTTAGGCAACAAAATGTAAGCAACTCAGAGCTTACCCGTTCAAAAGGTAAATATGGCGGTTCGTGAAGTTTTCAACATTTGCTTCATTTTTCCCATTTTTGTACTGTAAAATTTTTATGTCATCAAACAGAGAGATTGTGGAGTTCTCTAGTCCCTAGAGCAGTGGTTCACAACCGGGGTGACATGACACCTCAGAGTGACGCGAGGGTTATTCATGGGTGACGCGAATATTTGGTAAATTCACACTGTATCATAATCTGGCTTATATAAATAAATAAAAACAGGAGAATAAACACTCATGCTTATTTAAATTCCATAATTGTACCTCTATGTGGTAAGGAAAGTCCTATTTATCTTTATATTTGACTTGAAACTAATGTAACTGTGAACCGGGTGACGCATATCTAACATTAGGCGTCGCAGACTATAAAACGGTGACAACCACTGCCCAAGACCCTTGACCAGGGGTCTCACACTCACTAAGGTGTGCGGGCCGCATGACGGCTCTGCTTACTTTCCCAGTCTTCACACCTTTTCGTATTCTTTGTATTATATTCACTCTCTTTCCACAAGAGAGGAATCGTTCTATTACGTGTCGTACACGCAGGCATTACAAAAATGCTAAATTTGCCGTCGACGGTTAATTCCTTCTGATACGCAATAAACTCGCTGGCAGTGGGATAAACATTCTTCAGTAACTCAACCGTGCAGCTTGATATAAATTGGAATGATTTAATACCTCTCTTAGATTATTTAGAAATATTTGGGTGAAATCTTTCTTAAGAATAGGTTTGAGTTCGGGTCGCATAGTATAAAGGAAATTGCTTCGCGGGCCGCATAAATGCATCGCGTGGGCCTCATGCGGCCCGAGGACCGCGAGTTTGAGACGCCTGCCATAGACTCAAGGGCGAACGTGGAGGAGAGGGGCAGCTGACCGAATACAAACTTGAAGAGAAAAGAAGAAGAAATAAGGTTTTGCCTGATACATGATATTAAATGTGGAAGGATGCGGAGGACAGGAATGAAAGATTTGTCACGGTTTGATAAATTATCACCACCAGTCTGCAGGAAGATTTCTAACGACAGCTATGATAACAGAGAGGACACCCCAGGGTGACGCGAGGGTTATTGACGGGTGACGGGAATATTTGGTAAATTCACGGTGTATCATAATCTGTCTTATAAAAATAAATAAAACCAGGAGAATAAACACTCATGCTTATTTAAATTCCATAATTATACCTTTATGTGGTAAGGAAAGTCCTATTTATCTTTCAAGTTGACTTGAAGGTAATGGAACTGTGTACGGGGTGACGCATATCAAACATGGGGTGACAAAAATGGTTGAGAACCACTGCCCTCGAGTCTAGCCCTGACGAGGGGGTGAGAGGCAGGTGATAGGGATAACTGTAGGAGTCTAGGGGTGGCCTTCATCCTCCAATGCCGTAATGATATGTATACTATACATACATTTAAAAGTGGCAAAGTAAAATAAGATGTGGGTGGCAACAAAGTGTCGCCTGAAGTCAAGTGTACACATAACATTTGTAGAGCCGCTGGGAGCCTCAAGAAGGACATTTTCTGGTTAGGTCCTCATTCAACCACTAAGAGAAAATATTTCCGACACCCCCAACGGCTCTACAAATGGGTAAGTGTACGCTGGGCTTCCTGTTGTCTCCACAGTCTCATTCAGCCTTTGCTGCATGTACTTCAAGGGCGTATATTCTAGGATAGCTAGGCTAGCTGCGAAGCTCAGAGAATTCAAACAAATAAATATATTTGGGAACGTGTGTGAATTCATTTGCTTTGACTAATTGTAAGAGAATTAAGTCTCGCAAACAACGGTTCCTCCTGGGCCGCTGACGCAACCCGCTCAACCGTGTCGTCGCTGAGTGATGGCGAAGCTTCCCTCACCAGAGGCACCACCGTCGCGTTCCCACTGCAAAGGGTTAGGAGGTGATGGAGGGGGGCGTGAGTCATACGTTCCAAAGTCTTCGCTGAGCGTTCTTGAGATAGACTTGTCTGGTGGCTTACTCCCGCGAGGGTAAATACAAATTCTGCCCGTTATTGTAATTGTGGCCTGTGTGTAATTAATTATTAATAATTATTGCGTCTTATTGAATTAAAATGAGTGATATTATATGTACTGCATAATGAGTGCTTAGACTTAGTGAATTAAAATGATTGACATAATTAAGGAACTTAGAAAAGACACCCTTTTCTTAACAACTCAGAAAGTTTGCTATTTCAGTTTTTCAAAATATTCCTTGTTGAGGGTTAGGGTGAGATAGCCCACGTCTTGAACTCAGGATACGCCTCTGATGTATACAAACATACGTCCATGCTTGTATTGGGCACAGTTATGGATAAATGTTAAATCTAACTAAATCAATATTTTAATAAGAAATTTTACTTTCTTAACATTTATCATAACAATCTGACACATTTTCCCTCTTTTTAAAACTCTAACGAAGATCTATTTGAAATGACTGTATGAATGGGAGGATACAAAGCTAGTGATGCCTGGAGATCGGACCATAATGGGAAACATGAAAGAGGGGAAAGATGAAATGAGCGTGGTGATTCTGTGAAAGAAACAGAGAGAGAGAGAGAAAGGTAGAGAGAGAGAAAAGGAGAAAGAAATAGGGAGAGAGGAAAAAGCATAAAATTTACTTGGAAAGGGGTTTAAAGTGTAAATGAAAGGAACGAAGAGTGGAAGGTGAGAGATGAAAATCACTCCTCGGAAACGACAAAAAGACGGTCTGTATTGGCATGGAAGGGGGAATTGAGGAGAAGGAAATGGAATAATTTATGGGAGAGAAAGAAATGTTGAGGAAAAGAAAGGAAAGGAGATAAAGAAGAAAGAGAGAACAAAACGATCCGATGAAGCGGGAAAAATTTAAGCCGTTGCGATTGCTTAGGTGGACCGCATTAACAGGTGAAAATGATTCGGCGGGCCGCAGTAGGATCCACATCGGAAGTTACTTGAGAGAATGCGAATGTTTCCTTGAAAATTGGTAATTAATAACATTTGATTGCATAAACTTCACAGGCAAAGGTTTTCCGGCCGTAATTTTAGCCAAATAATACGAAATTATCTGTGTTACATTCATGGTTCGCTTTCGTAATGCAATCGCTTAAGTAACAGGAGCATACAGAGAATAAAACTATAGTACATGTTATATCATTCTGTCTATGCGCAGGGGTCGGCAACCTGCGTTTCCTGATTCACGTGAGGCTCTTTAAGGACTTTATGTGCGGCTCCCGACAGCATCTCTCCCCCTTTTGAAACGCCTAATATCTCCCGAACGAAAATGACTTGGTAAATTAATTTGAGAGGATTGCAGACAAAAAAACTATGTATGTCTGGACAATTAGAAGAAGCGTTTGTTTTATAGAGATAATCGCAACAGCAGGTTAAGCAACAGCAAGGTTGTCACGGAAATACTGAGCCAACAACGAATTTATACATAAACTTCTCATTGTCAGTGGCGTACGTAGAATTACCCCAAGCGGGGTAGACCATATTTTATTCTTAAAGACCAATAATGAAACTTAATGTTAAAAAGATGAACTAATATTTACATCATTATTAATAACTAATAAATAACACGGTGGTTATAGAAGTGAATTTGAAAGTGACAGAAATAATATCGAACGGTTAATTAATTTATTGCCTTTTGTCTTGCTTCTCAAGTGGGTCCAGACCACATCGATCTCCACCCTCCCCCCCTCCCCGGCCCCTGAGTACGCCACTGACTCTTCTCTATTATCTTCTTTTAATAATATCCACTGACTGTATTTTGTATATTGTCGGTAACGCTTTCTTACCATATAAAACCTTATGTATTTTCTTAACAATAATATTGACGATTCCACGTACAGACTTTAATTCTTTCACGTTTTTTTAGATTAAAATTAGAAAGAATACAACTACGATCTTCGGATCAGAACCAATTTGAATAAAAATTATAATTTCTAATACCGTCATCTTTTTCCGCATAGAGTTCGAAATCGCTCATGTTATAAGTTTAATTAATATATTTTTTGGAAATATTGCCATTTTAATGGGATGTTACATTTCCTACCAAATTCATCGTTAAACCTCGAAATCCTAATGTTATTTCAGTACTTATGGGTTTAAACATGCTTTGAATGGAAGGAGGAATATAGAAAGATGGAGGGAGAGAGGGAGATAAACAGAGAGAGAGAAAGGGGGCGGAGGGAGTTTAGATTAGGATTTTATCTGAGGTGAGATTGAGACTAACACGTCCCATCTTCCACCTTAGGGAGAGGGAGAGGGAGTGAGGGGGAGGGAGTGAGAGGGAGGGAGAGAGAGAGGGAGGGAGAGGAATAGAGAGAGAGGGAGAGAGGAGGGAGATAGAGGGAGGGAGAGAGGAGGGAGATAGAGGGAGGGAGGGAGAGGAAGGGAGACAGGGAGAGAGATGGAAAGAAAGAGAGATAGAGGGAGGGAGAGAGAGGGAAGGAGAGAGAGGGAAGGAGAGAGAGGGAAGGAGAGGGAGGGAGAGAGGGGGAGGGAGAGAGAGGGAGGGAGATAGATAGATAGATAGATAAGTGGCTTTATTTTCAGGGCGAAATTGAGACCATAAGGTCCCCTCTTCCATTTAACCCTAAGAGAGAGGGAGGGAGAGAGAGGGAGGGAGAGAGAGGGAGGGAGAGAGAGGGAGGCAGGGAGAGGGAGGGAGAGAGGGGGAGGGAGGGAGGGAGAGGGAGGGAGAGAGAGGGAGGGAGGGAGAGAGAGGGAGGGAGGGAGAGAGAGGGAGGGAGGGAGAGAGAGGGAGGGAGGGAGGGAGAGAGAGGGAGGGAGAGAGAGATAGGGAGGGAAGGAGAGAGAGGGAAGGAGAGAGGAGGGTGGGAGAGAGAGGGAAGGGGGGAGGAGGGTGGGTAGATATATAGGGAGGAGAGCAGGAGGGGGAGAGGGAGGCAGAGGTGTGTGGGAGAGAGAGGAGTGTGGGAGGAAGAGAGAGGGTGGTGAGAGAGTGGAGAGAGAGGAGGGAGATGGAGGGAGGAGGAGGAGAGGGAAAGAGGGCGGAAGGGATGGCGAAAGGGAGGGAGAGGTGGAAGTGGGAGAGAGGGACGCAGAGAGAGGGAAGGAGGGAGAGTGTAGGGGAAGAGAGAAAGGGGGCTAGAGAAGGGGAGAGAGAGAGAGGAGAGAGAAGGGGAAAGAGAGGAGAGAGAAGGGGAGAGAGAGAGGAGAGAGATGGAGTGAGATGGTAGGAGAGAGAGGGAAGGAGAGAGGGAAGAAGGGAGAGAGTAGGGGGAGAGATAAAGGGGGAGAGGGAAGGGGATAGAAAGAAAGAGTGGGCAGGAAAGTGATGGAAGGAGGGAGATGGAGGCAGGGAGAGGGGCTAATATTTTTAAGTTTAACTAAAGATGGCACATCATATTGATGGGCTTTTATACTAGTTATAAAAGATTCTGCTGAGTTGGCCATAACTAGTTAGAAGACAAAGTTTTTCTGGTAAAAATTATACATTGTAAGTTATAATTAAGTTTAAAAAATAGTAGTTTCAATGTTTCCTTCCAAAAAAATCTATCATAAGCATTTTAAATTAAATGAATACAAAGTTATTTAACAAGAACTGAGGTGCCAATATGTTGTACCAAAATGTGGGCTCTTTGCAAATATTACAACGAATACATATTTATTTAAAAAATAAAATAATTACTTGCCAAATAAAATAATTAATTGTAGATTAAATTCGAATAATGTAGCCTTTACCAGTTTGATGATATCTCTCATTTGATATAAATTTTGTGATTCTTAAATATCTCTAAAATATTTCTAATTCTAACTTGAAATTGTTTCCTAAATAAATAAATCAAAAATTAAATAAATAAACAAAAACGTTATTCTCCACTTAAATATCATAAACACTTAATCTAATTAAATGCATAACAAAAATAATGCACATAAGTTGGGTTGTCAAATTGTTGTACGTTCAGTGACCACTCCAAAGCTAATTACTAAGTTATATATTTTAACATTACATAGTGAGTTTATAGCTTGACAGAGAAGTCTTTACAGATTTTGAAAAAATAGGAAAATAATTTAAAACGTGAATCGCAAGAGACCATTAATACATGGATGCCGTCGATCATAAACATCAAAAACCTGAAGTGAAAAAACACCTATAATATAAGTACAAACGGATGAAATGTGAACCGGGTTGCTAATATAAAACAGCACTGGAAACATTAATGTATGATTCAGTAAGTATATCGAAAACAGATTAATTTTCAAAAACAACCAAAAAATTATTATTTAGATTGTCTTAATATATAATAAAAAAAACTTTGGTTCGACAAGTGTCAAAAAATCAGTTGGTAAAACTAGCGAGAATAAGCGAAGATCACATACCAATAGTTACGAATGAATGTCAATATACCAAAATTGGACTTGATTAATACATTTATTTAGTAGTATTTATAACAAAATTAAATAAATAAAACGCCTCCTTAACTAACACGGTCACAGAAACGCATAACGTCTCACTCGATAGCCGAACGAAAAACCGTCTCAAGAAATCAATCATATTGTAAAAGATGTTCGACTAGTTCCAAACAATCAGTTGGTAATCCATCGTGAATGCGCAAAAATCACATACCATTAGTTACGAACGAGGGCAAATATTCGGTAATTGGACTCGATTATTAATTTATTTAGTCGTAGTTATAAAAGAATTTAATAAATTAAACGGATTCCCACCTGTAAATCAAATAAAGAAAACAACTCGTTTTGGAAAATTAATACAGGAATAAAAAAGGTAAAATACAGTAGATTTACGATTAATCGCCGTAATGGAGGTAAACCAGCGAATAATTAAAAATTCCTCATATTCGTTTTCTTTAACAGGTAAAAATAATTGCAGTACAAGTTCATTGGCGCGAATTATGACGACTACTTTTGTCATATTGGCAGATAATACACGCGCAAGCTATCTTGCAAGGCACGAAAGGAAATAATATTGTTAAAAGTGTACCATAATTTTTATATCTCCATGCTGATGATATTGAATGATAGTGGTTGCCTTGGTTTCATATCGATAAGTAGTTAACTGAATACTTACTAGGAAATTTCCTTAAACGAAGTTCGATCGCTAACGCTTTTCTCGTATTTCGCCGAATAACACGTGCTGCTACGCCAGCGAGATCTCCAAGAAGACGAAATAGGACACCTTTTCACCCAGACCGTCGTTCCTGGATATTGACAATCTTTCAAGATGGCGGACGGTTTTGTTTGGAACATGGATTAGGTTTCCCGAGCACGGTTAACTTTAACATGGTTCAATTCATTATTCAGATTAACTTCACGCTTAAAATACTTTCCTACAATTATGGCGCCACTTATTTATCTTCATAAATTAACTGGCATATATGGACATAAGAAAAATTATTATTATTTAAATAAAATATTTTATTAATAAATACCGGGAAGATCGAGCCGCCATATTGAATAATAAGTCGAAGAAGGTTGTCCATACAGCCACGGTCAATTTCCACGATATTAACTGCGGCGTAGTTCACTCACTTCCATTATAACTACTGATGTCTCTAAACCGATACTTTATAATAGGTAATTCCAAAAAAGCATATTGAGAATACCATTTGCACTGCCCTCCGATAAATAACACACTCGAACCTTTTCAAACGTCTAACCGTTAGATTTCGAAATCGTCGTTTTTGCCGGACTGATCACACATTTGCACATAAAATAATTCACCAGATGAGTAAATACAAAAAAATCACTTTCAACTGCACTCCCTCTATGCATTCCTGTCTTATATTACGTAGATGGTTTAACATATTTCATTACCCCAGAGGAAATGATTCACGCTTACCTTTGTCGCGGACGGAGTACTTCCAACGGCCTATGACTTTGCTCCCCAGCAGCGATTTTTCTCGAAGGCCGGTGCACCGATTCGCGCTCAGAAGACGCCGTATGAAACTGATTATATGTATAATCAAATTCATCTCCGAACGCCCATGTTCTGTAATTAGAACGAAAGAAAAAAGAAAGCGTTAGCAGAAATGAGCGGGCAGTGGCATCTCCAAGACTCATCGTGGCGATCAACAACGTCAATGGACGATAAAAGTTTGATTTCAACTTATGTCACGACAGAAAGATGAATAAATAACTTGCTGATAGGTGTTAAATCGTTGAAAGACCGTAGCTGTCTCCGCGTTTCCACCGAAACTGTCGACGGTGACTCGGCGTCTTCCGAAGTCGCTCACTGCTGGACGAAACTGTAAAGCGTTCGAAAAACAGCGTTGCATGATGGGAAAAAATATTAAGGTGGTGGGGGTAAAAAAGTTTTTTCCGCCGTTCGCGAAGATGTATCTTCTTCCAATCGTCAATCTGTTCTGTTAGGCGCACTTGAGATTCTTTTAGAAGTCGAGTGTCGATGTAGTTGCCTCGATTTGCGTTCTTAATGCCGTTGGAAATGTTGCTCTGAGTAAATTAAAATTTTTGATCTATATTTCTTAATCACTGTTGACACTTATGGCAACAAAATGTAAGTAACTCAGAGTTTAACCCTTCAAAAGGTAAATATGGCGGCTCGTAAAGTTTTCAACGGGTGGTTCTCTTTTTTCCATCTTTGCACTGTAAGATTTTAAAGTTATCAAATTTAAACGAATATTTTTAAAATGTGCTATTTACGATAAAAAAATTTTCCAAATATCTTTAGATCGTTTAATTCATCGCTTGATTCTTTTATCGTGATATGATTTATTTACCGCGTATTATAACTTCCTTAGGTCCATCTTATATTTCAACTGCTACTAAGAAAAACATCCGCATAATCTCCTTTCACCACCTTTCCATATCTTGAAAGGCTTCTTTTTTTTGTTTTCTATCACTTTTAAATTCGAATTATTCATAGTCTTTGATCTTTCGCTGAATACGTCCCTTTACTTTCATCTTTGTTGCTAGCATTAAGAGAGAAAAAGGGCGGTAGCAGAATTGACCCTTCGCGGTAAGGATAACGCAGCAGGGATACATTACATATTTTGTAATTAAGTTTCGTTCGGTCAATTCTTAAAGCACATGGAAATTCAGCATTACGTAAAACTATAGCGCCGAAATCATCGCGTATTGTTCTTTAACCTCTATGTTCCTTCTCAAATTTTAATAGCCATAATACGACGTGTCACTTATGCCTTCAATAAGGTTATTTTCGTAATGAAATAATTTTATTGATAGTAGATCTAGCGATGAGGAGCGAGTCTTTTTCTTTGATCAATGGGAGGAATGAAATTATGGAACTTCATCTCGAGCGCGCTTCAACGCCCGAATACGAAGAACGTGGAAGACATCGCCGAGTTACACGTGCCTCATTGCTCGATAAAAAGAGTTCTATATGGTAAAAGAATTCTAAAAATTGTATGCAAGAGGTTAATTGATGTTACGTTAATTTTTTTATAAAATTTAAACAACCGTGGTATTCTCAGGTTTTACTTCACTACTTTTTCAGGCAAAACCGGAACATATAATGACATTAGTTTTGCTTCCAGTAAATTAACGGGGATTTGTTAAGCTCATGCATAAAAGTTTGCGTTGGAAACAGGAAACACTTATTAGTATTGTAAAACTTTCTAAACACTGAAAAAGATTTTTAAATAAATACATATATGAGCCAATATTTTCCTTTTATGTTTTTTGACGAATCTTTACTCTAGTCAAGGAATAGGAACTAACTTTTGACGTGGTTAAAAACAAACGCTTATACGTGTAGGTAGGTACATTAAAAATATAATATGAAAATAGTCGTGCAACCAAGTTAATATTCACTGTCTGCCTTTACGCAGATTCACTTCTAACAAGAATTTATTATCCCTTTGAGAGGTTAACACCTCTGGGACCAAGCACCAGGAACAGTGGCGTAACTAGGTCCCGGCGAAGGTGGCATTTGCCATAGGCGCCGCTTGCAAAAGGCGCCAAACGTTCACGAAAAAAGTGCGAAAAGTTCATTTTCCCATGAATTAGTATTATTTCAATACTCAAACGTTTATTTATATATAACTAGCAGAATTTCCCGTTGAATTTCAACGGATTTAGTGAAGCTACTACAGCACAATATACAAACTCTTAAAAATATATAGTACATACTTTTAAACTTACAATTAGCTTCTCTTAACAATTAATCATATTTGCTTGTAACAATCCGTTTCCGAACGTATTGCATTCAAATATAACGATAATTGTATTTCCTATCATATATATCACTTTCGCCAAATCCAGCTTCATTTCTTGAAATGCTTACATTTATTTCTTGTAAGCAAGAAACCCGTGAAACCCGTGAAGTTGTCCATGATTGAACCCTGACTCCGGTAAATGTACATCAGTTACGTGAGTTTATTTACATTAATAAACATTATAATGTAGAATATAATGATTTTTCTTGCAAAAAATGTAAGATTCCGTATTCAATAGACGAAAGAAGGTTCAACTACTTTCATCAATCGTTATAAACGCTTCCTTTATAATATTCAGTATCTATTTACGTTGATATCCATAAACATCGATGGTTTCGTTGCTTAAACAAAAGTGCGAAGCGAATAACGCTAAACTTTCGTGTATTTGTAAGCTTCATTGAAGCTAATTGAATCGGGAGTAACAATGACGGCCGCCTAGGCAACGCCCGGGAGGGGTACGAAAAATCCACAAAATTTCGAAACAAATAGCGTATTTCTGAAAACTTCAACCGTGTAACATGTAAACTTCGCAGAAATAAGGTAGTATAGAGTTTTATTCGTCGAATAAAGAAAAAACGAAAAAAATCGGTCCATATTTACGTATTTTGATGCTTGTGGGAAGAATACCTTGCAAGTCAATAAATGGATTCATACGTGTTATCTTATGGAAAAATGTTAAATATTGGCAGCACTGATTAATCCCGTTTGACAAAACCTTGACCATTCACTAAGTTAGGATGTAAGGAAGGATCGTACCAAATTTGGTTATTCTAGCTTTTATCGTTTAGGAGTTCCATGAACAAACACACAAACCAACAAACACACCCTTCAAAATATATTATAGGAGATAATAATAATAATGGTATTATTCTTTATTAAAACGCAGAAAAAAATTATATCCTACGTAACCAATGTGTTTCCTAAAATGTTGCCATAGGCGCCATATCGCCGATGCACGCCTCTGTTCAGGAATATACAAAAAAGGCCGCAAAAATGTGGTAATATTTTGAGAATAGTCGAACACGTACGGATTCAATGTCGGAAAACCATGCGACTGACAATGAGAGAGAAAGACTCGATGCGAAAGACAAAAGGAATTACCGCGCGAATGAGCGGCAGACTGAATATAACGGGTTAAAGTCGTATAGTACCTATTTCGTACCGCGTGGGACCCAGCGTTTAATTCGAGACAAGTTTAAGTTCAGAACTTTCCCCAATATGTCAGGACCACGCGGGGAGTTCCAGCGTTCGCATGGTCGCTAATTAAAAGGCAAACTGCCGAAATTCGGATGGTTCTCGGATCCTCTAATTAACTCCTCGTTAAAGGCAGAAGATGTTTCAGCTACTTCGCGAGGAGTATGAGCGATCGTTTAAAAAAAAAAAGTCGTATCCCAAATTTTTTTTTCAGTGAAAAACCAAATTTCAAATTCAAAATAACCTATATTTATTAATAAATTTTCATAACTTTTCTTACATCTACGTTTTCATTACCCAATTTAAAATATAATATTTTCATCATACAGACAAGAGATGTTTATTTTTTTAACAATATATGTAAGTCAACCGGAAGTAGAGATTTAGTCCTGTAGTTTTCCTTTTTTTTAGTATCTCCTTTAAAACTCAATTTACGTAAATATTTTTATGATAAAAATTGTATAAAATGTAATTTTCTACGAGTTTTGTTTGAAACACGCTTTCATAAAACTATGATTTAAGAGATATTTTGTTTGTTCTAATAATTGTACGTTATATACGTCTCTAAGCGTTGTTTATTCTCCCAAGGGTAATTTTAATGGCCCTTCATATTTTGTTATCCATAGAAACCGCTAACACTTTTCTTTACTTTTTTTTAATAAAGAGTACTGAAAATGCTTTTAAATTATTCATTGCTCTGTATGAAGAAAGTCATGTGTTGGCCACATCAGATTTTTTTAAGATTTATATTACGTGCGAATATATGTAGCTGGTAACATTCTCAGCTGATCAACGCTGACTCTCTTTACAGAAACAATAGATTTGCATTTTTGTTGGCAATTTCTGAGAGGCACAATTTTTCTCGCTGGTAGGATTGAAATGCTCAACACGAGTCGGGGAAACAGGTAAAAAATCCCGAAGAAAATTAACCTTTCCACAAAATCAACAGTCTAGATGGTCGGGTCCATTTTGCATATTTTTGCTAATCATGCATACATACGTATATATTCTCATAAACTTGTTATTTATTGGATTGAGTGAGTTTACTATCAGAAATTGGGCATTGAATGAATAATTAATGGAACTTCCACAAATGGTTGCAAAAGAATATATGTAAACGATGACTATTTAATTTGAGAAGCTTAATTTAAATAAATTTCTGTCCTTAGATATTTAGCAAACATTACTAGACTTTACTGTCTTCATCAAGCGCGCTTTATTACGCGAATATATTTCAGATTCTCTGATTAACGGAATAATTATTAAACGAATAATTCAGTAATTACTTTAAGACGTCCAAATTATCCTGCCTTTATTACACGAACTTGGAATCCGAATATAGCGATGAAACAATTTATGACACCTGATAAAAAGCCATCGTCATTGCAGATTTAAATAAACATACAAATTAGTAATTATCTTTCCGCTTGAAACACCCTAATTACACTCTTGCTCCCTTGTTAGAGCGTAACTCGCTCGTTAACTTTCAAGTTCGAGGGAAAAAAATATCCAACTCCCAGGCATTTCCATTATTTTAGAAGTGTCACGAGGAAAAAAAACCGCAGACAGGTTGGTATCTCGTTAAAAAGTTCCAAGTTTTTTTCTCTCTCTCTCCCCAAAAAAGCCCATCCCTTCGTCTCGAAATAACCAAATAAGGCACTCTCCCGAGAGTGGGAAAATCCGGGGAATAGATGCAAAATATGCATTCGGCTACCTGGAACCCCATTACTTATTCCGCGCTCCTTTCAGACTGATAAAAGCGTATGTTTTTAACTTTGGAAGAGTGACATTTATCGGACAGGCGTGACAGGAAATTATAGCGAGGCGCGACGGAGACGAGCGCTAAAAATGTTAAGTTTTTGTCTTTTTTCATAATGTACGACGCTTCTTTAAATGAATTATCGCCCGTTGGTGAGAATCTGACGCGCTGCGAAGACGATTATCTAAAAGTTGGAAAACGAACGAATGAAACGTTTGAACTTATTAAACGCACTATACAAAGAATTAATGACTAAGATGTTATGAAATGAAGGTTAGTGCGATGAAACTGTGATGAAATTGGAGAAACGTAAAACTTTTTATTACTAAACAAGTTAGGAAAGTGTACAACGTATCAGAAATGGGCGCGTTTCGTGCAATGGAGTACTATTAGAAAGAAATTATATACCTGTACGTAAGGGAAATAGCGTTTTAAAGTTCTTTTCTTCATCATAAATAATCCATTTTCTTCCTATTTAATAATATTACATGCACATGTAAGGAAATTAAACGTTTGTTTGGGAGATTGTTTATGTTAGCAACAATGAAGTAACCATGCAAGAAATTTTCAAAGTTCAACTCGATATAATACATTCTTTTTTGATTTTATCAATAACGGCTACTCCTACGATAAAAATATATAGGAAAGGAAATACTCTACTTTACCAGTTCTACAACTTTTATTTGAAAAATATTTTGATATGAGCAACACTTTATGAGATATGACGTAAATTTCATTTTTTGTCCCTAGTAAAGTTGTACCCCTGATTGGCGTACGCGATTCATTTTTGCGACTTTCTTACTATATCTGATTGAAAGTCCCTAATATCAATTTTCATGAAAATCCGTTCGGTAGAAGCCGAGAACGAACATGCGGACGGACGGACAGACGATAATAGGCGCTCACGCTGTACGCGAAACGCGCGTAAAAATAAAAATTTGGGCGAGAATTCTTTTTCCTTTTGAGTATTTTGCGTGGATTTTGGACAGGCTAAAAGCTTAATATCCTTTTCATAATAGGGGAATCAGGGATTGGAACCTGTTAACTGAAGTGCTCTTCAAACCCTTGCCAAAAAAAATGTTAAAATCTTTAAGAATCAAGTTGGTTTGATGGTAGAGAATCTTTCAAATTGTAACAGATGACGATGGAGTTGGAGTAAGTAATGGAATGCTTGATGGAGTGAAGTACGGTTGGGACCTCGTGTGAGCCCCTTAACCGCTACAGTAGCCATCATGAACCTACAAAACTCTTAAACTCCATAAACATATGTAATAATTGAATTGAATAAGTTGTAAATTGTATGTTATTGTATTTGTTTATGGATAAATTAGTTATTATTGTGTATATTGAATAACTATGTAGAATTTTAGAATTTTAAGTGATGTATGTTAAGATAAAGGTATTGTTAAGACACGTTAAGTTATTGTTGCACAAGTCGCCTCCTGGCTTTAGCCTACTTGCGACATGGAAGGTTAAATATAATTTTTAAATAAATAATATATTTACATTACTGTAGTTACAGCTATCTAGTGACTAATTAAATTAAAATAGCGTTCGATGGAAAATATAGACGCATCTGCTATAAGTTGGAGCATAGTTTTTTCAATGGAAACGCACGTACTGTTAAGTAACGTTATTCTTTGAGAATACTGGATTAATTATGGGTTATTTCGGGGTTCTAAGGCGTTTACAGGAACAACTACTTATTAAAAATCAAGAACTGTATTCAATACATCAGTGAATCTACGTGAATTATATTGAAAAATGTAGGATTTCAACCCTAACCAAGAATTCCGTCACGTGATATCAGAGACTCGAAGAGATTTCGAACTTTTCTAGCGCCATCGGGCAAAATATTAATATTGCTCAACCAAAGCCCAAAATGTTTCTAATTATTACAGACGTTGGCCAAAATCGCATGGCCAGTCTCAAAAATGGCTAGTCATTATGGAAACCTGCCAGATTTCAAACTCTGACCGTAGCGTATGCATCGGTTATAACACATCAGCTGTTTCATTCTCCTCCTATTAGGTATTTCAAAAGATTTTTGTGCATTTTAAATTATCACGCTAAATTTAAGCCGTAATATCCTCTTGGAAAATGAAAAGGGTTTTTAATATTTGCATTGTAGTGCATCAATACATCTGTAAATGTTTAAAAGAAAAAGCGAATGACAGCTATTATGCATGTAAAATAGAAATGTTGGATATTTTAACTGAAAACTTCGACGGCCTGTTTATATGGATTACTTCTAGAATAAACAAGTTAGGAAAGTGTACAGCGTATCACAAATGGGCGCGTTTACAGCAATGGAGTTTTGAAAGAAATGATTATGGAAACATTTTAGAACTTGTTCCTTCGTCGGAAATTATTCATTTCTTTTACGTCCACGTTTGTTCCTTCGTTGAAAATTATTCATTTCTTTTCACTTGAAAAATTCTTTAAGTGTGCGTAAGGAAAATAGCGTTTTAAAGTTCCTTTCTTCGTCAT